>JBCNJP010000007.1:110717780-110808063 GCA_039602395.1 Deinandra increscens subsp. villosa | reverse complement strand
GATACTGCATTCATTAAAGCATTATCAACATCATGTAACATCAGTATTATAATGCAATTTCTATGTCAAATATACGAATAGTAGTTGAGCACTTGACTTTTCCGACAACTATATTCAACAAAAATAACATCATGTTTTTTCTCTTGAACTTACATTTCCATATTTCATAATCCATCTAAATGTGCTAATTTTTGAAAAAGATGATTGCATGAATGATGAGTTTGCAACACAAAACCAAACATGATAACATTAGTTGATATTATTATTCAATTAACAAAACATCATAAACCTCCAATACATTCAACTAATAGCAATAAAGAACATATCAACCTCCACATACAGTAGACATTAGAAGGCTGGGTATCAAGTTGTGCATCAATCTGTTCACACCTAGAAACATGCCTTTTTTGACAGTTTTGTACAGAAACTAAATGGCATTTTTGTGAATACAAATAAGCTAGCTACCAAAGTTTTCATGAACAATAAAGCTTAAGTTTCGTGCATAATGTATTCAGATACAGTTAAACCAAGCCCAATTGTAAATGCCCATAAGTAATATCATCATAGCTTCAATAAAATCATATTTGCACTTTTAGAAAATTAAACAAACGTACCAGTAAAAATCCTACTCAAAATCATATAGTAGTGTTTGGGGTGAGAGGAGGCAAACCTTAACTCTACCCTACGGGATAAAGTGGTTGCTCTCACATAGACCCCCTACTAAAAAAAGAACCTCTTATTAATTTGAAGCCAAAAACGTAAAATACACACAAATAAAACAGGTGGGAAATAAACAAGCAACAAAATAAGCAGTACCAGCAATAAAAATAAGGAAAATTGGAATTAAATAATCCAAGTTATTGGGTATTGGCGGATAATAATCCGAGTTCCAATATTGGCCTACAATAATCCCAATTATTTGGGTGTTGGAATTCATTGGGTCGCCGTTAATTTTTCACTAACTCCGTTAGTTGTGTGCTGACGTGGCACATGCCACGTCAACAAATATGATGCCACATCACCTGCCACGTCAGCAAAAATGATGCCATATCACCTGCCACGTCAGCAAGTACTAGCGGAGTTAGTGAAAAATTAACGGCGGCCCAATGAATTCCAAGACTCAAATAATTGGGATTATTGTAGGCCAATTTTGGAACTCGGATTATTATCCGCCAATACCCAATAACTTGGATTATTTAATTCCAATTTTCCTAAAAATAATCATACCAAAGTGTATTAATAGCAAAAGATATAGAAACAGACCGACATACAATCCCTAGCTAAGTCTAAAGGCACGCTAATACTAAAGGTGCACTGCGCACATAAGACTAAAATCACTAAATACTCACCAAAGGCTAAATGTAATACAATGTCATATCAGAATTTATTAATAGCAAAAGATAAAGAATCAGAAAAGCATGAAATCCCTAGCTAAGTTTATAGACACGCCTAATAGTAAACGAACACATAAGACTAAATACGCATCATAGGCTAAATGTAAACCTAGAAAGCCTCTTAACATATACACTAGGACTAAAAGCAACCAAAGTGCCAAAGTGAGGTACTTGCCAAGATACGAACCCCCCTACAAAGACCACATCTATACTAACCCCTAAAAATCCCTAACATTTATCGTGCGTCTCCAATCTAGCCTATCATTTGCAGTAGAGGTGCAAAAATCGGTTATTTTCAATAACAGGTTAGTAAGTTATTGGTGCCTGTAACTTGCAGAAACATAAACACTGTAATGACAAGTGAAGCAATTACCTGCCGAATGGAGGTCCATTTAATATGGGCAGAGCTCATTGATTGAGTCTGAATGTAAGAGTGGCTAACTTTAGCTTCTTCCCCTATCACCACTTCCATAACTGAATTTGTCCAATAACTCAAATCTCCATCACCATCACCCATATATTCTTCAACTATTCCAATCTCTCCACCTTTCTCCACCACCACCAAAACCCTAGGACTCGAAACCGGCAACCTTTTCGAATCTTTATCACTCCCTTCACTAGAAACATACCTCAAATTCAATGCACCCTCAACTTTACACCCTTCTGGCACATAAACCACAACTAAATCAGGCGACCCAACGCCATTAAGTGACCAAAACAAGTCACCTTGTTCAGAAACAGGCAAAAACTCAACTACCCTTTTGGTGATTTCACTTGAATTGATGCTAGACAAGCTCCCAACAAAAACCCCATCTGGCAACCCTGACAATTGGGACAAAGAATCGATGATGTACCCATCGATTATAGTCAAATTCAGCAACTGGGTGTCTTCGAAAACACTCGAATTGTTGTTTAGAGAGTCGGATAGTGGAGATGAAACTGGGATAATCTCCGACTGCTTGATGAAAGATGTGTCTGTGAACCTGAAAGGTTCGTCTTTTCTAGAAGGCCATGGAGTAGAGAGAAGTGACTCTGAGGAAAAATCTCGTAGCTTTTGAAGATGGGAAGATGAAGAAGAGGGGAGAGAGTCTTCTAAAGATTCTGCAATTTGAAGAACAAATGGGTCGGAAAGGGCAGCAATTGGGGGTAAAGATTGTGGAGTAAAGATCGCGGGTTTGAGTTTTGGTAATCTTGGTGTAGTGAAGTTTGATAGGTGGTGGGTTGTGGGTATTGTAAAAGATGGGGATGGAGTTGAGAAGACGGTGGGGGTGAAGGCTGAAAGTACAGCCATCGTTGGTCTGCGAAATCAGGTTTGTTTGTTGTGGTAGATGGTGGAAGAGACGAAATTCAGGGAAAGGGAGTTTTGGTATTTCAATTGAGTCCCTAGACTAAGTTTTGATTATAACTTTATCCCCTATATAGAAATTGTCTACAATTTCAGTCCTTTTTCTTATTTTTATCTGTTGAAATAAACTTTATAAAAGAAAAAGTAAATTACAGTATTGTTCATGTATTTTGTTCAAATGTTATCTTTCGTCCTTAGGTTTTAAAAACTACGGCTATGATCCGAAAGTTTATGTTTTTGTAACACCTTTAGTCCTTGACGCTAACTGTCGTTAGGTTTCTCGTTAAGTAGGTGTAAATTGACAAGTATACACATATCTCTACTACCACTCGGTCACTCTCATCTCCGCCACCACCAGGGGCGGAACTAGAAACACATAAAAAAAATTTAGGGGTGGCACACGGTCATAAAATCTAAAAAATCCAAAAAAAATCCCAAAATTTTTCACTGCGTGTACAAATTTAAGGGGTGGCACGTGCCACCCCTTGAACCCCCCTAGGTCCGCCCCTGGCCACCACCACTATCGTCGTTGTTGACATCCTTGTCATCTGTGAGTTTTTTTAAATAATATGATAGGGGTATAATTGTCAATGTACACTTACTTAACGGAAAAATCTAACAACGATTTGCATGACGGACTAAAGGTGTTATAAAAGTTAAAACCCTCGGATCATAGCCATAGTTTTTTAAACCTATGGATAAATTATAAAATTTGAACAAACCACATAGACGATTCCCATAATTTACTCAAAAACAAAAAATTAAAAAAAAAAAAAAACTTAGCATGTTCAACATTATATGTGTTGGATTTAGAAATACACCATTGTTAGTTGAGTGCTTAAAGAAATAGAATCATTTAATATAGAATCATACCTTTTGATAATAAGATTCAGAATTTTAAATTGTACAACCTATACAACTTACTTCTAATGTTAAATTTATAAACCAATAGCTTCATTTTAAAATCCAACACTTTAAAAGTTCATCACATTGTTGATTTTGTACATTATAAATCTAGTACATTCACGTCAAAAAATATCTATTAAAAAACTAGTTTTAGTTAAAGCTCGCAATGCATGTCAATTTTGATGATAATAAGGATCCCAAAAGGAATGACTTTCATGTATGAATGATAGAGTGAATGGAAAATGCAAAATAAAAGCCGACATATTTTAATTATACTTATGAAAGCAAGATATGTATATATCTTGTTATTTTGATTCTGCATCTATGAAATGTTTATTGACACTAGATGGTTTAAAAAAAATACATATTATATGATGACAATGTAATATTATCCCCTCTAATGTGCTACGTTAAAATAATCAATATAAGACAACATTGGTAGAGATTTTGACTCTTATTAATACTGGCTGGTGGCTACAACCCAATTGTATTTAGATTCATTTAACTCATTTGCACCTAATCTCTCTCTCTCTTTTTACATGAAGACCCAACTTCACATTTCTCACCTAACATCTAGCCTTAAGAAATAAAATAGGCTAGATGTTTTACTAATGCTATGGTTGAAAACTTACAGGTTTAGACTAATAGGTTTCTGATTTTTAACAAGAATGGTCCTAAGATTTGATGGGCATTAATGTCTTTATTAATTTTTTATAAAATGATTAAAATACCCCAAGTCAAAGAAACACCACAGGATGTAAATTATCTTGAGAATTGTATATTTGTATGACCTGGACCTGGTTAATAAACAAAAAACACATATATAAGAGTAAATTACCGGAATCATCCCTAACATTTGTATCAATTTCACATTTCATCCCTAAAATGAAAAATTACACCCTAAGGTTCAAAAGTTTATTTGATCATAATAGGTTTCGCCCTTTTGATGAATGTCTAGAAAACTATACTAGAATTTTAAAAATGATCAATATATCCATGTAACAAAAACATTAAAAAGGGTAAAGTTATTTAACCCCTTCCTCTTCCATTCCTATCATCTTCTCCGGCCATAAAGTCAAGATCAATCAGATTTTCTTATTATGTTTGAAAGTTTGTATCCAATTGGTACCAAGTGTATATTAATGCATATTGAATTTTGGTAATTTTACGTTATTGATGCAGATATTGTCGTTTCAATAGAGCACATCGGATAATAGACTACTAAACACAAATAGGAACTGATACTAAGAATACTTGATTAATATCACTGCTATGAATAAAGAAAGCAACATTGAAGCACATCTAAAACAAATATTATCTCTTTTTACCTGATAATACACAATTTCCTTTACTAGAGAAGAAAAATAATCTATCAAACCAACCACCTACAACACTTTAATCCAGCTATCTCAGTAACAACAAAAATAAGTTCCAAAAACCCTAACTTAAACACCCACAACTAACCTTCAGAGAAAACTGGAAGCACCCAGCTTATGGTTAATTCGGTCATTTGATTTGCTATACTTCTTTCTTGGAGATGAAGCAAATTTCTTGCTTTTCTTCTTCAATAGTGACTTTTCACTCTTTGATGATATGGCAGCCATTAACAAGGCTCCCCTTGCACCAGGCATCCTCTGACACATTTTCAATGCCTCAAGTCTTGCAGAATTCTCGACTTCCTTGTTTCTCTGCCTCTTGGAAGTTGCTTTCTCCGCAAGTTTCAATTGCTTGGGCTTTGCAGCAAAAACCACTTCTGAAAACCCAGCCACCATTTGCTGTGTTAGTTATTAGTTTTACAAGACTTACACCATTAAAATTATAGTCCTACAAAGAACATAAAAATATCAAGTGAAATAACCTGAATCCTCATCATTAGATACATCAAATCCAGGAGATCTTGGTGGTGCTGATGGAGATAGTACTTCTTCAATATCAAATTCAGTTTTTGAATCATTTGTGAAAGTGACATCTGTATTCTTCTCAAATCCAATTCTGTGGTTAGAACCGTATTCTTTAAAGATCAATGGATAATTTTCTGTGATAACAGGCTTAAGCGATGCCACATCATCAGATTGAGTAGGATGATATGTAGATTCATTGATGCCATGGGAATGAATATTTGGTGGGCCCACATTCTCCAATACTGATTTGGGTGAAGTGGTTGATAAGTTGAGATTAAAAGAAGGTTTATATGTTTCCATAAAATTTGAAAACCAAGGGGTGCCTCGTTTTGCATAAAACAGAATGTATGCTTGCTCTGAAAGCACATGAGCTTCTGAAACACTAAAAACCTATAAAAATAATTTAAATAAAAATTAAAGTCAGTTATCAAATTACATATGTAAAAAAATGCATATTTAAATAAGAGGGATATTATATATTATAAGTTTATAACCTGTGAATCATCAAACTTGTACCACGTATTAGGTGCAGAACGGATGTAACAATAATAATGACCAAAGCTAGATGTGAAGGCTGCATGTACAACAACTGCATATAGTTCATATTTCAGATCCACCTAGAAACACAAAGAAACGGTGAGTAAATATATTTAAAGTTTTATACTGTTTTCTGAAAATGCAAGAATGGAACTTACATTGTTATTCTGACTGCCACATGTGTAAGGCTGCAAGTCTAACTCTAGAGGAAACTCGACGTGTTTTTCTATTTTCTCTACATAAGATCCATCGTTTTTGAATCTTTTTAAATGGAAAGCACAAACTGGGGGAGTTTGATCCAGCATAAGCTGTTTCTCAACAAAGACTTTTTGCTTACAATTGTCACATGTAAACTTCATTTCTTCATCTTCAATGTGCTCAACTTTTGTAAATGATTCAAGGGCGTTTGAAAGAGTATTTACATCTTCAATTTCCAGGCTTAGGTCGACAGAAAGCTCATATGTATCAGATATGTGATTGCAGTTGCAACACCTTAACTGGAATTCATAAAAGTAAAATAAAAAAAGAGGCCAAAGAGGTATAGTTAGTATAAAAACTGTAAATATGAGAAAACTAACGAGAGTTGAATTCTTACTTTGCTAATTACCCGACCTCCAAAGACTTGTTTGACTAAATTGTTAGTTTGTGAGGAGAGACCATCATCCTTCGTTTTTGAGTTGCTTACAGAAGTTTCGAGTCTATCCAGAAGACATTGCAAAAATTCATGAGCATCTTCTTGTTGATATCTTTGGAATGATGATGAAAAATCTGATAGCCACTTTGGTCAAGGTTACAAATATATTCAAGAATAAGTTGCAACGAATGAATATCAACCAGTTAATGAAGAATTCAAGGCATAAAAATCGACTGTAACTGGTAAAAGAAAACAAAGGATACAGCTCAAATTGTCAATAAATTTCCAAGGGGCGACAGTTTTTCCAGTTGATGAGAGTGAAAGTTCAATATGTTCCCGCAAAGCACATAACAAGCAGAACCGTTCATTGCTACCTGCAAACCACACTTTAATATCATACACTTTGCAAAACAATATAACTGAATGTGACATTGACAAACAGTAGATGTCTATTTTCAAGCAAATTCTACATCTAGATGAATATGACTTGTAGAATAACCAAACTTGATTAAATATATATAAAGATAACGAAGAATTTAGACATACAATCACAAGGAGTTGGATGTGTGTGTGAATAGAGACCCTGAACAAGTAGCACAGAGTGAGTGAAGCACTGCAAAACTGCATTGAAAAAACAAGTGTTGCCAAGATTGGCAAGTCCTGCACCCTGTAAATTCATAAGTTAACTTAGCAAATTTCAATGAGTGCAAATAACTTGGTAGATGTAATTTCACAAAAAACACACACACAAAGGCAGACAATTTGTAGCAGAGATACCATCAAATAGATGATAGTGGACCAAAAACAGCTAATCTATTTTCACATGGGGGCGTAATTTTGATCAACAAAGTTCCTCAAGAATTGGAATTTTAGCTAAAAACTCAAATTACTAGAAACAATTGACTCTTAGTCATACCCAAAACAACACATGCATTTAACTTCAACAAGATCAAAGTAAATCTTTTCGAACAACTCAAATTTCAGAACTTCCCAAAAATTAATCCAGGTAACACAATTGCATTCTTGAATAACCATGCAAGTGTCACTAAACAAAACATTAACATTCTACAATTCTACAAAATCATAAACTGAAGAGAACAGAATTGAAAAAGGCATACCACCATAGCCAGCTTCTCGTTACCATCTTCATACCAACTCGAAGAGCTAGTCGGCTTGTGTGCCTCGGATTGACTTCGATTACACGAATTCGACCCATCAGTCTCCCCATCTAAGTTATTATCAAAAACAGTCAAGGGCTCTGATAGAGTATTAGTTTCAGGACCCGAGGGATACAACAACTGTTCGTCAGAATCGTCAAATACTTCCGTTGACATCAAAAGATCTAAACTTATCTCCTTTTTCGACTCAGATAACGAAAAATCCTCCGGTTTTTGGGCTAAATTATCATCCAACATAGATGCAGTAGCGTCGGAATCAGGTATGGAGCGACAATAGCTCGATTGTGGATCTAGGGTTTGTGTAGACAAACGCGGATTTTGGGGGCAAGACATAGATTCAATCGATTCTGTGTATAAACTAACTGATTCTGGCGGCGCGGGTAGGGTTTCTGATAAATCACCCATCGGAGAAGAAGATAAACGAGACTGAATGGGTGGTGGTGCGAATTAGGGTTTATGAGGGAAGGGAATTGGGGGTGATAGTAGGGTTTTGAATTTGGTTGGATTTGGATAGAGTGAATACTTTGGAAGGTGATCAAGAATCAGGGGGAGATGCAAGTGGTTAAGGAACTTTTCGACGCGGTTTTGAGATTTTAAAATAGGAGGGAAAAGAAGCCGCCATTTTCATAGATTTCGTTTGGCTCATCACAAAAGTACGTGTAGAACGTTATGCGACATGTGACAGTTTAGTTATCATGTGGATGTATAGTTTAAAGTGGTTTAGGGTTTGTTTGGTTCGTCCTGTTTCATTTGGTGCTAAATGAATAAGCTGTCTGTATGGTAAAGATTTTCTGAATCAATAAGGTGCTGAACATCTGAATAATTGTATAATCAATAATGTGTTGTTTGTTTGAACATCTGAATAATTGTATAATCAAACAAAAAAAAACACTAACAAATCATTATGAAAACAAAGAAAATCTATTTTTTTCTTTCAATTAACTTGTCCCATATTGTTTTGAGAACAAAACACCTAAATTTTCCTTCATTACCTTGTCCCATATTGGTGTGGGAATAAAAACTCTATTTTTTTCTTTCATTTAATTTGTCCCACATTGATGTGAGAACAAAAACATGCTTAGCTTATATATGAAAACCTACATGACATATTAAGTTCTTATGTTGTGTTTTACTCCGGTATCTACCCGCGCGCAGGGGGGGTGCAAATTTGTTAAAATTGCCTTCCCGTACGCACGAATGCAGCTCCGAAAACTGGGGGCGAGCACAAGTTTCGTTTTTGGTGACATTTGTTCACCCGTTTTTTTTTTCAGCCGTCCCCTTCCTTCAGCCCCGTTTTTTCCCCTTTTCGTTCGTTTCCAGCCCCTCGGCGCTCGTCTGGATCAAAAAGGATCCCATTTCTGCCTTTTCCGGTCAGACGAAAATGCCTTTTTCGGTAAGATGGTTCACGGCCAAACAAACACCAACATATGTTGTATTGTCTTAATCGGTCAGCGATTTTGCCCATACAGACCTCATTAAGATGAAACAAACAGCCCCTTAGTCATAAAGTTCTTTTTAATGATTACACGGTAATTGTTTTACAACGGTTCAAATTTTAAAAAATAAAAAATTGTTCTATAAGAATCCTTAAATTTTAGAGTGCGGCTATGAGTGGAGGAGAGAGAAAAATTGTTGTTCATCCTTATATTTGAAGAAAAAACTGGTTATTTTCTAAAATTTAAGATTTACTACAAGTCTTTACAAGAAGTTTGATGATCAAATTATTGTCAAAACCGTTAAAACACAATTTATGCAAATGACCCGTTTTGGACAGATTTTGTAAAAAAAAATTAGGTCGTCTTGTACAGGCCATAACTTGCTCAATTTTCAACGAAATTAAGTGATTTTTTTTCCATTGTAAAGTTCTATGTCTTAGCTTTAATTTGGCTACTCATACGCATTCTAAGCCCTCCGTTTGGTCACTGAAAAACCTGATGCAAGTTAAGTGTACAGGGCTGTAAAAATTCAACTTTTTGTCAATTTATGTAATTTTGTTGGACATGATTCTTAGGTATTAATGAAGGGATTTTTGAATGAAAATGATGGTTATATATTGACATTAAGATCTGAAAGTTTTGGTAAGCAAACCACAAGTTTTGACCTAGTTATGCATATTATAAGTCTACTTTTCCTGTTTTACAAAACAGCACCAAAGCTGAATTTTTGCCAACTTCCGACGTGCATAACTTTCTCAATACTTAACCTTTTGGGTTGATTCTTTTTGAAGCATGTTTAATATGTTGGGAAATATATGCCTCTAAAATTTGAGAAGCTAACTTCAAATGTGGAGTAAATTATGCATGTCTACAAATGTGTGTTTTGTGCTTAACATGTGGAGTTGTCATTTGCGCATATTGTTTTAGAAATGTGCATCTATGTTTTCCTACAAGTTTAGAACTTGTGTCTAAGTGTTATGACCAAGGTGAATGCATGATAACATAAGTGCTTTATGATAAGCAACTTGTCCCAGCGACAACCTCTATTTTGGTTAGACCGCATTCGTTTAAATAGGTCAATCATAACCAACCATTAAAGTTAAGTGATGCGTACCAGTGTAACCTAAGGTGAATTTCACTACTTCATTTAGTTATATCCGGTTGAGAACGATAACACACAACTAGTTGCATCCGATAAATAATGACAATAAAATGTAAACCTGAGACAAAATTTATTAACAATCAAAAAAATAAACTCAGATTACAACAACCAGCAAACAATAAGCAAACAATACGACACAAAATGTAATTAACTTTATATAATATGACATTTAGAATACGACATTTAGTCGAAATGTAATAATTAGATAATAATTTAGTTTTACAAACAGAAAAAGAGCTGGTAAAGTCAAAGAAAAATAACTGTATATAATAACGACCTACAAATTATATTAATATTATTATTATTATCGACTATAATACATAGCCCGATAGCAACAGGTAAAAAAACGTGTCCATAAATCCACCCTTGTTTAATAATTCTCGGAAACCACATCACACCCTTCTCATCCACTCAATCCACCTTTCACAGTTTCACACACACTAACCTACTCCCCCGCCGCCGACCACCGGCCGGTTCACCGAATGACCGATTACCGCCTAAACCTCATGAACCACTGGACCTCCCGACGACAACGCGTCCATGATGGACGCCTTCACCACCTCCGACATGACCTCCATTTGGGCCAGTAATTCCACGGCGACGGCGACGGCGACCGTCCATCCGGCGTCGTCCTCCGCTTCCACCTCCATCGTCAACGAGTTTAACCCGGACACGTTGCAGCAGCGACTCCAGGGTTTGATGGACACGGCGCGTGAGTCGTGGACGTACGCTATCTTCTGGCAATCGTCCGTCCTCGAGTATTCCGGCGCTCCGGTCTTAGGCTGGGGAGATGGATACTACAAAGGGGAGGTCAACAAGCCGAGAACTACGGCGACGTCGGCGGCGGAACAGCAGTACCGGAAGAAAGTGCTCCGGGAGCTCAATTCGTTGATCTCCGGCGTACAGTCGCCGGAAAACGAAGCTGTAGACGAAGAAGTCACGGATACCGAGTGGTTCTACCTGATCTCCATGACGCAGTCGTTCGTCAACGGCGACGGGCTCCCCGGTCAGGCGGCGTTCACGAATCAAGCGGTTTGGGTTGTTGGATCTGAACGGCTGATGGCGTCTCACTGCGAGCGAGCGCGTCAGGGTCAGGGTTTCGGGCTGCAAACCATCGCGTGTATTCCATTCGCTGGAGGAGTCGTTGAATTAGGCTCAACGGAGTTGGTTTTTCAGAGCTCGGAAGTGATGAAAAAAGTTAGGGTTTCGTTTAATTTCAGTTTCAACGAATGTAACGAGATGATGCAGGTCAACAGAGATCCAGCTACCGAAGGTGATAACGATCCGGCGTCGCTTTGGATTACGGATCCGGTAGCTTCATCTACGGTGACTGCTGACGTGGCGGCGGTTACGGAAACGGTTAAGGATTCCGTTGACGTAATCTGCGCTCAGGCCACACGTGTCATTCCGTCAGTCGATAATCACGTTCCGAAACGGCTCCCGTTTGAAAACCCTAATCCGTTATCTGAAAACCCTAGATCTGCTCATATTAATCCGAATCAGGGGGTTTTCGGGAGCACGGAGTTGAATTTCTCCGATTTCAGATCTTTTGACGGAGCCAACGGCGGAAGAACCGGGAATTCTTCGTATAATAAGCCGGAATCCGGCGAAATTGTTCTGAATTTCAGGGATAATAACAACAATAATAATTTCAGGGATAATAAGAGGAGTTGTACTACCATTGGAGTGGAGATTAATAATAACAATAATAATAACAATAACAACAAGAAGAAATCACTCATTACGAGCGGAAACAACGAAGACGCGACTCTCTCTTTCGCCTCCGGCGTGCTTCCCTCGGTTAAATTAGACGGTGGTGCATTGACCAGAGTGGATTCCGGCTACTCGGACCTTGAACCGGCTGTCATCCGGGAAGCGGAACCCAAAATGATAGCGGAGCCGGAGAAAAAACCTCGAAAAAGAGGACGAAAACCGGCCAACGGCCGAGAAGAGCCGTTGAATCACGTGGAAGCCGAGCGGCAAAGGAGAGAGAAACTAAACCAGCGGTTCTACGCCCTCCGTGCCGTGGTCCCCAACGTCTCGAAAATGGACAAAGCGTCCCTCCTCGGCGACACCATCTCGTACATCAACGAGCTCAAATCAAAGCTCGAAAAGACCGAATGCGACAAAGAAGAGTTGGCGAACCAACACGACGCGTTAAAGAAAGAGTTGTTAACCAAAACCTCCCGCCAATCGTCTTCCTCGGGCATGTCGGTCCCGGACGACGTGAAAACGTCCACCACCAACCACCTTCCGCCCGCGGATTCGGATTTGGACGTGGACGTGAAGCTCATGGGCTGGGACGCGATGATTAGAATCCAATGTAACAAAAGGAACCACCCTGCGGCCCGGCTGATGGCGGCTTTGAAGGAGCTCGATCTAGAAGTGAACCATGCGAGCGTGTCCGTGGTTAACGAGTTGATGATCCAACAAGCGACCGTGAGAATGGGCGGTCGGCTTTACTCCGAGGATCAGCTCCGTGTAGGCTTAACTAAAAGCTTTTCAGATCCATAACGAATAAACTGGTTCGGTTCGGTTCGTTTCGTTTGATCCGTGTGTATGATTTTAGTGTAACACGTGAATTATGAATCGATCTGTTCGTTTATATGTAATCGAAACTTAGTATTACTATGTTGCACAACTCCGGCATGTTCGTTACTCGTAAGTTCGTTCAATGTTTCTCTGGATATAGGGGTCAAACAGGATGCATGTTCTAGTTTTGTGTTTTTTTAATCTTTAGAATTAATATAGGAAAGATGAATGAAAGGAACGTATGGATTGTGAAATGAATGTGCAACACAAGATCTGATTCAGATACTTTGTTGTTTATTAATAATTGCAAGGAAGGACCATTGAATAAACGTGAAGAGATAAAAATATGGTGGGAGGAGGGGAAGGTCCCATACACAAAATAAAATAAAAGTGTCGTTACCAAAAATAAAGAAGCACGTTTGGTTTTTGGCCACCACTTTAAGCGGCTAAGATGAGTAGACCACTCACCTCACATGTCGAATTTTCGATAGCTATCCTGTATCAATGATTTTGAGATTATATATTATTAATTTTTATACTTTTTGAAGTCTCAAATTTAGCTACGCTAGCAAAGTAACCGGTTAAATAAACTAGATGTTTTAGGTTTACTAACCGGTTTAGTAACCTAACCAGTTAGGCCAGTAACTGAGTACGTGGAGGTGACTAATAAGAAGAGGAACGGATATTTGTCGGAGACGGGATTGGGAAAACATGGATTAAAGGCAACCAAAATGTTCGTCAGAGACTGGATATCTTGTCGCTATTTTGAGCTGATGAATTAATCTTGATTTAATTTTTAAGTTGTTTAGTTTAATTAGAAGTTGTTTTAATAATTTACTTAGGATAGAAAAGAATTGATTTTTGAGTTACTAGGTTACGTAAAAGTTGGTAAAAATTGTAATTGTAGTCAAAATTGGTAGGCTAGATGTTCATTAGGTCGGTTTTTGAATCTCTAGTTAAGTCGGTCTAAGAATCTATCTATATAATAAACATGAGTTTTTATAGTCCATGTGTCATAATTTTAGGTGTGCCACATTGAATTTGCTTACTTCTCAATTTCTCATAATTTAGAATTAAATAATTACATTAAATTAAATTCTTTCAATAAAAGAATTATCCATATTTTTGTTTACAATAACACAACTTTTATTCATCATATCTCCTTTACTTTTCAACAAAAATTTGATTCGTAAATTGCTTTGGATTCGTGACAGAAAACCTAACAAAACTAGACCCATATTGCTTAGGTTTTGATCAACGAATCAGTCGTTTATTCCAAGACTTTTATTGACCATAAAAAAAGCTAAGGTCAATCGCTGTCTAAAGTTTGACTGTTTTTAAAGAACCCGGTATTCTTCTATGGCCAGCTGTACGTTGCTCTATTAAGAGTGAAAAGCAAAAAGTGTCTTAGAATCTTAATTTTATATAAAGATGGTCGCCAGACGAATGTAACAAAAAACATTGTATTCAAATCTTTTTTTAAACTTGTAAATTTAATATTATTGAATATTTATCGGCTCTTTAGCTTTATGTATTATTCAGTTCAATTTTTCTTCCAATTTAGATTCATCTTTCATTTCACATAGATCTTTTTATATCATAGCCTCGGGTATTTACCCGGGTCACTCACTAGTTCTATATAATAAGGCTCATACTATGTACTTGAGACACCACCAAATATCTGGATTAAGAGTTATTTGTTGATTTTATCGGTGTTTGTTTTCGAGGGTTGGGTTTTATAGAAAACCAATATTTTATAAAGGACCAAAAAACCAAGGAAAAAAGTTATTTTTTTTAAACTTTTTTTATATGTTTCTTTCATGATTTTAAGAATATTGGAAAAAGAAAAAACTTTAAAAACGTTTTCGAGTTTTTTTTAAAAATAAAATAAAATTCGAATTTTAGCTTGAAATTAATATTGCACTATGCAACAATAATATAAAATTGGTTTATGAATGTCAATTCTTTGTTTTTTACATTATTCGCATAAACCACATTCATATTTAAGTTAAGTCTCTTGTTTTAAGTAGTTTTAATTATAATGCATTATGCAATACTATTGGTACTATTGCATGATGCAATAATAAAAAATCACTAAACTTTTTATTTTTTAAATTTTTTTTCCCATAAATAAAGCTAATAAAATTATAGAATTTTTGGTGAAATTATTTTTAAAAAATATTAATATATGAAGAAGTTATAGAGAAAAAAAGGTTGGTTTTTTGGATAATTATTGGTTTTCTATAGATCTTTCCCCTTGTTTTCGATTATTTTTTAATATGAGTATGTTGTCGCAGATTGCGTCTACATTATCACTGTTGGATTGATGGAATCGGAACTGGTGGTGATAACGTTAGAGGTGGTGTTGCCTGAATTGGGTGAGATGGCGGCGATGGATGAAGACAACCGGACGTAACGGTGATGGTGAAGAGTGAAGACGATCATATCTGTCATTTTAAATTACAGATGAATCTTCAATGATGTGGTGGTGTTTTTTCTAGAGAGATACAAATTAGAAAGAATATGGATATTTTATGTTTGTTCGGATGAAGATATGATTAATATAATTTCTTTTTTCTTTAATAAAATTATAAAATTCATCATTTATATTAGTAACTTACATACAATGAAACCTCTATAAATTAATAATGTTGGGACCGAGATATTTTATTAATTTAGCGAGATATTATTATATTGATAAATTAATAAGTTATTAATCTAAAGAGTCGGCTTATATTCGTGTGCAACTCTCAAATCAATGCATCGACCATCAAAATTTTCATGTCCGTTCACTTTACCTATTTGAATAAAAGAGAAACAAGGACCTTCAAAATTCTCATGTAGATTCACACATTAATGAACTTGTCAAGTTCAATGTACATAGATCTAGATTGATCACTATAAAATTTCTAATGATACCATTTAAAATCCAGTTGATGATGATTTAGTACTTTTGGAACCGGTCACTCGGAAAGAAACATTGCAAACGACAACAACTCTTCACAACTTTTTGTTGCAATACGAGAATACAGTGCCTCAACTCTTAAGTGCAGTGTGGATATTTAAAGATGAACTCCATATAGATTTAAAGTTAAAACAAACAAGTGACTATAGATTCATTTGTTACTAGACAATCCTAGAATTTTGGAATGTTTTAGTAATTATTAATTTATAGTTTCGTTGGGACCAATATATTTACACTGGGATTTCAAAAAAAAATATTATCTTATTATTTTATCGATTGGGGCCCAATTTTGTACTACTCCCAAGTTGGGACCGGACATTTTATTAATTTTATCGAGGTTATTAATTTATCGAGTATTAAATTATCGAGATTCTACTGTAACTAGTTCCCGACTCTATTTAACAATATATATATATTTATATATATATACTAGTTTTTGATACCCGTGCCACGCACGGGTGGATTTTTAAAAAATTAATATTTATAATAACATATTATAATACATGTAATTTGATAATTGGAATTAAAGAAAAAAATTAACATTAGAGAAAGAAAAATATTTACAAATTTGAAAATATAGACTTATAAACAATATTTGATGTTATGTTTGTCACTTATCCGTCTTCATCCAATATGAGAAGTTCTAGTTCATCCGTGCTCTTAACCCTTGATAATGCAACATAAAGCTGACCATGATTAAAGCACGAATTCTTTAAATAGAGTCCAACTCCTGAAAGTGACTGGCATTGGCTTTTGTTAGCTGTTATTCCCAAACATACCGCAATCGGAAATTGTCTACTATTGAATTTAAATGGAATTTTTTATCTGAAGAAGACATCGAAATTCTTGAACTAAAAGTACAAAAACCAATATTACTTCCTGATATTACTTCTGCTTCCATCGATACCTGTGCACCGCACTGGCAGATTCTTTAAAAAAATAATGAGGATTAAGTAAATTTAATACTAAATACAAACATCCAATTTTGTTGACTAACATAACGCCAACAAACAATTTATAAAAAAGGATTACAACAAAATTGATACTCTAATAATTTATATAAAAAAAGTCTACATTATTAGACAAATGCGTTTTCTTTCGTACCTAAGATTCTCGACCCTTGCCTAAGATTAGATTTGACCCATTAATTGTTTAAGATATTTTAACATGATGTCATAGTGTAATTCAGATTCCATTGAATGCCATAGTCTTTAATACCCGTGCATTGCACGGGCTAAGATTCAGAAAAAATCTAATAGCATAATTGTTATATTTGTTTAAACTCGATTAGAATTTTTATAATGATACACAAATCAATTAAAACTTAACCACTTTGATAGTTTAATAATTAGCAAAATAACAAAATCACGATTGTGTATACCTAACTTAAATGCATGAAACCCTTCAATTAAAAATAGCAATATTTAAGTTGGGGCGTTAGTTTTGTATAATATGATAATGATGAGTATAAACATTCCTTGCATACAAATTTAACCCTTTAATGATAAAGTTTAACCATTTTAGATTTACTTACATACATCTCGTTCCACAATTACAAATGCTCTCATCTATGGAGCACATCTAGTTTCACATCAACATTTGTATCACAAAACAACATTGACATAAAAATGAGAAATGAAGAAAAAAAAAACTTACTTTAATAATTGGCATTTTGCATTACACTGAGATTATAGTAGTTACTTGAAACCGTGTTCAGACATCATTGCGGACTGATAGGCTCCCCTTTTCGGGTTTCATCCTAAACGCAAGGAAAAAATATTATGAAACCCTTGATTATCACTATTAAACCAGAATATAAATCATGACCTTATGAATGTTAAAAAATTGTTGCATGATATGATATATGTGCTTCCAAATCTGTTGGTCTATGTCAATTTTCTTTGTGGTAATACAATCTAACCTTCGAAACAATGTCCAAAAACACATCTAAGTGTACCTTTAGAAGACATAAGAAGATTAACACCTTACAATGTCCAAAAACACTTCATTCTTTTGTAAACCAGCGCATGCCCTCCATGCGCTCACCCAACTGCACCACTTACTTGTAAAACATGTCTATCTGTAGGTTGTGACATTCATTGAAAGATACAACCAATATTAAACAACTTACCAGTAAGACATCAATATTCATTAAAGAAGAATATCAAAATAACTGAACCGAATAAAAAACCGAGAAAACCCTAAACCGAAAAACCAAAACAGAAAGTTTCATTTCGGTTTCGGTTTTTTACTTGTCAATAACCGAAAAAACCGAACCAAACCATTTTATATATAATTATCTATATAATATATATGTAATGCCTAGAAGATTGAAGACTGGTTCAACCTAGAAAGTTGATGCAATAGAAAAAGACACATGTATAAGATTGATTACCGATTATGACTCAAATCTAATCCGATTTCTGAATAAGATCGCGACACAGATTTGCTTCATTAGAATTGATGAAAAATGACATATTATCCCCCTTCTCCCCTGTCTAAACTGAAGTGAAACCTGCATAATTTAAAAAAAAAAGTCTGAATACCTAAAATAAAATCGGTTCAATTAACTTATTTTCGATTTGCTATGATGTGTATGGTGAATAAATTAGTAAAACTAAATAGTTTTAAACATGTGGAAATTAGGAATTATTGTTTTATAGAAATAAAGATTGTTAAATCAAATATATGATCAGATCTGATCTCGTGTTTACATTTAAGAAATCAATTCTTAATTTTTACTTGTTATTTGGGTATTTGACTAAATCTGTTAGTCTTTCATCGTTCTCCAACTGGATGTGTCTTTTGTAGTATTATGTATATTTTGTGAGTAATATACTCCACATGAAATAAGAGTTTGATTTAAATCTTAAGAAGGACAAATGCTTTTAATTTATATAAGATCCTTCAATCTTCTAAATAGTGTGAATGACTACCCAAAAGACTTTATAACCTTGAAATGAAAACAATTTAGGAACATCAGAGAGGTTTTTTATACTTAATTTTAACACATATCTATACTTACAGTCAAGCCACCATGACATTTTCCAATTAATTTTCCCTAAACCTTTCGCGCTTTACTTTCAGTTATGTATAATGCCTAAAACACACATACAATTAACTCAAAATTGTCATAAAAATAGATCCAACTTGTTTGGGATGTACCTGCAATGTGAAAGAGATTATGTTTTGCAGCAAGATTAGATGCTCCGTCTGTGACCGCTACCGGATGAGACTCACAAAAAAGGCCATCTTCCAAGTTGCAGCTGAACCCGACCTACTAACGACCTTTGAAACTGCTTGATGTGGTCTACCTCTAACGTGCCCTACTCGGAGGATCTATCCTGTACATTAAACGTAGATTAGCATTAGAACATAACCAAACACACACCCATCGCTTAACTTCTTTTTTCCTCTCAACGGGTCAAATAGATGAAATTACCATATCTATGGTGAAGCTTTGCTGCAATTTAAAATTTTGAATCCCTAAAAGAGTTGTGAATTTATTAATAAAGCAATCGCAGTTGTCATGAAACAATGTACAACTAACTCAAAATTGTCATGAGGCATCCTTAAACACGACAACCAAAATAGAACCTATAATACCCCCAGCCTAAATTAAGGCATAACAACAAAAAACTGTAACCATTAGATTACAACTGGCAGAAAACCCATGGTTCCGTAATAGTAAAATATAGCCATTGCTGCTAATTCTATAGTTATTTCAGATTCTAATAACATGAATCACGAAACTCATCTCAAACCAACCTTACAAAAAGCATATAACACAACCACACTTCAGAAAAACACACAGAGAATATGAAAGCTGCAAAAGATTATTTCGCATAAATTGCTCATAGATTATTGCAACACATTACAACTTCATCAAGCTGCTTGAAAGTTAATGTTGCCTAACTGTATGATTACAAAAAAAATATGGAAAATGGTATTTCAAAACTAAAAGGATTTAATTGCAACAGGTCCACCTAAAACTGTTATTTAAAGAAACTTTTTTTCACAAAAAAAATACATTACAGATATGGTAAGAAAAGACAGTTAAATAGGCCCATAAAGAAAGGACTAATTTCATAGTAAATTACAACATCAAGATTCAATCAGATGGCCTAATGCGATTGAAGGAAAATTGAATTAATATAAACAACTCAAGCCTTTGAACATGTTCACATACACAATGGCTTGAGTACAATGGAATTTGAAACCTATAAAGAACCAAAAAAAAAGCAACAAACTTTCTTACCATTAGAAGACTAAAGACCATCATTAACATCAAATGAACCCCATAAACACACGGAGAGGGATGCTGAAGGAAGAACCCTTGATTTTCCTACCAATAAGTATTGAAGAAACGACGAACACTAAATCAATACGTGTATACAATGAATGAAGATACGATATTACCATCACAACACCGAATTAGTGCATTCACCCTGCAAAACAAATGAAATTAGATTAAAAAAATAATCTCAAAATCTCACCCACGGATCATCGTCTCAATTTAAAGGATTATTAGAGTATGATATTATCATCTCAAAATCGACCTCGGCTCATGTTCCAAACTAAAACAACCAATCCTCCAGAAAATAAAACCAACCAAAGTTACATGCTAATCATATATACATGTCACAAAATTGAGTATCAAAGTCGGTATGGATCTAAAAGCTTTTAAAAACTAACTACACAGAACACAATAATAAATCAACGCCTTTTACCCTTGAAATCCGAAGTTTGAACAAAATTCGTTAGCAAATTTTGGTATGAACTATAATCAAAAACCTAATCTATAGCCTACATCTAAAAAAAGCTAATCACAATAAATAAACCCAATGTTGATTTTGTTCAAGGATTTTCTTGATAGAAAACATCAAAGAATCAATATTTTTACCTTAGGGCTCTTCTAAAGCTTCAATCTCTGCTGATCAACATGCTTGATTCTAAAGCTTCAACCAAACAAACTTTAGGTTATTAAATGCGTCAGCATTGAAGCAGATTGTCATCTAACACTTTTGCAAACATTATGTTTTAATTTTAGGGTTCTTTACAAATCACATCCAACAACCAAAGTTGCAGGAAATCAAATTTGACTTTTACACATAAAACCTCTTGAAATCGATTCTTAGTTTCAAATCACTCCAACGAAATGAAGGGAATCAAATTTGAGTTTTACACATATGAACTCCAATTTTAATCGAATAAGAAAAAAGAGGAAATTGGAGAGGAAAGTGTATATGTGTTTAATTTACAAAATCAAGTATCAATAACATACATATAGGAGTGAAAAAAGACGTAATCCATATCAGAGGAGAAATCGATTGAGAAGATGATACCTGACCTTCATTCTTGTAAACCAAAATAGAAATCGATCAATACCTGATTAGCGAGCGACATGATTGATGATTCATCAGCGAAGGTCGATGATGGAGTTTACCTGCGAGAAAAAAAAGAAGGAAACAGTAGATGATGATGGCTGAACGAATGATTATACATAAATCGTTGCGAGGGGAATAAACGATTGAGGATCATCGAACATTAGGGTTTTGTGATTAAGTGATTTTCTATTTTCATAAAAGTATACATACCTCGGCTGATTGATGTTGTTGATTCTGATTTCAGAACTTCATGGTGGCTGCGTGGAGAGATTGTGGGAGGGGCCGGCGAAATGGAAGCTGTGTAACGCAATTAGGGTTTTATTGGATGTTTGGATCAAACAGGGATGAGGTCGCAGATGATCGCCTTGCAGGAGGGAGGCGATGATGAAAAGGATGGTCCCAATGGAGAGGCGTGATTAGGGTTTTAATTCAGACGGATAAACAACGGATGGGTCGGGTAATACGTAGTGTAGAATAGGGGGTCATTTGAGCGGGAAAATGATTTTAAGGAATGTTGTGGTGATGCCATGTGGCATCCAATCTTTTCATATATATATTATATAGATATAGATATAGATATAGATAAAAATTCATTAGACTAAGATGATAATAAAATGCAAACCTCATATAATACTTGGTTTTTCGAATATACGCCCTAAGGCATATATAATGTGCAATAAATGCATCTCCAAAACTGGAAAAAATACCAAAATTCTTTTTGAAAATTGAAAAAGATATTCATCTTGAAATGAAAAAGGTAATAAGTTTCTTCTTAAAAAATATATTTTTTCAATTTTTAAAATGCATTTATTTTACCTTATGTGTGTCTTAGAGCACATATTAGAAAACCCCTATAATATTTATTAATAATTTAAGATTAATTAGACTTAAACTATTTAAAAAGGTATATAAAAAGGTATCAAGCATTAACGTTAGAAACTCAAATACTACCGAATGGGACAAAAAATGAGGTTCTCACATGAGCTGAAATACTTAGGATTCTCTCCTGGTTCATAATTCTCCACGTGAACACATATGCAATTTTTCTTCACGTGCAAGCTATTTGTTTAATTGTTTTATTTCCCAGTTGTGTGCAATTTTCTTTGTCATTGTATTTGTTTTATTCAATTTTGTTCTGATACGTTCTAATTAATTTTTAGAGTGTTTTATTTTTAAAATAAAATCTTATGTGTATTCTAAAATAATATTATGTTGTTTTTATTTTTAGCTATGTTTATGCTTTCGTATAAATTGTACTCAAAACGAAATTGGTTCTAAATTCGTACTTTGGAAATGTATTTTTACACTCACGATATATATTTTGTTTCGTTATTTATATCGTCGTCTAATGTGCCCATCAACGTTTCAATATGAATTGTATTCAATAAGTTGGTGATTCGTCCCCGCTTCGTGACGGGCCAACCCAATTACCTGTCAGTTTAAGTTAAAAATGTTTTAATGTGGTCAAAACTATAAAACTATAAAGAAGTCGTGGCTAAAGTCGAAACCTCTAGAAATATAATAATAAAACAAAGTAGAAAAGTTAACGAGCATAAAATGTAAAAGTCTAAAAGTTTCATGATGAAAGTATAAGGGTCCAGGGGCGGACCCTTATTAGGCCCAGGGGTTCCCGTGGACCACCTCAACCTCGTACGCAAAGTGAAAATTATGTGAACGCTTTTTATAAAAAAAATTGTGAAGAGATGTTAATAAATACCTAGTTTGTGAAAATAAAATAAAACAAGTAACTAGCCTAGTCGTAAGATCTCTTGTTTGATTTTGAAGTGGTGCAAGTTCAAATCTTGTGCTAACAATTTTTTTCCCAGTTTTCTTTATTAATTTTAGTGGTATAAATGAGGAGAGTAATAAGGGGTACTTCATTTTCCACATCTTTTTTATTTACTTTTATTATAGACTCATTCTTTTTAAATACATTCATCTTAAACCCCTTTTATAATAAAATATTATAAATATATAAAAATATAGACTTTTTTTAATAGGCAAACATTTTGTCATATTATTTTTTTTCACGCGTTACTTTTTATTTTTTCTTCATTTATAGCCATTTACTATTATTTTTTACTATTATATCGTTGTCAATGTTACGGTATATATTTTTTTTATCAAATCATGTAGAGTTTTTTTAATCGGTTATTTTTTTCTTTACTCGTAATGTCGTGCCGCAACACGCGCCTGCATTAAAAGATATTTAGTAAGTAATAGACCAAATTTCTTTATGTACATTTATATGAAACTGAAACATCTAAAACTAGTGACTCCGTAAAAAAATTTGTGGACCCCTTCAGAAACTTTTCTAGTTCCGCCCCTGTTACTAAAAAACGAAAGTAGAAAAGTTAGCAGTAAGATCCCGAGTGGCTGAACCCAACAGGTTTAAAAAAAAAGTTTAATAGTTAGAGGGCAGAAAACGTAAAAGTATGAAACATATGTGAAAACTAAAGTAGAAAAACCTAAAATTGTGAAAGTTTCGTGGCCAAAGTAGAAGACCAAAAAACTTAAAACAAAAAAAAGTTTATAAGTTAGAAGAGGGAAGGAATGTACGTTTGCCAACGCATCTTGATAGTGCTTGTATTTTTAGCGAGGACCTCCAGTAAAAGAAGAGGGAACGAATGTACGTTTGCCAACGTCTTGACCTTGAATATCTCCCCTGAAAATCGCGTCGTGTACACCTTGTTACAGTTCTGTCCTAAACTTATTTTGATGTGAATGAATGTAATCTAAACGGCTTTGTTCTATAGAAACTTAAGCATCGACAGTGTATTGCTGAAACAACCTACCACTTCGAAGTAAAAGTGAGTATGTATGTTCACGCTCATGAATTTGATAACTATAGTACATGTTCATCGTCATTTGTTTCTCATTAGAGTCTGTGTCAAGCGCAGATCTCGAGACCAACCACTTTCACCAAAAGGAAACAACAAACGGTATTGAAGTGGCATATAAGATGGATGAAGTTTACTTATTCATTTAGGTTGGCCGTCTTTGTGGTGCACGACAATGTCGTAGTCATTAAATGAAGATTCATCACCAATCACAATTGCACCAATACATCCAGCTGATGGTAAATCATACGAGTGCTTATTTTGGGATGCAAAAATTCTAATAGAAAAATCAGGCACATCAGATGATAAACAAATATATCTTGCTAACCGAACGACCTTTACCAATTCGTTGTGAGTATCTAGCATACGCAAAAGAGCAGCAACAATATCTGGATGAAGGTCAGCACTGCTACCATCATTAAACACACGAAGACGATTTGAAATCTCATTTTCGGTGTCATAAACGTACAATTATTGGACCTAGGACCAATGCCAGGATGGACAAAGAGAACCATTAGAATGGGATATTTGACCAGAGACTTTGAAAACAAAAGATCCAGAACCATTGTTGACGGTGTTATCAACGTTTGCACCAAAGGAAGTCATCAAAAACAAAGAGTTATATTCACAATTTTTTTGCTGAAAAGATGATTGATCAAGAAGACTTTTCAACAGATCAGGTGGATTGAAAAACCGACGAATCCTAACACTGCCACCTTTACAACATTTATTGAATTTAAGAGCCTCACCCGCACGTGTATTAGAAAGTTTTTCATCACGCCAAAAGAAAGCAAAACAAAAGGAGCATACATAGATGCAATCGCCATTGTCAATGTAAGAAGATGGAACAAAAGGTCTACGATTTAGCAAAGTGGAACGCAGTCGGGACTGCCCTGAAGACTGAGTGCCAAGAGTTGGACTTATATTCGCATGAATGCGTCTCCTTGAACCACTTACAGCAGACATCTTAAGTAGAAAAGATATATATATATATATATTTTCTGATTATGTCAAATATTTAACAGAAGTTATGTAAAAGGAAACGATCAGTAGCATACGCAAGCAGAAATGTAATCTTAGAACATCATAAAAGCAGAACCAAAAAAATAATGTAATGCAAGACAAATAATGTAATGCTACTAAGAAAAAAAAGGTAATGTGACCATAACATGTAATCTAAAAGGCATAGAGCCTAAACTTCAACTGAAGTTGGATACTAATATACATCCAGTGCTTATTATCGTAAGTGTACCTCCAAAAAGCAAGCAGAGTAATTTGCAAATCTGTATATGAAAAGAAAACTAAAAAAGGCAAATAAATAAAACAAACCACACATTATTAGCTTAACCAAATGAAATGTACCTACGCAACTGAACCTCAAAATCGTTTTATGAACTCAAAAACCAACATGCAGTCAAGTTATTATCAAATGAAATGTAACTAAGCAATTGAACTTAAAAAGCATTTTATGAACTCAAAATCCAACATGCCGTCAAGTTAAGCAACTAAACTTGAAAACCATAACTTCAAAAGCATTACATGAACTCAAAAAACAACACGCAGTCAAGTTTTATGATAATGAGCAAAAAAGCATTTAAACAAACACATGGTGTGCACCCAAAGAGGTTCACTTATTTTGGTCTAACATGTTTCTTCAAGTGAGCACAATCAGTTAGAGGAAAATGTGTTCTTTTTAAAGAGCAATCCGTCAAAATTACATATTTGTGTATAAAATAAAATAGCATACAAAAAACGTACAATAAACACATTTAAACGAACACCCGGTGTGCATAAAAAATACACTCTTTCAAAATCTTTTTAAGAGATATAAAGACACAAAAGAACAATCCAAAGCAGGTATTTTTTATGAAACCACAAATCAGAACAATGTAGCCACAAAAAGCCACATTCAACCACAAATTAGAAATTAGGAGTAAAAATTTACCAAGAACACATTCACAACTTAAATAAAAAATGCAAACAGACAATAGCAAGTAATAAGCTAAAAGAAATTGAAGTGAAACCTTACACAAATAACTGTAAGTAAAGCAGCACCTCGATCAACAACTGTGAAAAAAAAAGCTTAAGACATGGAAGAAGAACGATCAGTCTAAACACAAAGAATCTGAAAGTTATGACGACCTCAGAAGCATTATGTGCCTTCATCAGAAGAGACGATAATGAAAAAGGAAGCGAAGGAATGAGACGCTAAAAGAGACAATGATTTAATAGCCAGGAGAAAACCTATGTGTGAAAAACAAAAGAAAGACACGCGTCCAAGAGAAAACATATACGTTCTCCGATTAAGACACGTGTATAAGAAGGTAACGAAACAAAAAATGTTTTGCCAAGGTTTTGAAACCGAGACACGCCACTAATCAACAGATGAAACTACCATTCGTATAACACAACAAACGCTTTCACAAACAGCAACTATAATACTTAATCACTAAAGTAAACGATAAAAAAGAAAAAAAATATAAGACAAAGACACCTGTGTGACAGGTGTCAGAAAACATGTGGCTAAGAATATAAACAGTAAAAAACGTGAGAGGAACCAACAATTATCAATGTAATATATATAAATATAAATATATGTTGCCTATAATTACAAAAAATAGAAAAAGATACTATTATGATCCATTTTTATTGCAATAAAAATCTTTTCTGTAAGAAAATAAATAAATTATAAAACCGACAGTCCCGGATTTTGTAGCTGACAATCGATACATAACTTTTGTCATGTTACGGATATTAAACACTGCAATTGTGGTATACCTATTTCTATTTCAATAATAACATATCTTTGGAATGTAATGCACCATGTATTTTTGGTGGTTCCACCGTCCAAATTTCTGGGCCACAGCCTCAAGTGCAAATGCAATGATATTTTAGAGACATCATCAACTATCTTACTTTTACCATTATTTATTTGGCCGAATAATATGACGATGAAGAAAAATCAGAACTGAAAAGTTATCAGTTTAATCCCGAGTGGCCGAACCCTAACAGGTTTTTCATCCGATCATTCGTAGAGGTGATTTTCTCTAAAATGTGCTCAAATCTTGAGCACTTGCGGGTCTATGGATATACCTGCTGCACTCCTGGATGTGGGTGCCCATCAACCATTGGGTTTAACCGTGAATGGTCGGACACTATTAATTTAACCGTCTAAAAAAGCTACCTTTATCCTTTTCATGATTTTCTTGATTGATTGCCCCATATACTTTTTTGAATGGAGTATAATTCTCTTTCTGATTAAAGAATTTCACGTGTAGATGAAATTAATAATCGGATAACGTTGCCTTAAAACTAGACCAAATGATTTCTTTAAATACAAGTCAAATTAACAATTGCAACGTTTTAGTTGGAGGTTATAATTGCCGACTGTTATAGTGATTCTATTAGCAATAACTTTAACACATTAGTAGTAACAAATATACTATTGACCTGCAGATTTTAATCATTTGCTAGTAATCTGGCTTTACTATTTGATACGAAATGTTGGTATCGATGTACAAGTTACAGTCGAAAGACAAAAGTTACTACTAGGGTATAATTACTACCGAAGTACAAATTTGCTACCAATTACCTAAGTTGATACCAAATTGCCAGTTAATAATTTTACTACCTATCATATGTTATTGTTGTAAAGGAATAAATTGGTGGTCATACTTTCCTTCGTAGCTCTCCTAAATTGATGGTTCCCTCTTAATTGCATATTGGCTCATTCCTTTTACATTATTTCCTTTTATATGTTTCTTCCACTATATGTATTTCACCATTTTATCTTTGTTTCGTATGATACAATCAAGAAAGATTTATTACTTCCATACAATATTATCAAAATTAAGATGGCATCAGAGCGGTCTTAATCGATCTTCTCAAGCCCTCATCGACGGCCATGGCAGGTAAGCTCAAACAAATCGACGATTGGGTTGTGGACTCGGGGGCCACGAAACATATAACATATAGAACCGACTTGCTCGAGAACAAAAAGAAAAGTCTTTATGAGGCTCATGTTAGTATCCCAAATGGTGAAACCGTGCCCGTTGATGGCAAAGGAGATTATGTATTACAGGGAGGAAACAAAATTAAAGAAGTCCTATTTGTACCAAAGTTTAAATGTAACCTATTGTCAGTAAGCCGATTAACCAAGGATCTTCAATGCTCCGTAACCTTTTATCCCGATTTTTGTGTTATACAGGGGCTTCGTTCGAGGAACTTGATTGGTGTGGGTGAGTGCAAAAAGGGTTTGTATCGGATGGGGATCTTTGGGAATGGAAGAAAGGCTTTGGCAACAACGGTTGAGACGGTTGAAACGTGGCACAAGAGACTTGGCCATGCATCCAAAGGTAAACTCATTCAAGTTGATTTTCTAAAAGGTTTTTCTTTTGAAAATATGAACAATGTTTGTGACCCGTGTGCTAAGGCTAAACACACTAGACAACCTTTTCCGGTTAGCTCAATTAAAACGAGTAGTTGTTTTGAATTACTACATTGCGATGTTTGGGGAAAGTATCGAATACCTTCCATATCCGGGGCAAACTATTTTTTAACTATAGTGGATGATTATAGTAGAGCTGTTTGGGTTTTTCTCATTAAACATAAGAGCGATGCAAACAAATGCCTTATTGATTTTACTAAAATAATAGAAACCCAATTTGGAAAGCTTGTAAAAAGGGTGAGATGTGATAACGGTGGTGAGTTCACATCCAAATTTATGACCGATTTTTATGCCAAACAAGGAATTTTACTAGAAACCACTTGCCCATACACACCCCAACAAAATGGGGTTGTTGAGCGCAAACATAGACACCTTCTTGAAATGGCTCGGGCCTTAAGATTTGAGGCTAATCTACCAAAACGATTTTGGGGGGAATGCATTCTTACAGCAACTTATGTTATAAACCGGTTACCATCAAAAGTTCTAAAGCACAAAACACCATACGAACTTCTTTTTAACCAAAAGCCCGACTATGACCATATGAAGGTTTTTGGTTGCTTAGTCTATTATAAGAGCAATGAAACAAAAGGTGACAAGTTCGAGTTAAGGGGGAGACCTGGGGTATTTTTAGGGTACCCTCCTAGCTCAAAGGGTTATAAAATTTTTGATTTGGAAAACAGAAAGATAGTTGTCTCCAGGGACACCAAATTTCACGAAAATAATTTTCCTTTCCTCGTTGTTAACCAAAGGGACAATGAACCAGACCCTTTAGAACACCCAATTGGGCCTTCCCACTTCGATGAGCCCAACAATATAGATTACTCTACACCATGCACCAACCAAAATGTTGGGTCTGTTGATGATAACATGGTCAATGAAGAACCTAGTGAAACATTAGAGGAGGTTGTGGGCCATGGAACAGATGTCCAAAATGAAGAAAATGAAGAAATATTAATTGATCAGGAAGAAGCAGTTGAAACAAGAGCAAAAAGAAGTCGTTTAATTCCAAAGCATTTAAATGATTATATCGTGAAGCTTCCCCCATCGGTCGACCCTACACAAGCAATACCCGATCAAGAATCCTCAACGGTACACCCTATTGCTAACTATATTTCTTATGAAAAATTCTCTAATCCTCATAAAGTTTTTTTAGCGGCCATTAGCTCCAACGATGAGCCAAAATATTTCAAACAAGCAATGCAGGATAAGAGATGGGTTGAAGCAATGAAAAAGGAGATACAAGCCCTTGAAGAAAACGGGACTTGGACACTTGAATCGTTACCCAAAGGAAAGCGTGCAATCGACTCAAAGTGGGTATACAAAATAAAGTACAAACCTAATGATGAAATCGAGAGATACAAAGCCCGGCTTGTTGCAAAGGGGTTCACACAAACAGAAGAGGTAGATTTTCACGACACCTTTGCACCGGTAGCAAAACTGGTAACCATGAGAACACTACTAGCCGTTGCAATCAAAAGAGGTTGGATCATCCACCAACTCGACGTGAACAATGCCTTCCATCACGGTGACCTAGAGGAGGAGGTGTACATGAAGATTCCTCAAGGGTTCTCAAGAGAAAACGAGACAAGAGTGTGTCGTCTACAAAAATCACTCTACGGCTTAAAACAAGCGTCACGCAACTGGTACCAAAAGTTCACCACCGTACTCCTTAGCCTAAACTTCAAACAATCAAAGGCTGACCACTCTCTTTTCATATACAAAGAAAGTGAAGTTTTTATCGCTGCTCTCATCTACGTGGACGACATCATTATCGTGGGAAATAACTCCACCAAAATCCAACAAACAAAGGATCACCTTAATAAAAGTTTAGCATCAAAGATCTTGGGCCCCTAAAGTATTTCCTTGGCATCGAAGTTACAAGAACACCAGATGGCTTGGTCTTAAGCCAAAGAAAATACACCCTTGACATCCTAAAGGATACCGGGATGCAAGGTTGCAAACCGAGCACATTCCCAATTGAGCAAAACTTGAAGCTTAACAAAGGGGGAGAAGAACCGAAGGTTGATGCTGAACAATATCGACGGTTGGTAGGGAGACTTTTATATTTACAGGCCACTAGACCCGACATAGCATACACGGTTAATATCCTAAGTGAATTTGTTGCGGAACCTCGTCAAAGCCACATGAATGCCGCTTACCGAGTTCTACGGTATCTCAAAACTACCCCTGGCCAAGGCATCATTCTATCACGAAAAGGAGGAAATGAACTTGTTGCATTCTGTGACTCTGACTGGCTTGGTTGCCCATACACGAGGCGTTCTAGAACTGGGTATCTCCTCCTCCTAGGTGGTGCTCCAGTTTCATGGAAAACTAAAAAGCAATCTGTCGTCTCGCGGTCCTCGGCAGAAGCGGAATATCGCGCCATGGCTACCACTGTAAGTGAAGTCATATGGTTACGGTGGCTTTTGAAAGAACTTGACATAAACTTGACTGGTCCTACTGCACTTTTTTACGACAACCAAGCAGCTCGTCACATAGCAAACAATCCTGTCTTTCACGAATGGACTAAACACGTAGAGATGGATTGTTACTTCGTTCGAGAAAGAGTTGATACACACGAAATAAAACCTATGCACATAGATACTAAGTTGCAAATTGCCGATCTTTTCACAAAAGGACTTGGAGCTCAACAATTTCGTTTCCTTCTTGACAAGGTGGGCATTAGTAATCCATATGCTCCACCTTGAGGGGGAGTAAAGGAATAAATTGGTGGTCATACTTTCCTTCGTAGCTCTCCTAAATTGATGGTTCCCTCTTAATTGCATATTGGCTCATTCCTTTTACATTATTTCCTTTTATATGTTTCTTCCACTATATGTATTTCACCATTTTATCTTTGTTTCGTATGATACAATCAAGAAAGATTTATTACTTCCATACAATATTATCAAAATTAAGATGTTGTCGAATATTTTCTCAAGTAACTTTGCCTCTTGGAGTCCGATAGGGTTGCCGCCCCTAGAACCCCACAACTAGGGGCGTTGGATTTCGCCATATTAAACTACCGATGATACTTAGTAACAGAAATTAAGACATTCTTGAACGAGCATTCGCTGCACACCTCTTAACTCATATGAGTTTTTATTCTAATTTCTCATTTGGTATTCAAATAAATCCGTTCAACATGGACCTAAGGGAGCGGTTCATTTGGAAGAAAATAAGAATCCAACTACACTGCTGAATGCTCAATTTGGTCAACCACCTCCAACAAAACATGGTGCCGCCACCCAGGTTCGGTCAGGTTGGTTCATATACTCATTATCCATTTGATTACATAATTTAGTATTTACATTCTTAATTGATCAAGAAAATCATGTTGTAACATTTGTCATTGCAACTCATAAACTAATGATAACTTTAATTAACGATGGTCTGGAAATATGAAATAAACAAGACTAATAAATTCCTCTTGAACAATATCTCAAATCCAGAGCCATTTGTTCTCTTTCAACTAATTCTTAACACGTCAACTTATTTGAAAAACACATCAGGTTGGATTGGTTCATATACTGATTATCCATTTGCTTACATAATTTCGTATTCACATGCTTAATTGATCAAGAAAATCATGTTTCAAACATTTGTCATTGCAACCCATAAACTAAAGATAACTTTAATAGAGGATGGACCGGATATATGAAACAAACAAACAAGACTAATAAATTTATCTTTTAACAACTTTATATATATATTTATTCAGTGTATCTCAAACTCAAAGTCATAACAATTAATTTGTTCATTTTTAATAATTTCTTGACTCGTTAACTAATATGAAAAACACATCAGGTTCGTAAAAATCTATTTTAGTATCTTTTGCAAATAACATTATAAATATTGAAGAGAATAGAGATTTAGTCTATCCTCTGGGCCCTCGCGGGCCGAATCACAACCCACTAGAAATACTTTGGGCTCCCGGTGAGTCGGCCCACATTACATGCCGACCTGCATGGGTTAAAAACTACCATGCGTGCTGCACACATGAAGATGCGCCACCTCTAACAAACTAACATTCTGCATGTGCTTCTCAGCCAATCAGATTGTTCCATGTAAAAATAATAATCACCTGGCATTCTCTCACACGCGCCGTATGTAACTCACGCGTGACGTCACTAGGTGCATGAAACCCTAAGTCTTAGCCTATAAATATAAGTTCTTAGATACTCATCTCCTAATTTATATTCTCACTACACACAGTTACTCTACAATCATACACACTTTTCTTACGAGTTATTGATTCTCACGCTATAGAGTCGATACATGGCCCTTCTCCCCCGTACAACCCTAACTTAGTTGTTTAGTGTGTATGTTCTCATCTCTATCATCCCGATCCAATCTCCGGTGACCTTAGAAGCATCTATGCCGCGATTTGTTGAAGAGTTCTCAGAGTTCCGGTTTAATCATATTGTCTGATCGTCCTAGTCCTCTTCAAATACCTTTCTAGATTTGTAAAGGTGATTTGCATATTTGATTATTTCTTGAAGATTTTTTAATATAACTTTACGAAGGCTTCATTTGTATCTTGTTCTCTTCTTTCTTCTTTCAGTAACTTTATAAACTCTAAAAGTGTCCTCTATTAGATTTATCATAACCCACAAAATAATACACCATTCAATAGCTAAAAAAAATAGCCGAAAAACTTAATTGGATTTGATTCTCGTTATTTTGCTTTGTTTTCTTGTCAAATGCAACATGTATACATCATTTTTTTTCTAAGCAAGTTTTCATATAAACCTTCCACTGATCCACATCACCATAGTGACGCTTAAACCATCAAGATTTATTCCAACTACTACAACCTTCGGTTACAAATGTATCTTTTTTCTTTTAGTGTATTCCTTAAAGAAGTCACAACACAAGTAAAATGCTCTGTGGTTTTTACACTATCCTCTGACCAACTTTCGCATTCATCAAAACAGCTAAGACAAAAACATCATATGCTGACATTAAACATTTTGTGGAAACTCATAAGGGTGGGAGGTATGCTCATTTCAAGTATGTATTAGGCATCAAATTGGACCAATAGGATGATGCCAACAGGAGAGAGAAAATTGATGTAGAATTGATGTAGAATGATGATTTTGTAGGGGGTATGCTCATTTAGTCATGGTTTAGGCATGGATTGAATATTTTTTTTTCATTTTCTTTTTAATCTAAAACAAATAAAATTAAACTAACACATTTAATATAAAATAAAAACATAACAATTCATTAGATTAAAAAAAAACTTACAAAGTCCTAAAAAAATAAAAATTACCAAATTCCTAAAAAAAAACCAACATTTATATTTCATTTAAAAAAAAAAATACAAATCTAGGGCGGTGGAGGATTTGCATTCAGCTCTTCTTCAGTTAGCACGCCCCCTCCCGTCGAAACGAGTCGTAAACCACTCGAAGTTACTCTCAATATCATGCAAGATACGATTAAACAATCTCTTAGACATTCGAAATCTATCACTAAAAATACCTTCGTGGAAACGTGGCTCGTCGGCGAAATATAGCTCAATCAAACGATCATGGCTTGCTCTACGATCTCGATAAATACTCGTCCTTGTGCTCTTCTCTCGAGATTCTTCGTCTAAAACAGCACGATAACACAGATTCATGAAATTAATCGCGTCATTGTCCGAATCGCTCGAACTACTAGAAGAAGTCATAAGCTCGGGTGGGATTTTATAGCGTGGGCGAGGGCGATTCATGTTTTTTGAGAAAGAAAGTAAAGGTTTTTGTTTGTTTAAGAGAAATGGTGTGTAAAATTTAGTGGTTTGAAGGGATTTATATAGTGGAGGAATTGAAAAAAAAAAAAAAAAAGTTTCAAACGGTCAAAAAATCGACCGTTGAACGGTCGAATTGGCTCGGCGTCGATCGGCAAAAACATGCCGCAAAACTTGAAAAGTGGATGCCGATGCCGAAGGAATGGAGCCACGGTATGCATGCCGAGCATCGGCATGCCGATGCCTAGCATATGCCGAGGGGCGGCGGCATGCATACCGCCCACCCTAACCCAATGGTTGACATAAACCTCTAATCATCCTTGTATATGTATACGTCTTTCTTTCATCAATTATTATCATATTTACCAGATTCTCTTTACAAGGAAATAGAAAGCAAACAGACAACAAGCTGTGCCGTTAAACTTTTTCTAATCAATTTTCGTTCAAAAGGATTCATTGCAAAAAAGACCATCGAATTCAGTTTTTGCAGGAATATTATTTGAATATATTTCTCAAATGATATAAATGGGTTCCTAATTAATTTGTAATATAAAAAATGAACACCTGATTTAATAATACGGGGACTCTAATCAGTTGATGGATTTTCAGCTTATTAATTTTTTTTTATATTTTAGAAATGGGCTCCTAATTAATTTGCAATGGGCTAAGATTATACAAAAAAAGATGTTTGGGTTTAGGGTTCACATAGACCGTCTAAAGAAAAGCTCGGTATATGTTATATATATCGAGTGAGAGGTGAATGATTAAATCTTCTAAAGTGATGTTATATGAACGAATATTTTAATTCAAATTTTTACTAAATTACTTATAGTTTAATGGTATCTTGATGTTATTTAAGATATTCATTTCTTAGAGATTGAAAATTCAGATCTCATAATAGACAAATGATGTATAATAAAGGGTAGGGTTCTAATGAAAACCTCTCTTATTGTGAGAACCTAAAAACCACCTTAATTTTGATAAGTTTGGATAAAATCTTAAACTCCCGTCTATTTTTTTAAAGAAAATAACTGGAGGGGCAATTTGGGTAAAATGGAAAAAATCAATTGGTCTTCAAATCACATAACAAACGAGAACGAGATGTTATACAATTCACGCACCGATCTCTGGTTGCAATTTTTTTAAGATCGGATCCAGATGCTATGAAACCACATAACAAACGAATTCGTCGTGGAGATATATGTTGGAAATTCAGTAACGATTCAACAATCGGTTGATCAATTACAATATAAAGAAACAGTAATACAACGAATAGAAACAACTAAACGTAATCACCACCAAGTCTAATCACGAACAGCAGCAGGATCAGGCCCTGCAAAACAGAAGAACACAGAAAAGAAAACGAGAGGAACCGGGCTTGTGTTTGACACAATTCCCTTAAACAGATTCGACGTCTGTTCCCAGGGTACACCGGTTCAAAACTGTGTGTACAGCCGGACGAGAATACTTGCCTGAAACGAGGCCGGAATGAAGCAGCAGCAGCAAGAGATCGTAGCAGCAGAGAAGTACGGATGTGGTTTTTGTGTGTCTCTCCTATGAGCCAATTCACGTGTTTATATACGAAAACAAAACACTAGATTAATGTCCCATAATGTCACATTAATCCATGGTAATTAAGCTCATTAACCATTGTAATGAATGGTCAGTTTGGAATGCAAAGGGTTGGTTCAATGAACCAAAATTCGTTCTAGAATCTGCTAAAAAGAAAGCTCTCGAAAATTAGCAAAAACTGGTCACTGCTTGACCCCCGTTTCGGAGCTGCATTCGTGTCCGCAGGTCGCGCGGGCACGAGTTCAGAATTTCAACCCGAATTGCCATTTTTCGCACCCCCCCCCCTGCGCGAGGGTATGAGCTAGAGTAAAACATGACACAAGTGATTCCCTGAGTACAACCTCTTCGCATTACAGGTGTCGATTTTAGGGTTTGAATTTTGGGGTTTTTTGGGCGTGTTTACAGGTTTGATTAGAGAGATTTGGGGGTTAAATGTCGTTGCCGGAGAAGATTTGCATGAACGATTTGTGCGGGGCGACGACGAGTGGTGAATGGAAGAGAGGGTGGCCCATGAAAGTCGGCGGTGTTGCTACACTCTGTTACGCCTGTGGGTATGGACTTCTTTTTATTCCGATTTTACCCTTCATCGTTTTACAAATTTATGTTTTCAGACTAATTTATAGGTGTTGGTTTGTTAAGGCCATGTAGGAGCTCAGATAACAAACATTTATATATTTAAAATTTGTCCCAAATTGCTATTTTTTGGCATAATTCATGATTTTTATGGTTCAAGAAATAAAGAAAAAAAAAATTTTAAAAAAACACTGCAAGAATGAGCTAATCTGGTCGAAAATTGTTAAGCATGATGGTAGTTTTAGTGTGTTCATGTTTGCAATTTGTCCCAAATCGATAATATTTGCAGATAGTAATGATACTTTTTTAGGCATTGTTTGAAAGAAAGATGGTAAGTGGCCATCTAAAAGGGCAAACATAGTGCACGAGGCTCTCGAATGCATGGTTCTAGAGTGTTGGCCACTTCTGCATTTTTGCAAAATGTTGTTTTTTCGAACCTGTGATTTCCAGGTCACATGGGAGCAACGGTAAAACTTTACCGTTTCTGGGATTTCCAGGTCATATGGCAACAACTTTACTGTTGCTCGAGGTTCACATTTCATAATTTTTGAAAAATTACTCAAATTTTGCAAGCTATATGTTCTTTTTACAAAAATAAAGGCACCCACCAAGCGCGATTGATTGTCTTTGCATCTACATTATATATGCAAAATATATTATTTTTGTTTATGGTGTGTTTACAAGAATCAGGGGCGGATCTAGTAGCTTGGCACCGGGTTCACGGGAACCCAATGGATTTCGAACTTTTAGTAGAAATATACGTAAAAAAGTGGCGGTGAATCCTCATATTGATTAGGAGTGAATCCTTATATTGATTAGGAGTGAGTCCAAAGTAAAAATCCGAAATAGTTCAGCTGGTTCTGCGCTTGCTTTAGAACCTGGACATACAAGGTTCAAATCCGGTCATTTACCGTTTTTTTAGCATCTTCCGTTTTTGGATTTTTTTTAAAATAACTCTTTATTAGGGTTTCACAAGGTTGTCTAACATCATAGCGCTCATAATTTCAGACCCTCGCCTCACGACACACGACCTCAGTCGCCCCTCTCTTCGAATTCGACACAGCCACTCCCATCTGGCTCTCCTTCGGCGACGGCCGACGGCGTCCGACCTTCTCCTCCGACAACGGCTACCCTCTGTCACTCTCAGGCTCACTCTCCAGTTCTGCTCTCTTCGAGCTTCGACCCTCTCATCTCTCGGTTCTCCTACTGCTGTAAGTTGAATTTCGATTTTGTTTATTGATTTGTTATTACACTTTGATTAGTTGATTTGTTATAAACTAAGTTGAATTTCGGTTCTCCAAGTAAGTTGAATTTCTTTTACGTTTTAGGGCTTTACTGAATCTAGTTTTGCCCCATTTTTGTATCAATTGCAGGTTCTAGTCGAGTTGGTATTGGTATTGATTTTGAGTCTGTTTACTGGATTGACTAGTGCCTGGGAATTTCCGTTCGATCCTCCCAAATTCCGATGAGAATAGGTACTTATATAGTTATACTTATACATAAAGCAGTGTTTGATTTAAGTTTTAACATCTGAAATTGGATTCTCTAGTTAGGTTTTGAACAGATTTAGATTTCTTATAGTATGTTAAATAATGGTCAAATTGAAATAGGCCCCAACTTGCAGGTTCTTAATTTCTACATAGAAATCTTAGTGAAACACCTTGTTCTTTTGTTCTTTTCGTGTAAATTGGTTTTCAATTCTATGTTATCAATGTATTTTTTATGAAACCAGAATATAATGAAGGTTTTATGAACACAAAATATGTTTTAAAGTTTTTTCTATAACTAATTTGGTATTTTGGACATTGATTTTGATTCTTAATTTTTTAAATGTTAATGCATTGTGAAATTGTGAATTAGATATAATGACTATTGAGAGATTTTTCACAAAAAAAACCCATCAAATTTTGAATCATCATCTTCAACTTCAAGTAGTAAATACAAGAAAATAGACTTGTGTTATCAACTTTACCCGACCCGAAACCAAACCGAAAATTTTGACATTTAGTTGTTTGAATTTCGACTGCCGAAAATAAGTGAACCCAATGAAAAAAAATCCTGGATCCGCCACTAACAAGAATGATGGTTAGTTTGTGAGAAAAGCTAAAAAATCACTATAATATCGTCATACCATTATAATATCTATTTGAATGTGACATATTGTTATCTTTTCTTGGTTGGTATGATATTTTCATGGTTTGGCCTTAAAACGAACCATTGATACTAGAAAAATCAAAAGATGGCCTTATTTGACAAAAAAATGCCCAAGTAACAAGAAAATATGCCCAAGTAACTGAATATATGGTGTCGGCAGGACTATATAGGTTTATTCTAGCTTTTCTTTCTAATTTTTTGCGGTTTTATTGTTGTTAACCATAACATGTATGGTATTGAATTTTGATATATCCATTGCTTATTCTTTTACCCTTAAAAGGTTATATAGGCAAATTAGAAGATGCTTTTGATATTGTGATTCATAGTAAGAGTATCGCAATAAGTGTTCCTACAATCACCGGGAGCTTCAAGAAGGTTTATCTCTTTCTAACATCCTTTTATGTTTTGATTTAGACCATACATATACTTAAACTCACTTGATTACCTTAGTTGATGAGATACTTAAACTCACTTTAAATCCCTTAATTTCAAAGTTAAATAAGGTAGCTGTTTGTTTTGGTTGGATTTTGGTGGTTGAAATTTGCTCCTCAACGTATTAATATAATAATATTTTCTCATGCCTAGCTTCAAGCTCTTTACCCTGATTTGTTTAGGATAGATTTGGGAAAAATAAAAAGGAGTACAACATCCATTTCCCACTTGGAAAACTGTACGGGATGTGGTATTTTTACACAGTGAATTGTTCTTTGCTGCAAGGTTTATACCAGTCTGATTTGATAAACCATTTCCTGATTCAGTTCTAGAGGTTTTGGAATTGTATGATCCATTATTGATAAATAACACTATTAACTTTGGTTGTGGATGCTTATTATTGCTTTTTTATTTATGATGTGTAATTGTTTTGGAGGATAGGTCAGTGAATTGGATCATCTTTACTATGCTTGGACATGAAATGGATAATTGCCTACTTCAACAAGTCATAAAAATGATGAGTGAATGAATTGGATCATCTTGACTGTTCCTGGATATCAAATGGAATGTAGCCACCTTCAAGAAGTCATAAAAAGGTTGGTTTTTTGAGCATTTTAATATGTTTTCCACTAAATGAATGAACAGGTACTCTGTTAATGAGAAAGACCTATGGGTTTTTTCCATTATTGGTTTCTTTATTGCTGCGTAGTTGTCACTTGCAACCAATAAATTCTAAACGGGTCAGCGGAGAGCAACAACAATGGTACTACCAGCAAAACAGCCCCGTTTGATTACAACTCCCTCATATACAAGGTAAAACCATCTGATGCACATAACATAACCCACAATGCAAATTTCCAATGGGCAAAGTACAACATCTCAAAGCATTTTTAGTATACTTGATGTTCTGTTTGAATGGTTTATAGCTCCATATCCATTTGCTAATATTTGATTGATGGCACTGTTTACTGTTATCCACGTTCCTATTGCAACTAATCGTGATTTGTTCTTGCTAATTTCATAGATTATAATTGTCAAGCCTCTAACATGATGATATTGATGTGTTGCAGAGAAGAAACTAACGAATACAGGGAGTGTAATTCTCATGGAGGATGGATCTCAAGTGTTAGACCTTACCGGAAAGAACAATTGCACATGTATAGCCATGTGTTTCATATAATATATGGAACAATTGAAATCATTTCGCTTGAATATGTTTGGATTCGACATGAATACCTAATGAAACTCTATGATGCAGGTAGATTCGTGTCAGGCCTTTGTCTTCCATCGGCTGGCGTTGTGTAGCTTCCATTGTGGGTTTAATTTGGTATGTTTTTATCTATTGCCTATCAACAGTTTGTTTTAATGCATTTGTCTTCAAACTATGTTTTGGTTGTGTGAGCATGCATGCCTAAGGATCTATTGTGTCAACATTATAATCTTCAATGAATTCCTTGCTTGCTTAATTTTGGCTTTATTTATGTCATAACTTAGATTTTTTTTCGACAGGCATCTAGAAGTAACTTTTTGTAAGTGTCTCTGTAAGTTTATATGTTTTGCCTTCTAATGCATTATGTTATAAGGCCTCTATCTATCTTAGCCAGGTTTAGATACTATTAAAACTGTGACACCCGAGAATTTCAAGGTTAACTTCCGTTAGACAAACCCGTTAGTTACGTTATAAGTGTTAACTTAGTAACTAATGCATAACTAGACCGAATACGCCCACGACCTTTGGTTGATCACCGAACCCGCCCATATGTGTTATGTGTTCATCATTGATTGTCTTTATGTGCAATGTGATTTAAAATACATGACTTATTATTATGAATAGCATGATTAATTGAAAATACTTGATTATGTGAAAACTTGCCCTTTTTGGTCGCCAGCGAAACTACTGGGCGAAACTATAGTGTCGCCCGGTAGCCAGCTAAGACAATCCAATATCATGAGACCATAGCTAGTTTCGCCTGGCCAGCGAAACTGCCAGCGAAACTGGCTCCTGATATAAATAAACTTAATAAACCCTAGTAGCCTCATTTGCTTAAACCACACAACAAACCACACACTCTTTTCTCCTGGAGATTCTGGCCAGTCAAGGTTCACACCGAGTTATCGAGATCTCAGCCCCAAACCATCATCTACCAAGCTAGGAGATCGAACCGTGAGTCCCAAAAACCTCCATTTTGTGTTTTATATGTGTTTTTCATAAAAAGCATGACCAAACCTTCATGATATTGCTTGATCTTCTGTAAATATGCTTTAGGATGCTAGATCTACCATAAAGTCAGAAACTTTACGTGTAAAAACAAACCATGATGATGATTTATGCAATTTTGGTCATTTTAGGGTTTAGAAGTGTTTTTAGAGATTTAATGATTAAAATGCATGTTAAACATGATAAAGCTGCTTGATTTATGTTGGTAAATGCCTATGGATGCTAGATAATGAATTGCATGTATGATCAGAAGCTGTTAGGTTGATTTTTAGGCAAATCCGTATGTTTTTCGCGACCAGCGAAACTGCGTGTTCTCTGGGCGAAACTAAGTAGCGAAATTATATCTCCTTCCAGCGACACTGACCAGCGAAACTATAATGTCGCCGGGTAACCTGACCAGACCAGTTCGAGCGAAACTATCGAGCGAAATACCTGAACGAAAGTTCAAACCAGTTTCCCTGCGAAACTAGGCTAGCGAAACTGCGTCAGCAGTTTCGGGCGAAACTAGCCTAGCGAAACTGTGTCACCGGGCATTGCCTAGCGAAAGTGCTGCCCGTGCACCTAGCGAAACTTCCTAGCGAAACTATGCTAGCGAAACTAAGACCTGACCTAAAAACCTATAGGGATATGATCATGTAATAGTAAGCGTATGTCCGGATATTATTTAAGCCTACGGGGTCACACGTCTCGACACCAAATGTATTAATATTAATTAATGGTTAATTAATATTTATCACGAATATTTAACGAGGTTTCGTTGAAAACTGACAAGTTAATTGTTAACAGGGGTGTTAGTTGTAATTAGAAAGAGTTGTAATTGGATTACAATTGGGATGGGCTTTGTAATAAGCCCTTTAGGCCGAATTCGGTTTAGGGGATTATCACAATCCCTAACTTGGTTATCAAGTCTTTTAAACCTATAAATAGATCCTCAAGGGGTTAAGGTTTAGTTGCTGGATTGACTTGACAATAGTCCAAACCCTAAAACTCTCTCTCTTCTCTCTCGATTTACGGCAACAAGAAATCCCAAGGGAGTTGCGATTTCTTGTGTGGTTCGACCAAGCTACATCAAGAGGTGTTCGTGATCATTGCTAGCACATCGCATTGGTGTGTCGTGTGTGCGATCGTAGAGGGATTTACTTCAAATCCTCCAAGAGATCAAGTCTTGCCGAGCTAAAAAGGTACACGTTCTAATACCGGTTAATTAGATTAATTCATAGGATTCTTTCCGCTGCGTACTCGTGTTTTGATAAAAGTTTTATAACCCAACAGTGGTATCACGAGCCACCTATGATTTTAATTAATTACCGGGAATAAAACTTGGAAGGGGGGTAACCAAAACAAGATTCTAGCTTTTCGATTCATTTAAAAATCGTGTTTTACAATTGGAAAAGGTTTCGCAATTGGTAAAAACGAAAGTTCGATGGAATAGGACTTTTCGATCCGATCGAAAAGTCCCTGATCGAAAAACCACTTCTCGACCCGATCGGAAACCCTTGTTTTCCGATCGGAAAGCCTCATTCCGGATCGGAAACCCTTGATTTCCGATCGGAAAACCTATTCCGGTGCGGAGACCCTTGTTTTCCGACCGGAAACCCTACTTCTCGATCCAAATCGTAAAGGGTTTACGAACTGATCGAAAAGTACCCATTCGAAAAGTGCCCGATCGGAAAGGTTCCGATCGGAAAGGCTTTTCGACCCGATCGAAAAGTGTCCGATCGGAAAGATTCCGATCGGAAAGGCCTTTCCGACCCACTCGAAAACCCTGTTTCGATCGGAAACCCCTGCTTTCCGATCGTAAACTCTAATTATGGATCGAAAACCTCTTGCCGAATCGGAAACCCTAATTTTTAGTTCTAAAATTTGATTTTTGTGATCTAAAAATTTTAAATCCAAGTTTTTATTAATTATTAGATAATTGTTATGAACAACATGTTGTACCTTTAAACTTTAAAATGTTAAAAAGAAGTAAAAACCATGATGTTTCATGCAAATCGTTCATGGTTATTACTTAAATCAAAGAGGATTTAATTAAAATTATATGTGATAATTAGAAACCCTAAGATTATGTGATTATCTGATAATTGTGACATAATAAAAGGTTTATTGCAAATTTGTTTTATGAAAATCGAAATTTGCTAAAAGAAGAATTGAAATATGATTTTGTTTATAAAATAAAATTTGTGTCCTAAAAGTCAAAAGAAACACCGGCTCACCCATTTGAACACACTCTAAGAGAGGTATAAGTCGGGTCGCTCTGCTTCCCTAAAGTGGGTAGGTTTTTAATTGCAAAAGTTGCAAACCTCACCCCTACGCTTCTTTGTGTGTTGCAAATGGAGCTACCGAGCTCTTTTGATTTGGAAGACAAACTAAGAATTTTATAAACACATTATGTGGTAAAGGTGTGCATGAGCCTTCACACATAACTTTTTTGATAACACATCAAAATTGCTTTGACCCATTTAAACTTAAGTCTTTGCCATCCACCTAGTAAAGGACACTTGTGAGTGTCATCTTACTCATTGGTACACAATGGTAAAATGGCATTTGCATGACAAATTCCCACTCATTGGTACACAATGGTGGACAATTTGTGCGTTCTTGGCTGGACGACTTAAAGCGAGCTAGGCGGTGAGACCCTTAGCCCGTGGCAAAAGATGGGATGAAACATGACTACAAATCACTTGGTGCAAGTTGTAGGTCCCATAAAATCTAGGAATTGTATTTGGAATACAATTAGTGATCGTCACTTACCATTTGAATGCATCATTTCTAGCAGATCAACTGATGAAATGATGGCATGTCAATTGGATCCTAGCCTTAATAAGCTTAATTGTTTAAAATGTTTAAACAATGGGTAATTAAATTTATTAAGGAAAAGATTATCGAAAATACTGATTTTTGAACTTAATCTGTTTTGTAGATGGCAACAAACCCTCCTCAAAACAATGTTAGTCATGCTTTTCGTCAAATGTTTGAAAGAGAAAAGCTGAACGGATCTAACTTCAATGACTGGTACCGTCAACTGAGGATTGTCCTTAGAGTTGAACGGAGGACCGATGTCCTTGAACATCATTGGCCGACCGAGCCAGCTGCTGATGCCTCTGCTGAAGAGAAAGCGTTCTACAATGCAGAGTATAGCAGATACGATGAGGTTGCTTGCATGATGATCTCGAGTATGACTCCTGATCTTCAGAAGCAATACGAATTTCATACACCTTGTGATATGATCAAAGAGCTAAAAAAGATGTATGAAAAACAAGCTGGTGTCGAATTGTTCGACCTAGTTGTGGAACTCCACGACTTGAAGCTTGAAACTGGTAAATCGGTCAGTAGTCATGTGCTCAAGATGAAGAGCTACTTTGACAAATTGGAATCGCTCAATTATGGGTATAATCGTGCTGTTACAGTTGGCATGATCCTCAAATCGCTTACGAAGGATTTTGAGGGTTTTGTGCGCAACTACAACATGCATAGTATGACTAAGACTATACCTGAGCTTCATGCTATGCTTGTCGAGTATGAAAAAACGATTCCTAAAAAGGCCACTGAAACACCCCAAGTTCTTATGATCAAGGGGGGTAAGATCCAAAAGGCTAAACGACCGAAAAAGGGGAAGGGCAAGATTGATGGCAAGGGTAAAGGCAAGGCTGTTGCCCATATCCCTAAAGCCAAGCAAACCCCTCCTGCCCCTAAAGAGCATCAGGCTAAGGACCAGATCTGTCACCATTGTGGTGAAGTCGGACACTGGAAGAGGAACTGTCCTACCTACCTAGCTGAGTTGATGAAGAAGAGAAAGAATACTAGTGGGACTAGTACTTCAGGTATCTTCACAATTGAATTATTTTCCTTTTCTAAGAGTGATTCATGGGTGTATGACACCGGCTGTGGAACTCACATCTGTAATTCGTTACAGGGTCTTAGAAAGAGGAGGAAACTGAAGCCTGGGGCTTTGCAGCTGTTCGTTGGAAATGGTTTGCCAGCAGCTGTGGAAGCTATAGGAGAATTTCATTTAATTCTGCCTTCTGGGTTATGTATTGTATTAGACAATTGTCATTATGCACCTTCTATCACTAGAGGTGTTATTTCAGTTTCTCTGTTGAAAAACCAAGGATACATTAATGTTTTTAATGATATCAGTATTTCAGTTTCTAAAAATAATGTTCATTATTTTGATGCTATTCCTTGTGATGGCATTTATGAAATTGACATGCGTGGTTGTGTTTCAAATAATTCAATGTTCACAGTTAGCAAACGAGCCAAAACTGTTTTGGACTCTACCTATCTTTGGCACTGTCGTCTTGCCCATGTTGGCAAAAATCGCATTGAAAGACTTCAACGTGAAGGGATCTTACAATCAAATGATGAATCATTTGATCAATGCGTTTCCTGTATCTCAGGAAAGATGACAAGAAAACCCTTTCCGAACAAGCCGCAAAGGGCAAAAGAGCTACTTGGACTCATCCATACTGATGTATGTGGCCCATTTAGACATGTGTCAAGAAAAGGTGCTAGCTACTTCGTAACTTTCACGGATGATTTCAGCCGTTATGGTTATGTTTACTTGCTTAAACATAAACATGAGGTATTTGAAACATTCAAAGAGTTTAAGAACGAAGTTGAAAATCAACTCGGTAAGACCATCAAGATCCTTAGATCGGATCGTGGTGGAGAATACCTAAGCCAAGAGTTTAAGGATTATCTTAAAGCGTGTGGAATTGTCCAACAGCTTACTCCTCCTTATACTCCTCAGCATAATGGAGTGTCTGAGAGGAGGAATCGAACCTTACTAGAGATGGTGAGGTCGATGATGAACCTTACAACTCTCCCATTATCATTTTGGGATTTTGCTCTAGAAACCGCTGTACGCGTTCTAAATATGGTTCCAACCAAGAAGGTTGAAAAGACACCATATCAATTATGGCATGGAGAAGTCCCTGTGTTGTCTTACTTAAGAGTCTGGGGATGTGAGGCACTTGTGAAGCGTGATACGCCTGACAAATTACAACCCAGGACTACTAAGTGCATCTGCGTGGGATACCCAAAGGAAACAATGGGTTACTACTTCTATAATTCCTCCGAAAACACTGTTCGTGTTGCTCGATATGCTGAATTCTTTGAAAAGAATTTTATAGCTCAAGAGAACAGTGGGAGAATTGTAGAACTACTAGAAGATGTGTCACCTTCTGAAACACCTAGCAATCATCAACTTGGGGGGGGGAAATGTTCAAAGAGATGAACCTCAAGTCGATGATGTTGCGATTCCACTTCGTAGATCCGAAAGGGTCGTACGTGAACCGGATAGATGGATTGGTCTAGTCGAATCCGAGGATAACGTATATGGAGATCTCAATGAACCTCCGAACTTCAAAGCTGCATTATCAGATCCGGAATCTGACAAATGGCTTGAAGCTGCGAATGTGGAAATGAAATCCATGCAAGATAACCACGTTTGGACCCTGGTTGATCTTCCTCCTAACGCTAGAACCGTTGGGAGTAAATGGCTCTTCAAGAAGAAGACCGACATGGATGGAAATGTACACACCTATAAAGCTCGTCTCGTGGCGAAAGGTTATACTCAACGTTTTGGCGTTGACTATGATGAGACCTTTTCACCAGTAGCAGACATTAGAGCTATTAGGATTCTCTTAGCCATAGCAGCGTACTATGACTTTGAGATATGGCAAATGGATGTTAAGACTGCCTTCTTAAATGGTTACTTGGATGAAGAAGTCTATATGGATCAACCTGAAGGGTTCATTGATCCAGAACATCCCAACCAAGTATGCAAGCTTCAAAGGTCCATTTATGGACTAAAGCAAGCATCGAGGAGTTGGAATAAACGGTTTGATGAAGAAATCAAAAAGTTTGGTTTCGTTCAGAATCCCGATGAGCCATGTGTATATCGCAAAGCTAGTGGGAGTAATGTTACTTTCCTTGTCTTATATGTAGATGACATATTGATAATAGGAAAACACATTCCAATGTTGCAAGATGTAAAATCCCATCTTGGAAAGTGTTTTGCCATGAAAGACTTGGGAGAAGCAGCATTCATTCTTGGAATCAAGATCTATAGAGATAGAACTAAGCGGTTGATTGGACTAAGTCAAAGTGCTTATATTGATAAGATCTTGAAGCGATTCAAGATGGAGAATTCCAAGCGTGGTATAGTACCAATGCAGGAAGGACTTGGTCTGTCGGTCAAACAAGGTGCTTCTACACCTGATGAGGTGAAGCGTATGCAAAGAGTCCCTTATGCTTCGGCTGTAGGCTCTATAATGTATGCGGTGAGATGCACTAGACCCGATATAGCGTTCGCACAGAATATCGTTAGCCGTTATCAACAGAATCCAGGTGAAAGTCACTGGACTGCTGTTAAGACCATTCTCAAGTACCTACGGGCTACTAGAGATTTGTTTTTGGTATATGGGGTAAATCCAGATCAAGAGCTCAAAGTGACCGGATACTGTGATGCTGGATTTCAGACTGATAGAGATGACACGAAGTCTCAGTCTGGGTACGTCTTCGTTATGAATGGAGGCGCTGTGGATTGGAAAAGCAAGAAACAAACCACAGTTGCTATGTCTGCAACAGAGTCAGAGTACATTGCTGCTTCGGAAGCTGCAATGGAGGCTGTCTGGATAAGGAAGTTTATTAGTGGGCTAGACATTGTCCCCACAAGTAACTTGCCTATTGACATGTACTGCGATAACTCGGGTGCATTAGTCATCGCCAAAGAACCCGGAGTTCAGAAGGGCGCCAGACACTATGCCAGGAGATATCACTATGTTCGTGAGCAGATCGAACTAGGTGAAATCAAGTTACTCAAAGTTCACACAGATATTAACTTAGCTGATCCTTTCACGAAAGCTCTATCGAGACCGAAACTTGAAAGGCATGCCGAGGGCATGGGACTTAAATTAGCTAGTTAAATCATGTATGTCTGATGTTCGGTATTTGGATAAAGGACATTAAGCAATTTCTGTTTATATAATGAAATAAAGTATTTGATATGTTTGATTTCATTTAATGGTTAAGTTGTGTCCTATATTTGCATGTTTAATCCTTGAGTACTTGTCAAGTATTCTAAATTGTCCATTGTCGATTAACTATATGGGAGTATAGTTAAACTAAGACAAAATCTGAGTGATTGGTTTGGATGGTCCCGCCAAACTCACATGGTATTCATTGGATGCATACTGGACTGACCCACTAACGAATTATCACTTTATGGATCGTCGTCATTGAGTGAAATTCGTAAATGGTTGCTTTACTTATCCTTAGACTTGAGATACAAGCAGGTCATGCATGTATGGATTACACCTACTTGATATAGGTCTAACTATCCTGAATAAGGTAGTACAAAAGGGCTATTTTCAGTAAGTGTAGTGAAGTATCTGACTTGACACGTGTAGTCAAGAGGATTTGTTCCTTCAGCTTTGTGCTGAAGCAGATACCACTGGGCCCCTCATTGGACTAATTAAGATGTTTGCATGGCCGTGCCCAAATGAAATCTAGAGATGTCTCGATTTGCAATTTGGTAATCTTAAGTTAGTTGTGAGAATGAGAAACAGAATCGTTAAAATATGAAATGACTTGATCCATATTCATATTTAACACGGTATCGGTAACAAAGGGATAGTAAATGACTGTACCATTTAAATACACTTTGAGAAACTGTACTTAAATATTTCTGGGAGCATTGGCGTGTTGCTAGACGCTAACCAATGTTATTACCTTTACTATTGCAAGCTCAAGTGGGAGCTGTAGGGATATGATCATGTAATAGTAAGCGTATGTCCGGATATTATTTAAGCCTACGGGGTCACACGTCTCGACACCAAATGTATTAATATTAATTAATGGTTAATTAATATTTATCACGAATATTTAACGAGGTTTCGTTGAAAACTGACAAGTTAATTGTTAACAGGGGTGTTAGTTGTAATTAGAAAGAGTTGTAATTGGATTACAATTGGGATGGGCTTTGTAATAAGCCCTTTAGGCCGAATTCGGTTTAGGGGATTATCACAATCCCTAACTTGGTTATCAAGTCTTTTAAACCTATAAATAGATCCTCAAGGGGTTAAGGTTTAGTTGCTGGATTGACTTGACAATAGTCCAAACCCTAAAACTCTCTCTCTTCTCTCTCGATTTACGGCAACAAGAAATCCCAAGGGAGTTGCGATTTCTTGTGTGGTTCGACCAAGCTACATCAAGAGGTGTTCGTGATCATTGCTAGCACATCGCATTGGTGTGTCGTGTGTGCGATCGTAGAGGGATTTACTTCAAATCCTCCAAGAGATCAAGTCTTGCCGAGCTAAAAAGGTACACGTTCTAATACCGGTTAATTAGATTAATTCATAGGATTCTTTCCGCTGCGTACTCGTGTTTTGATAAAAGTTTTATAACCCAACAAAACCAAACTTGTGAAATTTGCTTAAGTGTTATGCCATGACTTACATGATTATGCCATGATGAAACATGTTTGATATCTGATTCATATGAACCCTTGTTTATGATCAACCATTGGTGTCGTGTGTCGGTATGTCGAGTCATAGTTGCAACATGCTATGTTATGGGCCATAGTGACGTTAAGTAAAGATTAGACACGAAACTAATACTTAAGACCTAAACGTGTTCTAGGTCTTCGTTAAACAACAATATTTGGATTACTTGAAGTGTAGTAGTGCAACCAAAGGTGAGTGTCACTAACCCGCTTACCGTGAGTCCGTTTGGGCCACACCGAATAACTTAACGAAAGCAATGCTAATAAACTCTAGAGTGCTAGGCACCTACTGATGAACATGAGAACACGGGATGCTTGGCACCCACTTGATGAACTGAAGTGTTTTATGGGAAACACTTGTGAACTCTGAACAAACTATTTTTGAAACAAAACTGAAAATGTTTTAATATGGCTAGTGTAGGTTAAAGTCTAAACCATATGATATCACATGTTTTCTAAGGATGCCTTATAACTTAAAAGTCCTCAACTAAAATTGTGCCATTAATTGTAAAGCGAGGGGATGTTGGGTAGATCTACTGGAGTTTGACAAACTCCGCCCCGTGGCACGGGAAGTGCACGGAGGAACAATATCAGCCTATTTGACCGTGGTCCCGAGAGGACACGGGGGAGGCAAAAACCGCGATGACGTAGGTCCGCACCGTACGGGATGGCTCGGCCCCCACAAAAATAAGTCAGCTTTGGTACAAACTTCCTTAGAGCATGGAACAACGGATTAGCTACCCGCGATATCGGTTGAGTCCTTTAACTTTACGGAACTAGTACATACCCGATGACGTAGGTCACGGACAAACCATTTATAAACTGAGATTTAATTACGAGCATTGCTTTTCACAAATAAATAACTTGTAAGTATACCTTGACACGAATTATGATTATGAGACCGGGCCAATGCATGACAAGCCCACTGTGAACTCACCAACCGTTAGGTTGACACTTGCGTGGTTTAAACTTATGCAGATCGCTAAGGAGTATCCACCGGAGGTTGGCATGGCACGTGAAGACTCTTATTTTTGATTTAACTTAAGTTGGGAATTTATAAAACAATGAATTTGTAAGGCACGTGGTTAGTGCCAGGATAATTATTTCCGCTGCGTATGTAATTTAAGACTTTGATTTATAACTTGTGTTTGAACTAACCCTGATTCGTTTAGTATTTGTAACTATGGTTGTGGATCCTGGTCTAGTCGCGCCCCTTAACGGTATGAACTCCGTTAGTGGTATTTTGGGGGTGTTACAAAAACTTATACTGCCTTTTGAATGCAATTTGTTACTTTGCCTTTGGATGCTAATGTATTTGCATTTGTATGTTTTATTTGTTACATGTGACTGTATAGTTTATTTACATCTAGGTTTTCTTACTTCTTAGGACTATTAGTAGTTAATTTTCCTTTTTGAATGTTCCATTTAGTTCTGCTGCTTTTCCGGGTATATATGTCAGTAAACATAATAAGCAAGTACATACACTATAAATATGCCAGCAATGGAACACAAAACTCATTGTATGACTTATGCAGGACATAAATGACAGCTCAAACAGGGATATGCCAAATAAAGGCGAAAACAGCACCACTGCCAGCTCAAACACAGTCTTGCGCAAATGGAAACCGTATAAACTACGAAATGTTCTCAGTTATCTGCTAATTGACATAAATGTAAGGCAAAATTCTTTACCAAATGCTTTCCTTATATTATTATATGTTTCTGCTTCATTAGATCTTAATACACTCTAAACAGAGAAACAAAATCCACGCCCTGTTTGATAAAGGCGAGGAGGAAGATATAGACAATCTGATAAATGTGATGAACTGCTACACTTTACATAGACATGTATGTGTACACGCTTCAACTTTAATGAGAGTCATGATCGACACAGTTACTTTCATTTATAGATTGGGTTGGAAAATGTCTAATGAACATCATATCAGTACGACTTTATGTTTTCTTTTCTCTTTTTGTGTCGGAGATTCCAGTGAAGCTAATGCAACGCATGATTCGTTAGACCAACAAGGTAACATTACTCAAATCACCTGTATACATGTAGCATCACACTTGCAGGTGCCATTGGCTAATAATAGTGTATCTTATGTGGGATATATTACTTGCAGGGACTGATAGCCCTGCTGATACAGAAACAATGGACATACAGCAACAGCAGGAGACTTCCAGCCCGATGGCGGCAGGGCACTCTGCACTTCACCAACAAATAGTAGGGAAGGTAGTAAATGTGTTCTTGGTCTTTTGTTATCAAAACAAATATTTTGGGGATGAAGCTTACTATGTAGGATAAATGTATGTGTAATCTAACTCTATGCTATCCTAGGACTATGTATTTATCTAAGTAGATGTGAATGGCCATCTCATGGTCTCCAAGTAGATGTAAAAGACCATATCATGCTCTGACCAGGAACAACCTTTTGGTAATATATATGATGTTCCTCATCTTCATATTAATTGAGTCTCTAATTGTATACTACTTTGTTTATTAGCATGTTGGATGTTATCACAGGTTATTTAGGTGGGAAGTAGCAAACATACGTCACCTATGTTATAGATTCCCTAACCGCACTTTTTAAACGGGTCAGCTCCGCGGCAACGCGCGGGTCGTCCTACTTGTGAAGTAACATATATCATCATTTATAATAAGTTTGTAACATTCTCTGTCATTTAGCCTAGTAGAGTTGTAGACTTACTTTTCTATTAACTTGGTTTAATTTTCTAATTTTTTTTTAACAGCCACTGTATTAAGAACTAGAAACAAAAGCTAGTAACTAGCATTACAAGATAGAGCCAAAGGAAAAACTACACGAATCCTTCCACCTAAGACACTTGAGGTTTCCTTTATTAAAATTCCACAAATACGACAAAGACTTAATGTCCGCCAAAATCTCCATGTAGTTATACTTCCTATTATTAAACACCCGGTTGTTTCTGGCTTTCCAAAGACACCATAAAGTAGTAAAAAAAATTCCATGTAAAATGTTCTTGTAAATTTTGCTTCCCCTTTGATTCCTATGCACCAAAATCACTTCATCCACTGTTTGAAACTTCTCAAATTGCAACGTGCACCAAACCCAAACCAATCTCCAAATTTGAACAGCCCACATGCAAGAAATCAAGAGATGATCAGCCGATTCATCAGAACTGTTGCAAGCGAAAAAATTCAGACTAATCCCACAACTCCTATTAACCAAAGCCACCTTCGTAGGAATCCGCCCAAAGCTAGCCCTCCACGCAAAAACGTTAACTTTAAGAGGAACCCACCGAAACCAGCTTTTAAACCTTTTTAACCTCAAAAACATCCCCACCTTCTAAACCTCAGCACCATTTATCATCACAATCCTTCATCCGCACCCCTCTTAGAACTGCTATCAGATCCTCGACAGTCTCCCCCGATCTCGTCTGTCTGTGATGACCGTTCTAGCAGGCCAAAAACTTAACCCCAATATGACCATTTCTCACTCTATCTGCCACCAAACAAGTCTTGTTTGCCACTCCCTAACCAATTGTCCAACCAAAACCTTGCCTTAAGACCATTGTCAACCAAACAATGAACCCGCTCCTCTGGATGCATCCCCATCCCATTTAAATCCCCATATAACTTTACAATATTAGCCTAAGGTCCTACCACTGAATTCAAAACCGGAAATTGAGAGAACTTCCTCCCCGACCTATGAATAGTATCAACCACCCTTGCCCACAGAGCATCCGGTTTGGTTTAAGGCTCTAACAGACCCGATCCCTGCACCCCCTTCCGCTTTGTCCCCCAACATATAATTCCAGGCGACCCAAGAATTCTTTTTATTAGAAGCACTACCCCCCACACGAACTTCCTTCTGATGGCTTCAATCAAATTAATTACTTTAATAGGAGCTTTAAAAAGAGATAAATAGTAATTAGGTATTGTTTCGTGGACTGCTTTAGCAAGAGTAATCCTTCCACCAATCGATAAGTGCTTAGCCTTCCAAGTAGACAATCTCTTCACCACTTTGTCAATAATATTTCCCCAATTACTCACTCGATTGAAATTTAGACCCATCGGCACCCCAAGGTACGTGACCAGGAATTCGCCCACCTTGCAATGCATACTAGCCGCCAATATAGACGTCACAGAATGCTCAATGCCAACACCAAACAACAAGCTCTTATACAAATTAATTTTCAGCCTGAAACACGCGTGAAACACCGCTAAATTCTAGAAAGATTAGCAAGGTTCGAATCAGAGGCCTCACCAATAAAAAGCGCATCGTCGGCATAAAATAAGTGAGACAAACGTGACCCATTATTAGGAAGGATAAGGCCACGAAAGGTCCCCACAAGGCAGCCACTTTCCATCGTAAACAAGAAAGGAGACAAAGGGTCGCCTTGCCAAAGCCCCCTAGACACGTCAAACTCAACCGTAGGTGACCCATTGACCAAAACTGAAGATCTCCCCGGCCTAAGGCATCCCGCCACCCATCGCCTCCATCTCCCCGGGAAACCCATAAATCCGAGAACGTAATCTAAAAACTTCCAATTAATCGAATCATAAGCTTTTTCAAAATCGATCTTAAGAAAACAAGCGTCCCCCTTAGATTTTTTAACCCAAGCCAATACCTCATTAATAATCATGGGACCGTCCAAAATAAATCTATCTTTTATAAAAGCAAATTGGGAATCACATAAAATCGAACTCATAACTAAAGCCGCCCGGTTCGCCAACGTTTTATTATAACCTTATAAATGGCACCGACAAGACTGATAGGCCGGAAATCCCCCAACTCTAAGGGGTCTTTGACTTTGGCAATCAGAGCAATAAACGATGAGTTGCATCCTTTACTAATATAGCCATCCACAAAAAACTCATCAAGGACGGCCTTGAAATCCGAAGCAAAAAGACTCTAATATTTTTTTAAATACAAAAAGGATAAACCCATCCGGTCCGAGACTTTTATCACCCCCGCAGTCTCAAACGGCTAGTTTAATCTCTTCCAACGAAAACGACATAGAAAGAAACTGAACTTGATTCGCAACAAGCTTTTTGAACCCCACGTCGAAATTAACTTGCATGTATTAGCCTTACATTTAAAATATATAAAAAGGCCTATAAATAAGAAATAGAACCCTACTCCATACTTCATACCCCACCCTAACCTTTTTTTTTCTTTCTTCATGGTCTCCATCAAGCCCTAAATATTTGTTTCAAAATGATGTTTTTCCAATTCGTGAAAATAAAACGCATCCTTCCACGGTTATGCTTTTAAGGGGGAGTAGTAAATTTGTAAATTTTGAAATTTTTGGTTGTAACTAATAGGAATGTGTCATATAGAGAAAATAAAGTAAGGTTTTTGAAGAATTTTATGAGAGAGTGATAGAATTGTTTGGTGGAAGGTAGAATGTTTTTAGCTATTATTCAAATTAATTTAATTTAAATAAACATATATTTTTTAACATAAAAATATTTTACATTTCCTAAAATAAAAAAAATAAATTTCATAAAATAAAATAAAATTACATTTCCCACAAATAAAAAAAAATACACTTCCTAAAAATAGAAAAGAAAATTACATTTCCTAAAAATAAAAAAGAAAATTACATTTCTTAAAACAAAACATTATTTAATTCCTAAAAATACCATAAATCTGAATTAGCGTTGGAGTCGAAATCGAAATCCATTAGATTGAACGGTTGTGTTCTGCTTTCTTCCTCCCATACGCGGCCTCATCCTCAGAATGTTCTTCATAAACCAGTTCTTCAACGTCCTCAAGATGGACTTCATCGTCAAATTCGAAGTACTCCTCAAGTGGCTCCTCTGGTAGGTTCTGGGGCAACCAGTAATCAAACGCCCAGTTCTAGAATGCATCATCCTCAGCTTATCCACATAGGGTGGGGGTTGAGGTTAAGCAACAAGTGGAGGTGTAGGTTGTTCAACCGGTGGAACTAAATTTGGAGTTGGAACCAGAACAGGAGGTTGTTCAACCTGTGGTGGTTGAAAAGCCGGTCAAGGTCTTTTAGGACGTAAATGGTTATAGCGTGCCGGCCTAGCTCCATGGTATTCCACCGAATCTCGTGGAGGTGTTGACATCGTAAGATTGTGAAATTCTTCAAGTATTTCCAGTATAATATTTGTCATATTTGATGAACTGGATCTCATAATAAGGGAGGCATTTATAAAAAGAGTTATAGATGTTATATAATTATAGCCGTTTGAGAAAAGAGACGTTGTAGTTTTTTAGCCGTTAAATGAGCCGTTGTAAGGATATTAAGTTTAAAATAAACATATATATACACACACACATTATTAAAAGAAAAAAAACATAATACATAAGTTTCATCAGCTACATGTAGCCGAATTTGCTTGCAGATCAGCGAAGCCGCAGGTGGAGGCGGTGTTGTAGGGAAGCTGTTGGCCGACGCCGCTACCACTTCGTCCGGCCTAACGATCCAACAATGGTGCAGAAGAAGTGTAATAGTAAATCAAGTGAAATAATTGGGATAAAGTGGTTAAAGTGTATAAATAACTGGTTCTTGTTGGTGAATGGGTGAGAGAGATGGTAGACGTCCAGGTGTATTTGAATTAGGTCTGTAAACGAATCAAAGGAACACGAATATAGCCATGTTCATGTTTGTTCATTTAACTTTACGCGAACATGAACATGAAGATAAACATTAGCCGAACAACTTTTTTTTTTGTTCATGTTCGTTCATTAAGAACATGAACATGTTCATGTTTGTTAAAGACTAAACGAACAATTCATAAACATAAATGAACATAAACGAACATAAATAAACAAATCTTAAATGAACACATATCTATAGAAACACATGTACATGAAAACAAAAGAACAATTCTAATACATGATGAGTAGAAACTAAAGAGTATAAAATGACCACACAAAATGACATCAAACCCTAAAAACTAGTAGTGTCGTGGTGATAGTAATTGATGCGTTAAAGGGTCAGATTAAAAGTACAAGTAACAAAAATAGTTCGGCTATCCACAGTTCAAGTGAGCGTGTGAAGGTATTGGATGCCGGTTAGGTCGTTGAGCATCTGTGATATCGTGCATCGGATCTTCGAGGTACATGGTAGGTGGTCCTCTTTACGTTTGATTCGGGACTTCTTTTTTGTTTTCTTTCGTGTGATTGTTTTTTCTACGTATTTCTTATTTTTTTACTGTTTGTTTTTATTGGGCAGCTCCTATGGTTCAGTTTATACATTTGAATCGTCCTATCTAGTTTCTTAGTAGATTAGTTATTTTAAATCAATTGTTGTCGTTAAAATAAGTGACTACATAAAACGACTCAGTGAAAATTTGAAACCCCTAAAAGAAAGGAAATGTGTAAAGCTAAATATAATTTATAAATAATTTATTTATTGATGAAATTAAACATACATAAATAAGCGAACATATATAAACGAACGTTCACGAACATAAATGAACGAATGAGATATGTGTTTATGTTCGTGTATTTAACTAAATGAACAAAAAATTATATTCATATTTATTCATTTAATAAATAAACGAGCATAAACAAACTTCTCGTCGAACGATTCATGAACTATTTATAAAACTTTACTTTCATTTACATGCCTAATTTGAATGATGAAGATGCTCATAAAACGTTATTTTCATTTACATGCCTAATTTGAATGATGAAGAAGACGAGAGATGGTAGAGAGGGACTATTGGTTTTGCTTTTTAAAGTATGTTAACAAGTGGGTCTCATCAATTTCTTTTATGTTTTGTTTTTTAAAATATAAAGGTAGTTTAGTCATTGTTTAAAAAGATAATACAAATTCTAACAACGATTAGTTAAAACGATGTAAACAACTACAAACACATTAGAGCATTCACGGTAGGTTCCTTACATATATGTAAGTGTAAACCTTAAAATTTATGGTTTGGTTGTGAATGGTTGTGAGTAGATGAGAGAAAATGTTACTGTTCATATCTATAATCTATAATCTATAATCTATAATCTATATCTATAATTCTATAATTCTATAATCTATAATAAACACAAGTTTTTAATGTTTAGGTGACACAATTTAAGGTGTGCCACATAGGATTAGCTTATGTGTCATTTTTATAGATTTTTGAATTATAAAAATAAATAGTATTTACATAAAGGAAAGATCTTATAATTAAAAATAAAAAAATAAAATTCTTTCCATACAAAAATTATCCATATTTGTTTTACAATACCATAACTTTGATTCATCAATCTCCTTCATTTCTCAGTGAAAATTTGAAAAAAAAACTTTCATCTTTTACTTTGTTTAATTCTTTTTATATCACAGCCTCGGGTATTTACCCGGGACACTAACTAGTGTGAGTGTAAACCTTAAAATTTAAGGTTTGCTTGTAATGAAAGAGAGAGGAAAGGTAATGATTATGGTATAAAAATATATTATTTAATTGTTATTATGAGTGAAAGAGATGAAAAAAGTAATAATAAATGTATAAATTATAAGGATATGGATAAAAAAAACTTACTGAAAATGCTCTTTTAGATCAAAACAAAGGGCGATAAATGTAATTTTACTCAAAAGTCAAAACCAAATCTAGCAACAGGTCAAGGCATTACAAAGAAGATGATTTCAGGAATCAATTGGATTGAAAACAATAGAACCGAAACCAACGAACTTGCTCGTGTGAAACTGCTTGATCGAACAATATAAAATAAAATTGCTTCTAATTGATTTTTGTGGTGTATGAAATACAACCCATAAGAGTTATTTAATAAGGTCTCAATAACCGTAGGGTTATCTTTAGGGGTTTGAAATGTTTAATTAGTAGCAAGTTTGGTTTACTAGTGGGCTTACAATTGTTATTGGGTTGTTTAGTGATTTTTATTAGGTGTTCAGCTTGGGCTTTTGAGACTTGTAGGGTTCATGGGTATATGTTACATTCTTAATGGTGTAAGGGTCGTTTTGCATCTTATGTAATTCTGGGGGGTCAAATTGTAACTTTCAGAATGTTAGTTGAGTGGTTAATAAAATCGGTTGAGCTAACCAATTTGGTTATGCTCGGTTTGGTCCTCTTTCCCTCTTAGTATTATCTCGTATCATTCTTGAGCTAACAGTATATTATCTATAAATACCTATGACCTCCTCTTTATCTAGGTCAACCACTTTAATAGCCATTCCACTTAGTCATCGAGAGGAGCAATGTGTGATAGAGAGTTTTCTGTTCTCTCTCAACCACGTGGTGTACCAGACAATCTAATTGTGTTGCCGTAAGAAGGTTTTAATCATATTTATCGTCTTGTTTATTGATGTGTTGCAAACACAATTGCCGTGTAGTTTGTTTATTAATTGAGTCAGTTTTAGTCCCATTTCGAGTCATTTTATGTGTTTTCAATTCAGTGTGGTCATTTGAGTCTTTATTTGGTTTTTATTATGTTTTTATAGTGTTTTGCAGGTAGTCTGGTTAATTCCCGAGACCACAAGAAAGTTTGGAGAAGTTAAACAAGAATAATTATAAAAGAGTGCTGAAAAGAGTGGTTTAGGCGTATCGCCTAAACCAAATAAAGTAGTAGGCGATACACACATTTCAGAGAAGTCAACGTGCGGTTAAAATCGTTGACCCAAATAAAATGTCGTTTAGTGGCTTCCGCGCGTATCGCGCCTGCTGCCTGACCCTCTAAGTAATACGCTTAGAGGGTGTTTATCCGGAAACTTATAGAGGTTGATATAAATTGGATGTTAGGGTTTAATTCAGGGAGTTTGATTTCAGCCGTCTTCCAGGGCGATTTTAGGAGATTTTCAGAGGCCAAAGGAAGGAGGAGTCGATCGGGAGAAGCCGAGAATCATTATTCAACTTCAAATCACATCCGGTTATTTCTATTTTTGCGATTTCTTGTAATTGTCTTTCTAGAACCATGTTCACATTCAAAGTTTATGACTTTCATGTGATTTTGTTTGTGACTATGGTGGTATGCTAGACTTTTACTACCACCTAGACTTATTACGATGACTTTTCAGTATTAATGGTTTTATTTCAGTTTCTGACTATTTGATTGATGTGCGATTCTATTAAATTCCATTGTTGCTATGAATGTATGCTATATGTATTGTGATCAGATTTATAATTGTTAGTTAATGCATCTTTTGCCTTCGAATGTCTTTCGGTCTAGGTCATTTGTCTAAAGTTGCTAGCTTTAGGGTTAGTGCGATAGAATAGTTTAGAAGACGTCTTGAACTATTGCGTTGATTAATAATCGTTTCTTTGATCGCAATGTGCTGCCCTAATTAGATAATCAGGGAGGTGATAGTTAGGCTGGGTAGTCGAGTTAGTTAGTGGAATAGGATAACATTGCCTCGGGAGAGGGATGCCCTAGGAAATTAGTTAACTTGCTAATCCTTGTCAGTCATTGTAATTTGTGGTAGCTCCTGCTAGCCTAAGGTGCCTTAGATTGTTTCGAGGGTGGTTTGGTCTAGTTGAAGTGAGAAGGACTAAAAAGGTGAACCCTTGTTCGAGCGTTAGAAACGTATGCTATAAAGGACTTAAAAGCTGAGTAGTTATTTTTAAGTTATTTTGTTTTTAATTTTTAATTTTAGAATATTTTTCATTTAATGGAGAGAAAAGTAGTTATTTTTAAGTTATTTTGTTTTTAATTTTTTATTTTAGAATATTTTTCATTTAAATATTATTTTTTTCAATTTTAGTTATGTTTATTTTAGTTATTATGAAATGTTGTTTTTATTCATAAATGAAAGGAAAAAAAAATTCAAAGTTGTGGCTACCACTTCAACTTACTTATTGCTTTCTCATGGCTTCAATATATAAATCTTAGATTACATACTTTTATAGGTTATGGGTTCAAATGGAGTTGGTATCACCCCTGCACCCTAGGAGTGGCTTCAAATGCCTCCAAAAGACCTAAGAGCTTTTTTATTAGAAAGAGATTTTTTTTTTTCACTAGAAAGGATTAGATTTATTTTTACCGCACAAATTTAATCATGCTTTGTTTCATCCCAATCTAATTCACGCCTTAAATAATTTCTTAGTAAAGGGGTATTATTTTTACCACTGGACTTGGCCCATGGTTTTAGAAGTAGGATTTTATCGTCTTAAAATAAAAATGAATACTAGAATCATTTCGAACCCATAATAATAAAAGAACACATTCACAAAATACTTCAATGTCCAAAATACCCCCAATATACACAATTGACAGTTGCAACCCATGATTCCACACAAAGGGTGCTTTCTGTAAATTCCATACAAACATTAAATCTAAAAAAAACTCACAAATTCTTGGATTCAACGAAAAAAGGAATAAGTGTGGCTGGACTTTCTTTTCTCATTTATTTATTTCTTTTGGGGGGCCGGGTTCGTTGTGCGTTGAAATCAATTAATATCCGGCACCGGCCCGCCCGGGCCACATCATCACCTGAGATTGAGATTCCTGATGGCGGCGCCGCCGTCATGCGCCGCCGCCTCCGTCACCGACGCCAGCTTCTGCAGATTCAACTTCACCACCGTATCAGCAAACAGCCTCGTATCCTCCTCCGTATTCCCCTCCGGCACATCAACCACATACGACTCCAGCACCACCGTCACCGGCCGGGCGTCCTCCGGCGAGACCACCTCATGCACCGTCGTGACCGCGCGGTAGTTCCTCAACCGGTGCTCGCCGCCGATGATGGTAAACCCCAGCACGTGGTTCTCGTCGTCCAGCAGGTCCAGCCGCTCCGTGCTGGTGGCCGCCGGGAGGCCGGAGATGACGTTGACGTCACGCGTGCACCCCACCGCCATTGTGAACCCTGGGCCGACGGTGCAGCTTTTGATGAAGTGTTTGTAGGTCTGCGGCTTGTCGAACCGGCGGACGACGGACCAGACGGTTTCGACCGGCGCGTGGATGTGTTGGGCGAGGAGGGAGGAGCATTGGGAGGGGGTGAGGTTGTAGGTGTGGAAGGCGGTTATAAAGTCTTTGAGTTGGTTGAACTCGTCGTCGGTCAAAGGTGGTGGGGCCGACAGGTGGTGGGGCGTGGTGGTGGTGGTTTGTGGTGGTTTGTCGTCTTCCGACGTGGAGGAGGTGCCGCCTTTCTCCATTTCTTGGCCGTAATACAGAGAGAGAGAGAGAGAAGTTTGTGGGGGATAGATCATAGATAAGGACTAGATTTGTTTAGTTTATAAAAGATGAGTTTGAAGTAGCGTGAGGGTAAAGTAGGAAAACTTATTATTATTTTTTATTATTTTAATAGTTTAGGCTAAGAATGGTGATTTATGCATAAAGAAAAAACTATAAATTTGCATTGTCGTCCTTTCATTATAAATGAATTACAGATATGATCCTTGTATATTATGAGATTTATAAAACATATACTTTAAGTTCAGAACTTACAAAGAAGGTAGTATAATGTAGTATGCTGATGCTGAATAAATTTCTATTCTCATCACGTTTTATGTTTGGACTTAATTTTTTCTGTATAAATGATAACAAGGTGAGAAACAGTTGTACTAATGTGTTGATTGTTGAATAAATAAAACATGTTGTAAATAATAACTAATGTGAATATTTATATGTGTTATATTATTAGCACTTGGAGAAATAAGAAATAATAATAAAAAGATTTTAGGATTATAAAATTATATTTTAAGACAAGATAAAATTAAAATATTTTTATGATTTATTAAGTTTAGTGAATTATTAAAATAAGAATATTTTATGTTTTTTATATTTACTTATTAAAAATCATTAGTATATTTGATTAAAAATAGTCAGTATTTAATAGAAGAGAAAAATAGAAAAATCATAATGAAAATGAATTTGATGATAACACGTGAAAAAAAAGTTTGTCTTTTCTTTTTACTAAAGAATATTTTGCTCTTACCTCCTAAAAGACTAATATGTAGTTTTCACTTGTCTTTTATTTTATTATTTTTGTCTTTATTTTAGTTACTCTACTACTCTTAGTTTTTTGTTTTTGTTTTTTTATTTATCTTAAATATTATTAATTAATTAATTTTAAGTTTTACATAATATATTTTTCGTTATAGATTTTGAATATTTTATAAATTTAATATATTTTTTTAGTTTTTATTTACTTTTGTGTTAAAAACAAAACAGAAAAGGTTAAGAACTCGTAAACTATCATTTTTTTTTACCAAAATGGATAGCGATGTGTAAACTATTTTTCATAGTGGTTTTATCTTTTAGTTTTATTTAATCTTTTTAAAAATACATTTTTATGCTCGTTTACTTCGTAATTAACTTCTTTAAAATATCATTTTGATAATTTCTTTATTTTATTGAACCAATCTTCTAATTATTCATTAGTTAGGGTTACTTAGTAAAGTTTTATTAGTTATTTAATAGAGTTAGTAGTTTAGTATTAGACTAGAGTTTGGTTTTATTATTTTATTGGTTTTAGGTTTATTCTCTTTCAAATCTAGTTTGTATAAATAGAAGTCTATGAAGTTTTTTTAAAATGTCATGTTTTATTAAATATAGTGTGTTGTTTATCGATCCCCGATGGATATCAAATAATTACATGACTACATCCGCTTTCATCACTTCCTAAATAACAATTTTTTTTATTGGTGGCCAACTTCTCTCTAACAACATACCAGTTAATATTCTAAACCTCATTAACCCCAATGTATGAAACTAATCAAATGATATTTTCGTTGGTCCTTAATTGAAGTAACTTCATATCTACATCACTAGACAAAGTTTTAAAGTAATACCACAAACCGCCGCCGGGAGTACAACTGAATCCCAATTGTAGTATTATAAGGTCAATATTAGAGATCCCCAACTTGTGGACTTTCACCGAGCTAGTCCATGAAAGTTATGGCACCGTCTTCGTTTCTTTTCGCGTCACTAAGAAATGACTACGATGGTAAGCTTTAAGGCTAAAATAGGATGGCATGCCATATAAAAATGTTTGAGAACCGTGGCTTTTTGGTATTCATTTGACGATCTAAGCCTCCATGAATATGGAGACGAATCATCGGTGTAATGAAAAATATTGTTATTTTATTTTGATAAGTGTTTTCATTAATATATTTTATTTATAGTGTTAAATATAATCATTGAAAATATATAGTCGTTAGAAATAAGTGGTATATTACTTGCACGAAAAATGTTACCGAGTTCTTTAATTTTCTTTTTTATCAAAGGTATTTTTTGTAAAATCTTTAGGGGTTTAAATCCATAATTTGTAGTTTTAGGCACCATTCTTGTTGAGTTATAAACATACAAACAAAAGTTGTAGTTTCTAAAACTTTTAGGAGCTAAAACCATAATGTAGACAAAAATAGGGAATATTTGTGTAATTATGGAAAGCAGGGTGAGTCCACCTCATTCCATGGCTGGTCCAGCTACGCAACCAGCCAAAGCTTTTAATTTATTTATTTAATATCAAAATATATATTTTTCTAATACTATTTTTAATTTATTTTAACCCTCCCCAAAATTCAAAAGGGTCAACACCTTTCTTATATTGATAAAAATGCACGAAAAGGCAATTGGCTAAATGATACGAGGGTGATGGTTAGCGGTCGGAAATCTTGAGGTTTAAAGTTAAATTTGATTTAAGGAGATTTTTCTTAAATGGTGAGTTTTCTTTTTAATGGGGTTCCTGGGTGAGTCAAACATAAAGTGTTAAATCCAGTGTGGCTGATTGCAATCCCGTCTCAAAGGGTCACTAGGTATTGAAAATTTAATGATAGTTTCAAACGCCGTTAAAAAAAAATATAATACAAAATACATGATATAATATAAATTATAAATATTTTTAGATGTGGGTATCATATTAGGTATTTATAAAATTTTATAATCCTTACAAATCTTTATAAAACCAACATTTAATCTCCATGTCTATAAATTTTTATCCTTCTTAATTTTCACATTGCCATTTATCCACTGCACACATTATTCTTATTAAAGAATAATTTTAATTGCCACTTATCCAATGCACACATTAATCTTATTAAAGAATAAGAAAATTAGTTTGAAGGCCTTAAATCCCACAAAATTACGCCTTTGATTAAGGACATGGGTATAGATTTCACCTTTAGAGTTTGTTAGGGAATAATGTGGATGATCTAAGTAGTAATTTAACATCACTATATGTGATTTTTCTTTTAATAAAAGTATGATATAAATATTTATTGAAAGCAAAATAAATATATGATAATGAATGGAGAGTTTAGTCATCCATTAATACGCAAGTTGCTAAAATTTGTTAGGATTACTTCATATGTCACTGGTCCACTTAACTTCTATTTTATTATTTCTTTTTATATTTATGGGCATTTGAGAAAGTAATATGATGTCGGCCATCACACTCAAAATAATTATATTTTGTAGGTTTTTTGTACCTTAGTTATGTGTTATTAACAAGGGCGGTTTCGAAAACTTAAAAAAAAAAAACTAGATGCTAGATGAGATAAAAAACGGATCCTTAAAATATAAAATCGAAAACTTATATATAAAAAGTCAATAATGTGACAAGAATGGTAATAACAATAACAAAACCAACTTATAGCAAAATCTTTGAATAAGTAAATATGGCCCCGCTTGATATGTTATTAACTCGTTCTCTACTTTCTTCCTTTTATATTTCTCACCCTCGCTTTGGTATTTCTATAAGGATCTGGGAGGCGTAACCTGAAATAAATTCAACTTAACAATGTAAGAAAAATCACTAGTTCGAAGTTTGAACCAAAAAGAATGATAGATTTCAATAAAAACACAAGAAACCTAAATCAATAATATATAATTCATGATAAAAATACAAAATTAAACACCAAGATCATAAAAACTATCTAATTAGTAATTACCCACAAAATTTTAAATTTTAAAATCTTAGTTTCTTCAAATCTAACAATGGTAAAAATCTAAAAAAGATGTAAGAAACTTAGAAAGATTGAAAGAAGAGAAGACGATTACCAACAATTATGTTATAGTATAGTTCAGTTCAGTCGTCCAGTGACGCCTAACGGTCGATGCTTGGTTAGTCGATTTGTGTGAAATTCTACTAATTATTTGACTTAATTGGTAGTATCCTTAATAGATTTTGATGCTATTTATAGTCAATTTGTGTGAAACTCTGTTAATGATTTGTTTTGTGTACACCCTTAATGTACCACCAGCAAAAAGAGTTAACTAAATATAACCAGATTACCATGTCAACGTGCATACGATGCGTATCCAACACTAGTTAGAATTTAGCACTAGATTTTAATGTTAGACTTGACTAACTTGTGTTTCAAGTCATCATTTATTCCTAAATGATCATTGACTTAAATAACTCCCTTGTCTTCTAATTGGTATTTATTTGATGGACGTAATTACCCTTACTAGAACAAGTTAGGGTTTCCTCTTGGGTGTATATATAGAGGCATTAGGGAGAGATTAAACACCTTCTAATCACCTACATAAAACCGTGAGGCTCTTTCTCTCCCTCTCTAAATTCGTGGACTACCATCCACCTTCACCATCCTAACCGTACACCCTAAACGTGAACTCAATCAGAATCATCATGCCTTCTACAAACATGACTATAGTTGATGCGCCATCAGGTAATCATTACATTTATGTTATGTTTTATTCATCATGTTAGATGAATCATCCAACATGTGGCATCAGAGCGATGTTGCTAACTCGATTCCTTACTTTTGTTTACATACATATATCGAAATCAGATCTGATCATAAAACTCGGTTTCCTAATCATACAAGTTTTAAAATCTAAATCCTAATTCGTTTCTGTGTTGAAAATTATGATTCAAACGTACGTCGTTTATTTAGAAACCCTAATCTAATCATAGCAGATCGATCTAATCTTGATTTCGACTAATCCGTGTGTAATGCGAAAGGAGCCGTTACGACTGTAACGACTCGTTAGGGTTTAAGGTTCTAAAACGAAAATGAGCCGTTACCCGGTAATGACTCGTTACGACCTATATTCTTTTTAGAATCTACCACTCTGCTGCATAAGGGGTCGTTTCACTGTGCCTCGTTACAAAGCTTCTGACCGGTGAAATCCTAATGACCCACTCTTGTTTATTAAACCTTAATTAATCATGTTTTCACAAAACCTAAATATCGAATTCTGTCAAAACCTTATTATGGCTTGAATTGTGCGAGAGAGTAAAACGGGTCGTTATTACTGTAACGACCCGTTAGGTCTTAAATTGTTTCAACTTGTAAATCTGCTCCATAACCCTCGTTTTAGTATAACGAGTCGTTACTATAACATTTGTGAAATGCCCGATTGAGAAACCGACCCTTTTTGAACTTTCGCGATTTACCGATTTGTAAGTTATTGCGAACCAGAAGAACTATCGAGTGTTTATACCCTAATTAATAGATCTAAATGATTTGTAATCGATTTTCAAAAAGGAATACTTAACTACAATCAATTAGAATCAAATTGGGTGTCTCGAATGAAAGTAAAGCAATTTCGGGTTTTTACGCGATATCGGTACACGATTCGTTGTTTATAGGGAATCTCGTATTTGGTCATCGTATATCAAATTCAAAATTTTATGAGTCTAATAATCAATTATCATATCATGATTCATCACACACTTGACCTCATATTCTCAGCTTGCAAACCCTGATTGACATTTACCAACTCTCAATTGCAAGTTTGGAGCTCTCATTCAAGATTACAAAAGTCAACGTAAGTTAGTTTGACCAGTCGATTTCAAGACATTTTTTTCTAGGTTTCGGGTAATTCTTTTTTACTATCCTTTTTGTTTTACAAAGCTCTCCAATACCCTCCTGTTCCTTTCTGATTTTGAAGGAAAAATACAAAAAGTCAACGTATCTACATGATCTAATTGGGGATTTTTAGTCTAATTGCAAATAAACACTATTAATCTTGTTTCTAAACATTCTAATCAGTAGTTAGGTTTTTTCGTTTTCATTGACTCAAAACATGATTTCAATAATAAAGTTGGAACCTTTATCAATAAACCCATTTAAATCCTGTTTTTTTTTTAATGTTAATCAACAGCAACATCTATTTGGAACAATGCTATGTATACAATTGCTATGGGCTTTTCTTTCTACATGTAAATCTGCCATGTAGTTGGATTTCTAAATTACATGTGCACATATGCAACATTATTATTATATTAGGGTTATTTTTGCAACATTATTATTAGTTTAGGGTTGTTTTTTTGCAATATCAGTAAACCTTACAATATTTGCAATTTTAGACATGTAATTAGTGACACATATTTTCAACCCTAGTTAATAGTCATGTAATAAATGTTTAATGGTGGGTTTTTTTTTTTCTTTCTAAAATATAGTTAGTCAAAGTTAATTTACCTATTTAAATTATTTTGTGATGATACTTAAAACGTGACGGGTATGTATTAACTGGAATGATGAATACACCGATAGTTAAGCTTCTTTCTAGGATTGGCATTGCGTATAAGTCCAAACCTACCGTTGGACCCGGATGCGTACCTAAGAAGTCTTAACGAGAGTGTCGTAACTTATTAGGCCAAAACATGTCTAGTAACGTCTAAAATGTTATTACTTCAAAATTAATTATTTCAAAATGTTTTCGTCACATTAACAAAGTCTAGGATATATCCCCAATTACTTATGAACATAGGAAACTTGGTCGTTCTATCCATAATTCATTTGGCCCATTCATTTCATTAAGGTGATTTTCGGGGTTGTCTTTCTCGCTCTCGGTTGCTATTCTCTTGGACCTTACTCACGTATCATGCCCTTTCCCGTTTTATCACTTTGGGGTTGCAACATGTATCGTATTACAAGTGTCAATTTTTATTGTCTTTCAATATAATGCGCTTGTAGATTGTGTGTGAATTTGGTGTGTTATGTGACATTCTAGCATGATTGTTAATGTGAAGCTATCAATGGGTATCAAGTTTGTCAATTAGCATAAACATTAACTTTAAGGTCTGTGGTAACAAAAATATATCTATTGGCTGACAACATACTCAACTTGATCGGTTTTGGTATTGAGTGTTTGGAATATATTTCACTGTAGTCTAACCTTCGGGTTAGGGAATCCATGTCACTGAGGCTTGTTTAGGCAAATCATTTAGTCTTTCAATTTTGTCAGTAATTCTAGTTATGCTATGCTTCATTCTCATTCTATCATATGACGCAATTCACATATTTTTCAAAGTACTATGCTATGTATACAAACTTGTGGTTGCTCACCAACTTTTTAGTTGATATTATTTTATACATGTTTCAGGCAATGTTACATGAGAGCTCAAGTTGCTATCACATAGGACTTTTGGACCTAGTTTAAATTTCAATAAGACATTTTTATTTGCTTGTCAATCTTGATTATGTATTGTACACTATGTGGTCATCAATGAAAATGGTTGTTTAAATGTTGTCACTTTAATTAGTTTGTCATATGCTATTGAACAATCATCATGTCCCGACATATTCCGTCGTCAGTTGGGGTGTGAGATTTCGCATTCAAAATTACTCTATTACGCATTCAAAATGAAGTATTTTCACATGTGAAATAAGGGGTCTACGAGTTTACACTTTTTATGAGGTGTACAATAAACCCTCGACTATGATATAATATATATATATATATAATATAGATATACATAATAACGCTTATTGGAAATTAGAATGTAAACAAACAACAAGATATGCCGCCGGCCCTTTTTAAATAGCAAAATAATTTGTGAGATATAATTACATAGGGTATACTTCGTGGATGGCGTGCACGGGTCTCATCCATGCCAACCCATGGCGCAGAACACTACCCGGGATTACGTAGGTGGCATGTGCGAGTGGCCTCCGCCATTTCTTGTGGGCAAGTGACCGTACAACGGTCATATATTCGACCGTTTAGTGATTAAAAAAACTACCATTTTTTCTCCTATTTAAACCCACTATTTTTTTTTGAAAGACAATTTGGCTCAGCGGTGTATCGGGACTGGTTACCCTGGACCTATCCACTGTCCCGAGTCTGAACCTCATAGCGAAGGAACCCGGGAGCGCCCCCCCCCCCCCCCATTTGCACCATCGGGCGGGAACCGGGCAAGCCCGCAAACCCTCCCTTGTGACTCAGGATTAAATCCACTATTTACCTCATTTTTTACACCTTCTATTATACAACTACACCATTTTTTCTTCTTTAATTTTCTATAGCAACCATGAACCCCAACAACCCAAATAACCAAAACCTAAACCCGGAAACATGCCAACTTACGCAGGTCAACCGAACCTGTTGTATACAGGTCAGGTTCCACCATCGACACAACCAATTTATCATTCCTTTTATCCATCGAACTATGCCCAATGGGGGCATATTCAACCATCTCAATATCCAATGCATGTCCTCCCACGTAACTCAAACCGAAGATGATGACGCCGATATCAAAATCATACTGCCGAAAACGTAAGAATTTGTTAAAAGAGGAAGACATAGGAGAAAGCAACCCGTCGAAGGGTCTTCGTCAGGGGCAAGTAAACAACAAAAGTGTACCACATGCGAAGAAGTTAATTTGGTCAAGGCGTATGTTGACGTCTCCGAAGACCCGATGAGAAGGCAAGTTTTTGGTTGAAGTCAAAAGATTTAACGTGGTAACACGAGTGAAGAAGTTAATTTGGTCAAGACATATGTTGACGTCTCCGAAGACCCGATGAGAAGGCACAAGACGACGAGTTCTTGGTTGAAGTCAAAAGATTTAACGAAGCGCGAGATAAGAGAACGTCTAAATCAGTTGCGCCTATTCGACATGGACATCTCCCACCTTAGTTAAGAGAAACGAGAAATAATCAAGATAGAGATTTGGAGATCAGGAAAAAATTAAAGAAACGTTAGTTTTTTTAATAGAATTTATACTTTTTTTGGTTTAGTGATTTTTTTAATGTTTTAGATGAAGTTGTTTTATTGTTTAAAATATTATCTTTCAGTTTTATTTACAAAAATATTAAAAAATTAATAAAACAATACAATTCACACAAATATACCCTTGTGTGTGAGTCCTGCATGACTTAGTCTGTGAGTCTGGTTTGTTGGGTTTCGGACAGTGGTATACGGGTGCCCGGTGACGTTAAAAAAAAAACTTGACCGTTAATTAAAACATTACCGACCGGGTTTAGTAAATTAAGAGTTAAAACGGATTAAACCGGTAATCCGTTTACGCAGCGGAAATATAAATTTTACTAAATTTAAGACGCGTAAACCGTTGGTGTCGAAATCGTGTCAACAGGATCACGATCACCAAAATGATTAATCACGCAAACACCATTTCGCGGTAAACATTTTAGCGCGAAAATAATAACGATTGCATTAATCGAAATAAAACATCTAAACTAAAATGGAGTTTAGATATACCTTCGCGGTGATCTAACAAACGCTAGAGACACCGAGGAACAACGTGACGACGCTAGGTTTTCACAGAATAACCGATCCGACGTTCGGATCGAATCGTTTAGCAAATCGCCAAAACCGTCTTTAACCGATTCGTTAAAAACTGCAACGATTCGGTTTATGGTGGCGACAATCGAGCACCAACGAATAAAGACTATGACGACATCTAGGGTTTAGTCTAGACGGATTAACGATTAAGGCGACAAAGCTCGCACTCGCGATATCGTAACGACGACGACAAGGCGAGTGGTTATGGTGTCGCGCGAAACGGAGATACGCTAGATCGCGACGGCGATCTAGGGTTTGATGGCGTCGGCCCTAAGAAGAGGGGCGACGGCGGCGGCGGCTAAACGGCGCGGCGGCGGTGACGGTGGTCTTCACGGCGGCGGCGGCGGTCTCCACAGAGGCGGCGGTGGCGGCGGTCTCGGACGAAGACGAGTAGCGATGGAGGTGATCTTCGATGGTCGTCGGAAGGAGCGACGAACAAATCTCCGGCGGCAAAAGCTTCGTCGTGGAAGGGAGCCGGCGAGAGAGAGAGATCGGCGAGAGGGAGAGGAGGCGCGACGGCTAGAGTGACGCAGGGATTAGGATCACGAAACCCTAATCCCTAGTTGCTTATTTATAGGCAACCAAGTTTCGTCTAGCCCCCTCGTCTTTCTCTTTCATCGAAAACAAACCACTACAGTTTACGAATTAATAAAACAAGTTTATTAATATAAAAGTCGTAAACCCGAGAACTTATAAATTCAAATAACTATTTATTTGATTTATTATATTCACCGTAAACGTTTATTCGCTAAATCGAAAACGTTTAAATCTCCGTTTATTATCACAAGGATAATAATTCGTTTACACAATTCCGTGAATTACCGGTCAAACAATTTAAGCGGATTTATGTCTCGTTGCCCTCAGTGTAACTCTTTGCGGGTCTAACCGGGTCGGGTTCTTGGTGTTGTCGGGTCTGGACATCCAATATCCAACAATCTCCCACTTGGACAGAGTCCGACAACATTTGAAGAAACAGTCAGAGGTGCTCTAGCTACACATAGCTGTCCCAACCAGTTATGACACTTCAAGTCAGTAACCAAGGTATATCTACAAACTCGCGTTGTAGCTTAGACTTATGGTAATTCAAAGTCATTAGTTCCCTTCCGTATAAGACATCAATTGAACGAGAGACATGGATTTATTCATTCTCTTTAATGTTCAATCATTTTATTTCTCGTGTCGTAGTTCGAAGTGGTCCAATCAAACACACAGTAAGTTTGGGTAAGGCCTTACACTTAACACTTGGAACTCACGAGAGGGCCCACGATGTCTAGCTGTTGCATTATTAGTGCAAGAGTACAGAATCCCATCTTGACTACATACAGCTCCCACTAAGCTTCAGATCTATTCCCAAAAGTAGTCTTTACTGGCAGTTACGCGACAGCGTATACTACAATCAAAGAACAGTCCTTGGCAAACGGGAGGTAGCATATGTATCTCAGGTCAAAGGATACTATTGAGTATACCATTTAATCAAATTCGTCTTATGATTAAATCCATGAAGACAATTTGATACGAGTTACGTCACGACGTCATTCCCTGATGAGGTCTGTGAGTCTGGAGAGTCAACCCTTTGAGTCCAGAGTCAGAATAGTCATAGATCAGTTTTGTTCCCACAAATTAGATCGACTACGGACGGTTTTAGAATATTTCACCAAATATTCATGGATGTTTAAAAAGTATAAATTTCGAACACGTTTCGCAGAATTCGAAAACTGCATCTAACCCTTTAGATCAGATCGAATGATTTGGTGCGAACGTTTAAGGTTCGACATCCCAACACTAAAGTAGAACAATGTAGTGTAGAATTCAGGTAATACGTAACAGTATTAGCTTATTGATTAAACTTGATCAATGGAACTGTGAATTCACATGCTAGGTTCTATGCCTGTGTTTTGGTTTTGCCTGTTTAGTTGTTTCATTAGTTTTGGTGTTTCTCAGAACAGCAAAAGTACTTAAGTGAATTTGAATGTGTGATAAAACTTGTGCCCTTGGTAAGCACATGGATTACTGTGTTATCACTATGGCATTTTAATTGATTATCAACATAATCCAATTAACTTCTTCGAATGTACCCTTACATTCAATATTCAAAAGTTCACTTAAGATGGCTTGTTGTTCGGTGAGTATACTCGTGTACTCATCATGAACATTTGTCATCATCAAGACAAGTTGAGATGATTTGGTTTCCAGCTTGTGTCATTGTGTAACTCTTACAGTGACACTCATGCAACATCACTATGTTGGATAGTTCTCGTTTCATAACTAGTATGATACGACTTGTTTCAAGAAATTGAATATATCTGAGGATGCCATTCCTGAGATGCTTTTCAATTTGTGTGGTTCTTGAAACTTGGAGATAGGTTGAGGCTTCATTACAAGTTTAAGTCAGTAAACTTTAATGAACATTGGATCAACACTTAATCGTTATCCCGATAAGGATTAGTGGTGATGCTCCCACTTGTTTTATGTAGACGATGCATTCTTATAATCATCTTTCTTTCAAACCGTTAGGATATTGGTCTGCAAGACAACTCTTAGCAAACATACTTCGTTACCTAGAACGAAGTTATTTAGTTTCATAAACACGGTATGAATCTAAAATGAGTAATATCCAATTGTCATGTCACATACATGAGATAGCAAGATGATATCAAACTTCCAGAGTTTGATGGTATCCTAGATACAGTCATCTTTGTGTTTGAAAGGAGTTGCGTGCTAGACGCCTCGATGATTATTCTATCAGAGTACCGAGTCTGATTTAGGATTGACAATTCAATCCAATGACCAACCAATAATGAAAGATTTTAGACAAGTAAAATCGTCCGAGTTTCATTTGGAATTATAAGTCATTTAGAATGCTTAATATGTTTTCATTATAGCAACAACTACTTGTTGTGAAAAGATGTTTGTCTAATTGAGTCTTGAACATTTTCAAGAGTCAAAGTGCACAGCCCGGTAATTCCTACAGAAACCAAGTTTCTATTTGATAAGGAATTTTTGATGTCAATACATCAATTAGGTGGACGTGCATAACTCAAACTTGGTCTCCCGCAAGACTCTTCTTGGAACCAATTTGAGTCGCAAGTGATGGGCGAGGAAATGATTCGTGGGTATAAGGTGTGAACGGCGGCCATTGACAAGTCATAAGTCACGTGTTTAAATTGGTTTTCCAACTTTGAAAACAAATCCTCATAATGTAAGCACCATGTGCTTAGCAGGATTTTTAACACATATGAGTACAACCCATTTGTAGTCATCGACTTTTAAGGTGACGTATGTATATATCTATTCATGACCATCATGGTCATACGCACAAAACTTAGTGCCTTTATATATAACAGAATCATACCAGTGATTGTGTTACATAAGTTTCGCTGGTGGCTTGAACTTTTATAAACAAGCGTTTGATCTCATCAAAGGTCCTATTGTTTGATTTGACGAAATCAAGCAAGTGATTTCACAAAAGTTCAAATTTTGATTTAATGAAGTCTCAAGCTATGCGATTCCAAACCATAAGGTTTTATGAATCAAGATAGGTTGATTAATCTCGTTGTAGCAAGTACAATGAGAATAAGAGACGTCATGGCCTTAATGGATTTATAAAGAACAACTGTTCTTCTTTTGCATTTAGGCTAGTCTCATGATCATTAAATCAATAGCACCAGGCTTAACGTCATGTTATATATATATATTTGAATCTAATCTACCAAGCAAGTGAAACATTTTCAAGTGTAGAAAAACAATGCATATCAATAAAGTTTAAACCGGAAACTTTAGTGCATGTTTAAGATTCAAAATTAAAAAGCAAAATTGTATCATCCTGGACCCTGCCAGGGAAAAACAAACAATTTGTTTAAAGATACCACCAAGAATTAAAACCGACATGATCTTTATTCAAAGTTTGCAATCATGCAAAGATGTCATGTCTTCTTGGTCTTTTGCTTTCTACGACTTCACGTTCCTACAAAATGTAAAGTATGTCAAACATATATTTTGAAGGATCAAGTGAAGTGGTTTATAACATGAGGCAATAGATATATACCCCCGGAAGTGCCTGCATCGGACTTCTTCACCTTGGCAAGATATTCAGGGCAGTTTCTCTTCCAGTGCCCCATCTTGTTGCATTCGAAGCACTGGCGCTCAGCTTGCGGCGGTGCCTTCGAAGCCCTTGACTTGCCTTTTGCGGTGCTACTAGACCCTCTAGCAGCAGCGCCCTTGCTTTTCTTCCTTTGCCCAGGTTTCCTCTTACCCTCAGGTTTCATGACACCTCCGGATCGGATGGCGAGCACATCATTCGACTTGCCTTTGCTGTTGTTACCGTTGAGAAAATTAATCTCAGCGGTCTTCAACATCCCGTGAAGCTCGGTCACTGTCTTAACCAGGCTGTTCATATTGAAATTGATCCGGAAGGGAGTGAACGCACTGGAAAGAGAGTGGAGGATCAAATCCGTCGCCATTTCCTGAGAAATTACGTAGTCGAGCTTCGCAAGTCGGTCGATGTAGCCCTTCATCTTAAGGACATGGGCGCTGACAGGACTACCTTCGGCCATCCGACAGGTGATGAGCCTGACGACGGTCTCGTAGCGTTCCTGCCGGGCCTGGGTTTCAAACATGCCCTTAAGTTCCCCGATCATCTGAAACGCCGTCCTGTCAACCATGCTCTTCTGAATATCAGTAGACATGGTTGCCAGCATGAGGCACGCAACTGAGTTGGCATCCTTTCTCAGTGCCTCATGTGCAGCGCGAGCAGCCGCAGTGTTATTTGCGGGTGCTTCGGGCACCTCGGCCTCCAACACATGTTGTTTGTTGGCCATTTGCAGGACAATTTTCAGATTTCGATGCCAGTCGAGGAAGTTGGTGTCATCAAGTTTCTCCTTCTCAAGGAGAGACTTGAGCTGGAAAACCTCGTTGTTTGCAGGAGGATTAGCCATCTGAAACAACAGGCAATTCGTTTAGTGTTTCGATGTAATATTCGTATTCAAAACCGGCAAGCAAATTTCGAATAGGAATATGGGAACCCAATTAGTAGTCGACCAACAAAGGCAGCGTTAAGTGCAATCACCGGTCACTAAGTAATCGGATGGACAACGATTGTCTCTTGTGAAAACCAGTCACAACTCCCGTTTATGAGGCTTTCGCGAATTAATCCGCAAAATACGTTTAGCGTCATCCATGCCAATTTTGTCTACGAATGACCAGATGTACGGTGTTGAAATACTCCAATACACAAGGTACTCGTAAAGAAAATGATAGATGTCCTCAGTGGTCAGTGTGCATGCACGGTGTTGAAATACTCCAATGCACACACCTTGGAAGATACCCTGAACACCAAGTGCGGTGTTGAAATACTCCAACACTGATGCATCGGTAAATATGTTCCAAGTTAGACTTGACTAGGATGGCATAATCTATCCGTTTTGCGGCTTACCAGATAGGATTAATTAGTCAGTGTTTTAATTAATTAAACGTTTGACTAAGCTAAGAACCCTATCTCACCCGGGACAGTCAATTTAATAACCTCCTTATTAAAGACTACACGTCGCGAGGCAGTAACCAATTATTAAAAGTTCGATATTTAAAGATCGAAAAATTCGAGTTCATAGTCGAATAAAATTGGTTATGAAATATCGAGTCTTAGTAAATATTAGGACTCGAACCAATTGATTGTAAAACAGTTTTAACCGATTTAAACTTAGTTTGGAGTTTTAGTTGGCGTGTTAAACAGTTTAAGACAAGCAACCAAAACGCACATGCAAACAGACACACATTCGGCTTTAGGAGGTTCCGTTATTGTCAGAGCCTTATGACAATATCGAAGAAGGTCTGGGACGTAAAATTAAAATCAACCATAGGGATGGAAACAAGCATCCGGTCGACTCCAATGCTCCCACTAGCTTCGACAAGCTCCCACGTTACAATTGGTGTACGTCGGTCTTTAGGTCATGGATACTTGCCACGCTAGGGATCGTTGCATGAACAATCGCCACGATGGGGTTGTCGCATCACAAGCTCGTAACGTTCGTCCAAGGCGAAGGTTAGCTTATACGAGAAAATAAATAAAACCTAATTTATTTAAGATACAACTTTTGAACCCAGAAACAAGTGGGCCAAACCAAAACCAAGACATGAATGGGCCAAAATGGGCCAAACCAAAATACGATAACCAATAAGAGCCATAATATGGGTCGAGCCGAATATGCGTGTTTTAAACAATCAATTAACGAATTGAAAACGTTTGGTGGAATTAAATCGACCAAACATTTAGAAAAGCAATTCGTATAACTTTCGCGACTTTCGGGTTTTAACCCCAATTCGCGAAATCCACCGGTTTAAAAAATGACCGGTTAGGGTTTGCGTGTGGTGATCAAGGCTCTGATACCACTGTTGGGTTTCGGACAGTGGTATACGGGTGCCCGGTGACGTTAAAAAAAAAAACTTGACCGTTAATTAAAACATTACCGACCGGGTTTAGTAAATTAAGAGTTAAAACGGATTAAACCGGTAATCCGTTTACGCAGCGGAAATATAAATTTTACTAAATTTAAGACGCGTAAACCGTTGGTGTCGAAATCGTGTCAACAGGATCACGATCACCAAAATGATTAATCACGCAAACACCATTTCGCGGTAAACATTTTAGCGCGAAAATAATAACGATTGCATTAATCGAAATAAAACATCTAAACTAAAATGGAGTTTAGATATACCTTCGCGGTGATCTAACAAACGCTAGAGACACCGAGGAACAACGTGACGACGCTAGGTTTTCACAGAATAACCGATCCGACGTTCGGATCGAATCGTTTAGCAAATCGCCAAAACCGTCTTTAACCGATTCGTTAAAAACTGCAACGATTCGGTTTATGGTGGCGACAATCGAGCACCAACGAATAAAGACTATGACGACATCTAGGGTTTAGGCTAGACGGATGAACGATTAAGGCGACAAAGCTCGCACTCGCGATATCGTAACGACGACGACAAGGCGAGTGGTTATGGTGTCGCGCGAAACGGAGATACGCTAGATCGCGACGGCGATCTAGGGTTTGATGGCGTCGGCCCTAAGAAGAGGGACGACGGCGGCGGCGGCTAAACGGCGCAGCGGCGGTGACGGTGGTCTTCACGGCGGCGGCGGCGGTCTCCACAGAGGCGGCGGTGGCGGCGGTCTCGGACGAAGACGAGTAGCGATGGAGGTGATCTTCGATGGTCGTCGGAAGGAGCGACGAACAAATCTCCGGCGGCAAAAGCTTCGTCGTGGAAGGGAGCCGGCGAGAGAGAGAGATCGGCGAGAGGGAGAGGAGGCGCGACGGCTAGAGTGACGCAGGGATTAGGATCACGAAACCCTAATCCCTAGTTGCTTATTTATAGGCAACCAAGTTTCGTCTAGCCCCCTCGTCTTTCTCTTTCATCGAAAACAAACCACTACAGTTTACGATTTAATAAAACAAGTTTATTAATATAAAAGTCGTAAACCCGAGAACTTATAAATTCAAATAACTATTTATTTGATTTATTATATTCACCGTAAACGTTTATTCGCTAAATCGAAAACGTTTAAATCTCCGTTTATTATCACAAGGATAATAATTCGTTTACACAATTCCGTGAATTACCGGTCAAACAATTTAAGCGGATTTATGTCTCGTTGCCCTCAGTGTAACTCTTTACGGGTCTAACCGGGTCGGGTTCTTGGTGTTGTCGGGTCTGGACATCCAATATCCAACATGGTTACCCAACTCAACTCTACCCTGTACACCGTTGGCTAGAAAACTTCCGTCGTCCCTTATTGGGACTTTCCGACGAACATCCAACAACTCCGAACAACCATTTTTGAGATGAAATTCTAAACGAAACCCATCTCAAAGCTCCTAAATTCATTTGTAAAAAACCCCAAATCATTTACTGAAGTAATTTCTCTAATTTAGTTGACGTGTTTCCAAAAACTCACAACAAAAATTGAAGTTAACCACCTCCATGAAATCTTAGAAATTTGGCATGAAATCTTAGAAATTTGGTTGACGTTGAATCCCAAGAGCTTTAACCTAGTTGTAGGAGTGTGCAAAATTGTTTTACCCACTATACCCATACCAGAACCTTGCCCGTTTAACTCAATAAAGTGAACTCGTACCCGTACTTTTATCTAAAAAGGTTTAGCGAGTCTAGACCCATAGGATTTACGGGTATACGGGTCTTAACCCGTACTCGTTAAATAAGATACGCTTTGACTCAATACAACTACACGTCCACGTGATTAAAAAGATGTGCACATACTTTTGATGAAAGATACAAAATATGTATATAGGTTTGATTTGGTTTAAGATTTTATTAATGTTATCTTCTATTTAATTCTTGTTTTATGGTATTTAATATATAAAAGATATCACTAATTCACCATACATGTTCAAAATGACCCTAATGAAAAATCAAACCACTTAACATTGTTATCTAACACGTTGACGTAACTCATATAGTTCAATATCAGTACAAATATATTTTCAAAATTATATGCTTATATTATAAATGCATCATCCCAAAATATTTTGCATTTTTGCGCAACAGAAATAGACCTGTAGTGATTTTTTTCTTACAAAATGTTTAGTTCTATTTTATTTTATTCACCATATTAAACTATATTAATGTCATAAGTTGCGTAGGGCGTATTCTCAATTTATATTATATATCAAACACACGAAACGGGTCTTACCCGTCAAAACCCGTAACCGACCCGTACCTGATTAACATAATTTTCAAAACTCAAGACCTAACCCGTATACTAAAAACATGGTCTTTAAAGGGTCGGGTATGCCGGGTTTATAGGGTAAAACCCGTTTCCTGCTCACCCCTACCTAGTTGTGGTCGGCGACGGTGGTCGACGACATGCCTTTGGTGTTGGTCTTATATAGGAAGAAGAAAGGGCCTGACGTTAGCTTAAAGTTTGATTCGTCCCACTGGTTTAGGAGTTATGGGGTGGGTCATAATAAGTGTTCAATGTATTTTTTAAATAACAAAGTGGGGCTGTTTCAAAAATAGAAAATAAAAAAGTACTGTAATAATAACAAGGTGGGATTTAGTCACTTTTCATAATTATTTTACCTTCATTCTTCCTTTTTTAAGGGGATGTAATAGTGATAGTTTTTAATCAAGTTTTATAAATCAAATCATGCAAAATGTGGATTTTAGATCTTTAAAATAAATTATCATACTCATACTCTTATAATATACTTTAATATTTATAGTGGTTATTTGCTAAAGATTAAAATATGTGACATCTTCAAATAGTGCGCTTCAAGATACAAAGTATCTCCCATTGTACCATCAACCACCCCAATGGTATTTTACAGACACTTGACACCAAAATTTAATGCTAATTCGAGCCAAGAAGCAATACTGTTACACCAAGCAAAGTATTAAAAACCACCAATGGTGGAATGATATAAAGTATTAGTTGTGCATCCTGTTGTACAACCATCATCAAGCTTTATTAACTACAAGAATATTAGATGTTATGCCTTCAGCATGCTCCATCATTTTGATCTCAATTAGTGGCTGTTATTATAAACCTAATCTTTAGTTAGTGTGATGTAAAGTCAGTTATGATGTTTAGGTATTATGTGAAAAAAAAAAAACTTTTGTTTAGGTATTGTGATGTAAAGCCACGGGTTGTCTAAAAACTATTATCTGCAACGCTTTTGACTATGTTTTTCAATGAACTCAATGGTTACTTGTAAAACAACTAACAAAAGTGGCATATACATCTAATTAAAAAAGGCATTCATGCCATCGAGGCGCAACGTGCCAATGAAAATTTTTTAGTTACCTATATATACAAATTACAACACAATTAAATAAAATTAAATATTATAATGTACTTGAAATAAAATTGAATATTTTAATGCAATTTGAATAAATATGGATATGATAATGTGGTTGGCATAAAATCAAATATAATAATATAACTAAATATAATAATGTTGAAATGCATAATTCATTTGTTTTCCTTTTCTTTTTAGTAATTTTTTTTGAAAAATATTATTTAATTAGGAGGAATAGTGAAATTAATATTTAATTCGTTCTTTTAGTTTTATTTTTCGATTTATACAGTCAGGGGCGGATCTAGCCTATGAACAGGGGTAGCATCCGCTACCCCTGAACTCGCAACGCGTAGTGAGAATTTTTTTTTATTTTTTACGTTTTATGTATTTTATTACCCCTAAAAAGATACAAAACTATTAAAGTGAATACAATAATAATTAGTCTCAGTTATCGCAATGGTTAGGCGAATCAAGTCTTACACTGGTGGCATGAGTTCGAATCTGGCTTCCAACGATTCTGACTTTTTTTATACAGTTATATTACTTTACTCTATGGAATAACTAAAAAAAACTTAAAGATTTGAAAGGATACTGGATCCTGGATCGAACCCGCGTCCAAAGTAAACAAACAAAAATACTTGACCAACTGCTCTGCAATTCGACTTGTTTCATTTAACTATTTAATTGTATATATATACAATAGACAACTTCACCTATGGATTTGTGCCAATTTTTTTTAGAACCTCATACTCTATATATATATTGTTGTTGAAAGATTATTCAGTTTCCTTTTCAGCTCAGTTGGTAGTGTTCTTCGGTTGTTGTTTTGTTTGCCCGGGTTCGAATCTTCAGGTTGTCAAATTTTTTTTCTCCTCTTAAAAAGCTGCTGTTGCCGCCTTTATAGCATACACGTGTATATGTTTTTACACTTGCTAGCCTTCGTAGGCTTCAATACGCATCAGTATGAGTTAAACATACCTGACAATTAATCCCTTTTGTAGCTGCTACTCATCATCGACGATCTTTATCTACAGCCCGATCTTTCTTCTTCAAACGCTTCTCCGCTTTCACAGTTTCCTTCTTAAGGTACGTTCTTATTAACCTTTTGATACCTTCACCGTTTGTCTTTAATTGGTGTTTCGATTAATTTAAGATTAGAGAGATAGGGCACGCCGTTGTATCAACGATGAAAACGCATGCCAGTCGATTTATTCAGTTTTGGGTTTTGCAATGAATTTCCAACCTACCTCTGGTTGTGATAAGCAATCTTATGTTTCGTATAATGAGTGTAAGCTTACTTCGTGATTTCGTTCAACCTCAGTTTCTTGATATATGGATTAATTAGGGTTCTTATAAATTTAGGGAAAATTCATAATCCTAACAACCTTCAAACGCAGGTTTTCTAACTGATTAATTAGGCCGTTAAGAGGAAGCTTTCAACATGGTATGTTCTTTAAACTTTTTCTTATCGTTCTATTGAATCTGGTTCGGCTTAGATATGATTCGAAATCTTCTTGAATCACAACCTCAAGGCATTAGAACTGCTGCTTCAGGTAAAATTTCTTCATCTGTTATCTAGGTTTAGATTTTTTTTCTTTTATGACCTACATTATCTGATATTGCGGATGTTAACTGGCATGATTTTTTTTTTAATTTGAGGATTTTGCTTGCTTAATTGAATTGGGGATGATACGTTGTGGGATTTCACACTTTCACCGATTTCTTCCAGTTTAATATGGATTCAACCTATTCAAGCTATAAATATTAAGATAAATTAGTGTGTTTTAGTATTCACAGTTTAACTGGTAGTGGTCATAGGATTTTTTATGTTTTCAGTTTTGTATTACAACAAATGTTGTTGTTCAATCTGTTCTTGCAGCACCTTGGTGGTGGCTCTAAAGGGAAACAGGGAAACTTTAATGTAAATGAGGTCCATATAACCGTTCAAAATCGCATACCATCTGTATAGGATTCAAAGTCTTCTACATTGTTGCAACACCAACTCCATGAAGTATGAGTTAAACATCAATGTTGCATTTAACTAATGTTTTAGTTAATTATCTTCAGGTCAATGTTTGACTTCCAGAGTGTCTAAAGGTTATTTGCATCTTCACAATTCAGAATCTGGTACACACTTACATTGTCCCCTTCTTTGTGTTTATAAAACATTGGTTAATGTTAATTATATTGTCATTTATTAGTTATGATGCGCTTCACGGAGTTGGTGGAGCTTGTGCCAAACGTAAATTTGCTTAAGAGCTTGGTGCAAATGATAGCTCTTTGTTGATCTGTGTTCCTAAGGTTATTTCAGCCTATTTAACCCAATTTCATATATAATTAAACATGAACCGCTTCTACAGTATTTCTTGGTGGTTGATTTTCCCTTGATCACATGTACAACTGCAAACTATTATTTCACTTTTTCTTTTTGCATTCTACTTAACTTTTGGTCATTTACGATTACCACACGCCACTTTCAATCTACCAAATCTCTAAACAAGTGAGCTTATTACCAATTTCTGTATGCATTTTTTCCTAATCAGCTGATTGGTGTTATCTTTCATGCTATTTTTTCCTGTAACTAGAACTATTCAATATGATGATCAGGTTTCTTCTTTAGGAATTTTTAAGTTAATTACAAGTATGGGTTGTTTAAAAAATTTATACGTACTGAGCTTATTTCATTTTATTAAATTTTAAGTTGTATGGGTAGATTTTTTTATTTAAGTTTGTAAGTTGTTATTTTGAATTTGAGAACTTTAGTTGTAATTACAACAATTTGTCATCAGAGTGAAACTTTTGATATAACTTCCTTAAGTATAGTGTTAGATTTTATGTTGATATCTAATAATATTATATCAGGTCTTTTCAGTTTATGTGGGTTCACTTCAAGAGATTTAGTTATAGGCTCCTAAAATTGTTTTTTTCATATGGTGAATTACACTTCAAATATAGTTGTTGCGTTCGATGTTTACAGATGGAGAGGCTGTGTCGGTGTGTAGAAAATGTACAACTTCTTCATGTTCATGTCTGTATATGGTTTATTGGATCTTTTAAAGAAAAGTTTACCTAAATTTAGTAATGCACCCGAAGAGACTGACAAGAGTTCATTTGGTAATACCGAATAGTATGTTTAATTTAGATCATCTATTTGATGCAATTTCTATTTCTAACATGACATCTTTTCGCGAGCATCTTTTATTTTTTACTTTTTACAAATTGTTTGAGAAACATCTGATGAAATGGCATTTGGCTGAATATAAACTTTTTATGTTTGTGTCATTGCTTGATTGCTGCACAGAATAGCATGAAGAAGCCATGAAGAAATTGTCGTTCTCCTTCAAACAATCATGAAAAGAAGTGGTATTTCTCTTGAAGAATGTATTTTTTTTTGTAAGGTCTGAACAATTTTTTTCCAAGGCTGCTAATCATGAATCTGAACAAATTTTCAAAAAGGGTTTGTTTCATCTTACCATGTGCCAGAGTGTGTGTTTAAATTTATAATATTGATCCCAGAACAAGACCAATCTTATGTTTTCTTTACATAGGTTGATCTTCATTTTAGGTTTTATGAATCTTAAAAATGACAGGTTATTGAGCTCGAGAATCAGTTGAAATTGGAGATAAAAACGAAAAACAAAGCTGAAAAAAGGTTAAAATTCTTAATGAAAAAACTTGTGTATTTGAACATAAAGTCTTCATTTTCTTCCGCACCTATTTATCTGATGATATGCTTCGAAGAACATGAGCCGAGACTCCTAAATTTCATAAAAAAACCCATGTATGACCCTATATCTTTTTAAATCTAGAATTGTAAGCGTAGATCCTAATGGGTTCAGTTTAAGGTTGTATTATTGAGTTTAAAGATTTCGTTAGTGGCATAATGACATCGAGTTTAAATGGGTTAAATATGCTATATGTCATTTCATTGTATTTACTTGAACTCACCTCATTGGTTCAATTTAAAGTTGTTGTATTATTGATTCTAAAGATTTGGACATCCTATTTAAATCTATTAATAATTTAAAAATGTTGTCATCCAAATTTGATTAAAAGAGTCGATGCATGCTTATTTACTTTGAATTTTTTTATTTACCTTTTCTTTAATGAAGTAATTTTCCTTTTTCTTTAATGAATTTAATTTGAATTTTTTTTATTTACCGTAATAATTTTGTTATCATGTTTGAATTTGAGGCGATTATTTAAAAGGTGCACCATCCTTTACAACACCCGTTAAAATGAGTGAGGTTGGGTCAACTTGCTCACAGACATCTTTTTATTATCCCTTTTTATTGAATATCAATTTTATTATCCCTTCAAAGCCATTATATAGCTATAAGTTCGGATCAGTTATCAGGTTGTCATATGTAGAGAACTTCCTATTACCATTAAAAAAAATGAATATTGAATGCTAACATTAGTTACCGCAGCAACGCGCGGTTAATCTCTAGTTTATTAAACAAGAAGCACTCTTGATGTATTTGTTGTTCTCATTTTCTACCCTCTTTTACAAGGGTTATTTATTTACTTACTATTACGTTTATATGTAAAAAGTTAAACGTTATAAAATATGGGTAAAAAAAAAGTTGAACGTTACCCCTTAAATTTTTTTCCTGAATCCGCCCCTGTATACAGTGATGTTTCTTTTGTGTTTTGTTGGTGTGTAACAAAGTTTTTTTTTGTTTGAAGCATTTTGGTCGTTATACTTTCTTTATTCCATCTTTTGTACGTAGTATTATAGCAATTCAACTGTTTTGTGTATCAATGTTATCCCTACGGTAACACATGGATAGCAAAATCTAGTTTATAAACATATAACATGTGATTTGAATATAAAATAATAGAACAATTATTATTGATGATGTGACTAGCCAATAAGAGAGTTCTAAACCTGTTCTCCATCTCCTTTTATATAATTTAATTAACTAGCCAGTGACCCGGGTAAATACCCGGGGCTAAAACGTATAAAAGAATGAAATATTTTATGGAAAACATAATTGGTAAAACATATTCAATAATAATAAAACAAAGTTCAATATCCGTTACAAATTAGAGGGAAAATTGAATGTTTCGAAAAATTTAAAATGTAAATCGAAATTAAAGTTTATAATATGAACTTAGAGTACTGAACATCATTTTAGTATTAGAGGGAAAAGCGGATGATTTTTTCAATTTGAGTAAATTGGACGAAATTAAAGTAGATTTTCAATTAGAGGTAAAAGCGGAATTTGAAAAGCAAATCAAAACTTTAATTTAGAATACTTAACATATTTAAAAAGCAAATCAAAATGAGATATTTGTTTAAACGAAATCTGTAATTAAGATATTTATTATTTTCTAAAAATGATTCTTGTAATATCTTGTAATAATTTCAATTATTTAAGTGAATGAAAATATATGTAGTCCAAATGTAACTATTATATTGTACTTCAATGTAATAATAGTAAAAAGAAGTACATATATGTAGTCCAAATCTAACTATTATATTGTACTGCAATATGTCATTATGGAATACATTGTAGACATTAAAAAACAAAGCTATTAGGTCTGAACTTAAAATATTCAAGCTGAGGGAATAAAAAAAGTTTCATGATACACATGTCTTGACGATTCTACACTCCAAATATATGAATTGGAGTTATGCATCTGCGAGAGCATATGCTGCCATAATAAGCCCTTATTATGAATTGGAGGTATCAATCATTTATGTATGCTTAATAAAAACTATCAATCATTAAGGTGATAAAAAATAACAAAGACAAACTATCAATCATTAAGGTGATAAAAAATAACAAAGACAAACGTGTAAGTTGATGTTTAAAGTTAGATGAATACCTTATTGACATCAGTTTCTATGCTACCACAAACTTGAGACGAAAAGTTTATCGACTGCAAGAAAACATACGTTTGGTTTATATTGTGTGAAACGGCTGATAACATACTAAGATATATAATTGAAATAGTAGTAAAGGGTATAAGGGCACCTGATCCTTGTTATGTTTTTCATCGAGCGCAGATATTATTGATTCTTTCTCTGTAAGCTTTTCAATGGTGAAATATCTGTACTCATGCTCGATGTTGAAACTACTTATGTCAATCTTAATAGCCAATCTTTTTCCAAATAGACTCTCAACTTCAACGGGAGGTTTCCCTTGCTGAAAATCATTAAAAATATAACTTAAATAAAAAAAATATAACAAATCAGAAAAATTTAATTGGCTTATAAATCACCTCTACAATCCGCGCAACCAATTCAGCGGCAGTGACCCTCAACAACCTTCTGACCTCTTTATCAAAAAGAGTGAGTATGACAGATCCGGTTCCGTCTTGCACTTTAATTAACATCATAAACCTGTGAAAAAAAAACAATTAATTAAGTGTACCTTATATTATGTATGCTTATAATAATAGTAAATAAAGTAATAAAAAAATTAAGTGCAACTTGATAGTGGGTTCAATTTTTTCATTGTCGCATTTGCCTTCAACTTTGTGCTCATAATACCACATATCATCGCTTGTAATGGTAGCATCAGCTTTGAGAAACCTCTCAATAGCTTTGTTGCACAATTTGCAAGAACGATACCACCATTCAGTACCTTCCATTAGGCACTTAAACGTGCCTAAGATAACAACTTTCTTCACCTATAAAATGTAAACATTCAACCTCCTGATTTTTTAAATGGTAGTATTTAAAAAGAGACAAAGTTATAAAGGTACACAAAGTCTAATGTTCTTATCTCATTTATGACATTCAACTCCGCAATCTGATTAAATTCCGTTAATAAATAACTTGGATTGTTCAAAATAATTAGAAACTGAATGACGATCTGGAAAGTTTAAAAACAAATTCAAATAACAAAAAGATTTAGTATGAATACTCTATTTGAAGTTATATAAAATATTTGTGTTTTTAAGGAACGTACTTCTGTAAACATTGAACATGGCAAATTGAACTATAATGACCACTTCAGTACCATCGGGCTGACTTTTGATATAATCAATCAACCTCTCCGCATATTCTTGAAACAATGTGATCCAAATCTTAAAACCCCTTAAAAAAACATTAGAAAAATAAGGAAGTTATAAATATAAATGATATGAAAATAAAATATAGTTTTGTAAAAAAAAATATAAGAACTAACTTAACATCCTCCAATTCAAAGTTAATCCTGATCTTAGGCGACCCATCATCGTTTATCCCATAAGTTCCCGGAGGGTTGGAATTGATAATCATGCCTATGATATCTGCAATAATAATGGTTATGTTAAAATAATTTAATTAACCAAAAAAATAGAAAAAAAAACCAAATTAGCGATTTAAATAAAGGCTATGTTACCAATAGAGACGGTCTTCTCAACCTCAAGAGCAAGGATTTTTTGAAAATCAGCAAATACAAAACGATTCAGAGGGTCGTTCCAAGTGTCCGAACGCTGAATTTCAGTGTTGAAATTCATACCAACCTTTATCGGATTATCTATGAACTTGAATTTCCCTTTGTTTTCACCAAGAGTAGGTTTGTTGATGATCAAAACCTCACCATCCTTGAAAAACTGTTCAAACCGACTCCACCATTTGACCAAGCAATTAGATTGAATCCTATCACCCTGAAAATAAAAATACATGACACAGTCAATTTACTATTAAATAAACAAATAAAAGTTGACAAAGCCCTATGAAGGTTTAACAATACCTCCTCATCGACCATTATCATTTCTAGGGAACAGTGCTTAGTCTTATTGTTCCACTCGTTCCTTCTCCAGACATTGATAACACGTACTTTAAGCACAAAATGTTCTCTACGAACGTTCAAATCTCTTATGAGGTTGAAGGTTTGACCTGCCATTGAAACTTTCAACAAAACAAACGTTAAAGGAAGAAATGAGAGAAGTAAAGAACATGAAAATTATTCAATAGTTGAGAAGGATACTTACAGAGTAGCTTCGAGCTGAGGACTGTCAAATTGAATATTGAATGGTATGGAGATGTGAAGAATGAGGAATGAAAGCAGAAATATATATAGGGTGATGTTGGTTATTTTCGAGATGGTTTCAAATTGACTTTCCTAAACCAATTCAAGATATTTTTGACTATATATTTAACATTCAATATACCTTTTAGAAGTATGGAAACCAAAAACCGAATTAATTTACAAATTCTAGTTATTTTTGTTTACTTGAATAAACTTTCAAATTTTATAATTCATTCTGATATACTTTACATCTTTACGAAATCATTTCTATTAAGATCAATTAACAATTATAAGCTTCTAAAAATATACAAATTTAATAAGAGAAGACTTACTAAAGATAAAATGATTACCTTGATTTTAAATCAGTTACCAATAATAAAAAGAAATTAGCTAATTTCTCGATTTTCTTTAACCTAATTGCTAATTTGTAGGTATCATCAGAATATATATAGAGAATAAGTTGATGAATAATAAAATATATAATTGCCAATTAAAATTTCATATATAAAAAGTTAACATTGATTGAGGGAAAAAATTACCAAAAAAGTGTAATATTTCCATAATAGAGTGGTCGGTTTTTGAAAAATTCATAAACTGTAGTTATTTTTAATTAACCTAATAACATTCTGGAAGTTATTGACTTAACAGTTACCAAAACCACATAGTCACTAATTGATTATTTGAATGAACGGTGGAATAAACATTGAATAATAACATAAAAAACGTCTCCATTTTTTAGAATATGTATTATTAACGGTAAGATCATTCAAATAATATTAAACATGACAAACTATTCATTGAACATATTGAGTATGACACATAAACATTTGTTTTACCATAGTAAGATAATAACATAATAACTGCTTCAAAAGACACCGTCTTAAACGTCAAAACAAAAGGAGTCATAAGCTAGCATAAAACACCAACCATAAAACACTAACAAAATGAAAACAGTCACATACCAAATACGCAGCATAACTTCTAATCCAGGACGGCTGAAATGTGTAGAGACTTATTTTCAAAATCATACCTCAGACGGATCTTGGAACCAATTTCAATTTCATGGCGAGACGTAAAGGCTTCCCAGTTGTAAACATTGAACCTGTCATTTAACAGAATTGAAAGATGAAAGATGTTAATGTTACATAAAGATGTTACATTTTTCTAAGAACATATTTTTAAAAATTTAGTTTTGAAGGCTTTACCTTGTGTAGCCCATGTTCCATTCAGCATGCAACTCA
>JBCNJP010000007.1:110693710-110717280 GCA_039602395.1 Deinandra increscens subsp. villosa | reverse complement strand
ATGAGATAAAGAAAAAATAATTAAATATTTAAACTACACTCTTTTCCAACGATTATATTTGTGGAAAATGGTAAAGGGGAAGGCGTATTAAAGAGCACGGGAGTTCCGGATTTTTGCCCTATAGCGTTTCAAAAGACTGTGTGGCATCGCTATAAAGGAGTTAAAACCAAGAATAACGCACACTACGAATAGCATAAAGAGTCTAAACAGTTGGACGAAAATCAAAGATCACAGATTTCGAAAAAAAACATTTGCTGGTAGAGGTCTGTACAGCTAAGAAATGTAGATAGGACCTGCAGGTTTTTAAGTTCTTTTATGGTAAGAAAACACTGGTCCCCTCCTTTCTTTATGTAGCCATCGCAATATGCATCATTCTTCTTCACTGCTGTATCTAACTATCTACTCAAACCTCTGAAGAGCTTTATCTGATTAGATTCGTATTTGCTTATAACATTAACTAGATACACAAGTTAATATATTTTTCTTTTTCTTTTTGAAAATAATATTTTTTTAAGATGTTCTAAAATGGGCGTTAAGAAATAAAAAGAAAAAAACATATATTTTTTAAAGCAATAAAATTCATAATTGACCCATGGTCGTTGTAAAAAAATATTAAAAAACACAAAGGCAAAAATAAGAAGTCATGCCATTGTAAAAATGAGCAATTTTTTTACCCTGTCCGGTTTAAGAAACGTTTAAAACACGAAAGTGAATAAAAAAAGAAAGTAAAAAGTATATTATATTTGGCTTGACTTGTTTTAGTACGTTGTTGTAAAGATAAACGAGAACGAAAAAGAAAACCAGTTTTAAAACAAGAACTAAAATATATCTTTACTGATACAACTCTCTTGTGAATAAAATTTACCATACAATGTTGACTGTCTTGGTTTTTATTGAAGTTTATACGGGAATGCTAATACAAATAATGTAGCAAAGATATATTCGGAGTATACGAAAACACTAATTATAAATATAAAAATAATAAAAGGATTAAAATAGTTATAAAAAGGCATATGAGGTGCAACGCCGCTATCAAAACATAATTACAAATTAACAAGTCGTAAAGGTATTATATGTAGGGGTTTGACGATAATCACGTAAATTATATTCATAATCACGCAAGCTATATTTTATAATCACGCAAAGTATATTTTAGGAAAAATTGCATGAAATAACCCCAATTTTGCTCGTTCGCAAATAATAATCACACCTTCCGAAATTGCAAGGAGCAGTCCCACCTTGTCATTATTCTGCACCTAACAGACCCTCCGTAAAAAAAATTAACGATGTCAAAAATTGATGACGTGGAAGCTGATGTGAAATTTCTTTTTTTTTTTTTCAATATCCAGTCATCATCACCTCACAACCACCACTCCACCACCACAACCACCCCATCGCCACCATCAAATCCGCGAAACAATCATACGAGTGACACATGCGATGCCAACTTTGATTATACGCACTTTTGGGTCGAATCCGAGCTCAATTTTGGACAAATTCGTTCTGTTTGACATTTTAGAGTCAAACTTCATGTATTTTGACTCAAAAATTGGACCCGAATTGGAGTTTGTTTGTGTTTGTAATTGATTTCAGTAGTTATAGTTTATCAAAACGAATCTACCGTAGGTTAAGAAAACAATTTTCATTGAGTTTTGTTCATAATCGCGAAATGGGGGTGGTGAGCGTGTTCTTGAGCTCATCAATGGTGAAATCTTTAATCCTTAACGGTTTTCTGCAAGTCTGGTTTCGTTAGCTTCGGTTTGAACTCGTGAATTCAATGGTAAAATCGGTTTCGAATATCGTTCATGTTTGTGTGATTCACCATTATCAAAGAATGGTGTTCTTCAAGAGCTCATCAATGGTGAATCACACAAACATGAACGAAATTCGAAACCGATTGTACCATTGAATTCACGAGTTCAAACCGAAGCTAATGGAACCAGACTTGTAGAAAACCGTTAATGATTAAAGATTTCACCATTGATGAGCTCAAGAACATGTTCACCACTCCCATTTCGCGATTATGAACAAAACTCTTTGAAAATTGTTTTCGTTACCTACGGTAGATTCGTTTTGACAAACTATAACTACTGGAATCAATCACAAACACAAACAAACTCAAATTCGGGTCTAATTTTTTAGTCAAAATACATGAAGTTTGACTCCAAAAAGTCAAACAGAATGAATTTAAAGATGAGATTATTATTTGCAAAAAAGATGAAAACTTGGGATTAAAAAGAAAAAAATTAAAAAAAAAATTCCACATCAGCTTCCATGTCATCAATTTTTGACGTCGTTAATTTTTTTGACGGAGGGTTTGTTAGGTGCAAAATGATGACAAGGTGGGACTGCTCCTTGCAATTTCGGAAGGTGAGATTATTATTTGCGAACGGGGAAAAGTTGAGATTATTTCATGCAATTTTTCCTATATTTTATAATCACGCAAGCCATACGAGGACACATAAACGAATTTTTTTTTTAATTTAGCAAAAAATATAGCAACACTATACTCGAATTAAAGATAATGAAATGCTCGATTTTATGGTATAATTTTTTTTTACAATGATGTCATATAAAAATATTATACACATTTAAAAACCTTGGAGGAACTTGAAAAAAGTCAATAATTATAGACAATTCTGCCATCCACCTCTCTTTATGTTTAAAAATTTATTTCTTACTTTTAAATTAGATCTGGATTAAATCTAAGCCATTGTTTTCTCAGATCAATGGTTCACACGCCTTCCTGCACTTCTCATGAAAAAAAAATTGTATCAGATCTTTCATCTATACATGTAAGGCATGAAATAATTAAACACTACAAATAATAAGTAATTATAAATACTAAAATAATAAAAATTACAATATTTTTTTTTAAAAATGTCATGTTTTATATGTGTAAGTGGGAACCAGATTATAGTTTCTCCAGCACAACGTACATACAAGCGGTGCACGTCCGGCATGTTGCGTTGAAGAGCATTGTCTGTCGTCGTGTTCTGGGCATCCGCAAGTCCCAACGGACGTATTGAAGTGGGCTCCATTTTTTTGTAACAATTGGATTCTTTGTTTTTTTTAATTCCTACTTATTCTCCACACTATATATACCTAACTCATTCTAAAAAATAATTCACATCATTCTCCTCATTTTCTCTACATATCTTACTCTTTCAAACTACACCATTAACACTCACGGATCAACGACAACTAATTTTGTTTATCTAACCCTTATCCTCGGGTGATAATGAGCAAATTAAACCCAACCTGTCCACCCGGTTTTTGTCAATTTTAACAATCATCCGGTTTTGTTCAATTTCAACAACCATCCAGTTTTGATCAATTTGAACAATACCAATAGTTTTTAATGTGGCAACAACAACACCACTTTCAACAGCAGCAATTTCAACATAATCATCAAACTTCTACTCCTCAACTTTAAGCAAGTGTTAATGAAGCACAACCTTCATCAAAGACAAAACCAAGAAGGCTAAAGGGAAGAAACATGTGCAAGGATCAATCGAAGATGCACCCGAAGAAACGGTGGTGCTATCAAAGGCTCTATCAAGTGGCCAGTTAGTGACGAAGAGATTTTGGTCAGGGCATGGTACCACATTTTTGAAGACCCAATAGTTTCAAACAACCAAAAGGAGAAAACATTTTGGATAAAAGTTCATGCCCACTACAATGGCTCTTCGCCTCAAGTTAACCGAATGACCACCTTCGAAGGAGCCATTGGCATATGATGAAGCCAAAGGTTGTTAGATTTAATGAGTTCTTCTTGCAGGTAAAGTCTCGTCAGTAAAGCGATTGTTTAGAGGAGCAATTTCTTGAAGAAACTAGATCGTGATTCGTTAACGATCCAAGAAACGAGAACTCTATTGCGGTTGGATATGAGAATGTTTGGAGCATCGTGAAGGATTATCCCCCACTTAGCTAGTTTTACACTAGTTCATAGTACTCAAGCCCCCAAAAGAACCAAGACAAGCAACACGGGGGAGTATAGCAGTTCTGCCTTCGACGCCAACTTTGGGGATGCTCTCGAGTTTGATATCACAATAGATGATGATGGACTTGTCCCACATTGATTGTATGTGCAACTGATATAGTGTTTATAGACCACATACTAGTCTTTTTGGGTTGATCATTTAATTATTTGTAAAGGGTCACATCATTTAATTATTACTTTTCTTTTTCTTATGACGGTCTTTGGTTGTCTCACACGAAACTAATAAACATTTATTAAAAGTCTTAGTCAATTAAACTGAGATAGCAACCAAATTTTTTTTGCGTTCTCCATTGAAGACCTTCTTATAAGTGTGTAGGCTAATTCAATTGCGTTCTCCATTCAAGACCTTCTTATTGTTGGGAAATTTCTTGAATTGCTTGGATAAATCTAAAGTCGTGAGAAACACTTTCAGACCAAACAAATTGAAGTGTATACCAATTGAATGACCAGATAAAATCAGATTTGATTTACAAGATTTCTGAATGGATTATGATTGCTATATGATTGAGAGCGAGTTTCTAAAATCGTGATTTCCAAAATGACACGACAACTGATCCCCAGGAGCGTATATTCAGTTATTGTAGATAACTGAATAAAACTTCGACCAAATGACAATTTCAGCCCCACTAATTTACTTAATGCTATTTTCCGAAGAGAAAATCTGATGCATTTTTAATGAAGGACTTTAGTCTAAATTAAAAAAGTTCCGTCAGGGGCGCTGCTCCTTGGACCCCGCTTCTCTCGGGGGCGCTACCCCCGAACCCTCGTGCCTCGTTAGTCCCGACGACATTCAAACAAGCTGCAGTCTTGTTTAAATGTTACACGTAACCTTAATTACAATAAAAATACCAACACTTATATGTGTATAGGCTACTCTTACTTATTTGCGTTCTCCATTGAAGATCTTCTTTTTTTTTTTTTTTTTTTTTGAACAGCTTGAAGATCATTCTTATAAGTGTGTAGGCTACTCTTAAGGTGGAAAGGAAGAAGGCCAAACTGATGTATGTGGTGATACTTACTAGGAGATGGGTGGTCGTGGAATGATAGATATGTTAAATGTTGTGGTGTTCAAAAATAAAAGTCCCTCGATTCAATTTAAGGCATCATCAAGTAAATCAAAAAGTCTAAGTTACTTGTGGGTCAAACATAGGTGTAAGAGAGTCTTGCTTGAATGGAAAAATTGGTGTAATTTTAGTACTTAACGTTTTGTGGTGTTGTTTTCTCTTCTCTACGCTGCTTGCTAGAGGCGTGGTTGTGTATCAATTGCAATTTCCGTTTGATAAAAAAAACATATTTTGCATAGATTCACTTGTTCATATAGCTAACTATCTGACAAATAATTACTTTAAAAATTGACATGGAAATACCAATCAGTATAAGTAAAAAAGATGTAACTTTGAGTGATAAATTATGTTTAAACATTGAAGTCGATGTAGTTTATGACGAACCGATCATCAATATTTTCTTTTGAACATATACCTTAATTATAAGATTTAACCCGCCCTTCTAAGTTAGAACTAATGTGGTTGTTCAATTAACAAAATTGTATAGAGAAATAATATAAAAATGACATATATACATACTGTCCCTATTCTCATATCCAAACATTCTCCACCATATATTAATGTTCTTTCGTTCACTTCAAGGTGGTTGTTGATCTTTTGTTTCTGTCAACACCCACAAATATCTAATCAACCCTAGCTAGCTAGATAGATAGATCCACTTCAAAGCTAGCATATTGTTCTGGATGGAGATGAACCCTAATTCAACAGTGGACTCTCACGAAGAAGAAGATGAGTCATGGGAGGTGAAAGCCTTCGCCCAAGATACCGGAAATGTGTGGCCACCTCGTTCCTACACTTGCACATTTTGCCGGACGAGAATTCCGGTCAGCTCAGGCTCTTGGTGGCCACATGAATGTCCACCGCCGTGATAGGGCTCGCCTCCACCACCAAGCACAAAACTTTAAAAACCCTAATCTATCTTCTTCCACAAATGGTGGCCTCTGTTATCTCTTTTCTTTACCTAACCCTAATGCTGTTTTTAAACCTCATCCTAGTAACTTGATGAATTTTCCGGCAGCTGTGGCTCCTTTATCTAGTTATTCTAGCAACAATGAAGCATCAAAATCGATAGATTATAAACGAGGCAACCAAAAGGACAAGAAGATAGATTTGACAGTTGAAGGTATTGATCTAGAGCTTCGTCTAGGATGCAGCTCCTCATCAGGTTCTTGAAACATCTATATACATATATATGGAGTGTTTTTATATATTGTGCTTGGATTTTGTGATTATATCTGTGAACAAAGCTTCAATCTTTTTCACTTTTTATATGAAAAAGGTTTTGTTTTTTTTTAATTGTTTTCTGTGATTGTCATAAAACAATGTGTATTAGAAGAAATAGAGAGATGGATTTTTAGTGGAATAATGAGGGATGCCTTCGAGTTAAATAAATGATACTAAAAATCTTATAGCTAGCTAGATATAATGAAATGTCATTATCGATCTAGCTATTGTGAATCATTTCATGGCTATATCTATCACATGTTAAGTTATCAGTGATGCAATTATTTCTCATAATACATCAACAATTGGTTTTTCTTTGTCAATTCTAATTGCAAAGAATCATTGGTGAATTGTTTGAGCTCTCAATTCTCCTTCGATTCGTGTTTCCTATAAATTAGAAGGACTTTTATGGGTTATGTTTCCAGACGTTTTTATGGCCGGCCACATCTGGCCGGGAATCGATTTGGGATCAAATCTATCAGCAACTAGTTATCTGGTAACTTCTCTAGATGATAGATCCTTTGATTGAGATCAGCCATAAAGAACTCATAAAGGCACATTCGACTAGAAGATCGATATGCAGTTTCAAGATTATATATATCCACTGCAAATAAATCGAGCATAGAACCGATTAAATCTAAAATTCACTTCTCCTTCATAGTGCATGTTATATTATTGGGGGTTCGATCCAGACAACCCCACCGTGAACGGATGTTTATTGCGTTCAGGACGGACGAGATCATTTCACTGTCTTGCGAACAGAAGCTGCTGAAACACCCACCCATAACTCAATCTGTGGATTGCCAAAACCTCAAATGACCGTTTGAAAATAGTGTGATATTAGATGATCGATCGTTTGTAATCTTGTAAACCATGCTAAAATAGCAAGGTACCTGATGTAGATCATGATCTATTACCCAAATCTTCCAATCATATACCCCAACTTTGTTGCAATCATGTTTCCCAAATGCTATTTTTGGCTATTTTTTTAGACATGTGAATACCCCCTTAAATGGAAACTTCCTGTTAGGCTATCCGTACTGGTAACCCCTTCCATTGGGGGTTATGTGTCATGTGACGTATGACGTGAAAATGGGGGGTTATAAAGTAAGGGGTGTAGTGGGGGGGGGGGGGGGGTTTTGAGGATGAGGGTTATGATGATGAGAGAACCAATTAGAAAAAATATAAAAAAAACATGAAACGAAGGGCACCATGTACATCACGCCCGTTGCCTTCCATCTCTAACATGGCGCCCGGAGGAGGGGGGGTACATGGGCGTTATAGGGCGCCATGTTGCCATTTTTGGCAATATAGCGCCCACTACGGATAGTCTTAGAAAGTAAGCCCTAGAATAAATATAAAAAAGAATAATAGAAAAGAACCCTAAACAATTTTAAAAAAAATTAAAAGAAAATATTTAATTAATAGTTCAAAGCTAGTATATAGAAAAGTTCCCTTGTCCCACGGATGGCCCTAATGTAGAATAGGGGTATCCCGACCAAACGGAGTGGCAGGATAAGGACGGACTGGTCAGTATATAGCTCAACTACGGTTATTATGGGTTCTCGTCTGGGTGCCTTTGCTTATACTTCGGTCTGAGGAGATTACAAGTTAGTAAGGGGAGGAATATGTCATCCGGCTCAGACCTGGGTTACCGCTTTCATCATAGCTATCATAGGCCTTCCTTCGTGCATATATATATATATAGGGAGATGATCATTTGAGAACCAATTGGATTTGAGAACTAAAAAGAACTAATTTGAGCCACAAGTTTATTTACATGTATCCACCATCACATGAATTGTAGTGGTCCCCCCTGAAATTTGTGTTTGAGATTTAGTTCTCAAAAGTTCTCATTTGGCCTATGGCGTTTTCGGGGGAAAAAACACCATAGGCGGAAAACACCATAGATCCTGGCCATAGGTTCAAATGAGAACTTTTTCTTTTGAGAACTTTTGAGAACTAAATCTCAGCCACAAATTTCAGGGGGGACCACTACAATTCATAGGAGGGGGGATACATGTAAATAAACTTGTGGTTCAAATTAGTTCTTTTTAGTTCTCAAATCAACTTGGTTCTCAAATGATCATCTCCCTATATATATATATATATATATATATATATATATATATATATATATATAGGAAAGGATCATGCGAAAACCCATATATTTTGCGAAAACGCGAAAACCATCTTAAAACCAACATAACTTTTTCATACGTTAATATATGTTTTAAAAATTTTCACCAAAAGTCTTATAATTATGTTATCTTTAATTCTATAAAAACAAAAAATAAAAAGTTAACGTTTTTTTATTTTTTATTTTTCTGTGATACACATGTGTACCACAAAAAAAAACTTATACTTTAGTATGAGTTAATATTTGTTTTCTCTAAGACGCACCATATGTGTTATATTTCTGTCATTTTTTTGTGTTTTTTTTAATGATACACATGTGTACCACACAAAAAAAAAACCCTCATATATGTGGTATACATTACTAGTTTTAAAAGGAAATTATATCATAAGTCTTATAGTTATGTTATCTTTATATTTAAGGAAAAAAAAACACTTTATAACTTTTTTTAATTATATGTTGCACATGTGCACTATTTTTCATTATCATTAGTACCATAAATGTTTTAGTGTTTTTAATATGTTTTTAACATAAGGAGTGTTTTTACACATGATAATTCGTTTTTAGTGCAGTAGTAATGATGATGATACACATGTATATCACACGTGATACACATGTGTATCACACGAAAAAAAAAACGTTAATTTTTTTAAATATTTGTTTCTAGAATTGAAGATAACGTAATTCTAAGACATTTGGCGCCAATTTTATGAAAAAATTAACGTATGAAGAAGTTATGTATGTTTTAATATAAGTTTTCGCGTTTTCGCAATATAAAGGGTTTTCGCAGGATCCTTCCCCTATATATATATATATATATATATATATATATTATATATATATATATAAAGTGTTAGTGTACATGCAGAAGCAAAGACTGCCGGACATAATAAATGATCCCCTTATTAGGTAGTTAGAGTATTTATAATACTTAACATTTTGTCTTAAGCGTCATTAATGCATACTCTATTTGGTGGGCAGTTGTCTCTTAGGCCAGACGACGTAGATGCCTATTTCGGGTAATGGCGGTTAATGATTGGTAGTAAATGTGTGTCTAGTCCGTAATGAGTTGTTCCAAACCAGTTGAGCTTGGTATGTAGTCTAGACCGAACTCTTTTGTTGTTTGAACTACGCATTGTGTAGAAGGGTTGTCTGGTTGGGCCATGTGACTATTTAGCTGACCGGGCCGAACCATGTGAGTCTTGTACTACATTGTTTTATGCAGGTGTTATGAGCGGGTAAGATTTGGATTGCCTAGCTTTTTCCCAAAAGAAGACACGTGTAGAACTTTTATTTGGCTTTTCACTTAAACTATTCACCATTAAAAAACAACAAATTTTCCAATAAAATTTTCCGACCAATATAAATTGGTCGGAATTTCAGACGATTTTCTAACATATACATATAAAGAAATAAATAAATAGTTCTAAGCAAATTCCACGAAACTATTATAATATTTCGAGCAAATTCCGACCAATACATATATTATTATAATATTCCAAGAAAATAGTTAGAAAATATGTTAAAATAAAATAACATAAATAATCATAAAAAAAGTCACTTTTCTGAAGAAAAAAAATAGATGGAAATATCATTTCCTCTGAAACTAGTTGAAAAACATATAAACTAAAATAACAATAAATAAACATAAAAATAAGTTTCTTTCTTCGGAAAATGGACAAAAATATTTTCCCACGAGGGTTTATCAGACCATTACAGGTTTGGTCGAAAATTTGGAGGAACATGATTTAATTTTTCTGCGCAATATTTCCGACCAAAATCTGTATAGGAAAAGCCCCGGCCCGTGTAGAAACATGCATCAAATCTTTGTGTGATCACAATGGTACAATTCAAACAAGTTAACTACACTTTCACCACTTTCGATAGCTAATTTTGAAGGCAATGATATCTTGCTTTCAGTTTTGAGATATTTTTAAGAACCTTACATATCCTTGTAGTTGTAGAACATCCTTGCATATATATATGTCCTCATTAGTAATGTTTCCATGTTATATATCAACCCGTACATCTAAACAATCTCTCAGCAAATTGATAGTATAGTAACATATATCATATGTCAAAACAATTGAATTTCCCATAAAGAGGGTTAAAAGGTACGTTGTGAAACATACTTGACAATATATAGTAATTAACATTATTTCAAAGACATAGTTATAACTTCTTTGTTTGTATAACCTTCTTCTTTCTGTAATGAACTATTTTATTCATTTATTTTGCAAAGAAAGAAATTTGTTCATTAAAGTATTAATTTTAATTCGTTATTTATTTCTGGAGTTTGATCATAGGGTATTCGTAATCAAACGTAGTGAACCTCTAGCAATTAATATATAAGTTATAGATAGCTATATATCTGCAACAACTTAAAAACCGTATTGTAGGAGTACTGTCATGAGCGACAGAAATAAATTGATTGTTTAGTCGACGACAACAATACGTACAAAACGACCAAGATATGATATGGATACTGGTTGGCTGGCTCACTGGGAAGTTTTTTTGTTTATTTTATTTTGAGAGGTTTATAGAAAGTATACTCCATTATTCCATTGCAGATTGATTGCTTTGCAGTAACTACTGAAACGACCCTAGGTGATTCAGCTGTGGAGAGGAGGCACAAGTTCATACTGTAGCCATTGTACATTGGGGGACCTAAACCCATATGATCCATGATTGGAGATTATCGTTGTGCAGTAACTACCTGACAACGATCCAAACTAGCCGTCAAAAAAAAAACGTATACAGCCAAAACAACGAATAATGCATGTACATGTGTATTGTGTAGGTTTACAATAATGTTGCCGTGGTGAATTAAACATTGAGAGAGCATCTAGTAGGGTGTTCTCCGTGCGGTTCAGCTATTAGCCAAAACCGATTTAATCGGCTTTTAATTTATTAAAAGCCAATTGGTTTTAATTATTATTTTTTTTTGAACAGCAAATTTGGATCACTGACGGAGATATTACACCACCCACCCGATCATCTTCAATCCCCATCAGGAGGAAACTCACCCTTAGATGAGAAAACTCCCTGGCTGAACATGTAACCACCAGTTTTCTATTTTTTTGTTACAAGTGGGACTTTAACCCGAGACCTCCCCATTACAATGTATTGGGTACCTCCTTCTAACCAATTAATTGAGCTAGAGATCATTGGTAAAAAAGGAAGAAAGTTGCTGGCCGCTGGAATAGAACTCGTGACCTCCTCTTTATAAGTGGAGCGCAAACCATTGAATTTTTTGATTGTTAGACTTTTTAAGCGGTTTCGGTTTTGTTTATCTAGTCACGGTAAAATTTGGTTCTTATTTGCTATATTATTTATTATTTGTGTATGCCTAGGGCCATGTTGGGTTTGGGTTTGGGTTTGGGTTTGAGTTTGTGATAAGAGTAAAAGAAAATGTTTCTTGCCACATCAAAAATAGTAATTTGTTTTTAGAGTTAATTACATTTTGCGTCCATGTGGTTTATGGGTTTTTGCTACCTGAGTACATAATCCAAATTATTAACAAATATATACTGAGGTTTGTATTCTATTGCCAACCGAGTCCTTGTGACTAACAGGGTTAGATTTTTCTGTTATCTGAAAGGGTATTTAAGTCAATTTATACACGAGGGACTACTACTGTGAATTAATAAGTAATTAAAGAGCAGGGACTATTTTTATATTTTATTTAATATGACTAATATTAATCCCTTATCTTTTTTCCCTCGAATATTAACTTCTGATTCTCTTTGTCTCCATCCACGATACATCTGCCATCATCGCCGTCTGTGAGTACCACGGTCACCGTCCGGCAGCCGACCACCAACACCACTACCATCACCGCTTCGTCATTTTACGACACACTCCAGCCACCATCTCCTTCGTCACCATTCACCATCACACTCCACCCACCGCCTGTGCGATGATTTCTCCTATCAAGGAATTTCATATTTCAACTGGGATTTCTCGGATCAACAAACTTTCACCCAACAACAAGTACTATGAACTTAAAGAATTAGAAACATTAAAGCTATTGAATCTGTAAGGGAATAATTTGTGGCTTGTGTATTAAATCATCACCTGGCGGATTAATTTGAAGGCCTATGTGTTAAAATAGGTGAAAATTAGATGGGTTTTGGGTATATAGGGTCATTGGGCCTATTTAGATGTGTTTGGGCTCAATTAAACAATGTTTAGAGGGAGTTTAGTGGGCCTATATGGTCAAAAACGGGAATTAGTGGGTAATTAGGGTTACCAAAGATAGATTAGCTTGTTTTCCAAGCTAATCTTCCCCTATATATAGATAGTTTAATCTTGTAATTAGGGTGGGTGATTCTAAAGGTGTTTGGCGATTTTGTGATCTCGAAATTCTCTTTGAGAATTTCGACAAGTGTGTGGCAAGCAAGATCAATAGTAAAGTGTTTCTTCTCAATCGGTTTGTGCTTTTTACGTTTATTGTTATTGCTTTTCAATATAGTTCTCATTTCTTCTTGAATCACTCTAGTGTTTGGATTCCGCACATTCTCTAGAGGTTGTGATATCGTGTTCGGGTTATTTCGATCCTTACAGAATCCATCTCAAGCTAGATTTATCAAAATCAAATTACAACATTGAGCAAATTATTGAACAATCTTACTAGAAAGATTACAGATTTCAACAACAGTAGATTCATAAATATTACCGATTTCTTTAGGAACATTCCCAATTAACTCATTAATCCTGATTCACCAAATCTTATCCGGTGGCACCGCCTCGGGGTTGGGGTTTGAGACGACAACGGTTGGTTCTTCAGTCCGCTGACGGTAGGGAGGGGATAGAGGGTAGATAGAGCTGAAGGTAAGAACCCGACCATCCCCACCACCATTCACGGCTGTCCCAGCGGTGGGGGGCCGCCAAAGCCCCGTCACGGGTTCAAATCATCCTCCAAACAACATCAAAAGTCCATATCTAAGAAAGTATGTATGAATCGGGAATTAGGTTCACCGGAGAAACCATCGCAGACAGGCGAGCTCGAGGCTACCGCCGCCGCCAGAGGCGAGCGGAACAGCGGCGTTCGCCGCTCTTGCTTGAGCCGTCGTGAACCAGAAACGGGGAGGAGAGGAAGTTGCATGTGAGTTTGAACAGAAGAGTGAGGAGGAAGTCTTTGCGAAGTCGCCGGTCGCCGGAGGTCGACGGAAGTCACCGGCGACTAGGTGATCGTATTTCATCTTTCCCCTTTCTTCTTCTTTCTATTTTCTTTCTTTTAATAATAGGTTGGTAATATTTATAAAATGGTCCCTTAAAAATGAAGGGTTGTCATATCATTTTTGAATAATAACATAAATAGTCCCTCATCTTTAAAATTACTAAAATATCCTTCCACTTAACAGAAAAATCTAACCCTCGTTAATCACAGGGACTCAGTTGGCAATAGAATGCAAACCTTGGGATATATTTGTTAATAATTTGGATTATGTACTCGGGTAGCAAAAACCCACAAACCATAGGGACGTAAAATGTAATTAACTATTGTTTTTAATTGTTTTTTACTTTCTAGCAATTAATTTCCGATATTTTTAATAAACTTAAGAAATATAATTATGTCTTCTTTTAAATCATAAACTCTAAGAGTACTATACATCATGTATATACTAATTAAATGCTTATGTTTTGAAAAGATATATAATTTAACAACTTTAGAATATGTTTTGGTTTTTAATACCGACTCGTGTTGTGATAAGAAAACAAATGTTTCTTGTCACCGTAAAAATTAGTTTTTATATATCTGCTATATTTGTGTATGCACACCGCTTCTATATGCTAAAAGAAACATGGCATTTGGTGACGATGAGTCAGTTTCATTGACCTATTCTCGTAGTGGTATTAGCTTCATTCAAAACGAGAGTTAATTAGTTTACATTTCGACAAAACCGGGTTGGCCTGCGTTTTGTCGTACATTTTATTCAAACCCATGTTTTACTAAATAAGTTTTCATGCGTGCGTACAGGGGCGGACCCACATAGGGCCCAGGGGTAGCGCCCGCTACCCCTGAACTTTTACCCCGACGTGCAAATTTTTTTTTTTTATAGGTTTTCGGTTTTTCGCGACCCCTGAAACGAATTTTTCGCGACCCCTGAAAGAAATTTTATGGCTTTTACTTAAAATTATGATCAAAAGTCTCTTAAAAATATGATTAAAAGCCCGTTAACTACCTAAAAAAATTTTTCGGGGGCGCTGCCCCCGAACCCCCGTTAGTCCCCGCTACCCCTGATATTCTTTCCTGGATCCGCCACTGCGTGCGTATATAATTAATATTGTCCTTACCGGAAATAACCCCGACTTCCTAAACCAGTTCGTGCACACTCTAGCCAAATGGTTTTCAGTTAAGGACCTAGGTCACTTTCACCATTTCCTTGGCATTATGGTCATACCGGCATTGAAGTCATACCGCCTCCTACGTACTATCTCAACATCACCATATCGTCCAATATCTTTTAACCAACTTTCATATCATGGTACAAAGGAGGTGGCGACCCCAAACTCTCTAGTTGTTCTCACTTCTATGGATGGGTCCCCAAACATTGATCCTACACCTAAACTGACTTTCTCTGTTCATGCACACTGTTGACTTGTCATTTGTTTTTTTTTGTTTGTGTGTTTTTGTGTTTTTTAGGAATTGGACGGGTTTCAGTAATGAAATTGAACAAAATAAGGATTCTGAGTATGTTTAGGTTTATATATATATATTGGAATTGTTCTGGCATAAAAGTTCACAGGTTATAGTACAAGTCTGAAAAATTCGAAAGTGTGAAAAATTCGAAAGTGTGAAAAATTCAAAAAAATTCGGTGAATTTTCTCCCTCGCGACACGCGAGGGAGGTGGTGGTAGTCTTCGCGACATGCGACGCCTTGAGCAGCCAGACATTTTTGTTTTTTTATCGCTCGAATTCGGTACGGTTCCTATTCGTAGTTATTTTTATTTCTTTGCTTTATTTCTTATTTATTTTTGTTGTTCTTTTTAACACATTGAGGACAATGTGTCACTCAAGTGTGGGGAGTGGAATAACACATTTTCGTGTGATTATGTTGTGTGTGTTTGAAAAAAAATAAAAAATAATTAAAAAATAAAAAAAATAAAAAAATTGAAAAAATGTCTTTTGAAAAAGTTGCAAAATCATGAAAAATGATAGATACAATCAGGGATTAGTTTTTAAAAATAAAGAAAAAAATTATATTAAGTTGGAAAGCGCGTTAATTGTGATGTGTTGGTAGGCTCAGCTGGTTTAGTAGGCTTAAATATCCCTAAGTGTTGAAAAAATCATTAAATGTGTCTTATAATTAATTAATTCATGAGACTTTGTGGGTTCACATCTTAGGAGTTAAGGGGGATGCTGAAACTGTCAAAATTAGGTTGATAGGACCATTATAGGTTAAATATTCATATATCTTGGAAGTAATTCGACACACTATGATCTTTTTGCGAAAGCAAATATGAGATTAGTGGCGCTTCAAACAAGCTTGTGACCCACGAGGTAGCAAATGGTTCTTTATTACTAGTTATTAATTATATATATTTCATATATATAATTAATAACTAGTAATAAAGAACCATGTGCTACCTCTTGGGTCACAAGCTCGTTTGATGCGCCTATGGATGAGGTTTAAGATTGAAGCTTACATGCTACCCTTTGGGATCGCGACTTAAAGGATGCGCTGTTAAGTGGATATTCTTATAAAGAAAAATGAAAATGTATATGAATAAATGCCCAAAAATTCATCATCCATTGTTCATTAATTCCACAATTTCTAAGATATATGAGTATTTAGGTTGCTGTGGTGGGAAATCTATATGGTTGTATCATTTACCTTGAAAGTCTTGATACGGGATTAGGTGGAATTATAGCTTACTAGGCGTGGTACCCATAAGTTGATTGATGTCATAGATAAAAAAATACTAAACACTATGGGGGCTGAAAAATTGGTGGATGGGTTTAATCTGACAGAAATATCGACAATTGCAATTGTGTGTGATTACATGAAATAAATATTGAAAAGTGAAAATGTTTTGAAGCTATATTTTCTGATTATGATTTCATGGCAGTTTTTCCGAGACGGAAAAAGATAAGTGTGGGGATGTGATGTGATAATATTTTGTAACGGTTTCTCATAATTAATGCTATATGTTTACTAGTAGCCATTCAAAAAAAAATTATGCTTACTAGTTACATTATATTAATTCTCATTATATTATATTTTATATATTTTGAGTTTGAATGTCATAGATCATGTAGTTAGATGGTTCTTAAAAGCATTTGATGAATCAAGGTCAAGATTCGAGCTTTTGGAGAACTAATCGAGAAAAATAAAGACAAATTCGTGATGTTCGGGAGGCTCGGGAGTGTATTAGAAAGTTGTTGGGCCTTGGAATAAGTTACTTAAAGAAATATTCATTGGGCTTAAAGTACAAGTTAAGTAGGCTGGAAAGTAAGTTTAGGCCAAGAAACGGGTAGTTGGGCCGATCTGGATGCGAGGTGAGCTAAAAACAACAGGCCGCTACCTGTCGCGGGTCGCGACAACATGATCCATAAACCCTTGTGACACGCGAGGGTTTGATGTCGGCAGAAATGTTTTCGATCCAGTCCATATTTAAACCTTTTTAATCTTATACTTTAGGGTTCTAACGATTGTTTTCTCGGCCAGAGCCGACCAGGGACAAATTTCCTTTACTTTTTAATTGTTTTTCTTGTTTCTAAACGATTATGTGATGATTGAATGTCCGGCTAAATCCGGGTGAACCCGACGGTGAACAGTTAGTCTATTTTGATGTTTGTTTTATATTTTTCAATTTTGGTTTGGATTTGTCCAGTAATTAACACTGTGAAATCTTGTTGTGTGCTCAATTTAATTGTGACAATCTGTTTCATTGTTTGTTATTTGTGTTGCACACCTATCTGGACCTACTAGTATAGCATTAGGACTTATTCTATTGCATAATTAATTGATTGCATGGCTGGGTTGGGTTGGGTTGAGTAGTTAAAAACAGGGCTATGTCTATGTAGTTACTAGATCTGATTAATTGAATAAACTGATAAACTGATTAACCGGGATCCTGAGGTTTCACATTTTAAGTATTATTGTTTTTACATAATTCAGTTTCTAGATAAAATCAATCGATCAAAGCAATCAAATCAAATGACAATCTTCATAATTAGGATAGAATTAGGGTTTAGAATAGTTTAGGCCAATCTAGGTTAGTGACAGTAACTTAGGTTAGTTAGTTAAGCTCCTAAATTGATAACCTGAATTTGCTTGCGACCACCAACTCACTGGGATTCGATACCCTAGCTTATCCTATCTATAGGATTAAGTTAGGTATTTGAGCGGGTGTACGACAACCCGTCATCAGATAGTTGAGACCAGTGGCAAAGATATTATCAGTTGAAATTATTAACGGCTAATAGATGAAAGTTAGGATAATAAAAATCCAATTTTTACTAATAATAAACAAATCATATGTTATCACCATATAATCATCCATTAAAATAAAATAACTAAAATACTAATTTGTTCTATAACTTACAACTTAATTGGAAAATTCTTCTATATATATAAAACACAAAGACATTGTTTGTCTTTCAGTATTTTTTGTCTTTTTATTTCTCCTCTGGTGGTGATTTTTTTTTCTTTTTCTTTTGTCTGTCTTTGTTAATATATTTTTTTTCCTGTTATCTTTATTTTTTAGGGTTTTATTTTTTATCTGAGCTTTACAACTTTAGAAAAAGAGTTGGTAGTGTAATAGATAGAGGTGGGTAAACAAACCGGTTGCCCAACCGATTAGAAAAAAAAAACAAAACCGGTTTCTGGACAAACCAGTTAGAGTGGAAACCGGTTACGGTTTCAAACCGACAGCCGGTTATACTTTGGTTCCACCTCTCATGTTCACAATCCGTTACTAAACCGGTTATTCACTAATCGGTTGCAAAAAACCGGTAAAACCGATAAAAAACCGGTTAACCAGTCTCTAACCGGTCACATCGGTTACAAACCAGTTACATGTTTTCCATCTCAAACCGTTACAAACCAAACCGGTTTCTACCCTAACAAGTTTATCAAACCGGTTATTCACTAACAGATTGAAAAAAAAAACCGATAAAAAAAAGGTAAAACACCGGTTAACCGATCGATCACATCAGTTACAAAACAGTTACATGTTTTTCCCTCTCAAACCGGTTACAAACCAAACCAGTTTTGATCGGTTAAAGGTCCTAACCAGAACCGGTTTGTAACCGATACCGGTTACAAAAATAAACCATTTTGTGCACCTCTAGTATTAATAGGTACACTCGTATAACATAGATTTTTTTTTATCTAAGTTCAACAATGTTAGCGAAGGATTTGGTGGTTTTAATTTTAGTTTCACGCCATTCCTTTTGAATATTTAATTGTTTGTAGTTTTATATTTAACCAAACTTCTAATTTTAACGTTGTTGCCTTGTCCTTTTTCATGTTCATATTTTTACGTTGCGCTTTAGAAAAACAGTTGTTTTGTATACTCGTGTTATCCCCGCGATAACGCGCATATAACAAAATCTAGTTAAACACCAAACTTTAGACACCCAGCAGTTTCTTCTTATGATCCACCACTCACAACCTTCTGGATCTCTTCTTACTATGCCCTAAGGCACTCTGCCGTAAGCAGAATGTCAAGTGTCAAATTGTTGAATGCTCTTTCTAACTCCAGCTAATCGTTTCTTTTTCCTTGTCTGAGTTGCGATCCCAATAGGCTGATCATTATCTCTTTTCTTTGAACGGCAGTTTTCATTCAAGATCTAGCCAGTCCTGTATCATAGTGCCTTTCCGCTTTCAATCTGACCCATGATGAAGTGTGCACGTAAGAGGAAATCCTGCAACTTGGTAAAACCTCCCCCAACACTAGTCACCAGGCTCATTATCTCTTTTTTGCAAGTCTCGTAAGACACAACCCTTCTTGACTTTCTTTATTTTTATCTTTTGTTTTATTTTTTAAATCTAGAATCTAAATTATTCTGACAAAGTTATGTGTAATAAACAGGTTTGAGGTATGGCTTCGCTGATCAATATCATCTCGTTATTTCATCTTGAAAATATGTGCACCGAATTAGCTCATTTCCCTCATAACAAAAAAGTTAAAAAACCAATTAAAGTGGTATTATTTGTAATCATATCGGTGCATTTAAATAGAATTAATATGACATAATGTGTACATAAAATGCACCGATTACACTCTCCATCATAAACCCAGTCGCATGTCTTAAAAAGGATTATTTGATATTTAGATAGTACAATTCACCATGGATTGTTTCTTAAACAAGACTCCTTACTAGATCTCAAAGCCTTCTCCAAATCAGATTGGGGAGGAGTCTACAATGCAGCCGTTCCACCACATCTTACATATTATATCTTGGTTCTAATATCATCTCTTGGAGATTCGCACGCTAAGAGTCAGTTTCTTGCTCTTCTACTCATGCTGAATATAAAGCCTTAGCTAATGTTGCGGCTGAAGTTTCATGGTTCAACGCCTTCTTGATGATTAGGGATTGCAAAGTAACAACCACCGACTCTCTTTTGTGAAAACAGAGGTGCAGTGTATTACCACTTTATTCTATATTACCGGTCTACCACTCTTGAATGAAACACACTGCTCTATATTACCACTCTGTTCGTGAAAAAGTATTTGGGGGATCCTTACGGATTCTCCTCATTAACTCATGCCCTCACTAAACCACTTGGACGTAGCATCTTCCTCCGACTCCGCTCCAAGATTAGAGTAGTGTATTGAGACAATATCATCCACCGATTCACATTTGAATTCAAATCATCCTAGTTACTAATTAAGGATATTCACGGTCTAACAATTGAGGCAATCATGTGAGGCACTCACAGAATCATGTATATACGCCTAGAATAGTTCTTTTTATCTTTTTTCATTTTCTTGCTTGAAATATGAATGTATCTTTTTGCTATATAAACCATGTAATTATAACCTTAGAAAATATAGTTTTCCTATGTACAATCACATACCATTTTAACCCATTCCTCACCTACAATTGCGTTAAACTATACACCATATACAATCCTCTCTCTTACCCTGTGGCTCTCAAATCTTCAAGATTTCAGTTTCATACAAACCCCTTCTTCTTTTTCTAAAACTATCAACCCTGCATATTTGCCAAAAAATTGAATAAATAAAAAATTCGACTTTTAAAAGATTCATACATCGGATGCTAATGGGAACTCGCGTATAACTTATATCTATATGGTATCTTTCATTCTTTTTAAGGTTTTTAGTTTCTGAGATTGCGAATTATCGAAAAAGGGCAATCTCATGATGAACGTTATTTGCTGCATTTATCTCTTTGATTTTCATTTTCTGTCCATATTCATGTAATTCATCATGGTTTCATTTTAGGTCGGATGCCTCTGTTTAATTTACTCAGATTATCATTTCTCTGACTAATCTCTAGAGGCTCTATCAGATTATCCGCAAAGGTAACTATTTTTGCGGTTAAAAATAATGTTTTTTACGTAACATGAATTTGAGCTCTCAACTACTAGAAAAGACATTTCCCACACACCTTGGCACCATAAATCATTTATGGTCTTTTTAGATTGATTTTTTTTAAAAGTAGTTAATGTGTTCAAGATAAATATGTTGTTATTTAGTCCCAATAGATCATGTTTAACCCTTGAAGTTTTAACTTTAGCTATATACATTTGACTTTTAATCATCAAATGGGTTAGAATTCATCTCTGAAAAAGAATTCTTGTCAATCTTGACTTTGAAAACTAAGGGCTTCATGACCTCAAGGAATAAGTTAGTTATAGATTTGCAGATGGGTGATGTAGCAAAGGACTTAGCAGCTGGAACTGTAGGAGGGGTGGCCACATTGATAGTTGGACACCCTTTTGATACCATCAAGGTCAAACTCCAAAGTCAACCTACTCCGTTACCGGGTCAACTCCCCAAATACTCCGGTGCAATAGACGCTGTCAAACAGACATTAGCAGCCGAAGGCCCAAGCGGCCTATATAAAGGTTTGGGGGCGCCAATTGCCACGGTTGCAGCCTTCAATGCTCTCTTGTTCTCAGTCAGGGGTCAAATGGAGACCCTTTTGAGGTCAGCTCCTGGTGCACCCTTGACGGTTAACCAGCAGTGCGTTGCTGGAGCCGGTGCAGGATTCGCGGTCACCTTCTTGGCCACCCCAACCGAGTTGATCAAATGCAGGTTAGTGCTTCTTTTAACTGTAAAATAGTTATGCCATTTAACTTTTTAGATTAAAAAAAAATATTTGGTTAGAAATATGTAATTGTACATTTAATGTTTCTTAACATTTGTTAAACTTAAAAGGATCAAATTATAATAAAATGGCAGGTAAATGGACAATAAGCTCTGCCGCAACCCCTTTTTGGATAGCAAAACCGATCCTAGATTTTTAGGAGCTAGCTTCTTTTTTAGCTGAAATTCCTGCCCCGTTTGAGCACATCACAAAGTACATCTTTGACCAAATCATGCATGTATTTAAACTCAGGCAACTCCTTACAATTCACCGCATGCTTACCAAATTTTTTCGACAAACAAACTTATTTCATGGAAATCGAACTTTTAGATACAAAAAGTTTAAACTTGATGTCAGTTTATGCTGCAACTTATTTCATGGAATCTAGATTGCAGGCCCAAGGTTCAGGTGCAGCCGCAACGGCAGCCCAGAAGTACGGTGGTCCAATAGACGTGGCAAAGCAGGTCCTGAGGTCCGAAGGAGGCGTTAGAGGTCTATACAAAGGATTATTTCCCACATTTGCCCGTGAAGTCCCTGGAGGCGCCACAATCTTTGGCGTTTACGAGGCCCTAAAGCAGTATATTGCTGGTGGGATGGACACTTCCGGGTTGGGTCGTGGTTCGCTGATGTTTGCAGGTGGTGTGGCTGGTGCTGCATATTGGGTTTCGGTTTACCCAGCCGATGTGGTGAAGAGTGTTATCCAGATTGATGATTATAAGAACCCGAAGTATTGTGGGTCGATTGATGCTGTTAAAAAGATTGTTAAAGCTGAAGGATTTGGCGGTTTGTATAAAGGCTTTGGTCCTGCAATGGCTCGAAGCATCCCGGCTAATGCAGCTTGCTTTCTAGCGTATGAAATCACGAGGTCTAGCTTGGGCTAAGTCAACAATACGGAACTAGTGGAGGGTCCATTGACCTCCCGATCATTAGTTGTAGTCACTAGGGGAATCCAACTAAGAAGTTCTTATTCCGTCACTTGCCTAGGTGTAGCGGCCGGATGCCGGGATCATGATATATTTAGCTTGCATTTTAATGAATAAATTAATTTACCTTTCAAAAGCAAACGCAAATGATTGAATAACGGAGAGGGAGAATGAGAAAGCATTCAAAAACGGGGAGAAAAAGGGTCGTTGGCCACATCTAATAGGTATTAGGTTGCTTGGTTTAGTTTGATTTTTTTGATTTACATCGGTTGGTTTTGACTAAAATATTACCGGTTAATTTTCGGGCACGATAAAGTGAGTCACGAAAGCCTATACAGATAGGGATCATGTGACGGCTTTCGATCATCTTATTGAACGTTGTCTTTATGGTGAGAATAGATGTTCAAAGGATAGATTCGGATGCGTAAAAAAATATTTTAGTGAATTTTTTAAATAAAGCGTAATGCTCTGAAAATATATAGAAGAATGAGAGAGACTTACACCCACCACCAAGATTACTATGACAATCCAACTTGTAGTCATCAAAGCACCAACTATCTTGAGGCGGTACATAAGGTAAAGATTGAGATCCCGAAGCGAAGTCTTCCAATACGCACCCAAGTTGGAAACATTCTTGAAAACCCTTTCCCAACCCTTGTTTTTAAAGGATTCTAGAAGACATGAAAATACAAGAATTCAACCTAGCTTGAATCTATTGTTCACCTTATGAATAGTTTGTATTTTTATCTTTTTATACAATTTAGTACCTTTTAACAAAATCTTGTTTTATTCTTATCATAATAATGTTTTTTTTATTTACGTTAATTACATGTTCAGTCCAGGACACTAATAGTAGGAATTCTCTCTTAAATTCTAGGGCGTTTTGGTATTTTTAACCAATGTATTTTTAGGGTAGGGGGTATGGTTG
>JBCNJP010000007.1:110585486-110693210 GCA_039602395.1 Deinandra increscens subsp. villosa | reverse complement strand
GAAGGAAGGCCTATGATAGCTATGATGAAAGCGGTAACCAGGTCTGAGCCGGATGACATATTCCTCCCCTTACTAACTTGTAATCTCCTCAGACCGAAGTATAAGCAAAGGCACCCAGACGAGAACCCATAATAACCGTAGTTGAGCTATATACTGACCAGTCCGTCCTTATCCTGCCACTCCGTTTGGTCTGGATACCCCTATTCTACATTAGGGCCATCCGTGGGACAAGGGAACTTTTCTATATACTAGCTTTGAACTATTAATTAAATATTTTCTTTTAATTTTTTTTAAAATTGTTTAGGGTTCTTTTCTATTATTCTTTTTTATATTTATTCTAGGGCTTACTTTCTAAGACTATCCGTAGTGGGCGCTATATTGCCAAAAATGGCAACATGGCGCCCTATAACGCCCATGTACCCCCCCTCCTCCGGGCGCTATGTTAGAGATGGAAGGCAACGGGCGTGATGTACATGGTGCCCTTCGTTTCATGTTTTTTTATATTTTTTCTAATTGTTCTCTCATCATCATAACCCTCATCCTCAAACCCTCCCCCCCCCCCCCCCACTACACCCCTTACTTTATAACCCCCCCATTTTCACGTCATACGTCACATGACACATAACCCCCAATGGAAGGGGTTACCAGTACGGATAGCCTAACAGGAAGTTTCCATTTAAGGGGGTATTCACATGTCTAAAAAAATAGCCAAAAATAGCATTTGGGAAACATGATTGCAACAAAGTTGGGGTATATGATTGGAAGATTTGGGTAATAGATCATGATCTACATCAGGTACCTTGCTATTTTAGCATGGTTTACAAGATTACAAACGATCGATCATCTAATATCACACTATTTTCAAACGGTCATTTGAGGTTTTGGCAATCCCAGATTGAGTTATGGGCGGGTGTTTCACCAGCTTCTGTTCGCAAGACAGTGAAATGATCTCGTCCGTCCTGAACGCAATAAACATCCGTTCACGGTGGGGTTGTCTGGATCGAACCCCCAATAATATAACATGCACTATGAAGGAGAAGTGAATTTTAGATTTAATCGGTTCTATGCTCGATTTATTTGCAGTGGATATATATAATCTTGAAACTGCATATCGATCTTCTAGTCGAATGTGCCTTTATGAGTTCTTTATGGCTGATCTCAATCAAAGGATCTATCATCTAGAGAAGTTACCAGATAACTAGTTGCTGATAGATTTGATCCCAAATCGATTCCCGGCCAGATGTGGCCGGCCATAAAAACGTCTGGAAACATAACCCATAAAAGTCCTTCTAATTTATAGGAAACACTAATCGAAGGAGAATTGAGAGCTCAAACAATTCACCAATGATTCTTTGCAATTAGAATTGACAAAGAAAAACCAGTTGATGTATTATGAGAAATAATTGCATCACTGATAACTTAACATGTGATAGATATAGCCATGAAATGATTCACAATAGCTAGATCGATAATGACATTTCATTATATCTAGCTAGCTATAAGATTTTTAGTATCATTTATTAAACTCGAAGGCATCCCTCATTATTCCACTAAAAATCCATCTCTCTATTTCTTCTAATACACATTGTTTTATGACAATCACAGAAAACAATTAAAAAAAAACAAAACCTTTTTCATATAAAAAGTGAAAAAGATTGAAGCTTTGTTCACAGATATAATCACAAAATCCAAGCACAATATATAAAAACACTCCATATATATGTATATAGATGTTTCAAGAACCTGATGAGGAGCTGCATCCTAGACGAAGCTCTAGATCAATACCTTCAACTGTCAAATCTATCTTCTTGTCCTTTTGGTTGCCTCGTTTATAATCTATCGATTTTGATGCTTCATTGTTGCTAGAATAACTAGATAAAGGAGCCACAGCTGCCGGAAAATTCATCAAGTTACTAGGATGAGGTTTAAAAACAGCATTAGGGTTAGGTAAAGAAAAGAGATAACAGAGGCCACCATTTGTGGAAGAAGATAGATTAGGGTTTTTAAAGTTTTGTGCTTGGTGGTGGAGGCGAGCCCTATCACGGCGGTGGACATTCATGTGGCCACCAAGAGCCTGAGCTGACCGGAATTCTCGTCGGCAAAATGTGCAAGTGTAGGAACGAGGTGGCCACACATTTCCGGTATCTTGGGCGAAGGCTTTCACCTCCCATGACTCATCTTCTTCTTCGTGAGAGTCCACTGTTGAATTAGGGTTCATCTCCATCCAGAACAATATGCTAGCTTTGAAGTGGATCTATCTATCTAGCTAGCTAGGGTTGATTAGATATTTGTGGGTGTTGACAGAAACAAAAGATCAACAACCACCTTGAAGTGAACGAAAGAACATTAATATATGGTGGAGAATGTTTGGATATGAGAATAGGGACAGTATGTATATATGTCATTTTTATATTATTTCTCTATACAATTTTGTTAATTGAACAACCACATTAGTTCTAACTTAGAAGGGCGGGTTAAATCTTATAATTAAGGTATATGTTCAAAAGAAAATATTGATGATCGGTTCGTCATAAACTACATCGACTTCAATGTTTAAACATAATTTATCACTCAAAGTTATATCTTTTTTACTTATACTGATTGGTATTTCCATGTCAATTTTTAAAGTAATTATTTGTCAGATAGTTAGCTATATGAACAAGTGAATCTATGCAAAATATGTTTTTTATCAAACGGAAATTGCAATTAATACACAACCACGCCTCTAGCAAGCAGCGTAGAGAAGAGAAAACAACACCACAAAACGTTAAGTACTAAAATTACACCAATTTTTCCATTCAAGCAAGACTCTCTTACACCTATGTTTGACCCACAAGTAACTTAGACTTTTTGATTTACTTGATGATGCCTTAAATTGAATCGAGGGACTTTTATTTTGAACACCACAACATTTCTATCCTTCCACACCACCCATCTCCTAGTAAGTATCACCGGCCACATACATCAGTTTGGCCTTCTTCCTTTCCGTGCACCTTAAGAGTAGCCTACACACTTATAAGAATGTCTTCAATGGAAAATGCAAATAAGTAAGAGTAGCCTATACACATATAAGTGTTGGTATTTTTATTGTAATTAAGGTTACGTGTAACATTTAAACAAGACTGCAGCTTGTTTGAATGTCGTCGGGACTAACGAGGCACGAGGGTTCGGGGGTAGCGCCCCCGAGAGAAGTGGGGTCCAAGGGGCAGCGCCCCTGACGGAACTTTTTTAATTTAGACTAAAGTCCTTCATTAAAAATGCATCAGATTTTCTCTTCGGAAAATAGCATTAAGTAAATTAGTGGGGCTGAAATTGTCATTTGGTCGAAGTTTTATTCAGTTATCTACAATAACTGAATATACGCTTCTGGGGATCAGTTGTCGTGTCATTTTGAAATCACGATTTTAGAAACTCGCTCTCAATCATATAGCAATCATAATCCATTCAGAAATCTTGTAAATCAAATCTGATTTTATCTGGTCATTCAATTGGTATACACTTCAATTTGTTTGGTCTGAAAGTGTTTCTCACGACTTTAGATTTATCCAAGCAATTCAAGAAATTTCCCAACAATAAGAAGGTCTTGAATGGAGAACGCAATTGAATTAGCCTACACACTTATAAGAAGGTCTTCAGTGGAGAACGCAAAAAAAATTTGGTTGCTATCTCAGTTTAATTGACTAAGACTTTTAATAAATGTTTATTAGTTTCGTGTGAGACAACCAAAGACCGTCATAAGAAAAAGAAAAGTAATAATTAAATGATGTGACCCTTTACAAATAATTAAATGATCAACCCAAAAAGACTAGTATGTGGTCTATAAACACTATATCAGTTGCACATACAATCAATGTGGGACAAGTCCATCATCATCTATTGTGATATCAAACTCGAGAGCATCCCCAAAGTTGGCGTCGAATGCAGAACTGCTATACTCCCCCGTGTTGCTTGTCTTGGTTCTTTTGGGGGCTTGAGTACTATGAACTAGTGTAAAACTAGCTAAGTGGGGGATAATCCTTCACGATGCTCCAAACATTCTCATATCCAACCGCAATAGAGTTCTCGTTTCTTGGATCGTTAACGAATCACGATCTAGTTTCTTCAAGAAATTGCTCCTCTAAACAATCGCTTTACTGACGAGACTTTACCTGCAAGAAGAACTCATTAAATCTAACAACCTTTGGCTTCATCATATGCCAATGGCTCCTTAGAAGGTGGTCATTCGGTTAACTTGAGGCGAAGAGCCATTGTAGTGGGCATGAACTTTTATCCAAAATGTTTTCTCCTTTTGGTTGTTTGAAACTATTGGGTCTTCAAAAATGTGGTACCATGCCCTGACCAAAATCTCTTCGTCACTAACTGGCCACTTGATAGAGCCTTTGATAGCACCACCGTTTCTTCGGGTGCATCTTCGATTGATCCTTGCACATGTTTCTTCCCTTTAGCCTTCTTGGTTTTGTCTTTGATGAAGGTTGTGCTTCATTAACACTTGCTTAAAGTTGAGGAGTAGAAGTTTGATGATTATGTTGAAATTGCTGCTGTTGAAAGTAGTGTTGTTGTTGCCACATTAAAAACTATTGGTATTGTTCAAATTGATCAAAACTGGATGGTTGTTGAAATTGAACAAAACCGGATGATTGTTAAAATTGACAAAAACCGGGTGGACAGGTTGGGTTTAATTTGCTCATTATCACCCGAGGATAAGGGTTAGATAAACAAAATTAGTTGTCGTTGATCCGTGAGTGTTAATGGTGTAGTTTGAAAGAGTAAGATATGTAGAGAAAATGAGGAGAATGATGTGAATTATTTTTTAGAATGAGTTAGGTATATATAGTGTGGAGAATAAGTAGGAATTAAAAAAAACAAAGAATCCAATTGTTACAAAAAAAATGGAGCCCACTTCAATACGTCCGTTGGGACTTGCGGATGCCCAGAACACGACGACAGACAATGCTCTTCAACGCAACATGCCGGACGTGCACCGCTTGTATGTACGTTGTGCTGGAGAAACTATAATCTGGTTCCCACTTACACATATAAAACATGACATTTTTAAAAAAAAATATTGTAATTTTTATTATTTTAGTATTTATAATTACTTATTATTTGTAGTGTTTAATTATTTCATGCCTTACATGTATAGATGAAAGATCTGATACAATTTTTTTTTCATGAGAAGTGCAGGAAGGCGTGTGAACCATTGATCTGAGAAAACAATGGCTTAGATTTAATCCAGATCTAATTTAAAAGTAAGAAATAAATTTTTAAACATAAAGAGAGGTGGATGGCAGAATTGTCTATAATTATTGACTTTTTTCAAGTTCCTCCAAGGTTTTTAAATGTGTATAACATTTTTATATGACATCATTGTAAAAAAAAATTATACCATAAAATCGAGCATTTCATTATCTTTAATTCGAGTATAGTGTTGCTATATTTTTTGCTAAATTAAAAAAAAAACTCGTTTATGTGTCCTCGTATGGCTTGCGTGATTATAAAATATAGGAAAAATTGCATGAAATAATCTCAACTTTTTCCCGTTCGCAAATAATAATCTCACCTTCTGAAATTGCAAGGAGCAGTCCCACCTTGTCATCATTTTGCACCTAACAAACCCTCCGTTAAAAAAGATTAACGACGTCAAAAATTGATGACATGGAAGCTGATGTGGAATATTTTTTTTAATTTTTTTCTTTTTAATCCCAAGTTTTCACCTTTTTTGCAAATAATAATCTCATCTTCAAATTCATTCTGTTTGACTTTTTGGAGTCAAACTTCATGTATTTTGACTAAAAAATTAGACCCGAATTTGAGTTTGTTTGTGTTTGTGATTGATTCCAGTAGTTATAGTTTGTCAAAACGAATCTACCGTAGGTTACGAAAACAATTTTCATAGAGTTTTGTTCATAATCGCGAAATGGGGGTGGTGAACATGTTCTTGAGCTCATCAATGGTGAAATCTTTAATCATTAACGGTTTTCTACAAGTCTGGTTCCATTAGCTTCGGTTTGAACTCGTGAATTCAATGGTACAATCGGTTTCGAATTTCGTTTATGTTTGTGTGATTCACCATTGATGAGCTCTTGAAGAACACCATTCTTTGATAATGGTGAATCACACAAACATGAACGATATCCGAAACCGATTTTACCATTGAATTCACGAGTTCAAACCGAAGCTAACGAAACCAGACTTGCAGAAAACCGTTAAGGATTAAAGATTTCACCATTGATGAGCTCAAGAACACGCTCACCACCCCCATTTCGCGATTATGAACAAAACTCAATGAAAATTGTTTTCGTAACCTACGGTAGATTCGTTTTGATAAACTATAACTACTGAAATCAATTACAAACACAAACAAACTCCAATTCGGGTCCAATTTTTGAGTCAAAATACATGAAGTTTGACTCTAAAATGTCAAACAGAACGAATTTGTCCAAAATTGAGCTCGGATTCGACCCAAAAGTGCGTATAATCAAAGTTGGCATCGCATGTGTCACCCGTATGATTGTTTCGCGGATTTGATGGTGGCGATGGGGTGGTTGTGGTGGTGGAGTGGTGGTGAGGTGGTGGTGGTGGTGAGGTGATGATGACTGGATATTGAAAAAAAAGAAAAATTAAAAGAAGTTTCACATCAGCTTCCACGTCATCAATTTTTTACATCGTTAATTTTTTTTACGGAGGGTCTGTTAGGTGCAGAATAATGACAAGGTGGGACTGCTCCTTGCAATTTCGGAAGCGTGATTATTATTTGCGAACGAGCAAAGTTGGGATTATTTCATGCAATTTTTCCTAAAATATACTTTGCGTGATTATAAAATATAGCTTGCGTGATTATGAATATAATTTACGTGATTATCGTCAAACCCCTACATATAATACCTTTACGACTTGTTAATTTGTAATTATGTTTTGATAGCGGCGTTGCACCTCATATGCCTTTTTATAACTATTTTAATCCTTTTATTATTTTTATATTTATAATTAGTGTTTTCGTATACTCCGAATATATATTTGCTACATTATTTGTATTAGCATTCCCGTATAAACTTCAATAAAAACCAAGACAGTCAACATTGTATGGTAAATTTTATTCACAAGAGAGTTGTATCAGTAAAGATATATTTTTAGTTCTTGTTTTAAAACTGGTTTTCTTTTTCGTTCTCGTTTATTTTTACAACAACGTACTAAAACAAGTCAAGCCAAATATAATATACTTTTTACTTTCTTTTTTTATTCACTTTCGTGTTTTAAACGTTTCTTAAACCGGACAGGGTAAACAAATTGCTCATTTTTACAATGGCATGACTTCTTATTTTTGCCTTTGTGTTTTTTAATATTTTTTTACAACGACCATGGGTCAATTATGAAATTTATTGCTTTAAAAAATATATGTTTTTTTCTTTTTATTTCTTAACGCCCATTTTAGAACATCTTAAAAAAAAATTATTTTCAAAAAAAAAAGAAAAATATATTAACTTGTGTATCTAGTTAATGTTATAAGCAAATACGAATCTAATCAGATAAAGCTCTTCAGAGGTTTGAGTAGATAGTTAGATACAGCAGTGAAGAAGAATGATGCATATTGCGATGGCTACATAAAGAAAGGAGGGGACCAGTGTTTTCTTACCATAAAAGAACTTAAAAACCTGCAGGTCTTATCTACATTTCTTAGCTGTACAAACCTCTACCAGCAAATGTTTTTTTTCGAAATCTGTGATCTTTGATTTTCGTCCAACTGTTTAGACTCTTTATGCTAGTCGTAGTGTGCGTTATTCTTGGTTTTAACTCCTTTATAGCGATGCCACACAGTCTTTTGAAACGCTATAGGGCAAAAATCCAGAACTCCCGTGCTCTTTAATACGCCTTCCCCTTTACCATTTTTCACAAATATAATCGTTGGAAAAGAGTGTAGTTTAAATATTTTAATTATTTTTTCTTTATCTCATACTAGGTTAGTAACCCGTGTACTACACGGGTTGAATTTAGGTTCATAATATTAGATAAATATAAAAAAACAATTAAAAATTTTGAAAATTATAAATGAAATAATTAATTATAAAATATTAATCGATAATTTAATACATTAAAGATGACATATTCTTAATTTGTTTCTTTAAAAAGACTCAAATTATTGAGTAATTTATCAAATCTACATCGTGTTTGTCAATTTTTTAAACATGAAAATTTAATTTGGATAAAATTGGTAATTAGCTTAATTGGTAATTTACTAAATTGATAATTGAATCTGGTTTTGACATGTGGCAATGCTGATGTGGACACCTTAAAAAGAAGACATGTGGAAACCATTTTATTGTTTTATTAGAATTATTATAAGATTTAATTTAATTATTTTATTTGAATTTCCATTCTAAACTCTATAGAAGACGACTCAAATATGTGAGTTCTATATCATCGTAAATTTGGTTGTGTAAAAGTTAATTAAAACAACGATCTATCAAACTCTTAAAACAACTGGAAAGGTTTTGATTGAAACGTAATAGTATTTTAAGAAGGCCAGCTTTTATAAAAAGTTTGAATGAAAAATATTTCTACTTATGATTGGTTTAATAACATAAATTAAATTTAATAATTATTGTTGAAAACACATATTTTAAAATAAGTCTCCCAGTGTTGGGTTTCAAGAACATAAATCCATATTATATACTAGGTTAGTGACCCGTATACTATACGTGTTAAATTTAAAATTACATTTAGTTAGAAATTTGAAATATTTGACCTTACATTACATTTAGTAAAAAATTTAAATTTATTAAATGCAATGTTGAAACTTATATTTGAAAAGTTGAAGTAATATATTAAATTGATTTTAAAATTTATATATTGATTTAATCATGTATTGACATGTGGACATGATGATGTGGAGGTCTTAGAAAAAAGCCATGTGGCAACCCATTTTATTGCTTTATTAGGATTAGAGAGATATATATATATATATATAATCATCCAACTTTATATTTTTAACAAACCAACCTTAAATATCTTCTTCTACTCTCCACACTTTTATTAATAACTTTTTCTCAACAACGTTTCTACACGGTGCACAGTTTAACGGTTCATACAACCAGCATTTCAAACAACCACAACGGGTTGGTCATGAAAACGAACAACAACCTCAATAAAACTAGGACTTCCTACAATATATCACGAACATGCCCTCACCTCAACAATCGTACGGTGGATGGAACCAACAATACATTTACAATGTTTTTAGTCAAATGGGATCGTCTCAACCGTTTCCACCATTTCAACCGTCTCAACTGGTCGAACACAAAGTGATGCCCGAAACGCAACTAGAACCGTGAAAACCAAAAAAAAAATGATCACATAAGAAGAAGGACCAACCAGCTTGATTAAAAAATGTTCAACTTTGGAAAATCGGCGATGAGTTTGCATTAGCTCATGCTTGGCTAGACATATCGGATGGCCCGGTTAAAGTTTTTTTTTAGTTTTGTTAAATTTATTTTTTATACATTTATATTATTTTTTTACTAATATGTTTTCTCTTTTTAGCAAACAATCAAGATAAGTCAATATTTTAGAATAAGGTTCAAGTTCTACGAGAAAATGGATAAGTCGGAAATACCGGGTGAGAGACTCGATATCGGGAAAATGGACCGATATGAACTCAAAGTGCCAACTTTTCAATGGCGTATACAAGCGTATCTGATACGGATCCGGATGATCCGTATCCGGCGCCCGACCCGCAACCCTTATGGGGAAGTTCAAAACCCATTCCAATTGAGTTTCGTGTTCCCTACTCTATCTTTAATTTAGTATCTTATTATTAGTTATGAGTTTCGTAGTGTGATTAGGTTTCCTTTTTTATTATTTGTCTATTTGAGAACTTTATGTATTTCATAATGGGGAAGTTGATTATTGAATAGAGAAAAATATTTTCTTGTTGAACAGGTTTTGTTCAATCGATAGCTCCGGTTGACCGGATATCAAACCGGCGTTGGTTACTTGGTTGGCCAAGGATCACGTCGCTAGGTTTAGCCTAGGTTACGCTTGTACGCATCTGTATCAAGTGGTATTTAGAGATCAGGTTACTCAGGATGTCAGATGGTGCTGGAGATCGTCGTTAGCACCGTAGATTCGCCGTCGGAGGCCACGGGCATGAACGGCGTGACCCACGTGACGTTGCTGAGATTGAAAGGTTACAACAACGGGTTCGTGAACTTGAACTACCGTATGAAGGCACACCCAGATTTGATGAAGACGGGATTATACCCGACAAGAAAGAAAGCTTATTGATCCAAAAATTTCTTGGCTGGATACTATTCATGAAGAAGAATTGGTAGAAAAGGATGAACAAGTGAAAAAGAAAGACCATGTCTATCGTGAGGGTAAGCTTGTGGTGCGAAAAGATATTTGCTGAAGATTGAGAAATGTTTGCCACAAATTTTAGGTTTAAATCGGAATTATCAGAAGCACAATCGAGAACCAATTGGGATGAAAAGGGATGAAAGGTACGATGTGGTCAAAAAGAAAATTACACAATTTCGAAACTATATTATTCAATTTGAATGCCAAAATGATGTAGCAATTCCGAAATTAAAATTCAAGTTTAGAAGAAAAGTCAACATAATATTTTCTATACATATTGGGGCTAGAAGTTAGGAATACAAAGCCAATTTTTTACCTACAAGTTCGAGGAGATCAAGTTTAAAAGTTTGAGTGTCAACAAAATTATAGGGCCAACGGTGAAAACAATTGGAGATTTACTCAACGACCTTTTGGTAAATTATTTTGCATTATTCGTAGTTCAAGATTTACATGGTCACAAACGTTATACGTTAGTGATGCTCCAGTATGTTGTTAACTCTGGAAAAATTACCGTTGATCTCTTTCACGTTCTCAAGACTCGAGAACAAGTATTTTTCGAAGAGGGGAAGAGGGAGAAGGAGGTGGAAGGTCCTAATAACTCAATAGACCTGGGACCCGCCCGCTATAATGGTGTTCGTTTGAAGCCGACTCAAGCAACATGCAAAGATAAATTTAATGAGTCGGTTGTGGTGATCTTAGTCATGACAGCGTTGGGATGTTCCATTTGATCCTGGTGGTTTTGATCGAGTGTTAAAACTTGAGGACGAGTTTTCCAAAGAAGGGGAGGATGATACGGAATCAGATGATCCATATCCGTCGCCCGAACCGTGACCCTTATGGGGGAGTTCGAAATCCATACCAATTGAGTTTCTTGTTCCCTACTCTATCTTTAATTTAGTATTTCATTATTAGTTATTAGTTTCCTAGTGTGATTAGGTTTTTTTTTAATTATTTGTCTATTTAAGAACTTTATGTATTTAATAATGGAGGAGTTGATTATTGAATGAAGAAAAGTCTTTTCTTGTTGAACAGGTGTTGTTCAATCGATAGCTCCAGTTGGCCAGATATCAATCAGGCGTTGGTTACTTGGTTGGCCAAGGATCACGTCGCTTGGTTTTGCCTAGGTTACGCTTGTATGAATCCGTATCAGTATCTGTCGCGGTTGGGGGAGCATTCAAGACGACGCAGATATTCAATAAAACGCTTTGCTCGAGTTTTAAGGGACTCGAGGCACATTCACATACTTGCAGTGTTGGGAACTACTTCACAAAAGCTACGAGGACTAGGCGGCCCTGAAAATAGTCAAGAACACCGTCTATGGTGGATTCTGAGTGTGATCCGTCCAGACGCTCTGACATTTAACCTAAACGTATCCAACAACGAGGAGGAAGATCCACCGGCTCAGGAGGAGATTCCAAGACCCCGTGGTCGGGACCGCTTGAAGGGGAAACGAGCGGCTTCATCGTCCAGCAATGTTAACTGTGACGAATGATATAAAGAGATTAACATAAAACTCGGCTGATTACTCACAATGTGGGAACAACAACTAGAACTCGCGAAGGCGTGTCAAATGGAAAAGGATTTTGAGCGACTAAGGTAGTTTTATAAATAGAATAGGTATAAATCTTTAACGTATATCCCGACACTCATGAATTTTTTCCGCGGTGTGTTAAATTTCTGATATTTTACGAACCTAACCCAAGAAATTATATCACCGAACCCAATAGAATTTTTAAGCCGACCCTCAACTTAAAGAAAAACAAATTAAGTTTTTTTTAAAATCACTAATAATTAATAAACTAAAAAAAAAGACCAACTAATCACTAAAAATTAATGTTAAGCCCAAAACAAAATTGGTAAGCCCATGTGCCCAACCAGAATTAACTCATTAAGCCCAAAGAAAAAAAGGGGGAATTGAGTTCTTGTACGTAGAGAATTGCGAGCGGGAGAACGATTGAGAAATTGGGGGCTGTCATTGTGGAATTGCGATCGCCACTATGCACAGAAGATTGCCGGAGGCGCTCTCGTCGGAATCAGAGGATAGTTGACAGAAGCTCGTCGACGGTCGGAATTTGCTGTTGGAATCGCCAAATCGGAACTCCGAACTCGGTTAGCCAGAATCACTGTTCGGAATTTGCTGCTGGAATCGGAACTCCGAACTCGGTTAACCGAAATCACTGTTCGGAATTCGCTGCTAGAATTGGAACTCCAAACTCGGTTAGCCATAATCACTCTTCGGAATTTGCTACTGGAATCGGAACTCCGAACTCGGTTAGCCGGAATCACTCTTCGGAATTTGTTGCTTGAGTCCATGTGATCATTTTGCATCTTGTAATATACAAAAAAAAACTATGGTTAGCTGAGATGTATCCATGTGATTTTGATGAAGAAGATAGAAAAAGACTTAATGTTGAACTCACGATCTACATTGATAATTTGAAAGGAGATACAAGGTTTGACAATTTCGATGGTCTATCTAGTCTTGCATGATTGATGGTTGAAACAAAAAAAACACCATTCATTTATATTGGTGTACCGTTTATTAAAGCTTACTCTTGTTTTACCCGTGGCAACATCAAGTGTTGAGAGATGTTTTTCTGCAATGAAGATTGTGAAGTCTGATTTGCCTAACCGAATTGGAGATGAAAATTTGAGTGATAGTTGTATATGTTATATTGAGAAGGAGTTGCTTAAAAATGTGTCTACGGATAATATGATTGATATGTTTCAAAAATAAAAACCCGTAAAAAGCAAGTTTAAGTGTTTTGTAATTATTTAAGTTGGGGAATGATGAAGTTTGTTCTAAGTTTTTTATAATTTTGTCTTGATTTGTAATTTTGTTCTCGAATGCCGATTGACCCGTCATCGACCCGACCCAAACCGAATCGGTCTAAAAAATTATTTGTATATAGGGTGGACGATAAAAAAAAAATAAAAAAAAGTTGTATACATAGTGGACGATCAAAAAATATTTATACATCAAAATGATTACAGTTTTACTTACCCTGATGTTGCTCGATCAAAGGCTATTTCGTAAAAGAAAATGATTTTGATCCGAATTTGAAAGCAAAATTAAATGAGTCGCAAAGAGACAATTGTCTTGCTTTCACCACCGTGGGGTTCGTGTAGTTACAAATGTTGATAGTTGGTCCCAAAATTGTACCTTTCTAGCATTTACTCCCACAACCCCTCTTGCACTAAGATCATTATAAAGCCAATCTTTGAATTATCTTGTGGCCCACTTAATAATTACTTTCTTGGATCTACATAAAATTTCTTGGATGATCTTTCTGTAGGGCTGGCAATTTTGACACGAACACGAAAACACGACACGAAACACGAAGATGTTAACAGGTTTCGTGTTTAGGCTTAACATGTTTCGTGTCGTTAACAGGTCGACCTGTTAAGACCTGTTACATTTCGTGTCTTAACAGGTCAAAACCTGTTAACCTGTTAAGACCTGTTAAGACCTGTTTATATTTTAATAATAATATAATATATATTTTATATTTTAGATAATATAATAAAGAATTAAAGATATATCAGCGCTACATTTTTATTTTCTGTTTCAAAATCTACGTGAGAGAGACAGACCGCAGACGATCCATCTCCCATTCCCTTCTCCCAGAAGTCCAGAACGCGTCTCCCAGACTGCAAACCCTAACTTGCGAGTTGCGATCGATCTGCCTAAACTTCGCGCACGACCAGACTCACAATCAACTCACGATGGATCATCGACCAGACTCAGATCGATCATCGACCAGACTCACGATCAAACCCTAACTTGCGATCGATCATTCTCCTACAGGTATGTACCATGAAAATCGATCTCCCATTCTCCCTAATTCTTAGTCGCAAGTTTACTAATGGGTTGGAATATCACTGATATGGTGTAGCACTGTAGCAAGATGTTTAATTGATCTCCCATTCTTCCTAATTTACTTATGCGTAAACAACTATCATGTACATACCTTGATGTACAGAAAAAAGGTTCATGTGAATCCATGATAAAAATGCAACTATGCAAGCCCATGTGCTGTTTTAGAGTTCATCTTTGTGATTATATGCAATCTGTGACTTCAAATCATTAATTTTTATTGTTTATATCTTCTAAACAGATGAGTAATTCACAAAATAACATGGAAAGGAAGGGTAAAAAGAGGAAGCATGTTGAAAAAACGGTATGTATGTTTATTCAACTTTTATGTCGTTTGATTGTAGCTTTATGTGTATTTTTTTCTTTATTGTAGATGGATGCAGATTGTACCAAAATTGATCTAGAAAATGATAGCTCTATGGATATGGAAGATGATGAGGGTGACGTTGAGAAGGTAGAGGTTCAAAATGAAACTCGTGATAAAAAAACTCGGGTAAAGAAACAAAAAGAAAGGAAGGAAAGATCTTGGGTATGGGGATACGTTACCAAACTTAAGAAGTTAGTAGTAGCTGGAAAGATTGAATGCAAGTGCAACAAATGTGATCATGTGCTCTTATATGAAAGCAAGCAAGGTACGGGTAACATTACTCGACACTTAGAAAAGTGTGTTGGCAATGTTTATAAAGATGTTGGGCAAATGATGATGGATAGTGAGATGAAATTAAAGTCACCTAGGTTTAATGAAAATACGTTTCGTGAAATGCTTGTAGGTGCTATTGTGATACATGAATTGCCTTTGTCATTTGTAAACTACAAGGGATTCATAGATTTGTTTAAGTACATGCAACCTGATGTGAATATTATCTCTAGGAATACTGTAAAAGCTGATTTACTGAAAATGTTTAAGAGAGAAAAGGAAAAGGTTAAAACCATGCTTATGGAATCACCAGGGAGGTTATGCTTAACTTCTGATTTATGGACTTCCATTGCTACTGATGGGTACTTAGCAATTACAGTTCATTTTTTGGATAAATATTGGGTTTTGCAAAAGAGGGTTTTATCATTTTCTTTCATGCCACCACCTCACACTGGCGTTGCTTTATGTGAAAAAGTGTTTTCGGTTTTAGTTGAGTGGGGCATAGAAAGCAAAATATTTAGTATGACTTTAGATAATGCTTCTTCTAATGACACTTTCATTGGGCTTTTGAGAGACCGACTAAATACAAAACATCATCCTCTTGTTTCTAATGGTATTTATTTCCACTTGAGATGTTGTGCACATATTTTGAACTTGATTGTGCAAGATGGGCTAAAGGAAATTGATGAGTCTGTTTGGAAAGTTAGAGAGAGTGTGAAGTTTGTGAAAGGATCACAAACAAGGAAGGAAAAGTTTCTTGAATGTGTTAAGTTAGCATCTTTAAGTACGAAAAGGGGGTTAAGACAAGACATCGTTACTAGGTGGAATTCTACATTTCTAATGCTTGATAGTGCCCTTTATTATAAGGATGCCCTTATGCATTTAGAAATGAGTGATTCTAATTACAAGAGCTGTCCAAATGCATTAGAGTGGGGCAATATTGCTAAGATTTGTGGTTTTCTTGGACTTTTTCATGAGCTGACAACTGTTTTTTCCGGTACCAAATATCCGACTGCCAACCTTTACTATCCACATGTTTTTTTTGCTTATTTGGCTTTGTATGAGGGTATAAGTTCAGAAGATAAGTATATAGAAAAAATGGCAGGGTTGATGATGGCAAAGTTTCAAAAATATTGGCCTGAATTTAGTCTTACTTTAGCCATAGCTGTGGTGTTGGATCCAAGATACAAATTGCAATTTATCGATTGGAGTTATGCAAAAATTTATGGAGCAGGAAGCAGTGAATATACAAATGTTGATCAGTTATTGCATTCCACTTTCAATGAATATGTTGCGATAAATGTGGCTGATGGTTTATCTACAAACTCCAATAATGCAAGTAGTTCAAATGCTAGCAACGGAGTGGAGGATACAATGGACGATTCAACACATGCCTACGGAATTAAAGCAAGACTTAAGGTAATTTATATGTTTATTTGCATTTAAACATGGTACCTTCTGTTCCAAAAAATGAATGAAATATAGCTTCTGTTCCCAAAAATGAATGACATATACCTTATGTTCCAAAAAATGAATGAAATATAGCTTCTGTTCCCAAAAATGAATGACATATACCTTATGTTCCAAAAAATGAATGAAATATAGCTTCTGTTCCAAAAAATGAATGACATATACCTTCTGTTCCAAAACTAGATTTATAGTAAAAAACTAGTTCTTGCATTTAAGTCTTAAAAAGAAAAAAAAAACTGCATTCTAGTAAAAAACTAAAACTAGATTTATAGTTGGATATTCAATAAATGTGATTTAGGTAAATGATATATAGTATGTGTGTTACTTTTGTGAATTTTATTTGTTTATTTGTGTTGACATTTTTTAGGATTTTGATGAGTTTCAAAGTAAAGATTTTACAATGAACAAGAAGTCCGAGCTACAATTGTATTTAGAGGAGTCAAGAGTTGCTAGGAAGGTGGAACTGGATGTGTTGGCTTTTTGGAAAGCCAATGAGTTTAGATATCCCACACTTGCAAGGATGGCAAGAGACTTTTTGACCATTCCAGTATCAACGGTCGCATCAGAGTCTACTTTTAGTGCAAGTGGAAGAGTACTTAATGAACATCGAAGTTCACTTAGTAAAGATACAGTTGAGGCTCTAATATGCACAAAAGATTGGTTATTTGCAGATTCTAGTAATGTCTCTTTCCCCATATATTTATATTTGTTTTCAAAATAATATATTAATGGTATATGTTTGTTTGTACTTTGAAGGTTCTAACCAAGCTAGTTCAGATGAGCCTACCGAAGAAATGTTGTACGTTAGTCTTGAATCACCTGATTTAAGTTCAACCAGCACTCCTAAGGTAATGTTTCAAGTAACGTTTCATGTGACTTTTTATTCTAATCTATTTTTTATTGATGTTTCTTAGAAATTAAACTAAAGAACCTATAATATTTGAATGGTTTCTTTAGAGTTGCTGAATTGGAGGTTCAACCACCACCAACCTTATGTTTAATAATGTTGCCAAAAATCATTATTTTTTATTAATTACTAGCTTGCTTGAACTTAAATTTGATTTGTGTAACTTTTGTGTGTAGGTTTGAGCAATTCAAGATTTGCGAAGAAACATTTGGCGAAAGTTGAATTTGCGATGCATTATTCCACTTTTTTGGATTGTTGTTTAAAACCGTTTAGGATTATGTGTTTTGGTAATTATTTTTGTTGACTTCTATGAACCGTTGGTAAATTATGTTTCACTAAACAGGTTACACGTTTATGTGATATTTATCTCATTCCTAAACAGGTTTGAAGCAGGTTTTATCGTGTCTAAACAGGTTGAGTAAAACAGGTTTTATCGTGTTGACCTTCGATTAGTTAAAATTTCGTGTCTAAACAGGTTTATCGTGTCGACCCGTTAAAAAACAGGTCGTGTTCGTGTTTTGAAAAATAGACACGAAATTTTTTCGTGTCGTGTTCGTGTCTGACACCTATCGTGTCGTGTCTTATCGTGTCGTGTCTTAACAGGTCGTGTCTGACACGATTTGCCAGCCCTATCTTTCTGAATAGTATTACTATTTACATACTAAAACTATTTCTGAGTTATTTGACATTTTAATCGGATAATTTATAATCAAGAACTAGGGGTAACTTTATGTTATGAAACTCTACCAAGGATTACTTCTATAAACCATCATTATATTTAGTTGAAATTAAGGAAACAATGTTTCATGAAACAATATGTCATTTGGTTGTTAAAATAGTTAGCGGTTATCGAGAGTTCCTATTGTCGGCTTCTGTTACTAGTAGCTTTCTTACTCTTCATGACTGGTTTATGTTAGTAGTAACTTATTTACAAGTGACAAACAATTACCTAAATGATCATTAGTGACAATAAAATCACCAACATATTACAAAGTTAATTATAATATATTATATGTTTTACAAATGTTGTTTGAACTAGTATTATACTCATCATGTGGGCGAGTTTGCAATGTTGTAAATTAATAGAACATCATACAAATTTAAAATTAAAATCTCTCATTGGATGGATACTATCCATTAATGTACCCCACCTTTAGATGAATTTGGTGAAATACAATGTATGAGAATCATTAAAACAACTATTAAACCCTAGCAGAAAGAAGACCATATTAGGTTGGGGGTATGTCTCGGCATACCCCTCGGCAACATCTCGGCGACCATTAACTTGGATGCAATGTTTTGTTTTTCGGAGACGCTTTGAAATTTAAAACTAAAAACTCAAACCCATAAACTTGGATTTTAAAAGTAGAACTTATACGCAAGGCTTTTATAAATCTCTTGGCTGATTTTGAATCTCATTCCGGAAGGATTTGATCACTTCAAACGCTTTATGTTTATGTTTTGACAAGTAAACATAAGCAGAACGACTAAAGTCACCCGTGAATGTGATCAATTATCTTTCGCAAGATCTCAAACATCGTTCTAAAGGAGCACCTATATCCGTATGTATGACAGATGGTAGATGTGAAGCTTTTTCACCTATACATGTGAAATGTACTTTAGTCATTTTGCCACTAAGACATGATTCCCACACATCAGACGAGTCTGTACAAGTGGATTCCAAAATCCCATCGGTTTAGAGGTTTGATAAGCGTTTCTTGTTTATGTGGCTAGGTAGACAACGTTCATATCCTCTAATTTTAGATATTGTTATCATTATTTATGTGACTCGGACTTTGACCTAATAGGATTATCCAAGAGTACTTGGATATCTATAAATTTAATTTTTCTTACTTATCTGAAAGATTGAATGCTATAACTATTTAGAATTGGGATTATTAATAACGAGTTACACCTATTAGCTTAGCCTAGTGGTAAAGGTGTATGACATCTTATCAAAAGGTCTTGGGTTCAAGTCCCACTTGTAACAAAGAATAAAAAATATGGGTTACAAGTTAGGCTAGGGGTTTTCTCTCACAAGTGGTGAGTTTCTTCTGATAGGGATTGGAGATGATCAGGTGGGTGGTGTAATGTCCCCGTTAGTTATCCAAATTTACCGTTCAAAAAAAAAATAACGAGTTCATTTTTTAGTTGAATATTGAACAGTTGGTCATTAACTTTAAGTTTAATTCGAGACTTTCAATAATGATTGTTTTGAGCCATTTAATTCGCATCACATTTATTTGTAGAAGTGGTAAACTAAAAACAGGTAGTTGATTGTTTGTTACTTTGTAAACTATTTGTGAGGATGTTTTTCAAGAAGGCTAGGAGGTTTAACTTTGGGTATATACTTCCCAATTCACACCGAACAGTCCAATATCTTCATGGGCCTAGGTAAGTAGTGCTTTTTCTCAGGAATTGTATCACGAATACGGGCCATCGGGCCCATTAATAGCTTCCCTTCAATCCTTCATTATCAAGCTTATTTCTAATTGTCATCCTCTTTGCAGGCCGAGGCCGAGGTCTCCTAAGTTTTTCAAAAGCTTGTTTCTATTTTAGGGGTATAAACGAACTGAGCGTGTCGATCTCCGCTTTTTATTTTAAGAGAACCCGTGTTTGGTTTATTTCAAGTTTTATAATATCACGAGCCCGGTCCGGTTCGAGCACAAACTCGAATTTAGGCTTGAGCTCAGGAGCGAAACTGACTTAATATCAGGGGTAGCTCGTGCCACCCCTTGAAACCCGTACGCGTAGTAGAAAAACATTATTTTTTTTGTTTTTATATACATATGCTACCCTTAAAAAATTGTGCTACTCCTTAAAAGAAATTATATATCAATGTTGAAGAATAATTTTTATGCTACTCTTTAAAAAAGTTTCTAGTTCCGCCCCTACTTATGCTTGAGCTCGAGCTAGTTTAAGTTTAGCATGCCTCAGACTCTTAACGAAGTGATCACAAATAAATCATAAGCGGTTCGACAAATATTCTCCTTTCTAGAAGGATAAGCCCGACCAAAAAATGTCTTTGTTAGACCATTACAGATAATTACGGTACGAGATACATATTCCTAATTTCACTTGCCAACTTTCGTTTAAACAAGATCTCGCAAACCGTGTGTTGCCGCAGGGATACGTGAGCACATAAAACCGTTACATTGCTATAATCAGGGTTGTAAATAGCTGCCCAGGCGGCCGATTAATCGGCGCCTAGGCGCTATGCGGACATCGTCCGTAGTGCTTTTTGGCTAGGCGGGCTGTCTTGGCTCTCTGGGTCAAAATCGGTCAGAATCGGTCAAAGTCGGCTAGGCGCTAGGCGGGTCCTATACGGGTTTAGGCGGGTTAAATTAAAAAAAAATTAATTTCTTTTTTTCACTTACGCTCAAATACCCAACACACAATTTAATCACAAAAACCCTAGGCGCTCATTATTACTACTAGTTTTTGAAGTGTTTTTAGTATTTTAAGTTGTATCCTTCTGTTATGACTTATGACTTAATACTAGTAAGTGCTAACTACTAACTACTTAAGTAGTAACTTTTGATATTTGACATTTTGACATATTACAATATATAGTCTCTAGAAAATTTATAAATCTTTGTAATTTAGTAGGACCGATTAATCCCCGATTAATCCCCGCCTAAGCCGATTAATCCTAATTCCCTAGTCGGCCGCCTAGGTACCGCCTAGCGTCTTTTGCAACATTGGCTATAATGATACGTGAGGAAACCAAAATAAAAAAAATTAAAAACACAAAACGACCAAATTTAAAAAAAAAAAAAAACTAATTAGTTCAATTTATACACCTCATATCTCAACATTGTAGACTTTAATCAATGATTGAGATAACCTTTATCTCATTAACTCATTGTAGATTATATATATAAAAATACACTTAATAATTACATGAATACGACAATATTAGTCATAATCAAGGCACATGGGTAGCACATTAGTATATTGGTCGATTAGACCCCGTCAATATTCTTAACTTTTGCTTTTCCTTTTTTTTATAATTTTATTTAATATGCAAATCCAATCGAGTATCCTTTTTAATTTGATCAAGTGTAGTGTGCCTAACCAATAACCTCACATCAACTTTTTTCATTTAATTTAATTAAACAAGCGTTGAGTGAAAAGTTATTGTAATTGGTTTTATATAGTTTGTAATGATTTTAATGTAATCAATCCGTACAATATGGTAACTATATAATGGTCTAATTCGCACTCGTGTGAAAACTCCTCCCGGCTCAGCTGGCTAGATCAATGAACAATTGAGCATCAGTTCGCCTTGTCGGGTCTAGAGTGACTTGTGTCGTAACAATAGGAATCGTAATTTTTTTTCTTATCGGCTAACTCACACACTTATTTATATTATTTTTTAAACTACCTTTATTAAATAACACATTTTATTAGGTTTAAACGCGGTTCGTCTTAATAAAAAGGTTTTTTTCCTTAACTGTTAACTCACACACTTATTTATATTATTTTTTTAAACTACGTTTTTTAAATTACACATTTTATCAGGTTTAAACGTGATAGAAAAAGGTCTTAACTTTTACCATCGCCTACCCCAAATGACGAATGTGCATGTTATAGTTACTAACAACTTTTCTCGCATAACTCAACTTTTCTATATTTTTTTCTAGCTACACCAAGAAATAGTTATCAATGATCTTAAATTAATATATAAAAATCATGATTCAGGTACAATCATTTGAACATATGAGGATGATATAAAGTAAATGAAAAGAAAGAAAAAGGTAACTTAACTGACTTTAAATATTATTTAAGTTTATATTTATGGTGTAATATAATTGACTTTTAAATAATGTTTTGTTGTTCCATAAAGTTAACTAATCTGGGAATTAGAAATCATATGTATGTATAAACAAATAGGATACATGCGATGTTATTTGCAACACATATATATAATAGTTTAACATCCATGGACTTTTATATTTTATTATCTATACTTTAAAGATAAGAGAAATATAAAGATATTCTACAATAAATTGAATTAATTAATAACTACAGCGATATAAATGTTTAGTAATTTGTGGTTGGGGTTTCACCACAAGTTTTTCTAAATTATATAATATATATGCACGTATGATTAAATGATTACCATAAAAAGTTTCATCCTACGTTGTACCTTCCATAACAAGAAAAACAAATTATAAAATACTATTTATTAAATAAATGTTTGTAGATGTTTCATGTTTTTTTAACAATTTCATTTTTTATTGAAAAAGTTAAAAAAAAAATGTTATCTTTACACTTATATAATTGTTTAAGTGAATACCGCCAACGTTTTTGGAACCATTTACAGTTCCATGTTTTAGGTTTGCATAACCAACGTATCAGGATCGAGCAACTATTTTTAGCCGTTAACTAAATTCAAGATTAATAAGAATAATTATTTTAACCGTAATAAGTGATAGAATCTAAGTAGTGACGGATCTAAATTAAAACTTCAGGGGTAACGTTTAATGAAAAAATCATTTCAGGGGTAAAAAATGCCTAAAACATTAAAAAAATCTGCTACGCAATATAAATTTCTCACTACGCGGTGTAAGTTTAAAGGGTAGTGTACGCCACCCCTACAAATAAGTTGGGTCCGCCCCTGAATCCCACTATCTCACCACTTCATACTAATAATAAGATAAGAATATATGTATATACATAAAAAAAAGTACCTTAAATATCATACTTTTTAAAAATAGATCTTAAATAAGTTGAAATTTACATTCATTGTAATCAATTAATTAATATAATATATTAATATGTAAAATGAATAACATTGTTGCAACGACAGATTCAGGATTCTTTCTAAATGGAGTCATATTTATCGACCCTCTTATTTATTTCGATCTCGACGACAGAATTTTCAGGTCGGGTCACTTTTACTACCCATTAAACTTTTTTCGAACGGTCAAACATTTTATAAAAGAACACGACTAGCAAAAAGCTAGCGAAAAGGAGAGTTACCTAATTTAATCAAAACAATTGAAGCTATACACCATCTATTCCAATCTAACAAGGGTTTTCTGTTAGACAAAATATATTTACTAAATATATATACATATATTTCGTATATATATACATATTTAAATATAATATGTGGCATTTAATCATTTATCTTAAATGATCAATTACCTAATTAACCCTATCAGACTTTTATTTGATAAACGTAATTGGCCTTAATGATGGACTAGGGTTTCCCCTTGGATGTATATATATAGGGCCTTATTAAAGAGATGAGTAAAAAGAATCACCTATCATTATTTTCGTCTCTCTCTCTCTCTCTGCTCTCTCTCTCTCTAAAATCGTAATCCCCTTTACGATTATCATCATCATTAGCATACACCCTTAAGAGGAACCAAAGCTACTCACAAGATGGACAACCTGACTGCTGCTGATCTCAACCAGATGACAACAGGTAATATTTACATATGTATTATCTGTTTATTATAACGATTCAGAATTCGATCAACATTTTTTACCTCTACTTTTAAGCCAAAAGAAAGAGAGGCTTTGATCTCTTGTAGAATACTCGAATGTAGTCCGTACCATTTGACCCGTCATTAAAGATTTTTTCATTTATGCTCTTCCATAAGCACCACAACGTAGTCTGGAAAATACCCGTATAGATGTCTCTCATTTCTGTATCATGTTTTACTAGCCACTTACCCGGGTCTAAAACGTAAATATATATATATATATATATATATATATATATATATATATATCATTGGAAAACCCTTATAATCTTGGAAAACCTGGAAAACCTTTTCCACCAATCACACATTTTCTTTTCTTTTTTCTTTTTATTTTAGAGAAAGGGTATAATTGTCAAATTTAACCAATCTATTTTAGTAAATTATTTATAAAATTTAATTCCCTGTAACCAATTTCAAGATTTACAGGGATTTTTCAACCCTAATATCACGTTATTATTATTGACTGTACGTTCATTATCACTATCGCCAGAATCTTCATCGTACATTCGTCCTGATTAACACTATTCTTCTTCAATATAATTCACGTAAGTTCATCAGGTTTATTGCTAATCACCATCATTTTCATTCTCGGTCGTTCATCCACCATTATCGTCCATGGTGTCCAATCGATCCTGTTCCAATCAAGTAGACGAATCAAATCAATCACACGAATTCATTGATGGTGTCGAATCACTGAATACAAGTTATGAAGACAATCCTGATTTCGATAATCCTGATTTCGATATGGATAATATAAACGAAACAACTGCCGATCATTGTTCTTCGCTTGTGTATGCCAATGAAGATAGTACTCTCCCGCTTTCTACTCCTGTCAAGAACAACAGTTTAGCTGTTGCTGAATCCATTGATAATCCAGAAGTTAACCACGAAGGTATGGTTTTCATACAACTATAAGTTACAGCTATGTAATACTTATACTCATCAGGTTATTTTTTACTATTAATTAACTCATATTTACACCAATGTAACCATGTATACTATTTACAATGCCGTAATCTATCTTGCGATCATCCATGTAATTTTGAATTATAATTTACCAACAAAATTAGACCAGTGTAACCATGTATAATATTACAATGCCGTAATCTATCGTCCGATCATCCATGTAATTTAGAATTGTTCTTTACAAACAAAAATTATACCACTGTAACAGTTTATATATTACCTTGCTGTAACATATTTTTTCTGTATTAGTTTTTTCCTACATACATTTTGTATACTCTAACGTTTATTTTTATTCTTTTTTATTATATTAGATTCTGTTTCTAGTAATTTCTATGACTCCCCAAATGGGACTCGGTATTGGATCCCTAGTGTGCCATCAGATTCTAAACCAAAGGTGAATACCAAATTTGATTCTTGGGAGAATGCATATGCTTTTTACGAAGCCTATGCAGAGCAAGCTGGCTTTTCAACCAAACTTTCTCAGAGTAAAAAAAAAAGAAAACAGGAAAAGTAACAATGAGATACCTATCGTGTTCAAGAGCAGCTAAACCTACTACAAAGGAGAAAGATTCAGTCGAATTGACCGACACATCTCCATCTCGCCTGACTAGTTTCAAAAGGACTGATTGTAAAGCAATCATGAAGATAAGAGTTGTAAAGAATACAACTCAGTGATTCAACAGAAGATACTTCCGACAAGGAATATCGTGGTTGATTTGGTCAAGTCTGATTTGCATCAAACATTTCTTTTTTCTTTCCAGCTCTTTAATGTTAACTCAGTTCCCATCAATGACATTTTGGTTGTTAACATTTTTATTATGGCTAACTAATATACAATATTACAGCATTGTAACATCACTTCGCATATGTGAGCCTAACTAATATAAATTTTATATTTACAATTAAATTCCGAATATTACACTTGAACTTTCTTCACATGAACCCCAATATGAAAGATTTATTACTCACAATTTCATAGATACATAAGATACTATACTTTTAATATACATTTACTAGTAACATTGTTTTGTATTATGGTTAGAAGTTTGTAATCATTACAGTGGTGTTCTTTTATACAAATTACAATACTGATATTATGGTTGTAAGATTGTAGGCATTATAGTGGTGTTCTATTATACAAATTACAGTACTGTTATTGTGGTTACAATACTGTAATCATTACAGTGCATTTCTATTATACAATTTATAGTAATGTTATTATGGTTACAATACTGTAATCATTACAGTGCACTTCTATTATACAAATTACAGTGCTTTTATTAAAAAATCGTGTTGTTGTATTTTATTTTTTTCCCATTGAACATAAACTGTAACACTTATTATACATTTATTTCATTAAGAATGGAGTACGTTTAACATATTACATTTGAATACATCACATGATTAGAGTATAACATTTTGTAACAAAAGCTAATGGAAGTTACATTACTTCTGTCAATACAATTAGGGGGGGAAAAACCTGTCATTCACATGTTCACTACAGAAACGTCACGATAACTTGAAAAAAACAATAAAACGATCACGTTGATGTTACCAAGTTTGAATCACATGTTCAAAAGCCAACCAAACAAAATCAAAACATAATTTATCAAAAACAAAAGTTATGTGCCATAACTTAAACATCATAATCCAACTTTTTTTTATGTTCATGTGTTATTCATCTTATAAAAGTCTCCTGCCTCCCAAACAACTTTATCTTTGTGGCTGTTCGCATCACTTGTTAACATCTTGCAAACGTATTTCCTTCTCAATGAATTGATCATCCGTTGTTTTGCTTGTTTTCCTTTTGGAAACCCACAATTAAAATCATTAACTTTACTCCCATTGAACATATCCATATGCCTCATCATGAAAACACCACAATCATTGTAGTTGTCACTTGTCGTCCACCCAATCAGAAGCCTTTGTTTTTAGCAACTATAGCTCTCTTCTTCTTGGCTTTCTGAAGGTCATTCGAACCATCCGCGCCCATATCACCATCACCTTTACCTTCTCCTGTTTTTAACCAAACACACATTTCAAAATATTATTTTCAAGAATATTATATGTATGTTATTTCTTTTTATATACCTTCTCCTGCTTAAGCTTTGGAATTTTAGCTATAAATTTTGCCAACATGATAAATATATTAATCACACTTACTTGTGTCTTTATAACAGCAACAATACAAAACGTAACAAAAAAAATTTGTTACCTCCTCCTTTCTTACCCATTCCTTCTTATTGCAATACTTACTAATTATTACCTGCCAAATCAACCGTCACGCTACACAATTGAGAACTAACAATATCAGTGAAAACTAACTTTGATTAAACAAATCCAACAACACTATTTTTTTTAATAAAAGCACTGTAACTTGTACATTAGAACACCAATGTAATGCCTACAAACTTACAACAATAATAACAGTACTGTAATTTGTGTAGTAGAACACCACTGTAATTATTACAGTGCTGTAATTTCTATATAAGAACACAACTGTAATAATTAGAAACTTCTAACCATAATAAAATATTATTCCACGATTGTAACACTGTCACAATATAAGAAAGATATTTTTTTTACAAACTTATAACATAATACAAAATCATTACAATTAGATGCATAACATTCTGTGTACACCACTCAAGAGGATTATCATGAATTCAAAATTTTGTAGGAGACTAGTACATTACCAAGAACGAACCATATATATATGAAATATTCATACTTTGTAATCAATAACATCACTGTAATACTAATTATTATAAAATTCCCCTTTACCCTCTTTTGGTTTATACATTTTCAGAATGTTACAACCACATTTATACACCACATTACTTCTCCTAAAGATTGCAGTAACATAAACAGAACAACATTAATATACAGGATAGTTACAGTAATGTAATTGGTGTTTCGTTAACTGAAACTATATACACATAAACAATACCACATTCATATATACTATAATTACAGTAATGTAATTGGTGTATATGATGTCTACATAATGTAAATATTACGCTGAAAGCATCTTGAATCATAACCTTTCCTTCGATAGATAGAAACCTCATGGATCTAACTACAATGAATTTCAGTTTAGATAAAGAAAACCTAAAAAAATGCTTTGCGTGACAAGAAACTCACCGTCGCCGTCTTCTTTTACTCCGTATCAGTCGCCGTGACAAGAAACTTCCACTATCCCGATCTCGGCGCCCTAATTACAGTACAAGCTTTTCACTAAGGTTATACAGTTGTTTCATCAACCTCGATTCACCACTGTAACGAACGAAATCGTATAGCAAAACCCTAGATTTTCTTCGTCGCCGCTGGCTTGATTTTTATGGGTAGAGATTTTTAATTTTTGAATGCGAGATATCAACACAATCCGGAAGAAAAATGATTAGAAGGAGGTTCCGTAAAATCAGCTTTTAGTTTTGGCAGTTCGTTTATTTGGGGTAACCAAATTACCATTATACCCATCTATAAATGTTTTCTTTTATAAATATTTACAATCTAGCCCCTCTTTAATCTGGTCCCTTAGTTTTTAAATCAATGGCTAAAAAAGGGTTTTCCAGGTTTTCCAGAAAAATAAGGTTTTCTGCGGATCCTTACCCTATATATATATATATATATATATATATATATATATAGGAATGAGAACAATTAATAACTCTTCCTTGGAGCAATAACCAAATAACCACATCCTAGTGGCTTGATGAAAAAACAGGTGCTATGGATTAGTGACATGTGGCACTCCCTTTTTTTCTTTTTTTTTTTAACAGAAAGGGTATAAGAGTATTTTACCCAAAAGAAAAAAGCACCCCCTCATTTTTAAAACGCTTATAACTTTTTTATCCGAAGTCGTTTTTTTATAAAAATTATACCATTGGACTCCTTGCTTTTTTATCTTTAATTCAGATGTGGTCCCGACTTTTTTCGAAGGTTTTTTTTCAAACGTCCGTATTAACATTAATGCTACAGAAAAAAGGCACCGACGCTACCCAAAAAAGGCATCAGTGCTACTTTTTGTAACATTACATGTCAATACGGACGTTTGAAAAAAAGTGTAAAAAAATGTCGGGACCACATCTGAATTAAAGATAAAAATGCGACGAGTCCAACGGTATTGTTTTTATAAAAAACCGACATCGGATAAAAAAGTTATAGCCGTTTTAAAATGGAGGGGGTACTTTATTGGTTGAGTTAAATGACTAAAATACCCTTTCTGGAAAAGAAGGGAGAGGGACACTTGTCATAATTTTGGTGGTTCAAATGGGTTATTTGGTTATTCCTCCAAGCAAGGGTTATTAATAGTTCCAAACCCTATATATATATATATATATATATATATATATATATATATATATATATACACTATCCAAAAAATTCTTATCGGTAAAACAATATTCAATAATAATAATAAAAAGTTCAATAACAACTACAAATTTGAGAAGATAAATTTATACATTATATTTCTTGTTACATTGGTTTGACGACCGTCTTCATCCAAAATCAAGATCTTTAGACATTTCTTGCTTTTCACCCTTAATAAAGCAACATATAGTGGTCCCCACCTGAAATTAGTGGTTGAGATTTAGTTCTCAAAAGTTCTCAAAGTAAAAAGTTCACATTTGAACCTAACCCTATATCGTAATAAAAAAAACCAAATTTACAACACTGAGTTTTATTTTTATTAAGTTTTATAGGGTTTCTACGGGGTCTACAAAATTTAAGGGGTCTACACGGAACCCTTCCCTATATATATATATATATATATAGGGTTAGGTTCAAATGAGATCTTTTTCTTTTGAGAACTTTTGAGAACCATTCTGAGCCACTAATTTTCAGGGGGGGGAGCATTCAAATTCATGGGGGGGATTTCCATATATATAAACTAGTGGATTAGAATGGTTCTCAAAAGTTCTCAAACCAAATTAGTTCTCAAATGATCCTCTCCCTATATATATATATATATATATATATATATATATATATATATATAGAGAGAGAGAGAGAGAGAGAGGATCATTTGAGAATCAATTGGGTTTGAAAACTAAAAAGAACCATTTTAAGTCACTAGTTTATATATATGGAACCCCCCCCCCCCTCCATGAATTATAGTGGTCACCACCTAAAATTAGTGGTTTGAGAACCAATTGGGTTTGAGAACATTTGAGAAAACCATTCTGAGCTACAAGTTATATATAAGGAAATCCCTCTATGAATTTAAATGCTCCCCACCTGAAAATTAGTGGCTCAGAATGGTTCTCAAAAGTTCTCAAAGAAAACAGTTCTCATCTGAACCTAACTCTATATATATATATATATGACCACTATAATTCATGAGAGAGATGATACATGTAAATAAACTTGTGACTCAAATTAATTCTTTTTAGTTCTCAAATCAAATTGCTTCTCAAATGATTCTCAATCTATATATATACATATATATATTATATGATTAAAGTTGTTCAAATTATGTACATATAAATATAATATTTTAATGCATGTGTTTGTTTACCTTTGAAAAGTACATACGTGCTTCTAGAACGAGAGTCCAATAAGTCAATTATTCCCGACTATGAAGTGTGGATACTCATATACCGTGGTTTCTATATGTATTTTGATCTGGTAGCTAGCTAGCTTGTCTGATAAACATGAGTTAATAATATCGTTGGTGAATTCAGTGGTATAATAGTATTTTTGTATGACAAGTATACATCATACAAATTAAGAGGTATACGCACAGTATTCTTTATTTGATATTACTGAAATTTTAAACACAAACATACCCACGGGTTCGAGGGAGCACCAACCCCTTCGTCTGGGTTCAAGGGGCTTGTGCCCCTTTAATGGCGTACTAGTGATAACTAGATTATTAGCAACTAATTATAACTGTGACGTCATGAATCACCGTGTACAGTCACATCAAACGACTCTAAATGAGTGATCAAGAAACATGTTGTCATGTCATTAGCAAAAACATAAAAGATAAAACGTTTACAAACGTTGTTCAAATGAGTTTAGCGGAAGCATAGATAAAGATTGTTTTAAAATAGTTTCACAACATGAAAAGTTTTGGAAATGTAAGGTCCCAATGCAAGTGAACATCCTAGTGGTGGACACGTGCATGCAAATTAAACGCCAAATGCAACATCTATTTGCCTGAGAAAATATGTTTAAAAACAATCAACAATAATTTTGTTGAAGTCACAAAAATGAAATGGAAGTTGGAAAAAGTGTTTAACATGAACTACATCATTAATTTAGTTTACGTGAACTTGTCGATCAAACAAAATAACTATTGTCATGAGTCATTAGAACCGAAGCTTAACCAAAAGTGCCTTAGTGCAACATGCTTAATCCCAAACATGATCGAAGTTAGCGCGTTAATACGGGTAAAGTTTGTCAAACCTGATAGATCTATCCAAGATTGCATTTGATATAGTAAATGTTGTATTTTAATGTTAGAAAAGCTACATTTAAAAGTAAAAAGTTGTATTAGCATGTAAAAGAAAGTTGTTATCTAAAAATGTTAAATTTGAATAATAAATGTTAACCTTATAAAAAAAAAAGGTTATATTATATAACATAAAGATTTCATTACATTTAATATGACTTGACCTAATGAAACCCTTGAGAAAAAGTTACATTAGACATAATACAACATATAATACAACATGAAAAGTATAAGCCAGACCGGACAGGACCATAACAATGAAGAGTATAAATAGAGGTTAGTTTAGATAAATGTTAGGATCGGTCGTTGTATTTTATATATAGTCATGGTCTTGGATGACCAAACAATGACATTGACAATATTACATATTTTAAAAATCTTAAAAGAGTATCTAATGTTAATGGGTAATTAAATAGTGATTAATGAAAGCGTGTGGGGTCACGGACTTATGCCTATATTAGTGATAATTAATAAGTACATTTAAGGTCCGAAGACAAAGTTAATTATATAGAAATGCATCGAGATTATCAATAAGATATTCTTAATTATTTTAATGGAAGAAAATGACATCGAAACAAGCAAGTGGGGTAGTGGTGGGAACACACATGATTCCAAATATCATGAGGTCAAGGAGCGTGTGTGTTACTTTTATATAAAAGAGTTAATTACGGTTTTCCTACTTGTGGTTTTTCTCAAGGTTTAGATTTTTTTTTTTAAACAACGATTTCATTGAAACGAGACCCGCCTCACTAGCAGGGAGCTAGGGAAGGCACAAAACATACAAGGAAAATGGAACGGGGACTTTCATAGCAAAACTGTCCCCACATATCATATCCCAAGTTAAACTAACCCATTTGCTTCTATTTTTTAACCGAAATATAACTAGAACATTTAATCTCGTCATGCATAACTTGAATCGACACTTTTTTGTCTTCAAAACTTGTCTCGTTTCTGCTTTTCCAAATCACCCAACAAGCTGTAAGGATGATGACGAAGAAGATCATCTTGCCCTTTCTATCAAACCTTAAGTCTTAGACCACCTTAAGCATATCCTCAATAGTGAAAGCATATATAGGAGGCACTTTACACCAAGAGGACACCTTAGCCCACACATTAGCTGCAACCTTGCTTCCCATCAGCATGTGAAACACATTCTCGTCCTCCTCTTGACAGAGCATACATCGTCAGTCAGAAATCATAACATTCCTTCGGATCAACACATCTTTGGTAGCCACCCTATCCTTCAAAGCTCTCAAAAAGAAAGTGTTGAAAAACTTATTTTTATATTTGCACACCAAAGGTTTAAAATTTACAACACTTTTAATCCATCTTACTAGGACTGTTCGTAGTGGGCGTCATCTCCTCTTCATAGCGGTTGGATACACCGCCCCCAAGACGTTATGGGTCCAAATGCTCTCCATGACGTGAAATCTATAACGCCTTCCTTCTTGGTTTTCTTGATTTTTGATTGGTTGAAATTATTAAATGATTTTATTATAGGAAATGATGAGATGTGCATTATGACTACACAACTTTTAATTATAAAGCACATTGGTTACTAGGACGATATGTGTCGTAAAACGCCAACTTAAGGGTTCCATGACTATGGATAACCTAACTCCATCTATCTTTTCTATTTATGCTTTGTTAATAACCAAACTAATCTTATCTTTATTTAAAAGAAATTAAAAAGTCAATTTCTAAATCAAAGAAATTAAGAAATTAATTATATTTATTGTAGCAATATAAAATAAAAATACTCTCCCCCTCTTTTATTGACTTTTTTTTTATTAATACTCTATTGATAATCTTGTAACTTTTTTAAAGAGTCATAATAAATGTAAAATGAGTACTTCTTCTTTTAATCTTTTTTTCTAAACAAAGTTGTTGTTTTGAAACTAAAAGACTTGTTGCGCGTTGTGGTATTGGCGGCACAATCTCAAAATAACAAAACGCATACAAATAAAGCATGCTATGATGTTGTCACTACGTCATAAGTGATTTAGACATATGATGGGTGAAAGAATACGCCACGGATGCCACGCATCATGATTATTATTTTTTTTAAACAAAGTAATTGTTCATAAATTTTTGTATTTTAATATGTACAAGTAAAAGACTCGTGCGTTGCTGCGGACTGATTTTTTTTTTACATGTGTATACATTCAAATAGTATGAAAATTATCATAGTCATAAGATACCAAATGACATAGAGTTTAGTTGTTTTAGTCATTACAAAAGTAGTCATGAGATACCAAATGACAAAGAGTTAAGTTCAAAAGAAAGTTATGACTTTTAGAGTATAAAAGAAAGTTTGGAGAGGTAAAATAATATCACGTTGCCCATCATGGTGTACAAAAACCGATAACTAATCTCCTCTGGTGTAGTGTCTACGATTTTTCTTAGCTTCACTGAAATTCTAATATCTTCTTTGGTCTTATTACTTGGTAGCTCATCTGCATCTTTAAAAAAATTACACACCATAATACCAAGATAAAATAAATCATGTAGGTACACACCATAATACCAAGATAAAATAAATCATGTAGAGGCAGAAGTATTGACAAGAAAAAAAATAATGGCAAAGACTGCTATTATAAATGTCATATTAGTGCATCAAGTTAGCAAATTAAAAGAACATTTAGCTAAGACACTATTAGGTCACAAACTCAAAGAAAGTTTTGTCAAAATTTCAATTAAAACGTAAAGTTTAAGGTCTCATTTGACGGGTGGATACCAATTTTATACATAGAAAGTACCTGAATTTGTTGAAAAACATTTGCAAAGTTGCACATCAAAGCTGTTACACATAAATAATACAATCAGCACATGAATAAGAAACATTGATTATTACCAAGATGTTAAGGATGCTTCAAAAATTTACCATGAAATTCCTTTGATAACCAAAACGAAGTTCCTTCCATTGTAGCAGCAAGTCCATTGTGCACCTAGAAACATAAGGCAATAGTAATTTTGGACAAACAATCTTCCATGAAACTTTATATTCAATCTACAAATTTGTGAGACAACGAAACCAAACTAAGCAATGCCATATGAATTTGACATACCTTTAATTTGTGGGATTCACTGCCCTGTAACTTGTAGTGAACATGATATTAGATTATTATTGTAATAACTTGGTTTCTATAATAACCATTTTTATTGAATATAATCTGATAAATCAAAGAACAAACATAGTATAGCCCATAAACACCAACAAATTTTATTAAAAAAATGTAGAAATGACACATAAGAATGCTTATAAAAGCTATTGTCACCCTTAAATGAAAGTTTAGAATACTCAAGCAATAAAACAACTCAAATTATTATATATGAAAAATAAAAAATCTCAGCACATGAATAAGAAACATTGATTATTACCAAGATGTTAAGGATGCTTCAAAAATTACCATGAAATTCCTCTAATAACCAAAACGAAGTTCCTTCCATTGTAGCAGCAAGTCCATTGTGCACCTAGAAACATAAGGCAATAGTAATTTTGGACAAACAATCTTCCATGAAACTTTATATTCAATCTACAAATTTGTGAGACAACGAAACCAAACTGAGCAATGCCATATGAATTTGACATACCTTTGTGGGAGTCGTTGCCCTGTAACTTGCACTGAACATGATATTAGATTATTATTGTAATAACTTGGTTTCTATAATAACCATTTTTATTGAATATAATCTGATAAATCAAAGAACAAACATAGTATAGCCCATAAACACCAACAAATTTTATTAAAAAAAAATGTAGAAATGACACATAAGAATGCTTATAAAAGCTATTGTCACCCTTAAATGAAAGTTTAGAATACTCAAGCAATAAAACAACTCAAATTATTATATATGAAAAATACAAAATCTCAGCACATGAATAAGAAACATTGATTATTACCAAGATGTTAAGGATAATGCTTCAAAAATTACCATAAAATTTCTCTAATAACCAAAACGAAGTTCCTTCCATTGTAGCAGCAAGTCCATTGTGCACCTAGAAACATAAGGCAATAGTAATTTTGGACAAACAATCTTCCATGAAACTTTATATTCAATCTACAAATTTGTGAGACAACGAAACCAAACTGAGCAATGCCATATGAATTTGACATACCTTTGTGGGATTCACTGCCCTGTAACTTGAAATGAACATGATATTAGATTATTATTGTAATAACTTGGTTTCTATAATAACCATTTTTATTGAATATAATCTGATAAATCAAAGAACAAACATAGTATAGCCCATAAACACCATCAAATTTTATTTAAACAAATGTAGAAATGACACATAAGAATGCTTATAAAAGCTATTGTCACCCTTAAATGAAAGTTTAGAATACTCAAGCAATAAAACAACTCAAATTATTATATATGAAAAATACAAAATCTTAACACATCTGCAATGTCTCAAGTATATTTGACTCATGTTTTCACTTTGTTTTTTCTATTTAACTGTGTTTGTTTTAAGTTTCTATGTAATGGTGTTTTGTTATGTCCAATTTCAGGTATGGTTGTGTTCATATATCAAAATTGCGTATGCATGTGTTGTTGGAAGTACTTACTCGTAGTTGGGCTCTTGATAGCTTGGCGATGCATGTGTAGACCACGCCCTGCAATTTTGTATTTGTTTTTTCTGGTTAGTTTGCTTTAATTTATTTTTAAGCATGGCCTTTTTAGATTTTGGGGTAAACTTCTTTAAAGATATGATTTTAACTACAAAGGAACAAAGAATATATACTTGAAGCTCAGAACTATTACAGAGAAACCTGCTGTAGATGAATAAGGAAATACTAAATTCTCAAAACCTATACTACAGAAATAAAGCTCAAACATAGTGTAGGCCTCCAAAGATAAAATCAATTTATATAAGCATATATATAAATATAGTTACTATATATGTACAATAAAAACACAAATTTCCACAAGTTTTTAGACATTAGTAATAAGTTAAATAGAAATGATTTCCACATGTATTTTTGTCTTTTAATTATTAATACATGATATTAATCTATATCATATCTTACAGTTTTTTCACATAGAATTTTCATTTATTTTATATGTTTAAAATTGACAATTTAGTAACCTTTGTGTCACATGGTTATCGTTCAAAAGATAATACTTTCTTTTCTTAAATATAAAACTACTAAATTAAAAATAATAATAATAATAACATATCCCATTTAAATATCCGTTTTTATTAAACGCATACATGTTTACTCTGCAACGCATTATTTAATTTGTGGCACAAGTGTGGCTTTTTTTATATAAAAAAATAAAAATAAAAAGTTTAGGTTATGAGGTATGACTGCGTTGTTTGTCCCCCTCCCCCTTAATTTCCCTGTACTCATCCATCATCATCATCATATATCATATATCCTCCTTTGTTTTCTAATCTAACTAATCTAGGGTTCAACTTCCACACCTCAATTCTTTGTCTTTCCACTATTAAAAAAACCCTTACTTTTATATACATATATTTTCCCCATCCATTTTTTATAATTTTATTGTTTTCTGTTGCTTCATGTTTGTATAATCAATCATATCATATCATATCAATGGCCGGTTTGGATTTAGGCACTGCTTCTCGTTACATCCACCATCAGCACCAGCAACAACAGCATCAGCTCGGCCACCTCTCCGACTTGCACCTCCACACCACCCAACCGGAAAACCACCACCTCTTCTCCGACGGCCCCGCCGCCCTCCACAACCACCACCACCACCACCAGAATCAAGAGGAAGATGAACACCATGACAACTCTGGTGGTGGGGGTGGTGGCGGCGGGTCAGGTGATAACGTTGGGCGGCGACCTAGAGGCCGCCCAGCGGGATCCAAAAACAAGCCAAAACCTCCGGTGATCATCACCAGAGAAAGCGCCAACACCCTACGAGCTCATATCTTGGAGATCGGAAACGGGTGTGATGTTTTTGACTGCATAGCTACCTACGCAAGACGCCGGCAGCGAGGGATCTGCATACTCTCCGGCAGCGGAGTTGTAACCAATGTCAGCCTCCGGCAGCCGGCCGCCGCAGGGTCCGTGATGGCGCTTCAGGGACGGTTTGAAATCTTGTCCCTCGCCGGATCTTTCCTCCCACCGCCTGCCCCGCCGGGAGCCACCAGTTTGACCATCTTTTTAGCCGGTGGACAAGGGCAGGTGGTGGGCGGGAACGTGGTCGGAGAGTTGACGGCCGCCGGGCCGGTGATCATCATCGCCTCCTCGTTCACTAATGTTGCATACGAGAGACTCCCACTGGAAGAAGAGGAGCCGGAATTAGGCGGAGGACTGCAGATGCAACCGCCGCCGGCTTCTCAGGCAGCCGACGGTGATGTCACCGGCGGAGGGAACCCGTTTCCGGACCCATCTGCCGGACTACCGTTTTTCAACCTACCGCTGAATATGGGTCCGAATGTTCAGTTGCCGGCGGAGTATCCACGGACTAATAACGGCATTAATCCGTTCTGATATGGATCGGGTTAGTTAATTATTAGCTTGTTTTGATCATAAACAATATTGTTCATCAATCGAATCAAACTGCTACTTATCTTGTTGTTATCTTAATTTGGGGTTTTCATCTTTTTTCTTAATTAATTTCTTGTGTTTTGTAACTAATTCAAAAGCTTTTTTTTTTTCATTTTCAATTTGTGTTCCACTTCCCCAATCTCTTTCTTCAAGGCACCATATTCAAGATTTGGGATTTTTCAGGAATGTGTCACAGCTCATTATAATTTTTTTTAATACTAAATACTAGCTAGATTTTTTAAGACCAAATTATCATAAATTAATCTATAACAAGCAATTTTTAATTAGATGCATGTTAATTATTTACAAACAGGATGTCCAACAAGCTGATATAGTAAGAGTTCTGAGAATCAAGCATTATAATTAAGGTTTTGGCTGGGGTGGTGGGATGTTTTGTTTCATTAGTTCTGTTGCATATATTGTTTTCAGTAACAACAGTAAATATATATATAGCAACAGAATTGAAAGTAAATTATGGGGTTAATTAATTTGGTTATATAAGTACTAACTCTTGTGGTACGGTGGGTGGTTTTCTGTGTTGATTTAGCTATTAAAGAAAGTACAAACTCTTGAATTTATTAAGACAAGATCACTTTGTGAATTATAAACCTTTCCAAATTAATTATCCCCACTGTTTTAGTGAGATTTTAAGAGTATTTTTGTTTGTTTGAATCGACAATCTTTATATATTGTTAATTAGTTACTTGTAGTTTTGAATAACAATTGAATATTCATTTCATGCTGCCGCCCATGATTAATAAGTGTTTTTGTCCCTGCTAAACCTATAATTCAAGATTTTCAGTCTTCTTCTATATTTAAATGCACACCTCCCTCGTTTATATTTTTTAAAATAGCCTTTTTTAATTTGTCTGAAACCCATGCCAAATTGTCTAATCATCTCTCTCTCTGACACACACACACACCTGACACATACATAAACACAAGGTAGCATTTGCTTTCAGATATGGAGCAATTCAATTCCATGCAGTGAAAGACAGGCAGCCTACTGTAGTACTCCAACTGCTGCCCTAGTTAACAAAATGTCACCTTAATATATGATCATATGAGTATATATAATTATATATATGTATACATATAGTTACCAAATTATTTCAGCAGGTATATATGTCTTGGTATTCAAGCAAATGATGTTTCAATATTCTTAAGTTAATTAACAACTTTGTTTTGATGATGGAGGAATTGAAGTAGCAGCTTTATATATATATGCAGTTTGAGAGTAAAGTAATCTTTCTCATTGCATGTGGGTAACATGTGTAGGTGTCATAATTAAAACCAACGCTAGCTGCACATGTTCATGCATTTATAGATAATTTGCTTGATGATATATATCATCCATATATGTTTATTTAATTAATAAGTAGTATAATAGCTAGCTAGAGCTCCCCTGCACAAGTGCAAACTGATCTAACTAATTGTACCTGGCAATTAAATCACTATTTTTCCCTTGTGTAACTTCCTAGGGTTTAGATGGCTGCAGTTTGATCACAAGAAAAAACATCATCTGTTCTTTTAAAAGGCATATAATTAAGATGTTCTGTAATTTATCAAGTATTATAGAAATACAATAAAGATAATTACAAAAACCTAATCAGATTATATGTTTTAGTGTTGATTATAAACATTAATATGATCAACAAACTCCATATATATTATCTGGATATTAATTCCAGTGTTATAATTAAGTTAACGGACATAAAATCATAAGGGGGTTGAGGTGCTTATCGATCAACACAATTAAAACGCCTCGCTTGAACCCCAAATGCTCTGGATATCGGATTCTGGCGAACTAGATTCAAATGGATTCTTCACTAGCTCCAAATCCGGGCTGAAATAATTGTGACTCAAGCTTCATTGATCGGATTGAATGGATTTGCACACATAACAACGTATTAAGGCTTCAACATGCTAGGGAAGGGTGTCCTGCGAAGACCCTCTAGCGTGAGAATAAGTATTTGTATTAGATCGAAGATGATAAAGTATAGGGAAGGGGGGGGGGGGTGTATGAGAAGTTAGTGAGAGAATTAGGGTTACACACCAGTGTGGTGTGACATCAGGCGCATGCACATGAAGGTGCGTGGAGGTTCTAGAAGGAGTCATGCTCCTTTCATGTTGTACGCATTAGCTGAAGGGGCATGTTCAACTAATGTGTGACACGTGTGAAAACCGCCTTTTTGTCCCTACATTGTGGCAGATCTTTCATCGAGCTAGCTATCCTCTTCACGGCCGACTTTCATCGAGCTTCCTCCATCCAAACTATGATTTTAGCTTTTCATACATAGGTTATGATTTGAGGCACATATTTATGTGTATATATATATATACACACTATATTATAATACAGTTGAGAAAGAAAAAATTACTATTTACTTAAAAAAAAATTAAGAGTTTAAGAAAATATAGTAGCATTTTAAATAAGCAATTAAAATTGTCTTTTGATGAAAGATATAGATTTAAATAATACATTTAATGATAGTCGAATTTTAATGATTTATATATAAGTTAAATATAAAACTTGTCTTTCAAATACATAGTAAAAATTAAATATAATAATTGTATTTCAAATACATAAATGAATACCGTCAATGGCGGAACTACAGGAGGGTCCGGGGGGTCCGTTGACCCTCCGGCCGACCTCCGGTGAACCAGTTTTAGATTGACATGAAGGCATTGTTATTCAACGTGAATGTTTAACTCATAGTTTGGACCCCTCAATTGTTCTTAAAATTGATGAAAAAGAATGGAAGAAGAAGAGATTGTTTGAATCGGAAACATTCTCCGACGTTCCTGCGGTGCTTCAAAAATGAAATGTGGAAGAAGATGTAAAAAAATACAAAAAGGGAAAAAGACGAAAATGCCCAGATTGAAAGAAAAGGTAACTGAAATGCCCATTTGAAAGTCAACAGCCACATTATGCCCAGAACAACAGTCGCCACGACTTCAATGGCGGGGTCGCCACGACCCACCAATAAAAACCCGACACGTGTTTCGGTGACAGTCGCCACGACCGTCATATACCCGACAACGACCGTTGAATCGCCGACAACGACCCTGCCACGTGTAAAAACAAAAGTCGTCCCGACATCCCTGACGGTCGCCTGACAAGTGTCGGGGGTCGAGACGACTTCAGCATTATATTTTTTTTTTTTATAATTTGCGGGGGGTCGTTGACAAACTACGGGGGTCGTTGACCTTAACGGTCGCCACGACCGACATGTAGGGTCGAGACGACTTCAACATTATATATATATTTTTTTTTATCATTTACGGGGTCGTTGACCACTATGTGGGGTCGTTGACCTTAACGGTCGCCACGACCTACATGTAGGGTCGTTGACGATGACACGACCCCGTTTTAATTTTTCTGGAACCCATCATTAATTGGGGCTCTGTTAGTGATATCTAACACAACTCATCATCAATGTTCATCAATGTTTATAACAAAACACAACTCAGATTGAAAACTCACGACCATTTGCACTATATATATCACAAACACTTCAAAACCACCCGTCTTACTACTGAAAAAATGGAATTTCATAACATCGTTGTATGCGTTGGCGGGAAATGGGAAGAAAGGAATAACGTATCCGAGTACGTACCTCTTAATTGCGTTCGTCGTGCAACCAGTATGTACTCAAATTTAACTTTTCTTAATCTGAAGAGACTCATTTCTACTCGTTTTAATATCGTTAGTATTTCTCGAATATCTTATAAATTGTCGACATATTGTTTTCCTGTTGATATTATGGATGATACCGATATTTCAATTTTTTTTAAAGTTGTTGCGAGTAATCAAAAAGAGCCTATTTATTTGTATGTTGTTGACGACTCAAGCTCAGATTCGAGTCCTTTAAATATTCCTGATTTAAATATTCCCGATTTAAATATTCCCAACGATGATTATCTTCATGATAATATTCCTTCGAACGAGTATGCTTTCAATGAAAAATGTGGCTCTGATAACCAAACTCCTAACTTTTTCAAAAAAGAAGAATTTGTTTATTCTGAAAGTGTTCCTGATACGTTCCATAACAGTTGTGAAAATGACCGTTCAAACACTGATTCAAAGAGTAACTCTAACTCAAAGAGTTACTCTGCCTCGTCCTCTTCACATCCTATAATGGAAAAAGTTTTTAAGGACAAAAAGGCACTTAAACTGGAAGTTGCGATGTTGGCAATAAAAGAGTGTTTTGAATTCAAAGTTGGAAAATCAGATAAAAATAGATATACAGCTACATGTGTTAATGAAGGATGTGAATGGAAATTAAGAGCGACCGCTTTTTCTGGTACTACCATGTTTCATGTTAACCATTTCTCGAGCCTTCACACCTGTTCTAGAACCCAACTTTTCCCGAATATTCGTAACGCCGATAAGCATGTGTTGGGTCACGTGATTAAAGAGCAGCTAAAGGATGGTCGTCGAGTCTATCGTGGGAAAGAAATTGTTAAGGATATAAACGAAAGGTATCATATAAACATATCTTACAAACAAGCAATGCTTGGTAAAAACGAGGCGCTTCATCTTATAGCCGGGTGTCCTGTTGAATCATTTGCTAAACTACCCCTGTATTTGCATAATTTAAAATTAAAAAATCCTGGGACTATTACTGATATCTTGCTTGATGATGATGGTCGCTTTGAGATGGCATTTGTAGCTGTTGGAGTTGCTGTAAGTGACTTCAAATTAACTTGTCTGATTTATATTTTTAATTTAATTTATCTAACGTTTTATATATATCTTTAGATAAAAAAATTTCTCCAATATTTGAGGCCGATAATAGTAATTGACGGTGCACATCTCAAAGGTCAATTTAAAGGAACGATGTTTATAGCGGTCGGAATGGATGGAAATAACCAGATCTTTCCAATTGCATATGGTTTTGGAAAAAGCGAAACTGGTGATTGTTGGACTTGGTTCTTATCCAAAATTAATGAGTTTGTTGAAGATAGGGAGGATCTAGCGTTTATATCAGATAGAGCCGCCTCGATCGCACTCGCGATAAGAAATGTTTTTCCACTATCTTTTCATGGTATCTGTGCTCATCACCTTTTAGGAAATTTACCAATAAGTGGTAAAGTGCATAAAACTTTGTACTGGAAGACCGTGAAGGCATGGACTTTATCGGAGTTTAATGATTGTTTCGAGGCACTGTGTAAGAAAAAGCCCGAGGTTCGTGAGACACTTGTCAATATTGGTTTCGATAAATGGGCAAGAGCGTACTCTCCGGTCAACAGATATAATATAATGACATCAAACAGCGCCGAGAGTATGAACTCATTATCAGTTCAAGCAAGAGAATTACCAATTATCAAACTTATTGATTTTTTTATAGTCAGTCTTCAAAGATGGTTTTATGAGAGACATGAACAAGCAGGTATTTAATCTAATTTTTGTTAACAATTAAAACTTCATTTTTGTTTCTATATTTAACATATTTTATTTTTGTTTAATTTTTTAGTGCAAAATCCTCATGCTCTTACTAGAGAAGCCGATCTCATAGTACATCGGAGAATTGTGAAAAGCCGAACCTTTACTGTCAGGGGCATAAATGCTAGTCAATACTATGTGGATGACAAAATCCAGAAATGTACAGTCGATATAAATCGACGTACATGTTGTTGTAGAAAATGGCAGCTTTCAGGTTTGCCATGCACGCACGCGATTGCAGTATCGCGATTCTTAAAACAAACTGATTGCGTGCAATGGTCACTAAATTATTTTAGAAAAGAAGTTCATATTGCTACTTATTCCGGTTCAATATATTCGGTTCCAGATGAGAACAACTGGGAGGTACCTGAAGAATACAACCCGGTGCAGACTCCGCACATGACAAAAAGACAGGCCGGAAGACCACGTCTGACGAAAAGAATACCCTCCCGAGGTGAAATATTAACACCGACAACGTGCTCAAGATGTCATATTAAAGGTCATACACGTGCTACGTGTAAAAGTCCGTTACCGTCGATGGAAGGTCAATCCAGTTCTAGATTCAAGAATGAAGCTCAACCGATGTATGTAAATGCCGACGGTTTTCGTGATTTTGTTCCCCCGCTGACGACTCAACCGACAAATGAATCGTTTGAAAGTTACGATTTAAATGAATTTTAGTAGAGTAGAAAATTTGTAGTTGTAAGGCTCATTTACTTTAGATGTTTTATGGGATGTTTTATTTGTAATCTCTTTAACGTTTAAACGTTTAAAATGCAATTTCTAACTTATTTACTTTATAATCTATGTTTAAAGATGATTTCCATTAGGTCGTGACGACCCTCACTAGGGCGTCACGACCTTTCACTATTTAATAAGAAAATATAATAAATTGTTGAAAATAAGGTCGTGCCGACCTCTAATAGGTCGTGACGACTCTACACCCTGTCTAAAGCAAATGTCACATCACAAACCCAGTTTGGTCGTCACGACCGTCTCGTGGTCGTGGCGACCTTACACTCTGCCCAAGGCATATGTCACATCACAAACCCAGAACAGTCGTCACGACTGTTTAGGCGTCGTGACGACTAATTTTTATATATTTTTTTTAAACGTGGTCTTCTGTTTTCGAACTATAAATAGAGGTTTCGCGACATATATTTTAACCCGACTTCCTTTTTTTCAAACAACCCTTTTCTCTCATACACCCCTTAAAAACTCATGATGTTAAAGTCTGATGTATCAAAACAACCCTTTCAAAACAAGTTTTCTCTCATATCGATTAAAGAAATCTTATCTTATTCTATGTTTAGAATTATAAGTTAAATATTTCAGAGTCAATCGAAGTAATGCAGTTAGGAAATGCTCATCTTCCTCGATAGACGTCAATTTTGATCTCTTGTACATTACAACTTATTTTAAGTTGTAATTCAGGATATTCAAGACGTTGGTGTCGGAAGGCATTTCCAGAAATACCATTATATCTTCAACAGTAAAAGAAGCGTTAGAGGTATCCTCCGAAACTGATGAAGATATCGATAACGGGCCATCTATGGTACCTTGGTCACCAAGAACTGAGTACCAAAAGAGGTTAAAATTGGGAGCTGTTGAAGCAAGAAATGGTGTTTCTAACTTTATTTTTATTATTATTGTTTTTTTTTAATCTTTAGTTTATAGTGACGTCTCATTGTATCATTAATCAATTTTTGGTGCATCTAGTGCAACGTCAATATAAACAAAAAATTAAAAAAAAATTACGACTTACAATTTTTTATTTATTTACGTTTATATTATTTTAAATTTTTAAATTACAAAGTCACCGAAATAACGCATTTAAACACATTTTTAAAGAAACACGGGGGAATTGCAACTCGATGGGTGTTCGAATCAAATTATGTGATCTCACTAATTTCAAAGAAAATTCAGTGATATCGCACAATTTGTTTCGAATATGCATCGAGCTGCATTTTCACCGTGTTTTTTTAAAAATGTTTTTTAATGCATTATTTCGGTTGACTTTGTAATTTATATAAAATGAAATAACATAAACGTACATTAATAAAAGATTAACTTTCTCTTCCTTTAATCATTTTTATATTGTATTCGTGTATTTATTTGTAATTTATCTGATTGTAACACATGTAATGTTATTATATAATTATTTGTGGGATTATGTGTGCCTAAACGTATTATTTCCAACCTTCAAGATAGTTAAAAAGCATTGGCCCAAAAAGCATACCTAATATTGTACGAAGTGTTCAAACCATAGAAAGTAAAAAAAAAAAAAACAGATAACTTGTTCACAAGTAATCATCAACCCTCATCCTCATCTTGTTCAACAACCGGGTAAATCTGCACAAACGGGGGATCAACACCATCAACCTTTGGTGGCCGCCTTTGCACAAGGAATGTTTCTTTATAACACAATGCTGCAAAGTTTTCGCGCCATTCAAGTGCAGTTTTCTTTGCATTTTCATTTTCCACATCCACCGGTTCATCAAAAATCAAACGAAACATGTTAATGCAGACCCACACACCACAATCACCGAGTGGCCCATCTTGCTGGGTAGACCAAACTGGATTTCGTGTGAAACCGTCTTTATGATAAATGGTATTACCAACGTTAGCTCCATTGTAATTCATCCAGATAGGAAAATAATGATCGAGTATATCTAAATTTTCCTTATGCTCCTTTGGGTAAATACCAAAACAACTATAAAAAAGTAAACAAATTAAATTAGCAACCAAAACAACTATAAAAAATACAAATTATAATAGCTACCTATCATAAATTGTCATCTTCCATTCCAACGGTTCAATCGCAACCAAAAACCAGTGTCTATCTTGGATAACAACTGGTATGTAATACTGAAAAAGAAGCGGAAAAGAGATATTAAAAAAATAAAAAAAAATAATACTGTTAAAGGCCGTCATAAGGGTCGTGACGACCATACACTAAAGGTCGTGACGACCCTACACTAATTATTATTAATAAAATTTGCAAGACAACTGATAAATAAACACTTACGATCTCAATGTCATGAATGTTTGGGTACGGGGGAGCGCTGCATTGTTCATTCATTGAACCGAAAACCACTGCATTATTAATAAAATTTGCACATAAAATTGTCCACTTACTCTGAGTCGGTCTGTTTCTCAGTAGACTGAAAATCCACGTATCTATATGCTGTAAAACATTAAATATCTCTAAATATTATGATAAATATATAAAAAATAACAATAATATAAAAAATATAAAAAAGAGTAGTAACAAGGTCGCGACGACCTCTACTAAGTCGTGACGACTCTACTCTCTGCCCAAGGCATATGTCACATCACAAACCCAGTTTGGTCGTCACGACCTTCCCGTGGTCGTGACGACCAATATGTAATACTTTTTTTTTTTAAACGTGGTCTTCTGATTTCGAATTATAAATATAAAAAATTAAATTAAAAAAAAAATACTTACCCAATTGTCCAGCCAACCACTTTTTTCTAGACCAAGAAGAAGTCTCCAGTATTCGGCTGTCAGAGCGGTCTCCGGATTAAGTGCACTGTAGTGAAACAGATCGTCGTCTTCAAGCAACTCACGTCTCACTCTTGGGGACCAATTAAATAACTCAACCCCGCTATCTGAAATTCGTGGTTGACCAAGAAAAGGACTCTTCATTACTCTTGCTGGTCTTTTTGATCGTTTTCCACGACCCATATCCGGTACTTTGACGATTACAACATCTGACCCCAGAGTGTCATGCTTTACCGGTGTTGGAGTTGTAATTTTAAAATCTACCGGTGTTGTGGTGAACTTTTTTGACACTGCAGGTGTAAATTGGGGCTCTGTTGGACTGTAGTGTTTAGTAATATTTTGATTATCATTTTCTATCATGTTAAACACCCTCGTTCCATGCTGCATGAACGGGTCCACTTTCCCTGTCAGATAATTCTGTTAAAAAAAAAGAAAAATATATATAAATGTGATTAGTATCTAAATATTTATATATACGTTGGATAATTCTTATTTAAATAAATTTAAATATTAACCTCGAAAAAAACCATCTTATTCATTAACTCAGACAAATCATCATGGGGGGCGCCAGTCTGAGTTTGCTTTTTTGATTCTTCCTTAACATTATCGTCCCCAAGTTCATAAACTGGTTAGCATATTTTTGCTGGATCTCTTTATTTGTAGCCCAATCAGCAGATTTTGGTGCTGATTGAATTTGTTTATTCCTATTTAACTCATAAATAGGATCAACATATTTAATAGTGGTCAAATACCAAGGCTCCTCCATCTCAATCGGCGTCGGTAATATCGCCTGCGGCCAATAATCTCGGTCCTGAGATAAAACATTTAAATTAGATTTGATATATTTAAGAGTTTATTAATTGACATTTGATGTCTCTTTTACCTCCCCAATAAAGAACACATTCTCAGCGGTGTGAGCATGCATTCTCTGAGTCTGACCCCAGCGCAGAAAACGGGGTGATAGGCTCGGGATATAACCCCTGGCATTTTCACGCAACCGGGGGAACGTCTCATGGATCCATAACTATAAAAATAAAAACAAACAATTAATAAGTCAATCAAAAGTTAAATAAATATTTATATTATTTTTTATACCTTCACAATCCAAGCAAACCCGGTGACACTGTATGATGATTGAAGACCGCTTTTTTTATGCTTGTCTAAAATTTCGGTTACTGTTCGTGTAGAAACCGGGGTCGGTGAGCCAAGCCAAACCCCGATGGCACAGCGGAAGCGGATCGGAGACTTTGTGAGCTTCGTCTTTGTTGAACAAATATGAACACCCGGAAGAACATTACGGACCGGATCTTCTACTTGGGTGTTTGAGATGTGATGATGATGATGAAGATAAAATAGAAGTAGTGATAAACAAGATGAAGATAAGTGAAATCATATATGGAGTCGAATGATTACATGTTTACCTATCCCACACATGCTATAGGTTCATGAACAAGAGTTCATGAACCCACACAACTTCAAAGTTTCATGTCTAAGCTCTCTCACTCATACACTCACTCATGCCAAGTCTTTCACATGAGAAAGACTATATATACTAACCTAACAATGGCAAACTAGTAAATAACCAACAACTAGTCTAGTGACAAAATAAATAATGTTACAATAAATAATAAAGTCACAAATGCCATGTCTTCGGTTAATGAGAGTCTCGAGTCATGAACTTCACCGTGTTGTGCGAACGGTCAAACGGTAAGTGGTACGTTGAGTTTCATCACACCAAATCTCGAACTCGTCGGTCTCGGGAATTCCCAACAATCTCCCCCTATTTGGTTGATGAACAAGCGGATAAACAACTCAACTCTTGTGACAATCGGTTCCCTTATATTCTTGCAACTTGACTTCAAGACAATCTTCAAACGGTTTCAAATTTTTCACTTTTCTTCTCCCCTTTGTGAAGCTCCCCCTAAGATAAAGAATTTTGATTCTTCCGGCCTTTTCCGCAGGCACTATAGGGTGTTTACCACTCATAACATGCACACTATGTTTAAGGATGCCACCATCATCCTCAGTGTAGTTAAAGGTAAACAAGATAAAGGATCAAAGAAAAATTAGAGAATTAATCCCATAATTCAACCGTCTTGAAAATACTTGCCAAGAATACCAAACCGATGCATCACCCAAAGATAATACCACTTCGAATAAATTACCTCAACAAGTCACAAGCTCTAACTTTGCCTTTGTTTTTACCATAACAACGATGGCTCAAGGACTCTTCGAGAATTAGAACTTAATCCAACGATCGCAAACAAATTCTTCAATGTAGAAAAAAATCCAAACTAGCATATTTTCTTCAATTTAGAACCGGCTTCTAAACACGTCTGCTTATAACGAAGCAAGTATCAAAAAGAAAATTAAGTTTGATTCTACAAGTGTACCTTGTTTGTACACCAATTTGTTGCGAAGGATTTAACGGCTTACACCCCGTTGACTTGTAGTAATTTTCATCGAGTAACCCAGTAGCTCACTGTTACCAAATTCTGCTCAATAAAAATTTCTCCTTTAAACACTTCAGATCAGGCCCAAATCTGTATTTGAAAACAGCAGCCCATAAGAAGAATTAAGAGGAGGAAGCAGCCCATTCGATGTTCTTCATTATCAGCGGCCCATTTCCCAATATTAAGAGAGGAAACCTAGCTAGCTGACAAAAATATTAGGTAGAAGAACAGCAGCGCCTCTTTTTCTTCAATTTATCTCAGTCGAAGAAAGGCCAATAGGACCGGCGGTTCCGGCGACCTGAAATGTGAACGAGATCGAAAACTGATGACGCGATGTTCCTCCGGAACTTTTCATCATCTTTCTCTTGGAGCACACACGTTATTCCGGAATAATTTGAGTTCCTCCGGAACAATTCCGGTTACTCCGGAACTGGGTCACTTTAACCGGAACATAGGAGTTTTCCCTCGGAACATTGAGTTCCTCCGGTGCTGGGTCGAGTTACTCCGGAACTTTTTCCGGTTCCAACGAAAGTTCGAAGTTCCCACGGAGGTCTTAGTTTACTCCGGAACTAAGTTTGAGTTCCCTCGGAACTCTGCAGTTGAGACGAAGGTTATCTCGGAACCTTTTGAGTTCCTCCGGAACTGATTCGTGTTGCTCCGTGTTGCTCCGGAACATTTCTTCCTTCTTAAAAAGTTCCCTTGGAACTTTGGAGCACTCGGAAACTTCCCTCGGAACTAAGAAGTTCTCTCGGAACATGTATGAACACACTTCTTCGGTTGGTTCACGAAGAGAGAGAGTGGGTCTTGTGTACTGTTGATGAGGACATGAAATGTATACAGAAAAGTATTTACTTTTCTACACCATGTCACGACAAGATGAGAAAGCAAGTCAACATGTACTTTGTCTCTTTCTCAATATCAACCACATCAGCTTAGTGAAACCCAGATCCACCATCGACACCATGTAAACCCAGAACTTGAACATGACAACAACCCAGAATGAAGCTTTACCACCTTCGACGGTCTTTAACGTCGTTAATCAGCTGAGATGATTAAGAGCTTCATCGACATGCAACAACTGCCATCTCCAACCTTCATTCACTTCAACCAAGATCGAAACATTTCCGACCATCACCAACGTTACCCACGTCACTTTCATCACCATTTTCACTCGAGAACTAGCCGAACGCTAAACCATCGAGCTGCAGTTTCGATCCCTTTACCGTCATCAATAACAACCTGGAGCTCTCATGTATTTCTTAAATTTCTTAAAAAAATAATCAAGGAGAGAGAAAGATGTTTTGCAGGCTGTAGGTATGGATGGTGAATAGTGTACGATAAAGAGAAAGTGATGGTAACGTGTAGTTTTGAAGTGAGAGAGTAGATATGTTGGAAACACAAGAAAAAAATGATTAAAAGAAATGCTTTTTCTTTCTTTAGTTGTTGAGAATAAGTTGTTTGTCAGGCAATACAACCAAAAGTCAAACAAGAATGGGATGGCACATGTGACAAGATGGGACCAGTATGGGTTTCAACTTTCGAAATTTATATTTTGACAAAACAAATCAAAATAACTTTCATGATTTTGAAGAGAAAATATATCTGGATATTTTCTCAACACAACAACAAAAGAAAAACCATCATATTCATGTAAAATATGAGAGGAGTTTTGAATTTATTTAGTCTTAACATAAAACGAAATAAATTTTCAAGAACTAAAGATAGAACATCTCATTTGTTACAAAAACAAGCAAATGAACACAAAGATGAAAAAACCAACCGTTCGGTTGCGTTTTCTCGACCATGGCTCTGATACCAATTGTAGAAACCGGGGTCGGTGAGCCAAGCCAAACCCCGATGGCACAGCGGAAGCGGATCGGTGACTTTGTGAGCTTCGTCTTTGTAGAACAAATATAAACACCCGGAAGAACATTACGGACCGGATCTTCTACTTGGGTGTTTGAGATGTGATGATGATGATGAGGATAAAATAGAAGTAGTGATAAACAAGATGAAGATAAGTGAAATCATATATGGAGTCGAATGATTACATGTTTACCTATCCCACACATGCTATAGGTTCATGAACAAGAGTTCATGAACCCACACAACTTCAAAGAAACATGTCTAAGCTCTCTCACTCATGCATACATACATACTTAGTCTTTCACATGAGAAAGACATATATATTAACCTAACTAAGACCAAGGGCAAACTAGTAAATAACACAACTAGTAGTGACATAAATAATACAACAATAAATAATAAAGTCACTAATGCCAAGTCTTCGGTTAATGAGAGTCTCGAGTCATGATCTTCACCGTGTTGTGCGAACGGTCAAACGGTAAGTGGTACGTTGAGTTTCATCACACCAAATCTCGAACTCGTCGGTCTCGGGAATTCCCAACAGTTCGGCCCCATATATAAGACCCCCAATGGTAACTATCCCATTCTTTCAAGTCTTCAACCAACAACCAATGTTGATCTTCTATTAGATGAGTATCCTCAACACCCATGAAAAGCGAATATAGCAAAATTAATAAACAAACTCGAAGGACAACTTTATTGCTTTCAATCCTCGAGTTGTTGACGTGTAAAAAATACACAAGATCCTTCAGAGTAACACGATCATCAAGTTCATATTCGGTCTGAAGATATTTTTTAAACGGAGGCACAAACGGCTTATCACTAGTTCTCGTCTTTTTTGTTTTCTTTTGCTTTGCCATCTTATGGAAATTACTGTTATCTCCGAATGTAAAACCAGTTAAAATACTAAATTCTCTAGGACCCAATCGAAATGATTGATCGTCCATCAACTGGTAATATATACCATCGAATTCTGGGTCAGGGTTTTCAGCAACTTGGCATCTAAATGCACGGTAAATAAGTTGCGTGTCAAGCGTGTCACATTCAACATCTAGCCATTGACTAAATAGTCCACGTTTCCTCCATAACCTATTTAATTCGTCGTTACCATATTGTGGGCAGGTTATAATTTCCTTTAGTAACGTGAGGTTTGCACAGTGGATCCTAAGTTTTAACTTAGGATCCTTAGCACCACGATCATCCTAAATAAAAAAGGGATTAAAAAAATAAAAAAACTACACAATTAACTTCTTATAATAAGAAAAGAAGGTTCAATTGCCAAATATTAAACAGAATATTAAACAGATTACATACAATAAGGTATTCCTGATGTGATTAAAACACAATTAACTCCATAACCCACTCTCATTCGTTGCATTCAGAATATTAAACAGATTAAAACACATTAACAAGTTTCAGCAACATTAAAAAAACGTTAACACGATGATCAAGATCAATATACAATGCGGGGTTCTTATACAATAAGAATGTAGAATCGTGAGGATTCTTATACAATACAAGTTACATACAATAAGGTATTCATGAGGTGAATACATAAAGGGAAGACATGAAAAGGTTAACATTAGAACAATAGAACATGAGTAGGATCGTAAAGAATTTAGGGTTACATACAATATCCATATGCTCCATGTGCCACGACATTCGTTGTAGGAGTGGTCGTTACTTGGTCGTCACGTTCGTCGACAGAGTCTTCCCCACGAGCGTCGTCACGTTCGTCCGTCTTGGTCCCCACTTTCAATTGAATAATGGTCTTAAGTGATAACGCCCTTATATATGTGGTTTATATTATTAAAAAATTCTTCAAAAGTAGAGTCGCCACGACCTTACTTTGTAGTCCCGAACCCTAATTAGTACGGAGTGACGTTGATTTGACTGGAGTCGCCACGCCCTTATCGTGGTCGTCGCGACCCCTATTTAATACTGAGTTGACGTTGATTTGACTGGAGTCGTCACGCCTCCTGCTAGGTCGTCCCGACTTTGTAGTAGGTTGTTGGAGGGTTGCATTTATAATGCATTTAAACGGTGGAGTATATTGCATTTAAACGGTGGAGTCGCCACGTCTTTAGTTAGGGGTCGTCTCGACCAGTATATCTCTTTAAAACTAAACGAAAATTTCAGGTGAAAGCAATTTTTTAGCATCATGAGTTCTTCTTCGTCAAGCTCAGTTTCACGTAGGAAAGCAAGGTTAATCAAAGTTGGTGTAAATGGTGGAGTATATTGCAAGCATGGAATTTTAGCAATAAAAAAAGTTGCTGGAAGTGGAACTACAAGACCTGGAAGTGAATTCTACTCTTGCTCGTTTTGGCCTGTAAGTAATATACGGTATAATTCTTTAATTTTTTCTACTATATTTAATTTTATGTTATTAATATCTATTTTCCCTTAAATCTCTGTTAAAAGAATTCAGGATGTAATTTTTTCTTGTGGAAAGAAGATTTGGATAATTTACTTGCAGATGAAGATGTTGATTTCAATAATAACGCTCTAGAGATGAGAATCACAGATTTAGAATTGGAAAACAAAATGTTATTGGAAGAAAATAATAAGCTAAAAAAAATAAAGCTTGAGAAGGCAAATCGTAGGATCTGTTGTGATAGCATTGTAGTGTTTTTCATTGTCATTGTAATCATTTTGATCGTTTTTATCTCAATAATGTGATTCATCGTTTTTATCTTAATAATGTGATTCATTTTAAAACCGTTTAAAAATAATTAATAGGAATAAATAAATAAATAATGAAATAATTCATGGGATAAATAATTCAAAATTAAATAGGGAATATATATCGTATTTACCACATTCTAGTGGCCACACTGCTATAAATAAAGATTAAGCCTCATCAGAAAATTCACATCACCACCGATATCTACAACTAAAATGTCTTCTAGCTCTCCATCTTCGTCATCCAGAAGATCTTTTAGTTCATCACCGAGGAGGGTTCCTACGCCGTGGACACCAAGTGAGGAGCTTGCCTTAGCTCAGGCTTGGTCTACAGTTCGTAAAGACACAAGTCCGGGGTCAGGAGAATTCTGGCGCAGGGTAAGTCTTGAGTTTCATTGTTTAGTTGGAAAAGAAGTCGGTTACCGTACTACTGACATGCTGACTTCTAAATGGCGTGACATACGTATCAAAGTGCAAAACTTTAGAGCCGTCTACGACAGCATTCCCGTCACGATACCACAAGATGATAAAATACATTGGGCACTTAAAACGTATTCTTACCGCCACACTCCACCACGGTTCAATTACGTTGATTGTTGGTTCATTTTAAAGGATGATCGTGACCTCTCTTAATTTTTAGTAGTTAATATTATGATATTATGTAATGTTATGTTTTTTATTTTGTAGTGTATGTATAATAAGTCTGTTTAATATATGTTTGTGTTTATTTTATAATCTGTTAAACAATTAAAACGTGAAATATATAAAAAATCAGGGGGTCGCCACGACCAATGTAGGGTCGTTTCGACCGTTCACTCTGCCCAATGAACACTAATTAATGACATGTCAGAACAAATCACAAAGTGTCGCCACGACCATGGTAGCGTCGCCCCGACCCGATGCCGTTGACAAAGTACTAACTGCCGTTAAATGTATTTAAAAAAAATTTTGAAAATTGTTACTATATATTGAGAAACTCCCATTGAGAAAAAGTCTAACTAAAATTTTCAAATATACACTAAATGGATAACGATGAATATAGCTCACAGCCCGTTAAAAAAACCTCTGATTCTATTTTTTCAAAGTGGCGGCAACCAAAAAACAAAAGTACAGGTTCTACATCTTCTGCCGAGACTGCTGAAAAAGAGGTAGAGAAAATAAATCCTCGTGTGTATGCACAGCAAATGCTTCAACCAAAACGACGAATTGTAGAGGAAGAAGGTAAACGTCGTTGGGCAATTCCTGATGATGAGTCTGATCATTGGTCTAAAAATGTCATGGATTTTTATACAAAAGGAGATAAACCTTTCTGTTATTCTGCACTATTCGTTAATACGAATTTAAAGCTTGACACAAGATTTTGGGGTGCCCTTTTAGGATACGGTTCTTTAAAATCAGTGGTACGTTTTTTGTTATTATAATTATTTTTTATTGGTTATTTTATTAATAAATAACGAGGGATCCCAAATAATGATTCGTTAATTTTTTTTTCTTTTTTTTGCTACCAGCATATTGAAGGTTGGGTTGGAAGACTAATGCAAATGAGAAATCGACAACAAGTTGAGGTTAACTGGACTATTTTACCGCCCGATTTTTATGAAAACTTAATAGACTCTTGTAATAAAAATGCAGTTCAGTATGTATCAGGAAAGTTTAGCATATATCCGTCAATCTTAAATCTGAAAAATATATACTTTCCAGTTTGTTTAGAAAGTGAAAAATGGTCACTCGTAGGAGTTGATCTTGAAAATTATCAATTGGTGGTTTACTACTTTTATCCATTCGACGGTGATAAGTATAGACAGATTGTTTTACCTAAGCTTTGGCAATTAAATGTTTATTTAACTTGTTTGTTGGTGAAAGTTGGATACTGGAAAAAAACACCTCGTCAAGAGAGGGTATTTGTACATGAGGTAAACGATGATCACGTCCGGACCTTGAAAGACATGCTTGGAAACGAAGCCGTTTACGTTTGTATGCTAATGGAGCATCTAGTGACTGGTAAACCTCTCGACAAGACAAATGAGTTTAAATCAGTTTGTATGGATTATCGGCGTTTCATGGCTGATACATTTTATTTTTGGCGATGTTTGCCACGTCCATTTTAAAATAGATTAGAGGAGTGAATATTGTTCTCTTTTTTTTAGTGGCTATTGTCCCTTAATCTTTTCTTATATTACCGTGTTTCTTATTTTTATTTTTAATATTTCTAATCTTCCTCTTGAAATATAATATAAAAATAAAAAATACATTAAAACACAACTTGAAACAAAAAAATACAAATTACATTAAAAGAGCTTGCTAAATTAAAATTAAAATTTATAACTTGGATGATCTTTTAGCGTTACCCAAGATTCAAAATGCTCAAACTCGTTACCCTCACAAATCCGGTAACTATCTTTAGACAACTTCAAAATATCATCTTCGGTGTAGTGATGTGAGGCTTGGCTGGAAACTCTTCTAAAAATATCATTAAACCTTCTCATTTTGTATCGCATTTGATGCCAATGAGAGATAAGCTCATGAATTGTACGTCTAGACGGAGTTAGGTAACGAGAGTAAAAATAACGACTGACTTGGTGCCAAAACCTATTCCCATATCTTAACTGCGGCTCTCTTTCACGAACTATTAACCACGAAATTACAAGGTCTTCCTCCTCTCGTTGACACCAAATCGGTGAAGAGTTAAGCATTTTGAGAACAAAATGCATAAGGCAAAAGTGAGTTCCCATGTAAATATATAGGGATCCCAAATATATATAGGAGAATAAAACTAAATGATAAAAAAAATATATATATAATGTTGAAGTCGTCTCGACCCTACATGTCGGTCGTGGCGACCGTTAAGGTCAACGACCCCCGTAGTTTGTCAACGACCCCCCGCAAATTATAAAAAAAAAAATATAATGCTGAAGTCGTCTCGACCCCCGACACTTGTCAGGCGACCGTCAGGGATGTCGGGACGACTTTTGTTTTTACACGTGGCAGGGTCGTTGTCGGCGATTCAACGGTCGTTGTCGGGTATATGACGGTCGTGGCGACTGTCACCGAAACACGTGTCGGGTTTTTATTGGTGGGTCGTGGCGACCCCGCCATTGAAGTCGTGGCGACTGTTGTTCTGGGCATAATGTGGCTGTTGACTTTCAAATGGGCATTTCAGTTACCTTTTCTTTCAATCTGGGCATTTTCGTCTTTTTCCCACCCATACAAAAAAGTATTGGTACTTTCAAGTCAGGGACTAGTCACTTCAAACACAAAAATATGGTTATTTTATTATTTGTTTTTATCTTTAAAGATTTTTATTTTATAAATAATTGCCATTTATTTTTCTTTTACTTTTACTCGAAACCACCCTTTACTTTCTCGTGTAGGTTTGAATTAAAAACAAGCAACGAAATAGATTATAAATTTAATTTAATTACTTATTAATAATTTTTAATATATTAGTGACTATTTTTGTTTTGTTTTAAACATTTTATTCGATTAGATCGTTACATCTTTGTTTAGTCATTTTATTTGTTTTATTTGATTCCTTTAATGTTTTTTAGTTTTTCACTTATACGAAATCCATTATCTTATTTGATTAATAAGTAATTAATTTATTTAAGTATTTGTTATAAGTTTTTCGGGTCTCTTTTATAATATATTGTTTATAATCAGGTAATATTTCTCATCATACATAAGCTATTAAAAAATAAAAACTAATAATGGTTATGTACTTATATATTAGAATCCAACTATAACTTCATGAGTTCAAATCACACACGGTGTAAGTATGGTGTACATATATATTAGATTCCAACTAGGGAGTGTGTTTGTTCGCGAGTAAAAAAAGCATTTGGTCGGCGTAAAAATAAAGTGGACCCTCCAGTTAAAAGTTTCTGGTTCCGCCACTGAATACCGTGTTGTTAATTGTCCCCGTCGTATTATCGCACGAATTTTCTACTAGTATATATGTGTGTTTGTGATTATAAGATTTTGTTTATATTCATGTTAACTCTATTTGTAGCTCATCTTTGTACTTAATATTTGATGCTTGACTCAATCTTTAACATAAAGATAAAAGAAACATATATATACGGCTGATTGAAAATCTCAATGTACGTGTTCGTGATGATTATAACTTGCTTTTATGGTTACCAAGAATAAGTTTGGAAGAAGTAATGTATAGCTTTGAACCTCAAGAAAAGGAAAAGCTTTGTTCTTTGTATTTTTTTAATTTATCCTTACATGTCTTTTGTGATTTAATTACTATAATAATTGATTAATGATCGTATAAACTATTCAAAAGCCATATATTATATATAGCTCAATCTGGCAACGAAGTGGCATTTATATGTAAGAGAGGTTATGAGAACATGATTCCTTGAATTAAAGGAGTGGTTAGGGAAAGCTACCAACTCATTTTGGAATATAAATAAACTTCTTAGATTCTTTTATTTTTCGTTTATTAAGGATTGACTGCAATTCATGATGCCAATGTATTCAATTAGTTATTATATATATAAGTGAGAGCTACCCTTGCATCCTTCTCTAATCACTATTTTTTCTAATTATTTTTTAAATTTTTTTTGAATGGCTACAATCACTATATATTTAGATATCCAAACATAGACAAATATAGAAAAATGTTTGAGTAAGGAGAAGATTAACTCAAAGATCTTAAACTATATTATATAGGGTAGAATGAAAGGTAGGAGATGACAATTCGTTAAAAATTGGCTTTAGTCATGCCAAAAAACATGTTGTAGATCTTTGGTTACGTTTTCTTTTTCCAGCTCAAGTGTAACCAAGGTCCCTCATTGTATGTATTATATGGTTATGTTGGAATTTCAGTGGCAGAAGTCACCTAAGAGTGTGGTAAAAAGGTATCAATATTTATTGTTGTAATCAGACATTTTGTTCTAATAAGTGTGACTAAAAGATGACAACGACCACATTATAATATCATAAGTGTGGTCGTTGATTTATATAGTCACAATATATTTGCGTTTTAGCCACATCTATTAAAAACGTGGCTAAAGAGTTATTCTAATCCGACTTTTTGTCCCAATAAGTGTGGCTAAAGGGTGACAACGGCCACATTAAAATATCACAAGTGTGGTTGTTGGTATTATATAGTCATATATATTAGTGTTTTAGCCACATCTATTAGAAAGAAAAAAAATGTGGCTAAAGGGTTGTTACAATCAGACATTTTGTCCTAATAAGTGTGGCTAAAGGATGACAACGGCCACGTTACCTTATCATTAGTTTGGCCGTTGGTATTATATAGTCACATATATTTGTGTTTTAACCACATCCATTAGAAAGAAAAAAAACATGACTATATGGTAGCTTTGATGACACATATAGATTGTGGTTTTATGTGACTATTATGTCTAAATAAGTGTGGCTATATGGTTGTTATATTCAATAAACTATTTTTAAATTTTGTTTTTGTCAAACTACAAATTAAAAGTGCATATATATTAATACGAGAAACCTAAAAATCAAATTATAAATATATATATATATATATATATATTATATAAATTAACATTAACAATAATTAATAAACCAAAATATACAAGCAATTTATACGCTAAAACCCTATATATTTAGCTAATTAAACACGCTAATCAAATGTTTTTATAATGTTGTTTTCTTAGCCGACATCCTGCTCCTTGTAGCTTTAGCACCTGTTTGAAGACGATTTATTGTTGTGAATTTTTTAGCTTTAGCAATACCTATTATAACCTAGAGTAACAAAACATGAAAATTAGAACCAGATATATATACTGCGTTTGATATATATTATAGCCAAATAATAAAGAGGGTTATCACTTACCCGTGATTCTTTTAGTGGAAAGGAACAAACATATGATTCTTCAACTGGTCTCACCGCGTGTCCAACTTCTTTCATATCACCTGTTGGCATTGGTAAAAATATATGTGTCTTCACAGCTTTATCAATGAAAACTTTATACCAATTATCTTTTAGTGGAACTCCATGAAGCATTTAATTCTTTTTGGTTTTGTATATTGTACTCATTGCCACGAGTTTCGACCGACCCTCAAAGTACAACTTACACTTTATCTACTGAGTGACATAATAGCATATATTAACAACATAAAGTCAACTATTGAATAAATAAATTTTCAAATACGTATACATATCCCTGTGATATGGTTGATGTGGCATTAGCAGTGACATCATTAGTTGGTTATAAGGGAAAATGATCAAGAAATTATAAAATAGTTACCATTTCTTTTTGCCCGGATGATTTAGATGGAGGAGTGTCTTGTGATTCCAATGAATATACCTATAATTCAATTAATTAGGTTCTCTAAATTAAATTTTGTAACTAAAACAACTTTGACTTTCTGGGTGAACTTTAACTATCCGGATAGGCACCCGGATGAACTCCAAACTTATTACCGGAACAGTTAATAATTTCCGAATGAACTTAACTATCCTTATGAACTATAACTATATATGGATGTTCATCCTAATGAACTAGAATCTTCCGGATCAACTTCAAAGTCAGTTCTGTTTCAAATCCTTACATTTTTCAATCTTTGAGATGCGTTTGATTCAGGAATGTGTCTCCACGATGTATTGTCCGCAGAATTCATGACCTATAATTCAATTAATGATGTTATGGGAAATCGGCAATCACATGAAAAGTTAAATATAAAAGATGATGGAATTGACAAATATATACTTATCGTTTTGTCGGAATTGGAATGATCATTAAAACTCTGGTTAGATCAAACAATAAGATTCTCCACAGACTTTAGCTACAAAATGATTTAATTGATAAAAGGTAAGGTATATATCCATAGGTAGTAGTAATAAGTTGTGAATAGAATATGTCACGTACAGAATTTACCGCTTTAGGTGCACTTATAAGTTCTTCTGGTATTAATCCATTTTGTGATAAATGCTTTATAAGTAAATCAAATTTCTCAGTTGGTGTTGACATTTGCTCAAAGAGGGTCTTAAAATCTTCATTTTTTTCTCGCGTAGAAGTTTCTCATTTTGGACTTCCAACTCAAGTTGTTGGATCTGCTCTTTTGATCGTCCTTTTGCAGGACCCTGACAATATCCACGGGCAGTCACTCCAGACCCAATACATTTCACGTATCCACCCATTTCCTTTCCAAGAACCAATGTCAGGGCATCGGTTCTTGGTTCTACATTCACGGATCCATTATTGATTTTGTATTTCACTCTCGGCCTGTAAATTAAGTTAATGTAGTGAGATGCTTAACTTTTAACAAATTAAGTAAATAATTAATTAAAGTGTATAGCACAACTTAAACTTACTATTTTCTCTGCTACGGACTTGACCTCAGCCGTCTTGTATCCCCGCCCTCGCCCCCCTTTGTTTTCCCGTGCTTTCCTCCACATAAAAGAACGAGAGGGGATATGATCAACTGCAAGTTCTTTATGTTGTACCTTTTATATTATAATATACGCATTATATATCAGACTAGAAACATACTTAGCTTACCAGTTTTTCTAAACCATGACTTGATGTAACACACTTAGCTTACCAGTTTTTCTTTCAGATAGGCATATCCTCCCCGTCCCATGTTATGATCATAAGTATACTTTGATCGTGCTTCTTTGGCAGTGGTTGACATAACATGTCCAACATCAGGATAATTACAATTTCATTAGAGTTAAAAGAAATAATTTTTAAATAGCTAATTAATTAATGAAATCTATTTACATAAAAACTTGGAATTTATCAGATTTTGTATATATATTCTACAAATCTGTCGCTGATGTGTTCGGAACGACTCTAAAAACTACTATAAAAACCTAGACCTAAACTAGACCTAGACACACCTAATTTTACCGAAAATACCTAAACTAAACCGAACCCTAAGGCAAGTGTACCTATCGGATAGTAGAATAGCTAGGGCAAGACCGGATTATCGAACCTAAGGACACTATTTTAGACAAGACTTAACCTAGACCTAGAAATGGGAAATTTGAGTAAATTGATTTGGGTTTTTGAATTGAGATTTGATTAACTACTTAACTAATTACGAGCAAACAGACGTGCACCGGAAACTCAGGAAACAATCAGATATGAGAAAGACACCACCTAGACCTAGAATCCCAACTAACACCTACAACTTCACCTGGCTATGACAACTCTGATGGTAGCTAATTCACCTTTTAAGTCCTTCTTAGCTAATGTTCCTAACACTCGAACAAGGGTTCACCTTTTAAGTCCTTCCCACTTCAATTACCCTAGCCACCCTCGGATATACCTAAGGCACACCTAGACTAACCGGAGCTACCAACGATTACCATGAATGACACGAAATAGCAAGCTAGACAAAACCCTAGGACGCTTCCTTTTGAGACAACGCAACCCTACAATTTTAACCAACCCAACTACCCGTTAAACCTATACCTTTTAAGTCTTCAGTTTAGCAGCACATTACAGCCAAATTATCAATTAAATGTTAATGCAATAGTCAAGGAAACCCTAACTACACTTTAGCAATCAACCCTAAAGTTAACTACTTTAGTTAATCTACCTAAACCGAAAGACATTCGCGGGTAAATTAAGCATCGACAAACAATTAACAATCTGCTCCTAACACACACATGCATCAACCATAATAATCATTGGAATTTAATAGGAACATACATCAATCAAGTTATCACAAACCAGATAAAATCACAAGTGTCAATTGTTCATCCAACGGTCTAGGCGGTGTTAAACGCCTAGCCTACAATCATATTCATAGCAGAAAACACAATAAAGATTCTGTCTTTAACCATAAACATAACTGAAACTAAGAATTAAAACGAGAAACGAAGAAACCCGAATGATTTGATGATGCTTTTCAGCTTTGAATCGATCACCCGTTGGTTCCTCTGCGATTCCAGCACTTTCTTGCTCTTGAAAATCACCTTTGTTCGCCCCTCTGCCGTCTGGAAGTCGAAGAATGCCGAACACAAACCCTAAAATCGATTTTATAGTCGAATTACTTCTTTTGCGGGATTTGAGGCTGTAGGCGTATCGCCTACAGACCTACCTCCTCCAGGCGATACGCCCTCGAGCTCATTACACGACAATTTAGTCGGTCTTCACCGACTTTGACTTTCTTTGACCAACCAGTCCGCGCGTATCGCTTGGACACAACCCAGTCTCAGGCGATACGCCTGGGACGTCTTGTTCAGCACTTGACCTTTATTTCTCCAATTCTTTCCAACCATCCTCTCAAAGCCTCGGGACTTAATCAAAACCTACAAAACTTATAAGAAAACATAAAAAGGACCAAAAGACTCAAACTTTAATAAAAGTACTTAAAACTAAAGACAACCGACTCAATTGGACTCAAATAACTAAATAAAAGACTCTTAAATTAGGATGTGTTTGCAACACATCAAACATCCCCACACTGACTCTTTTTTCGTCCTCGAAAAATACTGCAATGGAATCACAACCAGGAAATCGACTCTAAACATTTACCGTTAAGACTTCAACAGCCACCAAACAATTCCACATACCATAATGTAATCACACACTAACTATGATTGCCGATATTTCTATCCGACTAAACCCAACCACCAACCTTTTCTTTCGCCCCCATGTGTTTATAAAATTACCAGATATAAGTTCAGTCGCCTATGGATCCCACTAAAGAAAGCTCTAGTTCAACCTACTACCAAAAGTGACTCAAAATTTCCTAACGACGACCTAAGTTAATCTTGCCAATTGCCAAGTGTCCCCGGCAACGGCGCCAAAAACTTGATGTGTTCGGAACGACTCTAAAAACTACTATAAAAACCTAGACCTAAACTAGACCTAGACACACCTAATTTTACCGAAAATACCTAAACTAAACCGAACCCTAAGGCAAGTGTACCTATCGGATAGTAGAATAGCTAGGGCAAGACCGGATTATCGAACCTAAGGACACTATTTTAGACAAGACTTAACCTAGACCTAGAAATGGGAAATTTGAGTAAATTGATTTGGGTTTTTGAATTGAGATTTGATTAACTACTTAACTAATTACGAGCAAACAGACGTGCACCGGAAACTCAGGAAACAATCAGATATGAGAAAGACACCACCTAGACCTAGAATCCCAACTAACACCTACAACTTCACCTGGCTATGACAACTCTGATGGTAGCTAATTCACCTTTTAAGTCCTTCTTAGCTAATGTTCCTAACACTCGAACAAGGGTTCACCTTTTAAGTCCTTCCCACTTCAATTACCCTAGCCACCCTCGGATATACCTAAGGCACACCTAGACTAACCGGAGCTACCAACGATTACCATGAATGACACGAAATAGCAAGCTAGACAAAACCCTAGGACGCTTCCTTTTGAGACAACGCAACCCTACAATTTTAACCAACCCAACTACCCGTTAAACCTATACCTTTTAAGTCTTCAGTTTAGCAGCACATTACAGCCAAATTATCAATTAAATGTTAATGCAATAGTCAAGGAAACCCTAACTACACTTTAGCAATCAACCCTAAAGTTAACTACTTTAGTTAATCTACCTAAACCGAAAGACATTCGCGGGTAAATTAAGCATCGACAAACAATTAACAATCTGCTCCTAACACACACATGCATCAACCATAATAATCATTGGAATTTAATAGGAACATACATCAATCAAGTTATCACAAACCAGATAAAATCACAAGTGTCAATTGTTCATCCAACGGTCTAGGCGGTGTTAAACGCCTAGCCTACAATCATATTCATAGCAGAAAACACAATAAAGATTCTGTCTTTAACCATAAACATAACTGAAACTAAGAATTAAAACGAGAAACGAAGAAACCCGAATGATTTGATGATGCTTTTCAGCTTTGAATCGATCACCCGTTGGTTCCTCTGCGATTCCAGCACTTTCTTGCTCTTGAAAATCACCTTTGTTCGCCCCTCTGCCGTCTGGAAGTCGAAGAATGCCGAACACAAACCCTAAAATCGATTTTATAGTCGAATTACTTCTTTTGCGGGATTTGAGGCTGTAGGCGTATCGCCTACAGACCTACCTCCTCCAGGCGATACGCCCTCGAGCTCATTACACGACAATTTAGTCGGTCTTCACCGACTTTGACTTTCTTTGACCAACCAGTCCGCGCGTATCGCTTGGACACAACCCAGTCTCAGGCGATACGCCTGGGACGTCTTGTTCAGCACTTGACCTTTATTTCTCCAATTCTTTCCAACCATCCTCTCAAAGCCTCGGGACTTAATCAAAACCTACAAAACTTATAAGAAAACATAAAAAGGACCAAAAGACTCAAACTTTAATAAAAGTACTTAAAACTAAAGACAACCGACTCAATTGGACTCAAATAACTAAATAAAAGACTCTTAAATTAGGATGTGTTTGCAACACATCAGTCGCAATCTCCTTGATTCACCAGTGTGTGATATGGCTTTGGAATTGTTGCAAGTTTGGTGGGTTTGGCTAAGTTGGGACGAATGTACTTTTCAAGCCTTTTTTTCTGAAACTCCTTAGAAAATGACCAAGCCATATCATCATAAGCTTCATACGACGGGTATCAATTTCATAATAATTCTGCAATATATGAAAAAATTCCATGAAAATATTTTTTAGTCATATGGAATTCGAAACATAATATGAATAAATATATACTTTGGTTTAATTTCATACCTGAATCTCTTCCCACTGTTTTTCCTTTACTTCTTTTGGCACCTTTTTTCATTCTAGAAACCTCAATCAAACTTCTATCATTACCAGGTCTCCAGAAAACTTGGAAATTTTGATCTATACTGCCCAGCAAACCTGTCCAGTGCATCAAATGTAACTAGTCGTTTTGTTCTACCAGAGTTTGCAAAAGAGGCATGCATCTTTCATAACCTCGTCAACCCCCTTTTATGTATTTTGGGAGCAGAGTTTGCGACTTCGTCATGCGGAGGAATTAATTGGTGGTCGACTTTGTCATCATAATCTGAGGAATTTCCCATATCATCACTGCTGTCACACCCCTAATTTCCACTAACGGAGTTTTACCAAGTAGGGTGTGACAAACCAGGATCTCAGTCCATTAGTTACATCAAACAACCATTAAAGATAAAAGGTTTTTATTTTATTAAAACATAAAATAAGAGTTTTACAATACAGAAGCATAAACGAAACATTATCATTTGAAATAACGTAAACTATACAAAAACCCTGACAGCATTTGAAGGACTCATGCATGCATACTCGTGATGACATATTATTGCTTAATATTCCATTTTCCAACAAAAGATCATTTTAATTGTATGTTTAAAAAACTATTATACCCCTTAAAACTCTTAATTTTTAAGTAAAGGACAATTTTATCATTCGTATATGCATTATAATATAGTATAGATGAAAAATTTTAGGTTTTATTATGTTCAATTGTTGTTCGAAATACATTATGTTGAATTAATTGAGGTTTAATTATCTTTACCACGAGAAATGCTGAAAATGTCCCCCTTTTTAAAAAAAATTCACCCGGATCGATCATATTTACCCCCCAATTACTTCCCACCATTTTTTCAAATTTCACCAAAATTTTATCACCAGAACGATTCACCACTCTCCTCTTTCCTCTCACCAAAACTTTTTCACGAAATCGGTTCATCGAAAGCTCTCACTCTCGTCTTCAGTTTGACAGATCTTCACTAATTTCAGTCAATCTATAGTATAACTTTCATCGCTCTCATTAATTTATTTCATCTCATTTATTCTATCTCATAAATTTCAGGATTCATCGATCGATCATGCCAGGCATAGATGATCAGCTGTATATGAATAATAGTTATAAGGCAATGAACCAAGAACAATCAGACGACCCTCAAATTAATTCGGATAATGAAGGATATTCAACTACTGACAACAGTTGTGACAACTGGTAATTTCCAGGTTAATTCCATTAATAACTTTCATCATCTTAGTTAACTAGAATTATATATGAGCACTGCACATGAGTCTAGACGTCGGTTAACTAACCTGAATAATTTTAATTCATGATTTTATGTAAATCATATTTGTATGATTTCATGTGAACACCTTTGCCACTTTATGTGACAAATTCATTTATAACTTTATGAGCGATATATATATATATATATATATATATATATATACATATATATATATATACAAACACACATTACATTTCATATTTCATGTGGTAACGTGTCACATAACCACATACGATTACGACTAAAACATTGTTGGAATTACGCAAAGGTAATTTATGATTTTATGTGAATCGCATTTCATGATTTTATGTGACTCGTGTACTTATGATCTTATATGTTTAATTATAAAAAATTTAATGAATTTACTTAACTATAAAATATCAAATATTTTTATAAAAATAAATGGCCTTTCGTGTGCGGGTATTCTATAGAGTTATGTCGGTTAGCTGTGGGTTTAAGTATTTCAAACTTTGAGGGACTAATCTCATTGACAATTTGTTTTGAATGGACGATCTTTATCACATGTTGAAAATTATCACACACGTCACATTTGGATTTATTTGATATCAAACCGTCGTCTAGGTTATGTACTCATGTTTGGACACACACTTACGTATGTAAACTCAATAGGTGCTCGGTAGTTACTTGAGACTTGGAGTCTTAATAAATTGTTGCAGCGCACCCTAAGGTGAGTTTCACAACCCCGTTACGCTACATCTGGTTTAGGATGGTGGCACACATATTGTTTCTCTTTACATCTGGTTTAGGATGTTAACACACTAATGTTTAGGTTACATCCGGTTTAGGGTGATAATAACTACTATTTGTTTATTAAAGTAATAATCCACTTTATATCACATGTTCACTTAAATGCTTACCCACATAAAGCCCTTACTAATCGGACCGTTAATAGTTGATCGAATAGTGAGGTGATATTGAGTAGTACTACTGGGGTTTGACAAGCCCCACTCAGCGGGCACGAGATGCACCACCAGACTGGCGATCGGACTGAGAACAATGTCAGCCTATACGTATCGTGATTAGGTAGACACGACGAAGGCAAAACGTGGTGCATTAGTCAGATTCGGTTGCGATTTTTTACTGGGTATGGTTGTTGTTGTTTTATATCAAATATTCCTCATATTTCGGGTCAATTTTTATTAATTATATATAAAACAGTTTAATATTGTTTCATTTGCAGTTTTTCAGAATAATCCAGGTTAAAGTCACAAAAGAAGTCAATTATGCTGAACAATAAAGAAAAATTGAAGACTTCGTGATTTCCTGGCCAAGGCAGGGGTCGTGCCCAACTCAGCACGGGTCGTGCCTAACTACAGAAAGGACAGGGAAAGTTGACTTTGCTCCTTTGACAAACACGTGTTATGTCGTGCCAAAACGGTCCGTGTCCTGCCTGACAAACATGCCCCATGCTTCAAAAACATGCCCCATGCAATGTCCTTTTAAGATTTAACTGAGATCATCTAACAGGCATAGGTCATGCCAACCCTAGCACGAGCCATGCCCATCCGTACATTTTGGGTCTATAAAAACCAGCCTCCTCCGCCATATTTCATTGCTCAATTATTTTCTAACCTTTCTACTCCCTTATTCTATTTTTTTAGCCATTGTATTCAAGCTTTGGTTGTGTCTAATCAAGATTGTAATACATCAACTTAATAAGAATTTGTTTAAGTTTGTCTCTGAACTTTTCATCTTCCTTTTTAAGCAAATCTTTAAAGTCATGCTTGGTTAAATCTTATACTCACTTGGGGGACACAAATATTTGGTGGGTTGGTAACATGAATCTATGAACTAACCTTAAGGTGTGTGATAATGACTTTGAAACTAATTTAATATTGAAATTTTATTATTGATTCTTAAAAACAAAACTTGTCTTGTGTATCATGGAACATTTGTTCCCTCAAAGGCAGGTTAGTCGGTGAGTGAAACCCGACTAGAGATTGGGGCAATGTATAAAGGCGAAACTCCAACCCCATGGGAAGTGATATATTCGTGTTTTATGTCAATTTAAACAACACATTATTTTCGAGAGAGCGGTTTAGAGGTATTGGTTTCAGACTTTGTGTTGGTAATATTTTTCTATGATGTACACGCGAGACGGCGAGAGCGATGTGTTTGTAGACTTGATTTTGGTTACGACCGACCACGTACGCGCGAGAGCGGTGCGAGGGATGACACGGACCACGACTCCTTATAAAAGATTTTTATTCAATACTATAATTCGGTGTGTGGGTTGTTCCCTTGCTTGTTCATGACAACGTATCCGAGCGTAACGACACTTTGTGTTTGGTTTTTTACACTGGCATCCGGGTTACCGATTACTTACAAAACGAGTTTTACCTAACCGGGTTAAGATAAACAATTTACAATCAAAGTTAATACACAACGGAATACATTTAGAACGCGAATGCTAGCTAAAAAATGTGCAACAGGATCATTTAATTACCAAACACGCAAACACAGATTAAACAATATATGATCTAAACTATCAAGTAGGGTAGATATATCGTGGCGGTGTTGAAAAAACGTTTTAGACACCAAGTTTCAACGAACGGGATGAAAGGTACAAATAGAAAACTTTCTATCACCTGAGCTTGGCCGTGTGTCGCAAAGGACCAGAAGGTTAAGCTTCGCCATGCGTGAGGTTGTGGTCTACACCAGATCTTCTGAAGTACGGTGCATATCACGACAGAGTCTTTGAACTTTGTGTCACATGTCGCGACGAACACGAGTCGACATATGTGCCCTAGCGTCATCGTGTGTTGTGAAAAGCTCTTATGGATTGTGTCGTGTGTCATGACGTGGAAAGAAGTCGCGGATTGACTACTTCTTTCGTGACGTAGATCGATGTTGCAGTGGTGGTTGACAAAGGTGGCTGCTTAAATCGATCACAGGTCACAACACCAAATCAGGAAAACTTTAATCGTCAAGAAAACCCAAACCAGCAGCTTCTGAATCACAAACAGTGTGAAGATTAAATGGATAATCACATGTCGGGAGGTGGCTAGGCGGCGGCAGCCTAGGGTGGTCGGCCGGCTGTGGAACACGTAGAAGGAAAGAGGTCAAAACTTTAGGTGGCTAGAGAGAGAGCTTAGGGTTTAGACCATAATTTGGTATTTATAGCTAAACCCCATGGTTATCTAAATAACCATGTTTTTATATCAGATATTCCTCATAAACGGGTAAAGGCTTGCCACATCATCTGCCACGTAGGCGGATATTTAACCCCGTTAAAAAAAACAGACGGCATATCATTATGGGCCAATACCTGAATAACTTGTATTATTGTGGGCAATTTCGTTAATTCGTATTATTCTCAGCCAAATGGGAATAACTTGTATTATTAGAATCCAATTTTCCTTGTTTATAAAACATTATGATTTTGTTTTATTTTTAGTTTTCAGAGTTATCCAAGTCCAAAACTACAAAAGGAGTCAAGAATACAAGAAAATTGTGAAAAATAAAACAAAAGACTCTCAAAACCAAACCAAGCACGGGTCATGCCTTCCAATGCACGGGTCATGCCCCTTCTGAAGAAAAGACAACGATGCTTGACTTTTGGCTAATGACGTGTCCAGCCTCTAAAAACACGCCCCATGTTGAGTTTGACCATGATTCGTGTCCCTCTGACGTAATCATACGAAAGATCTCCACAAACAACAAGCCTCATTGAAAAACGACAAGCCTCATTGACATTCGTCCAAAGCCAATCATGGTGACGACTAAATAATACCCCACCCCTTATTTGACTATCATCTAAGATCGATTTAGTCTTGGTTAGGAACAAATTCTTGATCCATTACTATAGGACTCAAAGTCAAGGTGAGTTGATATAGTCTTGATACACATGTTTTATTAAACGTTAATGTCTTGTATTATGCTTTTGCACTATGTTACATTTAGGCTTTATACATTGATATGTTGGTACCATTATATTCTAGGGGGAGCCAGTAATTCCCGATCAGCCTTTAGCGTAAGACTTTCTCAGTGGATTTAGCATCCGTGTTGAGAGTGGATAGGGTAATGTATGGGGTTTCACTCAATGGATGTTAACCATTGGGTAGGATATGTTGAATACATGCAAAGGGCCTACATAATCAAGACAATGATTTATAAACACCAAAGAGAGTTTTTTTATATTGACTCACCAGCATTTTCAGCTGACGTGTTTTATGTTTTCAAAAACGTGTATCATAGTAAACCCTAAAGAGAATAATGGAAGATAATAGCATAAGAAGCTGCTAGAGAGTTTAGGTTGGTGCAGCTTTGTATTGTCATTGTAAAAACATTGATTATGAGATATGAAAAGTTTCATTTTCCGGTGCTAAGTTGTTATCAACCGGTCATGGCTAGGCCCCATCTGGGCGGGGTGTGACACAGAACCAGCTGAGTGTTCCAGCATCATGATTGGACACGACAATGAGGGGTCGACCAGACCAGGAAAAGTATTGTGTGAAGTATATTAATGTTTACACAAGCAATTTTTAGTTCAATGACGTCGCGTCTATCAAACACTAGTGAACCAAGTATATTTTACAAATAAGGGTTCGAAGGTAATACCCACCTATCCTGCAATACTCGATCGTCGGAGTTGCTTATTGATAAGTACTCGACCGTCGAAATTGCTTCTTGATACTTGAAAGTATAGTTTGATCCCATACCTGAGATGTTGGAAAATATGTGAAAATGGGTTTTTTCACATGAGAATTATGAGATTTTATTTTTCACATATGGGGGGATTGTTGGAACATTTTTATTTTAAAATTTTAATTATTTTAAATAAACAAATAATAAAGTCGATGTTTCAATTTTGACATTAAATTTGGTGTTTAGTCTTGGTTGTTTCAACTTTGAATTCAAAGTTGAATTCAAATGTTGATGTTTCATCTTTAAATTCAAGAAAATTTGGATTTTAATAATTCAAGTTATTACCAATTGACCAATATTAATCTCAATTCACTACGTCAAAATTCACCTTTGGCCACGGAAAAAAACCGTGACAAAAGGTGTTTTGTCACGTTTTTTTTTTCCATTCCAAACGACACCATAGGTGCCGTGACCATATGTACCCTACGGCCACGTTACAATATCAGTGGCTGAAGCCACCTATAAGCGTGGCTAAAGGGTACCAATATTTGTTGTTGTAATCAAACAGTTCTTCAGAAAAGCGTGGCGAAAGGGTTCCAACGGCCACATGTGTTTGGTTAACGTGGCCTTTGGTATTTTATGGTCACGTATATTCGTGTTTTAGCCACATACATTATAAAAAAACGTGGCCAAATGGTTGCTGAAATCATACATTTTGTCACAGTACGCGTGGCCAAAGGGTGGCAACGGCCACGTTAAAATATCAAAAGCGTGGCCTTTGGTATTATATGGTCACGTATATTTGTGTTTTAGCCACATATGTTATAAAAAAACGTGGCCAAATGGGTTGCTGAAATTATAATTTTTGTCCCAATACGCGTGGCCAAAGGGTGGCAACCGCCACGTTAAAATATGAATAGCGTGGCCTTTGGTATTATATGGTCACGTATATTTGTGTTTTAGCCACATATGATATGAAAAAACGTGGCCAAATGGGTTGCTGAAATCATAAATTTTGTCCCAATAAGCGTGGCCAAAGGGTGGCAACTGCCACATTAAAATATAAAAAGCGTGGCCTTTGGTATTATATGGTCACGTATATTTGTGTTTTAGCCACATATATTTGGAAAAAAAAAGTGGCTAAAGGGTAGTTGAAATCAGATATTTTGTCCCAATACGCGTGGCCAAATGGTGGCAACGACCACGTTAAGATATAAAAAGCGTGACCTTTGGTATTATATGGTCACGTATATTTGTGTTTTAGCCACATATAATTGGGAAAAAAAAAAGTGGCCAAAGGGTAGTTGAAATCAGATAATTTGTCCCAATAAGCGTGGCCAAATGGTGGCAACGGCCACGTTAAAATATAAAAAGTGTGGCCTTTGGTATTATATATATGGTCACATATATTTTCTTAATTACAATTAATTATATATTAATTTATTAGTATAGAGAAACCTTAAAAATCATATATTATAATTAAAAATTAATGTACATACACTAATCATGACGCTGTTAAAAAAGATAACATACGACACTAGCTAATCAAAGTTTAATTTCTATAATAATTAATTATAATTTCTTGTCCGTGCTGATCAGCTGCTTCTGCTGGTGCCGTGTGATTTTTCTATTTATCACATTTTGATTCTTCAGCTGGTTTGGTGCTACGTACACTACTTTCTGCATCTTTTTCCGATCATTATTTACCTGGAAACATGACAAATAAAACCGATCAGATATATATAATATATATATAAAGTTAATTAATTAGCGGATACGATTAATTAATGTAGTAATTACCTGTGGTTGTTCCAATACTTTTTGAACCGTAGAATGATCAACCGGCTGTGATCTATCTGACTTGTTATTAGAATGAAGGATCATTCGGTTCATCGGCCATGCAATAATATATTTATTTTCAACCTCCGAAAGCGTTGTTTTACCATCTACTGGGAATGGTAAAAATGTTGCACCCTTTTTTACCTGATAAACTCTAATTCTACGGCAACCAGGAGCTAATGGACTTCCATGAATCTTCTCATCTTTTTGTTTTGGTAATAATTCAGCCATTCCCACGACGTTCAGTGGATCCCATTCCATGTGCAACGTCGCAGTTTGGCTCCCCTGATCAGAAGTGACATAATAATAATAATATTATTATTAATTATAGCATATATATAAACAATTAATTAATTAAAGTAAAAAATAGAATACAAAAATTGTGGTATATACTAATCTATACCTCTTGGATTACTGGCTGCAGATCGGTAGCAGCTGCAATGGCATCATAATTATTTGGTTTTTCCAACTGAAGATCACTCTTCTTAGGAGGTACTTTACGAGCTGCAGGTTTTGCATGTCTCTTATTCTTTTCCTAAATTGACACCATGTAATTAACTGATTAGTAATTAACATATATATATATTAATTAACGATAACGTCAAAGCGATTTGTCAAATTTCTAAATTAATTATATATATATATATATACCACTTCCTGCTCTGATGCCCCAGCATCACTGGCTGCAGCAGCTGCTGCTTCTGTCATTTTTCTCTTTCTCACCTAAAGACAGCATCAGCATTTAATTAAATGATCATATAGCAATTAGTTATAAGGGAAGTACACAACTGTGTAAATTAAAATAGTTACCCTTTCCTTTTGCGACGCTGTTGTAGATGTAGGAGTGTGTTGTGATAGAGTCGCAGAAGAGACCTACAATTCAATTAATTAATAAAATCATATCGATCATAACCGGCTAAACATTAGTTAACTATCCTGATGAACTTTAACTATCCTGATGAACTTATCATAGCCGGCACAGTTAATTATTAATTATATTCCGGAACAACTCTAACTATCCTGATGAACTTTGACTATCCTGATGAACTTTACCTATACTGCTGAACTATAACTATCCGGATGAACTATAACCAACACGGTGAACTATAACTAGGGACGCATGTTCATCCAGATGAACTAGCTAGAATCTTCCGGATCAACTCTAACTATCCCGATGAACTCTAACTATCCTGATGAACTTTTTACTATCCTGATGAACCTTACCTATCCTGAGGAACTTTAACTATCCGGATGAACTCTAACTATCCGGATGAACTATAAGTAGAGACGCATGTTCATCCAGATGAACTAGAATCTTCCAGATCAACTCAAATTCAGAACTGTTTCAAATCCGTACCTTATCGGCCGACCTTTGAGATGAGTTTGATTGAGTAGATTGTTTCCGCGATGTATTGCGCGCAGAATTGATCATGTCCTATGTACAATTAATTCAATTAGTTAATTAATTAATAAATAAATATATATATATATATATATATATAGTTTGTCCCTTACAGACGCTCTATGAACTTGTTTATCTTGAATCACAGACTCCATAGCCGCCATAAGCTTATCAATTCTCTCATCCTGTGATTTAACCATATCAGTGAGGCGCTCAACCTCTTGATCCTTTTTCTCACGCAGCTGTCTTTCATTTATTAGTTCCGCCTCAAGTTTTTCGATCCGTTCTTTTGATCGCCCTTTTGGAGCACCCCAATATCCACGGGAAGTCACTCCATACCCAATACCTTTTAGGTATCCACCCCTTTCCTTGCCAAGGACCAGTGTCAGGGCATCCGTTCCCGGTTCTACTGTCACAGATCCCGCATTTATCTTTGTTTCATTCTCGGCCTGCAGTAATATAATTTAGTTAATTTAATGAGGTGCTGTTAATTTTTAACATGTGAATAATTAGGTATATATATAGCAATTAAACTTACTATATCATCTGCTATGCCCTTCACCACAGGGGTTTTGTATTCCCCCTCTTTATTTACCCTTCCTTTCCTCCACATAAACGCTCGAGAGGGGCAATCATCAGCTGCAATTTCTTTGTTTTGTACCTTGTATTATAATAATAATATATATCAGACTTGAAACATAAACGTTCTTAACCATGACTGGGTGTAACACACTTAGCTTATTACCAGTTTTTCTCTCAGAAAGACGTATCCTCCCCGCCCCATTGAATGATCATAAGTATAATTTGCTCGAACCTCTTTTCCAATCTTTGACGCAGCCTTTCCAACAGAACAGTAGGATATATAATTATAATCTCATTAATTAACACTTATTAGCTTACTTAATGAAATCTGCAGTTTGAATTGAATAAAAACCTCGAATTCTTCAGATCTTGTATATGCTACAAATCTGTCCCAGTCTTCCTTTTTCACAATAGTGCGATACATCTTTGGAACTTTCTCAAGCACGGTGGGTTTTGCTAGGTTGGGACGAATGTGTTTTTCCAACATATTTCTTCTAAAACTCCTTAGCAACCCACCAAGCCGTACCATTATAGCTCTCCTTCGAAAGTCTTCAATTTTGAAATATTTCTAAAAAAATAACATATGACAGGATATTTTAGTCGCATGGAATTCAATAACAAACCTAATATGAGAAAATGTTTAATCTGTTTCATAACCTGAATCGCTGCCCACATTTTGTTCTTGTCCTCTATTGGCACCTTCCTCCATTCTAGATACCTCAATCCAACCCCTGCCCTTACAATGTCTCCCATAAAACTCGAAAATTTTGGTCTATGGACCCCGCCAACCCTTCCCAGCGCATCAAATGTTAGTGGCCATTTTTCCTCACCATTTTTCTCAAATCTGGCACGCCACTGTACCAACCGCGTCATCCCCCTCTTGTTTGCTTGGGGAGCAGAGGCTTCCACATTCTCATTGTCGACTACTTGGGTATCAACTTGGGCATCATTTTCGACTTGGGCATCAATGTTTTCCATGTCCTCTTCACCCGAATCATCGTCAGTATTGTTATCCATTTCCTCTTCATTATCCGATTGATCGGCATTGTTATACATTTCATCATCTTCCGAATAATTATATTCATTGTCATATGCTTCACCTTCAATTTCCATTGTTAAATCAGATGAATCCTGTAGATGACAGTGAAATAAATAGAGAATTAATGAAATAAATGCGATGGAATAATTAAGATGAAATAATTGAGATGAAAATGATCTACTGAAGATGACAGTGAAATTAATATATACTGACGGGAATTAGGTAGTGATCTTCTGAAGATGATAGTGTGATGAATCCGGAACTGATCAATCAATTAGGTAGATGAACTTTTAGTGATATATGGAAGAAGAGAGTAATGAATCGTTTTGGTGATAAAGTTTTGGTTAGAGGGAGTTGAATAGGAACTGATCAATGAATTTTGGGAAATTTGAAAAATGGTGGGAAGTAATTTGGGGATTAATAGGATCGATCCGGGTGAAAACATCTCAGCTAATAAGGACGTGACAGCATTTATCGGATTTAATATAAACTCAATTAATACGATTTATCTTGAATTTTAAAGAGTTAACATGGACTCAAAAAGTTAAAACCACCAAACCACAGGAACGCAAATCGTATTTAACTTTATTTTAAACATACCTTTAAAATAATCTTTAAATGTAAAATGGAATACTAAGCAATAAATTTAATGATAATTGTATCCTAAAATGACCCTCATTGCCCCTAAACACACCTTATTGGGCCGTCATTGGTCCTAACCATGCTTATTGGTTACATACACACCTTACTGGGACTCATTGGTCCCAACTGGCCCTCGTTTCCCCTAAACACGCCTTATTGGGTCTCATTGGTCCTAAACACAACTTATTTGTTACATACACACCTTATTGTGCCATCATTGGTCCTAAACATGCTTATTGGTTACATACACACCTTATTGGGACTAATTGCTCCCAATTGGCCCTCGTTTCCCCTAAACTCACCTTATTGGGTCTCATTGGTCCTAAACACAACTTATTTGGTAGATACACACCTTATTGGGCCATCATTGGTCCTAAACATATATGCCTATTGGTTACGTCATACACACCTTAATATTGGGACTAATTGGTCCCAGATGGCCCTCGTTTCCCCTAAACACACCTTATTGGGACTCATTGGTCCTAAACATGCTTATTGGTTACATACACACCTTATTGGGCCATCATTGCTCCTAAACATGCCTATTGGTTACATACACACCTTATTGGGACTCATTGGTCCCAACTGACCCTCGTTTCCCCTAAACACACCCTACTGGGACTCATTGGCCCCAACTGGCCCTCGTTTCCCCTAAACACACCTTATTGGGTCTCATTGGTCCTAAACAAAACTTATTTGTTACATACACACCTTATTGGGCCATCATTGCTCCTAAACATGCTTATTGGTTACATACACACCTTACTGGGACTCATTGGTCCCAACAGGCCCTCGTTTCCCCTAAACACACCTTATTGGGTCTCATTGGTCCTAAACACAACTTATTTGTTACATACACCTTATTGGGTCTCATTGGTCCTAAACACAACTTATTTGTTACATACACCTTATTGGGTCTCATTGGTCCTAAACACAACTTATTTGTTACATACACACCTTATTGGGCCATCATTGGTCCTAAACATGCCTATTGGTTACATACACACCTTACTGGGACTCATTGGTCCCAACTGGCCCTCGTTTCCCCTAAACTCACCTTATTGGGTCTCATTGGTCCTAAACACAACTTTATTTAATACACACCTTATTGGGCCATCATTGGTCCTAAACATGCTGATTGGTTACATACACACCTTACTGGGACTCATTGGTCCCAACAGGCCCTCGTTTCCCCTAAACACACCTTATTGGGTCTCATTGGTCCTAAACACAACTTATTGGTTACATACACCTTATTGGGCCATCATTGGTCCTAAACATGCTTATTGGTTACATACACACCTTATTGGGCCATCATTGGTCCTAAACATGCCTATTGGTTACATACACACCTTACTGGGACTCATTGGTCCCAACTGGCCCTCGTTTCCCCTAAACTCACCTTATTGGGTCCCATTGGTCCTAAACACAACTTATTTGTTACATACACACCTTATTGGCCCATCATTGGTTCTAAACACAACTTATTGGTTACATACACACCAATTGGGCCATCATTGGTTCTAAACACAACTTATTGGTTACTTACACACCTTATTGGGACTCATTGGTCCTAAACACATCAAATTGACCCATTTGACCCCAAATTGACCCATTATTTAATTTTTATCTTAAATCTTTTTATATAATTTATTTAGAATTATAATTCCCCAAAATTTAAGGGGGCGTTTAGTTGTGGAAAACAGGGGGTGTTTTCCATTTCTGTTTTCCAAGAAAACAAGGAAAACAGAAAATAGTGTTTTCTGAATTTTAACTAAAAATGGAAAACACCTTTTTTACTGTTTTCTAGGAAAACAGAAAATAGTGTTTTCTAAATTTTAACTAAAAATGGAAAACACCTTTTTTACTGTTTTCTGTTTTATATTTTCGTTTTCCAAATATATACAAAAGAAAATGGGCGTTCACTTTCTAGGGTTTATACGCACAACCGCTCGACCTCTCCTCCGTTACCTCCGTCGCCGTCTGCTCCAACGCATCGTCGACGGAAATCTAATGTAATGTAGAGATAGAAAACAGTTGATTTGAACATGTTTTCTAGTTTTCTAATTTTGAAAATGAAAATTCCATCTTTCAATCGGAAATGGGGGTTCTGTTTTTTTGTGTTTAGGGTTTTTGATCGTCTCTGTTTTCGAGGATTAGGGTTTTTGTTTAACAGATTGATTTAATAAACAAAAATAGATATAGATAAACAAGTATATAACAATAAGTGGATTTCATACTACTGATTCCAATTCCATACACAAAATTGTTTCCTAATTTACATGTTCATTCCTAAAAAAAAAGAAACAGAGCAGTTGCATGTTGAGGTTCACGGGAACCTAGATTCCATCTCCTTCATCAACTCCAAATGCCTACTCATTGCTTCTTGCCTCTGTTGAACCAACATTTGAAGTCTGGCATCGGAGACGCGTATCTCTTCTACCAGAAAAGTAGCCATCTGGTATCTTGATGGACTTGGTGGCTCTGTAAGTACCTGGTTGAGCAGGGCCATCCCGTCTAAGACACTCTGTCTCTCTGCCCTGATAATCACCTCGTACCTGTCCAGGGTAGCAACAATCTTTATCTGCAAATAATGTTCAACTAATTCTTTCAAGCTTGCCATTTTCAGAAGGATTTGAGTGTTTTGAGAAAGGGTTTCTTAAGGATTTTGAGAAAAGGTTTGATAAGGATTTTGAAAAGGTTTTGATGTTGGAGGTGAGAAGTTTCTCATTACTGATCAAGTGGTATGGTTATATGTGCAAATCACTTGAGTATGCGTCTTATCAGATGTGTAATCACTAGAGTATACCATAGGTCTTATTTGATTAATTACAAAATTACCCACTGAGTTCATGAGGACTGCACATTATAATTGTTGGACTTTTGGTTATCCTACAAAAATTATTTTCACACGTTCTCCAACTGAAATTCCTACACGATATCAAAAAACCACTAATATTTTAATCACACGATCTGAAATTATCCGAAATTACTGTCACACGATCTCTTGAATCAAATTAAGAAGTCAAAATTAAACGAAGAAAGTCAAAATTACCCACTGAGTTCATGAGGATTGAGGGAAGATGAACTAGAGTTCTTCAGGATTATAAAGAGTTATTCAGTAATAGAACCGGATGAACTAGAGTTTCTCAGGATCAAGAGTAATTTTCGTTTTAATTTATTTAAATATGATTCTAACTGGGCCCGCTAAATATTAAAAGAGGCGGGGTAAATTAGAGCGAACTCAATTGAAAATTTCACATATCAATCGACAGAATTTTCCCTCCGTCCTATTACTTCTCCAATAAACAGGTTCACAGTAAAGATTATTGAAAAGGATTTTCAGTATTCATCGTTTTTAATCATCTTAATTTGTTGTTGTATCTGTTTGCAAAACAAACATGGATAAGTCTTGGATGAAAACCAGTAGAACCACGCAATCATATGCCGATGGAGTTAAATCATTCTTATTGTTTGCAGTTACCAATTTGGAGAGTAATGAAATTCCATGTCCCTGTGTTAATTGTCTAAACCATTACTCTTTTAAGGCTGATGATGTAGAATTTCATTTGTTTTCAAAGGGATTCGATCAGACTTATAGAAGGTGGATTAAACATGGAGAGATAGACGAGCCCGCAGGAGAGGAGCTTCACACGGAATCATTTTTCGATTCCGGAGTTCCATTGGATGCAGCCGAAACAATAAAAATGGTCAGAGCTACTGAAGAAAATTTCGATGAGGACCATGAGAAGTTTCAAGAACGACTCATGGATGCTGAGAAGCCTCTGTATGAAGGATGCCATACCTTCACAAAGTTATCTGCCTTGGTTCAACTACTGAACTTGAAGACTAAGCATGGGGGATCAGATAAATTTTTTAATGAACTTTTAGTTTTGCTGAAACAGATGCTACCTGAAGGTAATGAGATTGTGAAGAATACATATGAGGCCAAGAAGATTTTGAAGTCAATGGGTGCAGGGTACACCAAGATACATGTGTGTATCAATGATTGTATTCTGTACAGGAAGGAGAACAAGGACCTAACTGTATGTCCAACTTGTGGTGAGTCCAGGTGGAAGGTGGATGAGAGGACTAAGAAACTATACGACAATACTCCTGCAAAGGTAATGTGGTATTTCCCCATCATTCCAAGATTGAAACGACTGTTTCAAGTGAAAACCACAGCGGAGGATCTAAGATGGCATGCCACCAGTTCCAAAACACCCGGTGTGTTACGACACCCATCCGATTCACCGGCATGGAAAGCCATCGATGACAAATATCCCGAAATCGCTGACGATCCTAGAAGTCTTCGTCTTGGCATTTCAACTGATGGGGTCGACGTAAATAGAGGTAACAGAAATCACAGTGTGTGGCCGGTTCTATCTGTCATTTACAACCTTCCACCATGGTTGTGTATGAAAAGAAAGTTCATCATGCTTTCGTTATTAATATCGGGAGCGCCTGGAAACGATATTGATGTGTTTTTGGAACCATTAATTGATGACTTAGAGCTGTTATTCGAGGCAGGTGTGGAAACATATGATGCGTATGCGCAAGAACAGTTTACTTTGCGTGCAGTTGTTTTATGGACGATTAATGACTACCCTGCACTTGGTACACTTTGTGGTTGCCCGTACAGTGGATTCCGTGGTTGTGTGGTATGTCGGGAAGAAACTAAATGCATTAGGCTTCCTTTCTCAGCCAAGCAGTGTTATGCTGGTCACAGAAGATATCTACCATATACGCATCCCTTCCGAAAGCAAACAGAGGCCTTCAATGGTAAACAAGAGTTGGAAGTTGCTGCTGATCCTATGACCGGAGAACAGATATACGAAGAAGTTCAACTTATCAGCAACAAATGGGGAAAGGGATTAAGGTGTACTGATTCAGAAATCCCAGAGACCTCAACCGGAAGAGGGGGGAAGATTGATAAGAGAAAAAGAAAGAACAAAGAGAAGCCACCATATTGGAAGAAATTCAATATATGGTTTCGAAGACTTAGATACTGGAGGCATAATAGTGTCCAACATTGCATTGATTTCATGCATATTGAAAAGAATGTGGCTGAGAGTCTTGTTGGAACTCTGCTCAACCTTCCCGGAAAGACGAAGGATGGACTGAAAGCGAGAAAGGATCTGAACTTTTTGGGGTTAAGACCAGAGTTGCAGCCTAAACAGAACAAGAACAACATAGTACTTCCTGCAGCGTGTTACACGTTACAAAAAGATGAAAAGGAAAAGTTTTGTGACACGTTGTATAACTTGAAGGTTCCACAAGGCTATTGTTCTAACTTTTCTAGTTTGGTTAGTCTAAAGGACAAGAAACTTGTGGGGCTCAAGTCACATGACTATCATATGCTGATGCAACAGTTTCTGCCAATTGCAATTCGGTCAGTCATGCCTGAACCGACAAGATATGCTATTATAAGGCTCTGTTTTTTTTTCAAATCAATATGCAGCAAAGAGATCAACGTCGAAGAGCTAGACAAATTGCAAGAAGATCTTTGTGTCACACTATGCCTGCTTGAGAAATATTTCCCGCCATCATTTTTTGATGTTATGCTTCATTTGACGGTGCACCTTACTAGGGAGGTAAAATTATGTGGCCCAATATGCTTTCGATGGATGTATCCATTTGAAAGGTGTATGAAGGTAATTAAGGGCCACGTGAGAAACAAAACTTATCCAGAAGGGTGCATTGCTGAGGAGAACATTGTAGAAGAAACGATTGAGTTTCTCAGCGAATACCAAAAAAACATCACAACTATTGGTGTTCCAACTAAAAAGCATAGCAGTGCGGATGGAAGTCCTGGGTCAGCTGGTAGATCAGTTGAAGTCTCTCCAGAGCTCCTATCGAAAGCGCATTTATTTGTGTTGCTAAATACGCCTGAAATTGAGCATTATATCGAGTAAGTAATTTAGATTATTAACCTTTTTTTATCTGTTTAATTAATTATAAACTTTTATAGATAACTTCAATTCATGTAATTGCAGAGAACACATGAAATTTTTGGAAAAGGAACATCCTGGTAGTAGACTAAATGACCTTACTAAGAAGCAGAGCACAACATTTGGTAAATGGTTACGCAACAAGGTCAGCTAAATTTGCTTATTGTTTTAATTCCGGATGAACTGTAACTTTCCTGAACAACTGACCTGAGTTGTCCGGAACAACTCTATTTTCTATCCGGATGAACTATAACCTTCCTGGTGAACTGAAACTATTTTCTTATAGTTTTAATTCCGGATGAACTGTAACTTTCCGGAACAACTGACCTGAGTTGTCCGGAACAACTTTATTTTATTTTTGGAAGAGCTATAATCTTCCTATTCCTAATGAACTCTCCTGATGAACCTACTATGAATTTCAGGTTGAAAAGGAGATGGCGGAGTCCCCAGAAACTATATCAGAGACCGTTAGGTGGATTTCACATGGTCCGCACAGAAGCGTGAGGAAATATGAAGTATATGACATCAATGGCTATTCATTTCGTACAAAATCTCGAGACGGTAGGGTTTACCAGAACAGCGGGGTTGGTGTAGAGGTAAATGACATGCACATCTCTAACGAGGTCTTAACCTATGGAAAAAAACCTTACTATGGGGTTTTAAAAGAGATATGGCTACTAGATTACCATATTAAAACCATCCCTCTATTTATGTGCGACTGGGTTGAGAATACACAGGGGGTCAAAAAAGATAGTCTTGGTTACACTTTGGTCAACCTTAAAAGACTAGGTCACAAGGAGGACCCGTTCATTTTCGCATCACAAGCACAACAGTTGTTTTACGTCAAAGACCAGCTGGATAAAAAACTGCATATTGTCTTTATGACACCTCCCAGAAATTACAGAGATTATTATGAAGACGATGCCAATGAAGAATTTAGTACGGTAGTTTTTCCGCACAACGATAATGTATTGCCATCCGTAGATGCACGTCACAATGTTTACTACAGAGCTGACTGTACTGGAATGATATTACGAAAAACCACCGATTAATTGATCAAACTACAGTATCAACAATAATTGTTTTTTTTTCTTTATGTATTCTGGAATATATATTATGGATCTTAATTTTGAGTCAAGTGTTTCCTTTTTTTGATTGTGCCTGCAGGTCTCCTCTCTTTGACCAAACCAGAGTCAATAAAAGTCAAAAATAAACAAACAAAATCAACTGCTGCTTTAACAAACACAATTACATACATAATCCAAAGGTTATGATTCCATTAATACATTGATCTATAAAATTACAACTGAAAAACTACTAACTTAAAATGGAGAAGAAGCGGCTGAAGAAAAATCCCTCTTTTGCTTTCTCACATGCACTTGCTTCTGATCAAGTGAAAAGAGAGAACAAGTCCCTCTTGCTTTCTCACATGCACTTGCTTCTGATCAACTGAAAATGGTGAAGAAGTGGCTGAAGAAATATCAGGTACATGGGGCCAAAAGGGAGAGAAGCACCTGAAGAATACAAGTCCTGCAAATCTCAACATGTGCCCTTACTGCTGACTGTTATAAAATTACACAATAACTTAAAATCTGCTCGCAGTAAAGCATTTGTATGAACCATTAGAGACTCCTCGTCTCCATGGTTTCCACAATAACTTAAAATCTGCTCGCAGGAGATACAGAGTGCAATCTTTCCCTGCACAAGATAAAATTACCAAATCTGAGACGAAAATTTCAATCGAATTTCAGTGGTGAAGATGATAACTTACCATTTTCCACATACGGATGATGCCAATTCCACATTTTTTGCCGTCGATGATGGACGAAAAACAGAGAGAGAAAGACTGGGAGAAAAGGGTCATGGTGGAGATGATGATGAAAACTGATACAGAGATAGTATATATCGATACTCGAGGGGCGTGGTAGATGGAGATTTGAAAGATAAAGTAAATGAAAAAGTAAATGAAAAAATCATGATTACAAGCGCCGACTGTTGGTATTCTTTTAGCCACCTAAAATTAATATACCGTGACCATTTGTCATAATTTGTCACGCAGCCAATGTTTTAATATGAGTGGCCATATCACAAGATAATCAAACATGATAAACATATATTATAACCATCATATATATATTATAACTACTAATTAATATCATAACTAAATAAACATATAAACTATTGTTCTTAATTTGTTCATAATTAAACATAAACATCCATTAATTAATAATCCGGATCACTGCAATCTTCGGATATGTATGATCCTGATGAACTTGCATCGTCATCATCATCATCTTCTTCTTCTTCTTCTTCATCTTCTTCATCTGCTTCATCTGCTTCTTCATGATCTTCTTCATCATCTTCTTCATCTTCATCTTCTTCATCTTCTTCTTCATCTTCTTCTTCGGGTTCATTGAATTTTGTATCAAGGACACGAAATAATTTCGCTGTCTCAACATGGTAGGCAAAACAATCAGGAATCTTCTGCGCATATAGTTGCTTCAGGATGTTCTCATCGTTGTGTTTAATCACAGATTTGTGGGACTTGAAGGATCTTCTTCTCCTGTTACTGTAAACCAAAAAAATACGGTTATGCTTCACATACCAGTAATTAAGGGAGCGTTGATTATCGGCCATTTGATACAAGAATTGGTGTAAACGAATTGGTGTACGTAGAGAATTTGAGAGAATTGGTGTAGAGAATTTGAGATCAAGAAAGGGATGGCGGTAAAAAGGAAAATAACAATGATGATGATATATAGGGTAGCAGATTTTAACCCGCTCGAATTAATGGTACAATTGAAAAAAGCGCGTTGTTTTAGAGGGAAACAAAACTTCTATTTTTCGCCACGCATTTAATATTTTACCGTGACCATAAAATAAAATTTTGTCACTCACAACCTACCATTTAGTCACGGTTAATATATGTGGCCATAGGTAATAGATTTTTGTCACTCACAACCTACCGTGACCATTAGTCATCTAATATTTAGTCACACAACCTAATAACAGTGGCCATATGTACTAGCTTTTAGCCACATAACTAAGTAAAAAGCGTGGCCATTGCTCACATTTAGCCACGCATAAATAGTTTTGTTTTCTTTTAATTTACTAAGTAATAAAATCTACTCTTCCGTCACACAACATTATTTAAGCGTGGCCATACATTCCTTTTTGGTCACACGAATAAAAAATCATAAAAATTCCGTGGCCGTTTGGTGCATTTCGCCACTCTTTTTTAAGTGTGACAAATAAATGCCACATGTTTTTGTAAAACAGTGGCTAAAGCCACTGCACCTGATTGTTGTTGTCACATAAACAAAAAAATACGTGGCTAAAAGGGTCCAAAGGCTATATATTTGGCCACGGGTACAAAATATGTGTGGCTAAAACGAGAATTTCTTACCTTTGGCCACGCTTTTTTCAAAACAGTGGCTATGCGTTATCAAAAAAACCGTGGCCAAAGCCACTTTTTGACGTAGTGGAATTGCTAATTAAGATAAGTACAATATTTGAAAATATTCATAAAATAAATGGAGATTCTGGAAATCATGGTGGTGATTTATCCTTTGAGTTAATACGCCCCCGCAAGACGGAGGCTCCATCGGAGACACCGATCTTGGACCTAAGCTTCAGAAAGGGCATCCGAGACAACGGTTTGGTAAGAGCATCGGTCAACTGGTCCGTAGAGTTGATGTGCCGCACAACCAGAGAACCACATGCAACTTTTTCACGAACAAAATGATAATCCAAAGCAACATGTTTCATGCGAGAATGGTACATGGGATTCGCACAGGCATACGTCGCCCCCGTGCTATCACAGTACAAGGTTGGGGCCTGAGGTAATGAGACGCCAAGCTCAGAAAGTAGGTTCTCGACCCAGGCAATTTCTGACGCGCAGACTTCCATGAGATTATGTTGCCGCCAAGATATATGACATATGCTTTGGTTGAACGACCAGCAGTAGCCACACCATCCCAGTCTGAATCTGAGAAGGCAGTGAGACTAAGAGGAGACCTGCGATTAAGAAATAAGCCATGAAACATGGTCCCCTTGAGATAACGTAGCAGTCGTTTGAGAGCCTGCCAGTGAAGTTGAGACGGCTGATGCATAAATTGAGCCAGTTTATTTACTGCAAAGGCAATGTCTGGACGCGTGAAAGCGAGGTACTGTAAGGAACCAATCAACTTCCTGTACGGAGTGGGATCCACAGAAGGAGAGCCATCACTGAGCATAAGAACTTGAGACGAGCATAACGGCGTGAGGACGGGTTTAGCGTCATCCATTTTGTGCGCCACCAGGAGATCTTCAATGTGACGATGTTGAGACAAGAATAAACCTGCATTGGTAGGAATTAGCTCAATACCCAAAAAGTGATGCGGAAAGCCCAAGTCTTTGACGGAGAACCGAGCTGCTAAGTTGGTAGCAAAATCATCAAGAAAACATGGATCGCTGCCAGTGAGAATTATGTCATCCACATAGACCATGAAATAACAAACAACCTCGCCACGCTTGTATGTGAACAAGGATGCATCTGCATGAGATTTAGTAAAACCTGTTGAAGACAAAAAAGACGTTAGTTCTAAATACCAAGCTCGAGGAGCTTGTTTGAGCCCGTATAACGAGCGTTTAAGCATGCACACATGAGTAGGAAGGGATGGATGTGCATAACCCGGTGGTTGCTCCATGTATACTTCCTCCTGAAGAGTACCATGGAGAAATGCGTTGTTAACATCAAGTTGACGTAACAACCACCCGCGAGACAACGCAATCGAAAGAATGGTGCGAATCATTACCGGTTTCGTAACGGGGCTAAAGGTGTCAAAATAATCTCTCCCATACTCCTGTAAATAGCCCTTCGCAACTAAGCGAGCTTTATACTTATCAACAGTGTCGTCGGGATGGCGTTTAACACGAAAAATCCACTTGTAACCAATAGGTTTTTGAGAAGTGGGAGGGACAAGTTCCCAAGTGTGGTTGCGAAGCAGTGCGTTGTACTCATCATCCATGGCATGGCGCCATAGAGGGTCCTTAGAGGCCTGGAGGTAGGTGTTGGGAGCAAGGGCTGAAGGAATAGGATGCAAGGTGGTGTTGTTGACGAATTGTTGGTTGAAGTACTTGAGATTTGGCTTGCGAACACGAGGTGGAACAGGAGGTGTGGGTAGGGCAGCGGAAGAGGGGTCGACAGAGGCTGTGGACTGGTCAAGACCAGCCGAAGGGGGGGGGACGAGGGTGAGGAGTGGAGATCAGACGGATGAGGAGTGGGAATGGTAGAGGCGGAAGAGGCTGCGGAGGAGTGGTTGGGCGAGGGAGGACTGTCAACGGAGGAGGAAGGTGGGGTGGGACCGGGTGACGGAGGGGGCTGGGTAGTGGAGCCGGACGAGAGGGGTTCAGAGGGAGTGGGATCGGCGGTCGGCTCGGGTGCGGGAAAGAAAGAAGTAACAGGAGGCAGAGAAGGGACGGTGGAGGGGGTGGATTTGGAGGGAAACTCGGATTCAACAAATGATACATGACGTGAATGATAGAGACGATTTGTTTTCGGGTCGAGACACTTATAAGCTGATTTAGAATCCGAGTACCCAAGGAAGATGCAAGGTTGAGACCGTGGTTCCAGTTTGGAACTTGTGTACGGTCGAAGCCAGGGATAACATAGGCAACCAAAGGTTTTCAATTTGTTGTAGTTTGGGTTGCCACGGTAGAGAACCTGATAAGGGGATTTGGACTCAAGAATAGGTGTTGGAAGACGGTTAATGAGATAAACCGCAGTTTGAAAAGCGTGAGACCAATATTCATCGGCAAGCCGGCGTAATGGAGGAGGGACAACCCGGTTTCAACAATGTGGCGATGACGACGCTCGGCGACGCCATTTTGTTCAGGAGTATGAGGGGGAGTGGTAAAATGAGATATCCCGACGGACTTTAAAAACGGAGCGAGTCCGATGTATTCCCCCCCCCCCCCCCCCCCCATTGTCTGTGAACAAAGAAATTATAGAGTGTTGAAAAAACTTTTCAACAAGCAATTTAAATTGGGGAAAAATTTTGGCAACATCCGATTTGAGTTTTAGGGGATAGAGCCAAACATATTTGGAGTAGTAATCAACAAAAATAACATAATATTTAAACTCGTCAACAGATTGTTAAACAGGACCCCAAACGTCAGAATAAAGTAATTGTAATGGCTTTGTAGCAACAAACGAATTTTCTCCAAATGGCAATTTATGACTCTTATTTAAAGCACACGAATGACAATGTAAATTCTGAAAAGAAACAGAAACACCAAGGTCTTTACAAATAGACTTAAAAATACGCAAAGAAGTATGCCCAAGTCGATGATGCCATTGGAGAGGTGAGATAGTGGTTTGATTGATGATGGGGACTGAGGAGTTGTTGAGGTAGTAAACGTCATCAATATTCTCCCCTTGCAGGATAAGCGCCCCCGTAGTGAGATCCTTCACATGACAATAAGAAGGAAAAAATTCAACAGAAACACCGTTAGTTTTGCATAATTTAGCAACCGAAAGTAAATTTGATTGCATGTTTGGCACACAAAAAACCTCATTGGCATGTAAGGTTTTGGAGGAAGATAAAATTTTGGTGCTACCAGTATGAGTGATGGATAGAGTCGTACCATCACCTAAAGTGATCTCATCCGGACCGCCATAGTCAGAGATGGATGAAAGATTGGCGGGATTCGGAGTGAGATGATGAGACGCACCACTGTCGAGCATCCACATGTTACGGGAGGGGCCGACGGTCGCAGCATTGGCAACCGGCGGAGCATCGATAGGAGCAAGCGGGACTTGATTGTCGTTTATAAATTTCCGCAGCTTGCGACACTCTTTCGTCTCGTGACCTGCAATGTTACAAAAATTGCAAAAAGAGCCGGGATTGCGAGGAGTGTATTTCGAACCTGAGGTGGAGCCGGCATTCGGGCCCGAGTATGGGCCGATAGGGTTGCGATTGGGCCGAGATTGGGTGGAGGATGGGTTGCTGCGATTGGGCCGGTAGGAAGGATCGGGAGTGGGCCGAGGGTTGGCCTCAGTCCGATAGCGAGGCCCACTTCGTTGGGCTGTGTTGGCAGTGGCCAGAACCGGAGAAGAGGGTTCGGCTTCTTTGAGTGTTCTCTCGAAGTCGACGAGTTTGTCGTACAACTCCGGATAGGTGATCGGTTGGTCTCGAACTTGCAAGGTCGTCGTAATATTGGCATATTCATCGCCCAGTTGGCTAAGAATGTACACCAGAAGATCTTCATCTTGGACTGGGCTTTGGACGAGTGCGAGTTGGTCGGCGATGGTCCGCATCTCGTTCAAAAAATCAGTGATTGATCGAGTGCCCTTGGGGTTCTTTGCCAACTTGGATTTGAGAGAGACAATACGCGAGCGTGAACTGCTTGCATAGCTTGATTTGAGGCGATCCCAGGCGTCTTTAGCAGTGGCAGCGGACGCAATCAGTGGTTGAATCTCGTCAGAGCACGAGCCTAGGATTGCGCTGAAGAGGACCTGGTCCTGGCGGAACCAGGTAGTGTACTCAGGGTTGATGGTGTCGTCGGAAGTAGTCTTTTTGGGAGCCTTAGTGTCGCCTGTAAGGTAGCCATCGAGACCCAACCCGATGAGAGTGGATTCAACGTGACGCCTCCAAACGGGGAAATTTAGGGTGGTAAGTTTGATTGGGAGATGAGTGGAGGTTGTGATTGTTACGACGGAAGACATGAGATCGAAGAGGAGGAAGGGTCGAGGCAGGGAGGGAATCGAGAACAAGGTGAGGATCGAACTCGGTTAGAATATGAGGGCTCTGATTACCATAATAGGGTTTGTGAATTCTATGATTCTCATTAAACAAATAGAGGGATTACAATGAATATATAACAAAACCCTAAACTAATCTAGGAAAGAATTGCTAATTAAGATAAGTACAATATTTGAAAATATTCATAAAATAAATGGAGATTCTGGAAATCATGGTGGTGATTTGTCCTTTGAGTTAATAGTTTATAATATGAAGTAATAAAACATGTTAAACCATAAGCAATCGATTATATAAAACAGATATCGGTCAGTATAAGTACTAGTCCTTTTGATCATGTTCGTCGGATTAGCGAAGGATTCAACCCCATCAGTTGTACAACTTCTTGCACGAAAATATTTAAAACATATGTAACCTGTTTGCAATCCACGCATCGCCTTATTTATGGGCTTGTTTCAACCTTCTGTAACCCAAAATGAACTAAATGATTGGAATACACCAAGTTAAATATAATTGATGTTGGTATCTGTTATACCTCAATAACCTTTAGAAAACTACAGGTTTTATTACATAACCTGTGGTAACTAGTGATGGGTTGGTTAATACATAATTCAAACTTTATTCGTAATTCTATTTGTATTCATTCTTTGTTACCTCCAGCCGTTCGTGGATTTAAGATTTATCTGAAATAGACTCAATTGGTGAGCTTCAGCTACCCTGTGTCTGCGTTTTGCGGGTGGAGCCGTGGAGGTGCCTTTTTGCCATGGGTTCCCCGGGTAGCTGGGCTTTATTCGTTAACCATTCAAAAAAAATCCATGTAATTGGTTGTGATTGCATGTCGAAATACGTTGGGTTGTTATATCTAAATGCACGAGGTGATAACGAAGAAAGCATGGAAATACATAGGATTGCAAGCAAGAAGAATACCGTGGATATAAGCACGTACCAAAACAAGAAGGAAACAAAGTAGAAAAGGCACCCGGCCATATAACGTACAATTTGAGGACTTCTTGTCACATAGGCGCTAGGGGGGGGGGGGGGGGATAAGAAACGCCACTCAGCGCATCATACGCTACTTTGGCAATTTCTAGGAGTTTGGGGACGGTTTTGGCAGCTTTTAATCAAACAACTCGTCCATGTTTTAGGATACCAAGGAATAGACGAGACGACTAAGGAAACTTCAAATCTCAGTGACAAAGTAGCTCGCCTAAAGAAATACAGTATTTAGTTCTGAATTATGCTCATTTGCTCATTGTATCAAGTAAATACAATATTTCCTCATCCCCCAAGTTTTGTCAAACATAATCACTTCAAATGTTCCGGCATATCACTTGTTCTAAATTGAAAAACACAACTTTATAACAAAAAGAAAATTTGAATTGCTGATCCAATTATTTATATAAACCTTAATACAAGCACACAACCTCAAGAAACGTTTAAAATGCCGTTTGATTTAGCATCTGATCTCATATGAACCAGCTTTGGTGATATACCTGACCCACTCGACTGTATTGTACCCACTCTTCTCCCATACCTGCAAAAACAACCAAAATTTAACCATAGGAGACAACATATGCGTTATGTCACTACATTGAAAACACATTTAGTGTCCGTAAAATGTACCTTAAGGAACCTGACTCTTAATCCAGAGGCTGTAAACATTGGAACCTACAAAAACACAAGAATGAGACCATTTCTTACCTTGGTTTCAAAATGTGCACATCAAAAGCGAATAATGCGCAATGTGACTATCAATTGAACAAATCAAACAAGGGATGATGAGAATGTGATATATTTTCATGCTTAAAAGTTAACAATATAAATATGATCTAAAGTAATTTTTAGTATTCTTTTAATCATGAACGCCTTGATATGTGATGTGTGTGCATTGTGCATCGGCTTTTGGGATCTAAGCACCACATTTTCTTTAAAACTAAGTTTCTTACTTTGAGGGTCAAAAGCTATTCTTTAAATTACATATTGAGCAAATGTGAAAAGTTATTACCTGAAACTCCATCTGTATTGGTGGCCTAGTCCATGACTTCTTTTCTGCAATCGTTGAAATCAACTCCACTTCTGCGCTCAAAGTTGATTCTGTTTGTCCTGGAAATTTCCGTATCCTGCAAATTTAATATAACAAGAGTGCATGTTATAAACCACTATTTAAAAAAAATAACGAAACACGCACATTCACACACAATGGTTAGATACTCACTTCCACATCAAACAGTCCATGGAAGCATTATACTTTGCTCGCCCTGATGTCACTTGAACACTTGTTTTTGCTGTCTGTTTGGGTACTGGAACCTTAATCACAACTCCAAGTGCAAACATTTTTGCACCAAAAACACTTTTTACCTGAAAGCCGGTAATGTTGAAATATAAGCAAAGTAAATTAGGTCATATTTTGTTGTTATACTACACGTGGCAATTACAACCGATTTACTCATGAAAGGATTAATTCCATTTATGTTTATCTCTAACAGGGTTCGAATAAATCCAAAAAACCGCCTAAATTATATTTTTACTGCATTAACAATTTAGATCTTTTGATTCAAAAAATTGGATTATGATTAGAAAATAATCCAATTTTGTGACCATAAATGACACACTGATCATTTATAAACTTTTTTTGAGCTTTTGGACAGAAAGCGTTTTTGGTCAACCCATCTTGAGCTGTTACCAGCGAGACGGTTTTGCCACGTCTACTTTTTACAGACCTTAACGTTAACTTCCATGCGCGTCCTGCCCAATTCTTTGATTGTGGGCAATACCCGGAATGGAAGATTTACACCCTCAGTAATACGATATCTGTTGAATAAAATATCAAGTTGTTAACATAAATGTTAAAATATGTTGATGCCAACTTTGAATATATAAAAAGGATTTGGCGATTTTACTTCATGAGCTCGAATTCACCATCTGGTGGCACAAAGCTGACAGTTTTTTCTGAATTAAATCTGGTCAGGTTCACACACTGATGGAAGGTAACATCATCCAGCTCAATGGTTTTCCCACTGCATTAAATAGTAAAGTAAAACTTGATTAGACTGCAACAAACATGAAACATTTAAATTTAATATTTGTGAAACCAGAAATACCTCTTAGTAGGGCGTGACTTAATTTCAGATTCTTTTTCCAGTCCAATTTTGTCATTTAATCCCAGCTTCAAATCAGGCATTCCAGTAAGGAAACACTTCATAAGAATCTTGCCCGTTACATCACAACGTAATACACTACCTATTAGCTTTAAAGTTATTAATCATGAATTTTTATATCAAAAAACATGCACGTGTGAAACACATCTAACTGTACCTTTAGAAGACATAAGAAGATTAACACTCTCCACAATATCCAAAAACACTTCATTCTTTTTATAAACCAGGCCCTCCCTGCGCCACCCAACTGCACCAGTTACTTGTAAAGTAGCATTGGGAACAGGTCTATCTGTAGGCTGTGACATTCATTGAAAAAACAAACTACAGTTTAATAAAAGTTTAAAATCTATCATGAATAGAATAATTATTACCCTACAGATGAATGGAAAAAAATAAAAAGTGACAAATAACCTTGGATGAGAATGGTGAGCGTACGCCTTCTTGAGTGATATAAAGCTTTAACATCTCAGGTGAAAGATTTTGTGGATAACCAAAGTCCATAATTTCTGCAGATAGAAGAAGATATACAGCAGAGTTAAACATGATTTAGTACAAGAAAAACTAGAAAAAAAGGATTTAAACAAGGCACCTCATACCATCTAATAATTCATATATCAAAACAAAGTTGTTACGAATGGCATCCTCATCAAAAGCACCGCCAAAATACGATTTAAACAAATTAACCGCCTGCATGAGAAGAAAATTAGTTATCGAACATTAATCTTAGCAGTTTAAAAAAAAAGAATTAAAATTTTGGTTCACTACCTTATTGTTAAATTAAGGTGTTAAAAGGTTCTAACAACCATTATCACAAGTTTTGATGTTTCTTTTCAGAGATAAATATCAATTCAGCAGGACCTTGAAAAATAGAAGAAAAAGAATTACCTCGACAACAAACTTGAAGGCACATGCTACATTAGCATTACTGCTAACAACTATAACAATGTAGACATTGCTAATTCTCATATAGAAAAAAGAGCAACCACCGATCTGGCGAACAGGACACGTGCCTAGTTCTTTTGTTTGCAGTATGTGCAGTCTAAATGCATCAACCATATTTCCCCTAAAAGATGTAACAATAAACAACCCAAAAAATAGTAAGATGAATGAACACATTGCATTTGCAACAATTATAAAATATTACCTTGTAATACAATTTTTATTGAGGTCCACACATAATTGATTGCAAATTCAAATTTGACAAAATAATCTATTTACAACATAGATGAAAATGAAAATGAAATTATGATGAAGACGTCAAAGTTTCTTTGTATTATTTTTCACTGATAACACATGGAATTTATAACATTGAAAATGAACAGTAGGCATATAGCATATTTTATCACTAAATCTCGTTGATTCTAGGTTACACATAAGAGACTCACAACCGTGAAAATGTCGTCAGTAAAAACAAAGAGCGGAATGTATACTTTAGCGCTAATCTTTTTTTTTTCTTTTTTTTCTGAACAGCAACGATGAGAATATCATTCAAAAGAAGGCAAGCGGGAAGCTAGCCAATAAAAACACCAAGGAAAAGAGAATGAAACAGAACACCCAAACAAAAACATAATGAAACACCTAGCTAGCTTGGAGAACTCCTTTAAATGGATTAGAATTCCATTTTTGCCAATCGCAGGTTAGAGCATTCAAAGCAGGTTCCTCATTTATATCCTCATCCCCATAATTTAAGGAAAAAGGCCAACTTTATCTACTTTTACTTCTACATTAGGTTCCCCATCCCCATACCCCATACCCCAAATTATGAGGAAAACTAAACCCAAACCCCATATTTACTTTCCCACTATTCATCATACCCCATATATTTATGAGTGGTTATGTGGAGATTGGAGAAGAGAGACAAAATGTAACAAAAGGGAATAAAAAAGTATCATTTATTGAAATAGGGATAGATATGGAGAATGAGATGAGGGGGTTTTCGAAAATGGGGAATAAATTAAGTAAATTGATGATTTTTAGTTAAATATAGGGATGGAGATGGGGAAGTGGGGAACTTGCTGTGAATGCTCTTAGATTATGTCCTCTCATCAACATCCGGGTAAAAAAAAATTAACTTTGATTTCCTCTAAGAGGTTGTCTACCGAGATACGGAGAAGTAGGATAAAGGTTAGGGACTTTTAGGACTGAGTGTAGTCATGCCTCCCCGTTATCTGTACGTGTGATTGATACTTGATACGTGCCATATGTGGGTGTTTATGTGTTTCTGTATTGCCTCACGCCTAAACTTATATACTGCATTGCATGTTGCTATTCTTGTCTACTTATCGTACATACATTAGAGCCTTACTTGTTCTTCTATATGTTTTTAATATTGGATATTTGTGGCTTGTTGTTTATGGTACGTGTGTTTTTCAAGTCGGGGGTCTCTCTGGGTGCAACCACTTTATCCCTTAGGGTAAGGTAAGATTTGTCCTCTTTTCACCCTCCCCAGACCCTACTCTTTGAGTGGGATCTTACTGGGTATGTTTCTTTGTTTGTTTTTGTGTTTGTTAAGGTTGTCTACCAAGACTCTTGCTATATAGAAAATCCAATTGTTTTTTTAATTCCATAGATGCGAAAGAGATCGGGTAGTAAGTTAAATCATGCTAGCAAACTTTCTAGAAGTTGCTTTCAAAAGCCAATCCTTCTCTTATATAGTTCTAAGCTTGGCTTAAAAAAGCATGAGGCACTCCGAGGCGTTTAGGTCCCAAAAGCCGAAGCGCAAGGTGAACACATCACATAAGTGAGGCTTTGCTCAATTTACAACTAAATAAGCTTTATTTACATATAGAAGTTGCGTCTCCCATATGTATTACATATCAACATGTTTATCATCCATTTGGCTATTTTTACATATAACTTATAAGCCTCCTACTAACGCTAAATTTGACCAATTTTGACCTAGAAGTACATGAGGCGCCACCTCAAGCCCCTGAGAGCCTCACACCTTAGGCGCTCCTTTTAAAACCAAGGTTCAAAATACTTATTCCACATATGTAGATTCTCCATGTATACATAGAAGAACCAATTTAAGTATACAACGGTGACAACCGCTAAACATGTACCTATTGTTTTACATGTGACAGGTAAGGAATTTATGTAACCGCATAATTCACTCCCATTATACTACAAGTGCCTATAGGGTTCTCTACTTAAAATTGATTTGTGTATATATACTTTAGCCTTAACAAATCAGTGGGTGGAGTGGATTTACCAATTCAAAATATGATCTAGATTCTAAATTTCTCTATAAACTAACTTGTTAGTGATGAAGTAGCAACAAAATGTATGTTAATCTTCAAACAATGGAAAACAAGATTTCAAATCAGAGAAATATATGATGTGAACTAATCTACAGAACAAATCTCATAATTTACCCTAGTTTTCTTAAGATCTAAATTAGCATCATCAAACTAAAGGCATCATAACTACCATTCTTCATGTTCTGGCATAAGTAGCACAAAATTACATAAGTAGATAGGGCACAGCGAGAGCTAACCCAACGTCATCGCGATAGAGACGATTGATGAGAACATCGCCGCGAAGATTTAAAAAGTAGATAGCGGAAGCAGCCACCGGCATCTCTTACGCAGCCGGTGGTGGTGAATTGGAAAACCGGTAACCACAAATAGATCAGAGGACTATAAATGCAGATCTAGAATGTTCTTCTGAAATTGGGATTTCAGATTTGCTGCACTATATTCTCCGATTTCAGCTGTCGGGACTGGTAAACGGAGAAATTGGGGCAGTTTCCGTTTGAACACAAACGCCGCTTCTTTTTTCTTTTCTTTATAAAAGCAAGGGTTCATTTTTTCATTAAATAAAAAAATAACTAGTTAACAATTTTAAAGATTGTTTAGAGTGAATAATTTATAAATGTAATTATGTAACAAAATTAATTTAGAAATGTAATTATGTAACAATTTTAAAGATTATTTTTAGAGTAAATTATAGATTTTGTCCTTTATGTTTGCACGTTTTGTCTTTTACCTTCGTTAATAAATTGAATGTGCTTTATATTGCAAAAAGTTTCATTTAGTGTCATTTGGTCAAATTACAATATAAAGGACACTCGGTGTAAGGTTTGTTAGGCCAAAGGACACTAAGTGAAACTTTATGCAATATAAAAGACATTTAGGTGGCGTTTGGTTTATGAAATTCAATGGAATTGGAATTGATCATTTTTCCTTTCAAAATTGTTCTTGGTTGGGTAAAGAAAGAATTTTGAAATGCAATGAATTCATTTAATCAATAGAATTTGAGACTATGTAACTTTCATTTGCTAAAGTGAATGATTTCTAAGGAATGTTGAAATAGTACTAAATTCCATTGATTAAAAGAATTCGTTGCATTTCAAATTCTTTCTTTACACAATCAAGAACAATTTTAAAAGGAAAAATACCAATTCCAATTCCATTAAATTCAATGAACCAAACGCCACTGTGTTAAGTGAAAGTAAATGACAAAACGTGCAAACATAAATAACATAGTTTGTAATTCACTCTTATTTTTATTTTATATGGATATAAACTTTCATTAAACCTTTATATCTTATGATACTTCTTCAATTACGTGTTAAAACGTTTTATTAGTGTGTGTTAGTGTGTGTGTTTTTCATCGCATCATGTGGACACCATCTTAGTTTAGTTAAGGGCAAATAACATAAAAACTGACATACTTTCAGTTTTTCTCATATAAATCTCTTAATAGCTTTTTGCATGTAAAAAACCAACATACGTTTTGTTTTGTCTAAAAAAGTCCCTTAACAATTTTTAACACATTAAAATCCCTTTATATCTTAAACTTGAATGAAAGTATATTTTGAGCTTTATAAGGTTCAACTTGTTTGTTACATTCTTTAATCTATTTATTTTAAAAACGTAATTTCAATTGAAAAATAAACAATTTACTAAAATTCTCTTTAAATTTGAATCTTAAGTAACTTTTATGAGCAATAATTTAAGATTAAAATTTAAAAGAAAATATTTTCATATATTAATGTTTTTTTACACATAAAAAGAACATCTGCAATTCTTCATACATATACAAATATATTTAGATATTGTAGTTGATTTAGGACAACACTAGTATATAACATAATTGACAAATACGGTTTTGTCCTCTTAAACTTTTAATTTTAAGTAAAGTGACAAGTTTATCTTTCTCAAATATATTATAATATGGTATCATTTATACTATTATTTAATATTATTTTTTAGTGGATATGAGTAGTAGAAAGGAAAAAATAATAGAAAATAGAATAAAAAAACATCTATACTATATTATAATGTATTTGAAGAGGACAAAATTGTTATTTACTTAATAACTGATGGTTTCAAGAGAGCAAAATCGTCTTTGTCAGTTATGTTTTTTTTTTTTGAACGACTAATTTTATTTTTACACCAATTTTCACCATGACAAGGTTTAAACCTTGGTCTCTCTCCCAAAAGGCTTTGCCCCTTACCACTAGGCTACAACTTCAATGGCCAATTATGTTATTAAATACAAAGAAAATTAATTGATTAAGCAATTGGTAATGAAATTAATTTAAAGATGTAATTATGTAATAATGTTTAACTAAATTTTTAAAATTATTTTTTATTTTATATAAATATAAATTTTTATCAGACATTTGAATTTATATGATTCTTCATCAATTAATTGTTAAAAACATTTTACTAGTATGTGTGTTTGTATTAGTATGTTGTGTTCTCACGAGAGCACCCAATTAGTTTAATTATATGAGAAATGGAATGCGATATATTTTCGAAAGTAATAGTTAAATTAAAAAGAATAGAGTTTTTTAATTAACTTATAAAGATGTGGATAAAAAACGAACTACGAATGTTTAGATATCGACTAGATATAAACAACGGGTATAGAACATTAAACTAAAAGTTATTATAAAAGTTGGTGTATGGGTCTTAAATTTGAACTAATTGTATTACTGAAGGGTCTAAGTTACACCACCAAATAAAACATATGATTTTACTGTATCGAACCAAGTAAATTTGTAGTGTGCTTAGGCGTGCTTACGACTGTTCGTAGAAAAATCATTTTGAGGTTTGGTTGTAAGTGGTTGTGAGTAGATGAGAAAGAAAAAGTTGGTGATTTGCTAAAATTTAGGGATTAGAAGAGACATAAAATGTAATGATAAATATATAAACAATATTATTTTAATTACTGTTATGAGTGAAAGAGAGAGAAAAATATTAATAAAAGTATAAATTATTGGGACCCAATTTTATATGTATTATTTAATTATGGTTGTAAGAAACTAAGAAAAAGCCTAAAAAAATAGCACCCAATTTTATATGTTTTTCCACGTTTTGGGCTATTGGGCTTAATTTTTTTTGGGCTGAAGCCTGATTAAATGTCTGAATCAGAAGATGAAGCGTCAAAAAGGACATCCCTATAATCGGCGATGGAGATGAAGATACAAAACGGTTACAGGTATGCTTTTGAAGTTCGAAGTCTGTTTCTCACTTTCTAACTTCTGAGTTCTAAGTTCGATTATAACTTCTTTGTTCTGCTTTCTGAGTTATAAGTTGCCATTTTTATCTGAGTTCCGATTCTGAAATCTTGAGATATGATTTGAACTTTTACGATAGAGAGATTGGGTATTCTTGAGTAATCAATTTCGAACTGAGCATTTGGTATTTGTGGCTTAAAATTCAATTTGGGAATCGGGGAATTGAGGATTTGGTGTTTGTGGTTTGGGAATATGTAATTTTGATTTATAGGATTTTCGCTCTATGTATATTACTTGAATTTGTCATGCTTTGTTACTTGAAACTATTGTCGGATCTCTCCAAACTCTTTGCTCATTCTGCTGAATATTATCACTTCTATATGTATAAACTTTTCTAGAGTTAGTAATTCGCATTGATGTAATCATCAGCATATTAATACATTTCAACACATTTAACGAACGCACAAGACTCAAGTTACCATGCAGGAAAGGCGGGCAACAAGCTGTACCGCCAACCCTTTTTGAATAGCAAACCCTAGACATATGAAAATAACATTCTTTAATCTTTAATCTAGAGTTTACGATATTCCCAAACATGACTTTCTGGATCCGACGCAACATGGCAGCCGCCGCCGACTCGAGATGCCCAAATGTATCAAAGGCGAAGGGAGCAAACACGTGTTGATTTTCAATGCACGCTTTCTCGTGTTTGTTCACCTTCTTGGCCGCCGCACTAGACGCCGCCTGGCCCGTCACGAAGGCACTGCTCCTCAGCCCCACAAGGGGAGAGACCCCCGTTAAATCGACATGCTTCCCATTCACTAAATCAAATGAATCTTATGTAAACTAATGTAAACTCCTCATTGCATAAAGAACTTTTGTTCTTAGAATTTTTCTTAGCATACTGGTTATGATACTCTTTTTTATTCATGTTTTCTTTTTAAACATTGTCATTGCTCAATTGTATTAAAATTATTTTTATATGGTTCTGTCTATGTTATGTTTTGACTTGTTAACCAACTAACTTTGGGTTACATTTTTTCCGGTAGAAAGGCGCCGACTTTTTAATTCGCTTGAGGCCCCCTAAAAGCTTTATGTCATTTTCCCGCCAAATTCTACGTATCAATCCCTGTATGTGTTCATGCTTTACACAGCTTTCATATGACTCTCAGAATCCGGTAGGTACTGATTGCGAAGTTCTGTATTTTGAATTGCCTATCAGCTGTTTGATGAAATGCCTGATCCAAACGAGGTTATAAAAAGTTGAACAAATCTATGTTCTTTCAACTCGAAATCTTCCTTTTAGCTGTAAAGTATTTATGTTGTTGCTGATCAGGCTTCTTTGTTGGTTTTTGGGTTAAGATAACTATAAACAATATTATAGTGCTGTGTATCATAAGTCAGGCACTAAAGCATGGATGCTGCAGTGCTCTCTTGTTGCTTCCATAATGTCTTAGAATCCCATGTCCCTGTTGGGATTTCCAGATCATGTAAGGCTACAATAACTAGAAACCGTCGGGATGAAGTTAGGCTAAGTTTGATGGATCAATCAAGAACCAGGATTAACCTTAGAAGACCCATCAAGAAAATCACATATCCTCAAGGCACTAATGATCCACCGGTTTTTTGGGTTAGCGAATCATTAAATAAGGGAACAAGACCTTTTCATGACTCTGATGATTCTGTCCCTGTTGATTTTGATGATAAAGTTGATGATTCAAATAGTGACTTTGAAAATGAAAACTATGAAGAGAAAGAACAAATAGAAGAAGAAGAAGAAAATGCTGAGTGGGATCCAGAGGAGATTGAAACAATTACCTCTCTGTTTAGGGGTAGAATCCCTCAAAAGCCTGGAAAATTAGTTAGAAAAAGGCCTCTTCCTCTCCCACTTCCATACAAGACTCGACCACTGGGACTCCCGTCTTCAAAGAAGTGGGCAAGAACTACAAACTCTTCAAGAAAATCTTTATCTAGTAGAGTGTACAAAGACCCAACATTCTTAATTGGTCTAGCCAAAGAAATCAGAAATCTTGATCCTGAAAAAGATGTTTCCATAGTTTTAGACAAATGCAGTCGATTTCTTAGAAAAGGTTCACTATCATTAACAATAAGGGAGTTAGGACATATGGGCCTACCTGAAAGAGCTTTACAGATATTCTGTTGGGTGCAAGAACAACCTCATTTATTTCCAGATGACCGACTTCTTGCTTCAACTGTTGAAGTCCTTGCCAGAAACCATGAACTGAAATTATCTTTCAAGCTAGAAAAGTTCTTGAGCCTATCAAGTCAAAATGTATACGAGGCAGTTGTGAGGGGTTTCATAAGAAGTGGCAGCTTAAAACTTGCATACAAGCTTCTTTCAGCTGCTAAAAATAGGAAAATGATACTCGATTCAGGGGTTTATGCTAAACTCATTTTAGAAATGGGGAAAAACCCTGACAATCACATACTTGTTATGAATTTACTAGAAGAGCTTGGGGAAAGAGATGATCTGAATCTAGCACAACAAGATTGCACCGCAATTATGAAAGTTTGCATTAGACTTGGGAGATTTGAGATTGTGGAGAATCTATTTAATTGGTTTAAAGATTCGGGAATGAATCCAAGTGTGGTCATGTACACGACTATTATACACAGTCGCTATTCTAATAATTGTTATAGAGAAGCTCTGGCTTTGGTTTGGGAAATGGAAACGTTAAATTGTCTTTTTGATCTTCCAGCGTACCGTGTGGTGATTAAACTTTTTGTTGCTCTTGATGATCTATCTAGGGCTGTAAGATATTTTTCTAAACTTAAGGAGGCGGGGTTTTCTCCAGCATTTGATATTTATATGGATATCATTAAAATTTATGCGGTTCATGGAAGAATTGCTAAGTGTAAGGAGGTGTGCAAGGAGGCAGAAGTTGCTGGATTCAAGATGGACGAACAAACAATGTCCCTTTTGACGCAACTGTAAGAAATGTGATCGAGGTACTTTATTACCTGGTGTTTGTTTTGTGCTGAAACTTGCCTCGTTTCATTTGTGTCATGTATGTACTTTACTTATCATAATTAATTTCCATTAAGTTGTGTATTTATCATAAGTTCCATCAAGAATTTCTTGCAAATTTCATGAAATTTATTTGTTATGTTCAGAACTCCCAATACCATTTGCTTTGCTCACCTGTTTAAATCAAAATTACATCTTCTTTATGATTTTCCCCTAAAATGTTCAATAGAAAGTAAGTATATATATAGCATATACTTCTGCTCTTGTTCTTGCTAAATGTTCTCATCAAGATTCATATTGCAGCTCCTGTTTCAATTATTTATAACAAAACTTTCAGATGTTTGGAAACAAAATGGACTATAATTACATGTTAATACTGTACATATTGGGATATTTTGTGATTTAACTATCGAAATAACATATGAAGGACAGACTGATAACGCGGGAGATATGATAATCTGTCTTATTGTTTCCAGATTTCCATCAAAGCGCCTAAGTTCAGAATTAACATTCGATAGGATATTTGAAAAGAAAATTAGTATATGAATTAGCTTTTAACTCGAAGGTTATTTTATACAGTAACATGGGGATTAACCAGGTTTGCTTTAATTCTGTCGTTATTGCCTTTAGTATTATTCAAAGGTGTGCTACAATAGAGCTTTAAAAGTCAAGGAGTAGTTAGGAAAAATATAAAGCTTGGTTAATCAACAAAAGAAAAAAACATATTGAGACATTCACTTTTAACATGACTATTCATCTCCTGATAAAACTACTACACCATGATCACCATTTTGTGTGTATAAGACAAAAAGAAAAACTAAATTCTAGTGGTGGATATTCATTTACATGATGCTTTCAGTATGAAAACAGCATCTTTATTAGTATGTAAGAGCATCTATTGATTCTTTTGCTGAAATAATTCTGACTTGTGGAGCCTTGCATGATTCATAACATTGCCATTGAACATTTCATAGACCCACAATACGAATATATGGGATGCTTGTTAATTTTTTTATTTTTCTATGTTTTGTTAACTATGAGGACTGTTAATAGGATGCTTGTTAGTGGTCAATGTAGTAGCATCCACTAATCAAAGTACGTTTTTAACATGTATATCAGGTATTTGCTTTCATGCAGTCACTTTTTTTTGCATATTGATTTAATTATTGTTATTAGTTTATTATTATTAATAATTTCACATGATTCTCTCCTCCATCTTTTTGTCTTCATACTTATCCATTGTGGTCTCAAAAGTCATTTTCTTCCCTGTAGGACTCTTCCATTGAATACCACAAATCTTCAAAGAGTGAATTTGGGAACTTTCGAAACATGCTTTGATGTCACACATAACTTGAAAAATTACAAAAATACCCTTTTGACTTTTCCCTATGTACGTATGTGATTATGGATTTAAGTCTCATTTTCAATAGATTGAAATTAAATTAATATTTAGAAAAGAAAAGGATAAACATAACACAGCTTAAATGAAACTAACTTACCTTTAATCCTTTCACATGATTCTTCTTTCATCTTTTTTCCTTAATGCTTATCCTTTGTAGTCTTAAGTCATTTTCTATCCAAGATTCAACCATTTAAACCACAAAACTAACTTCTCGCCTGGAGCCCAACAAAATATGTATCAAGTATCAACTAATCTAGCATAGGGGTAATCTTGCTAGGGTAATCAAGATTTAACCATTTAAACCACAAAACTAACTTATTTCGTTTCTTCGGATGAAGAATAGGGGTAATCTTGGGGGATAGAATGGGAATCGTGGTGTAAATTTTTCTTTCCGTTTTCTTGTAATCTAGCATCTTCCTAGTTGTGTTTTTTCTTATTAATTTTTTTTCTTCAAAAAAAAGGTATCAACATTAATTAACATTAAAAACCAAAAGATAACTTTCTAAAATACGAGAAACCGAAGACCAACTTACAACCATGAATGTCCTCTCATAATAACATATTTCTCACATCCAAACACACCTGCCAAAAACTAGGCTTATTCTTTAATCACTATAATATTCATGAAAAAGATAATGATACTCTCAAGCTAGAAGGATATCATAACTCTATACATTGTACATGTAGTGAGAAATAGGTTCTTGGGTCACCATGGATTTCAAGAAGTCAAAATAAGTCAAAGTTTCAGATGTTGAACTTCTGTTCAGCAGCACTTGTGGAAGCCTGTGCATCCAATTAGCATATATATTATACAATTGTCACAAATTAATGATTAATTATCATTGCATTAACACAAATAGAAGAAATTAAGGTTTTGTGCTAACCCCAACAGATGTAATAAATTGACAAACTGCACATTTCACAGACCGAGCTCCATACTGATACATCAAAAGCATCCTACAGCTTCCACAATTGACATGTGCTACCTGATTTGCTGTTAAATGGTTCACAATATATTGAATTTTAATAAAATTTGATCAAATGGCTGGGACAATATTTATGAGTTAGTTACCTTCTAAGGCTAAATTAATGGTGTGACAGCAAGAACATTGAACACTGGTTGCACCGCGAATGTACATGAGCAAAGTATGACATCCTCCACAAACCAGCTGTGCCATTTCTGTCCCTAAAACAATAAAACCCATATCAGGAAACATATTAAAATTACGATAAAATTATAGTTTTTTTTCTGAAAAGTTGGAAAAGTTTGCTAATTTGTGGTTTACCAGGCGGAGGAACGGCTGTGACAGCATTGCAAACTGCACAGCATACTGAAGTTGCTCCAACTGGGTAGAGTAGAAGATTTCTACATGCTGAACACACTAGCTGGCTTTGAGAACCTGTTTCACCATAGTTTTTCAAATTAAAAAAAAAAATTACAGACCAAATTGTTTTTATGGTTTTCTGGGATTAGTTTGTGACGCAGATATGCAGCATACTCAAAAAATATATATATATTGTTATATTAATATTCATCAAGAAAAACATTTGAGTGTTTTCTTAATCTTGTTTCTTTGATTCAGTTTTTTTTTTTAACTAAATTACAGAAAATGGATGAAATAAGAAGAAAAAAATCACACTACTTTCTGATGTTGTAGGAATTGCAAAACAGTAACTGGATTAAAAATAAGAATAAAAAGCTCATGAGAATTGAGCAAGCATACCATTTGCAGGGGTTGTAAGTGGTAGAGGAGGGGATGGATATGGAGCTAGAGGAACTGGCATTGCAAATTCAAGAAAAAAAATTGTCTACTCTCTTTCAACTCCAAGATTTGAAAAAGATTACAACTTTTGAAGCTTTAAGTAGAAGACCTTCCCATCCACTCTCATCATGTACCTAAGAAAGTTAAGAAAAGAAAAAACTCAGCTAAACACAGTTCAAGAAAGCTATAGTCACTTTTTGATAAATCAGAGTATGGGAATTCAGAAAAGTGTCAGGAAAAAGTTTATATCAGTGAAATCTTAGACGCCAGCATGAAATTCTGCCATCATAAATCAATTCATGAAGCCATTTTAGTGGCTAGATGTTGTTTTTTGCTGGCACCATTCCATATTATGAACTAGTTGGGAGTGGGGCAAGCACACACCTTTGCTGGTTTTTGCAGAAGATGAGAGAGAAAGAGAGAGAGTTGAGTTGGACAAAGCTGCTGATAAAAGATAAGGCATACCTTGGTGTTTAAATTTAACAAAATTCACTTGCAACTCAATAGTTATAACTTATAACACCTCTTTAACGAGTAAGTGTTGATTCCGCATATATGACGTCTACTGTTCACTTTTCATTAGGTATAACATATGTCTTTATGGTTTTATTGTCTTATGACTTTTATCTTAAAAAATTTAAATGTTCTACCTATAAGATCAAGAGTTCGTTTTAGACTCTAAGAACTTGTTTGAAAATATTGACCCATTATAACAACACTCAGAGTTTAGTACGAGTTAATGGATGATGAACTAAATTATTTTGAACGAGAGGCTAAAGAAAAAATGACCAAAATTGTTGGATGTTTATCTTGATGATTAATCGTAGAGGTGAATTTGTATCTTTATGTTTTAACACTTGGAATGACGTATAAGCCATGTTATAGAACTGGATTGAACAAACACGATAACCATAAAAATTTATTAAGATCAAAATAACAAAATACGATAACCCTTAACCCACCATTTATATACAATATTTTGTATCCTACACCAACTTAGAATTTAATATAATTAATAAAATAAACTTTGTCTATTATTCCTAACATAAATAATTCAACTAAAATTTATCTCTTGTGATTAAATTCAAATCAATATTTATCGAACCTTCAGATTAATCCATCAAGCTATAGGTTCCCTCCTCTGAGACATCTAACAACTGAGATTTGCCCACGCCATCATTCACCCCAAAAGGTCAAGGTTATTTTAATAAGCACCTAAAATTGGAAAAACTCTGCAATTGGTCCCTACCATTTTGGGAACTAGATCTTGGCTTCCAACCCATATTTGTTAGCTGCAAAATTCAATGGTTCAAACTACCCACTTTTAAAGTGGTAACTAGAACTTTTCAAAGCAGATATATTCATATAAACTTTTTATTTGGCTTCTTTTACTATTCGGAGCATGGGTATAAAGTTCTTTATGCTTCATTTCTCTCTCTTTTTGTGGGTTAGCACTTAGCATTATAACATATTTCATTATCTTTCTCACT
>JBCNJP010000007.1:110560223-110584986 GCA_039602395.1 Deinandra increscens subsp. villosa | reverse complement strand
AAACTTACAAGTTACAAATATCAATGGATCCTGTGCGGGTCGGAAACTAACTGGTTTTTCAGAAGAACCAAAACTGCTATCGGAATCGGTTATATAGAAATCGGTTATGAAATGATTCAAACCGGTGGTTAGGGACCGGTTTTGAGGTTTTAAGTTGTCGGATGTTAGGAGCTCCATAAGGAAAAATCGGGTTTTTAACCGGCTAAAAGTATTCATAATAGGGTCTTTATCTTTACCTTTATAACTTAACAAAAAAAAAACATATTTATCTATAAAATTTAGGATTATTGGATTTTAATAATCCAAGTTTTGCCCAATTTGGCCGTTAATAATCCCAATTATAAAAATTCCCCACAATAATCTTATTTTTAAGGTCTTGGATTATAATGAACCGCTGTTAACTTTCCCCTAACTCTCTTTGTTCTTTGCTCACATGGCATATCATGAGGGACTGTTTTTGTAATTTTTTAAAGTGGAAGGACATTAAGTGTGTTTTTTAAATAACTATCTTTAACTATCTTATCATAGATATATTAGATATTTATATTTCTCACTCATCCCACATATTTCACTATCTCCCTTTTCACCATCACCGTCTAGTTTCTCTCTCTATACAAACGACTACCTCTCTTTCTCTCTTTCTCTCTTTCTCTCTCTCTCTCTCTCTCTCTATCTCTCTCTCTCTACGTATATGCTAACCGTGGACGGTTCTGGTGGTCACTTGTCGATCGTCGATCTTCACCTTGAAGCGGTTGCCCTTTGAGGCATTGCCTTCTCTCTACAAATGGCCCATTCTCTCTCTCTCTCTCTCTCTCTCTCTCTCTCTCTCTCTCTCCCTCTCTCTCTACAAATCTATGTTCGCCTTACCATGGACGGGGGTTCCGATGGTGACGTTGTCGGTCGTAGATCTTCACGTTGAAGCGGCTGCCAATGAGGCGTTGCTCCATTGAAGCGCTGGCGGTTTACTTTGTCGTCCGATTGTGAAATATTTGATCTCCGGTGCTCTTTGCGTCGTTGGTCCATGTTTAACGGATGGGGGGTTTATTCCGATCATCTGTTGTCACACATTGATCATACAGTACCGGAGGCGTGTAAACGGATGGAATCATAGTCATGGTTACAATGAATTGACCACTATATGATAGAAAACATGCTTATATTATTTAATGAAATACATTAGTCATAAGGTAGAGTTGCAACGGGAAATAGTAAGACATTGTTTAATGTAATCAAATACGACATGTTTAAAATGGGACATAATAATCAGAACGGCAAATCGAGGTTTTCAAATCCGATAAAGGTTGGATGATGACAAGCAATGACCATTAAACCATATAAATGCGTGACCCGATGTTAGACTCCCATTTACGTGCGAGCATGATTTTATGAGAATTCAGAAGTTTAAAAGGGTCAACATAAAGTGGTGAGTTCACATATTTATAGACTAAGTGGAAAAGATTAAACAATTTGATATTGATGCATGATATATATAAAGTAATGTTACAGTTGTAGGGACTTTCATGAACCTTGAATTTAAACACTAACTGATTATCTACTCTTGGTATCCTTACCCACAAACACCGAATGGACAATAATAATTGGCATGTACCTAGGACTATAGCCTTTGGAGTTAGGAAATTGGGGCGACCAATTCTATAGGCATGGGCGTTAACCCAATAGATCTACTCATTAGGCATCCTCTCGTACTAAATTAACCGAATTCAATTAATAGTGGGATAGGTACACCAATGCATTAACATTTGTCATAATGATATCTGGGTAATTGAAAAGAACATGAACTTCGTTACGTCTTGCACACATATTTATATCAGACACATGTTTGATGATTAAAGGTTGTATGAATTCTCCCCCATAGATAAAATAGTAAAGAAAAAGGGTTGTGAGACTCACCTGATCAAGGTAATGAAAGTATCACCGCTGGATGAAATAAACGCTACCGGGAAAGTCCTAAATATGCATATATTAAGACAATTAGGGTCGGTAGCATTGAGTAAGTGTTTAATTTACTCAATAACTTGGTCAAGTCTTGACTCGTGATATCCCGTTTAGTATTAATGGAAAACTCACATGATTAATCCCTAGATATAATATCAAGATAGCAACTTTATAAATAAGATTCATGCACAAAATCATAACCTTTATCAAGATCTATCATCAAAATCCAATAAAATCAAGCTTTACTCATAAAGATCCTAACTTTGATCATGTAATCACTAGATCTATCATTTAGGAGCATGCATAGCAAAGATCTAGTCTAAAAACATCATAAAAATCATATATTGATCATGAAATCACTAGATCTAACACTAAGAAGCATGCATGACATAGATCTAGGCTAAAAGTATCATAAAATCATATATTAATCATGAAATTACTAGATCTAACATTTTGAAGCATGCATGGCATAGATCTAGTCTAGAAACATCATAAAAATCAGATCTTGATCATGCAAAATCAATAGAACAAGAAGAAGAACTCACAAAAACCAAAAAGGGTGATCATGCATATCGCCAAGGGGGTGCCAGGGTGCTTGGCGATATGGCAGGAATGCCCTGGTCGGCTCCCCTTGATCGATTCGCATGCTCGGATCGTCGTCTTTTGATACTTTTAGTCTCGTTTTCACCGAAATCACCCATTTCATATTCCATCATGTTAACCACATTTAATCCAATCAAAACGAGTACAAAGATGCCGCATATTTAATTATGATCAAACACATAATAACATAACACGTTTTTCGGTCGGTTTTGATGTACACATCATTTTTAGGTTAATCACCAACATTTCATGACACGATTTAATGGTGATGATTTGTGATGTGATTTAGGACCATTAGACTCATAAACATACTGAATTTGACATACAACACTCATGTACGTGATTTCTCGATAAACGACAATTCGCATCCCGAAATCGCGTAAAACAATGCTTGGATCTTCCAAAGTTAAGCTCCAAATCTAAGGTTTGATGAGAAAAGATGAAGTTCGGTAGCAAATAAGTCGTTTTAGGTGTTTAGGGTTTAAGAAAATTAGGCTACAATGAGTTAATGAGGTTTAAATAGCCAAATTTTAGGGTTGGATAGAAATTCACTTTGTGGCATATAGCCAAGGGGGTGCCAGGGTTCTTGGCGATATGCCAGGAATGCCCTGGTCGGCTCCCCTTGATCGATTCGCGTGCTCGGATCGTCGTCTTTGGATACTTTTAGTCTTGTTTTCACCGAAATCACCCATTTCATATTCCATCATGTTAACCACATTTAATCCAATCAAAACGAGTACAAACAAGCCGCATATTTAATTACGATCAAACACATAATAACACAACAAGTTTTTTGTCGGTTTTGATGTACACATCGTTTTTTGGTTAATCATCAACGTTTCATGACTCGATTTAGTGGTGATGATTTGTGATGTGATTTAGGACCATTAGACTCATAAACATACTGAATTTGACATACAACACTCATGTACGTGATTTCTCGATAAACGACAATTCGCATCCCGAAATCGCGTAAAAAATGTAAATTGTTTTATTTTCAATTCGAGGAACCCAATTGGATCCTAAAGTTTTTAATTAAATATTTTGCTTTGAAAAATTATTATGGATTATTTAAAAACGTTATTTGGAGGTATAAATTCCCGAAAATTCTCCTGATACTTATTATTCGTAAATCGAGAAAACGTGAATTTTTAAAATGGGCCGGGTTTCACAACCGGGTAAAGTGCAAATGTTACACTTATGGTTATGCTTCTTCCTTAAAACAAGGTAGAGATAAATTCAAACCAAGAGCTTATCCTTGTTTGTTCATTGGTTATCCTTTAGGTAAGAAAGCTTATAAATTGTTCAATCTTCATACCAATTATGTTTTCATCTCAAGAGATTTTTTTTTAACATCTCTTTCCATCTATTGATTCCACTTCTTTCATTCCTTTGTTTCCTCCTATTGATATCATTCCTGATTTTTCAGATTCATCTTCTTTTCCTTATGTTCTTCCTTCTAATCATCATTCCCCTCTTCATTCCAGTTCGCCTTCATTGTTTCCTTCTTCCTCTTCTCATTCAAATATTTCTTCCTTTCCTCCTTCTTCTTCCTCTTCCATTCCTGCTCCTGTAACTCGCATGTCTAAAAGGATTTCTCATAACCAAGCTATTTGTTTGATTACTACTGTAACAGTGCTCATAGCTTGTCCTCATACAGTTACCTCTATTTTTCTGGTGCTCATAATGTGACCACACCATCTTCTATTACCATCACTGAACCTAATTCGTATAAAGAAGCCTCTTTGCATCCTAAATTGCAGGTAGCTATGTCTCAGGAATTTGATGCTTTACAGGCCAATCATACTTGGGATGTTGTTTCCTTACCTGAAGGCAAGAAACCAATTAAATGCAAATGGGCTTATAAAGTCAAATATCATGCAAATGGCACCCTTGAAAGATGCAAAGCTAGGATAGTGGTCATAGGGGATACTCAAACAGCTGATATAGATTACAATGAGATATTTTCTCCTAAATGACTACTATTCGATGTCTTATTTCTACTGCAGCCAAACTCAACTGGGATCTTTTTCAGTTAGATGTCAATAATGCTTTTTTACATGGTGACCTTGATGAGGAAATTTACATGGTTCCTCCTCCTGATTTCACTCCTTTTGATCCTACTCATGTTTTGAAGCTGCAAAAGTCTCTTTATGGTATTAAACAGGCCTATAAACAATTATAAAGCAAACTATCTCATGCTTTAATATCTAGAGGCTATCTTAGGTCTCAAAATGATCATTGTTAATTCACTAAACAAATGGGTTCATCAGAGGTGCATGTTGCAGTATATGTTGATGATATATTGTTGACAAGTAATAATCTTGACGAAATGACTACCCAAGTTTTTATTCATTCTACTTTCAAGATTAAAGATCTTGGCTTTCTTAATTACTTTTTTGGTATTGAGGTTTTAAAAACTGATCATGGTCTTCTTATGACCCAAAGAAAGTTTGCTTTAGATCTTCTTACTGAATTTGATGCTTTAAACTCCATTGCTACTGTCTGCCCCCTTCCTGTTCACTTACATTTAGTTGCTTCTGATGGTCCTTTATATTCTGATCCTCTTCAATATCAAAGTAGGCAAGCTTAACTATTTGACTCATACACGACCAGTCCTTGCTTTTGCTGTATAGTTTCTTAGTCAGTTCATGAAGGAACCTCATATTCCTCATTGGGAAGCTGATTTGCATACTTTGCATTATGTCAAAGGTACCCATTTTCAAGGCTTACTTTTTAATAAAGATCCTCCTTTGTTACTCGAAGCTTTTTGTGACTCTGATTGGGTTGCTAGGTTAGTCACTGGTTATTTTGTTTTTGGTGGGAGTCCTTTATCTTGGAAATCAAAGAAACAGTCTATTGTTTCCCTTTAGTTCATCTGAGGCCGAGTATCGTTCAATGCAGAAAGTGATAGTTGAACTCGCCTTACTTACTAGGTTGCTTAAGGAGCTTTCTCTTCCTCTCCAAGCTCCTGTTCCTCTTAAGTGTAATAGCCAAGCCGCCATTTATATTGCTGAAAGTCATGTATATCATGAACGAATCAACCATATTAAGCTCAATTGCCACTTTGTTAGAAAAAGGCTTCAAGATGGTCTGATTCAACTTTCTCACATTCCTACTTCATTGCAACCGGCTGATCTTTTTACAAAGAGTCTCCCGGGTTATAAACATCAGCAGCTGCTGTTGTCCAAGTTGGATGTTTCATACCCTCCAACTTGAAAAAGGGGGAGGGGGTGTTAAGGGCATTTATGTAAATATGTTTAATTTTATGTTTAGTTAGTTAGTGAGTTAGTTGTTAATCTCTCTCTGATGTATATAAGATAGTGTAGCCGTTGATTAATGAGATAACAGAAAATTCTCCATCTTTCTTTGCAAATTAACATAATCACCAAAATCGTTCCGGATCTCTCCCCCATTCTCTTGTTTAATTAAAATTAACTTAATTACACATTTAGCCCCTTAAGTTTCATATTTAATTATCCTAAGCCCAAACTTTATATTTACATAATTAACCACAGCATTCACATAAACATAAGTTGGCACATAAAAATTAAATGTACCCTTAACATGCATATTTAATGGAATCCATCCATTTAGAATTCGAGATGTTACATCTCATGTTCATTCATTAAATATTTTTAATATATAAATTTTTAAAGGGATTTTCTAACATGTGACGTAAGGGCACATATAAGGTGCAATAAATGCACATCGAAAACTGAAAAATATACCAAGATTCTTTTTTAAAATTAAAAAAAAGATAGCAAGATTTATCTTGAAAAATGAGAAAGGTACAAAGATTTTTGTTGAAAAATATATTTTTCAATTTTCAAGATGCATTTATTGCACTTTTTTCAACTTTCGAGATGTATTAATTGCACCTTATGTGTGCCCTTCACATATTAGAAAATCCTTTTTTTTAAATTTGAAAGTTTTCTCGTTAAACAAAACCGATGCATTCTTCTGTCTCCTAACATGTTTAGCTAAAATTTTCTCATAATATTTTTATAATATAAAATAATCTTTTAAATTAATATATTCTTATCCTTTAATCATTTTGTTGAATAATCAATTTGTTAGACTTCTTCTTTTGTGTACAAATATATTTATTAATTTATGTTCGTTTGTGTTTGCTCATATTTATTCATTTGTGTTGGATAACATTCATTTGTGTTTATGAACTGGTTGTGTAGAGTTTAACGAACAAACATGAAGGAATACGAACATCTTATTTTTCCTATAGTGAACATAAAAATCATGTTCAACTAATGTCCGTATTCATGTCGATTACAGTTAAATGAATCAACACAAAACAGTTCGTTTGTTCGTTTACATGTTTATATATACCTAGACATGATGGTAAAAGATGCACTTTACTCTTCAAAGCGGTGAGAGTTTGATTCCAACACTTAGATAGTTTAATTGCATATGTTGATGACTTGATGGTAAAAGATGCACTTTACTCTTCAAAGCGGTGAGAGTTTGATTCCAACAGTGTACGAGTTTGATGAATTTAATTATTAAAGTAGATTAGAGTGTCTAAAAAATACGAGTTTACGTATTTTTTTGGTTATTTGTCTTAAAAATATTAATATAAGACTGAAATGGATACTAATATAAAATAAAATAATTTTGTTTTAGCTCTCGTGTCGTTGCTATCCCATAGTGTCTAAAAATACGAGTTTGTGCATTTTTGGTTATTTATCTTAGAAAATATATTTATAAGCCTTAAATAGATTCTAATACTAATATAAGCCTTCAATATATACTATTATAAAATAAAATAATTTTGTTTTAGCTCTCGTGTCGTTGCTATCCCTGATAGTAGCTGCAATGTGATCTATGGACCATGCCCATACTCTTTGCATGTTTGCCTTCCATGCATTTTCTTCTTTTAGGCCACCACTTTTTATATATGTTATGAATTTCCATCACTAATTTCACAACTCTCATGCCCTCTATAAGGATTATATTATTAGAGATTCTGGTATTAGCGCTTATATATGCAAAACAACTACGGAAAAGTAAAAATAAACACAAGAATTTATATATGGTCATGTCGATATATCTACGTTTACGGTTACAACCAAGAATTATATTATTGTTTTTTACCCCTTACACTTGTGAGGAATTACAATTACACACGGGCGGCTCAATGGGCCAAACAACTCAAACTAGGGCTTAAGACACTTGAAAATATAGGGCCTTCATCTTTTTAAATTATTTATATATTTTTATAATATATGTATATATAGATGTGGAGAGAGGCTCAAACGAGAAGTTTGATTTGAATAAAAAGATAAGAAAAAATCTCAGATATTGGATCTTGATCTAATAAAAAGGGAAGAAAGGAGAATATGACAAAATGATCTGAACATTTTGACACAATGATTTGAACATTTTTGGCACAATATGACACAATGATCTGAACATTTTGATACAATCAAAAGAGTAATTTTTTTTATTTATTTTATATATAACAACACTGTACGCGTTTTAAAGATAAAAAAATGCTCGTTTTATGGTGTAACTTCAAAGAGAAAATAATGACGTATCTAAGAGTTATGAAATTTTAAAAAATAGGAGGGACTTGATAAAAAGTAAAAAATGTGTTTCCATTTTTTTTCTCTAATTGTACACAGAAATTTTTTGGGGTCATAAATCTTCATTTAATTGAAGATCTAATGGCTATGATTTCTTCTTATCCTTTTTACCTAAACCAAACTTCTTACAATAACCCGCCATTTATAGATGTGAATGCAATTAAGTTATCAAATTAGTTATTTGGTGTGTTGGCTAAATGCATGAGTTCAAACCCCTATGTTCTAAGTTCAAATCTTGCATGCTACATATACATTTAACCTTTTCAATTTTCATTTCACTTTTCTAATTTCTAGATTTTTTTATCTTTTTTTCTTTAGGTTTTTTACTTTAATATTTTCTTTTCTTATTTTGTTTTTTATTTGGGTTTCCTTAATTTAGTTTAACACATTTGTGTTTACGTATTACTAACATAACTGAATGTTTTATTAAACATTTTGCATCGAATAAGGCTAGAAAATAAATTTATTATAATCATATCTGTGAGATTTGTGACACCCGAGAATTTCAAGGTTAACTTCCGTTAGACAAATCCGTTAGTTACGTTATAAGTGTTAACTTAAGTAACTAGTGCATAACTAGGCCGAATACGTCCACGACCTTTGGTTGATCACCGAACCCGTCCATATGTGTTATGTGTTCATCATTGATTGTCTTTATATGCAATGTGATTTAAATATATGACTTATTATTGCGAATAGCATGATTAATTGTAAATACTTGATTATGTGAAAATTGACCTGTTTTGGTAGCCAGCGAAACTAACGGGCGAAACTATAGTGTCGCCCGGTAGCCAGCTAAGCTACCCGTTAACTCGTGACCAAAGCTAGTTTCGCCTGGCCAGCGAAACTGCCAGCGAAACTAGCCTCTGATATAAATAAACTTAATAAACCCTAGTAGCCTCATTTTGCCTAAACCACACAACAAACACACACACACTCTCCTACCTCGAGATTTCTGGTCAGCTGAGGATCACCAAGGATTACCAAGATCTCAGCCTTGAAGATCATTCATCCGGATCCTAAGATCAAACCGTGAGTCTCCAAAAACCACCATTCATGTGTTTTCTTTGTATTTCTCTTAAAAGCATGCCTAAACCTACATGAAATCACTTGATCTCTTAATATGTTGCTTAGGAATGCTAGATCTACCATAAAGTCAGAAACTTTACGTTTAAAAACAAACCATGATGATGATTTATGCAATTTTGGTCATTTTAGGGTTTAGAAGTGTTTTTAGAGATTTGATGATTAAAATGCATGTTAAACGTGTTAAAGCTGCTTGATTTATGTTAGTAAATGTCCATGGATGCTAGAAAATGAATTGCATGTAAGATCAGAAGCTGTTAGGTTGATTTTTAGGCAAATCCGTGTGTTTTTCGCGACCAGCGAAACTGCGTGTTCTCTGGGCGAAACTAAGTAGCGAAACTATATCTCCTTCCAGCGACACTACCCAGCGAAACTATAGTGTCGCCGGGTAACCTGACCAGACCAGCTCGAACGAAACTACCGAGCGAAATACCTGAACGAAAGTTCAAACCAGTTTCCCAGCGAAACTAGGCTAGCGAAACTGCGTCAGCAGTTTCGGGCGAAACTAACATAGCGAAACTGTGTCACCGGGCATTGCCTAGCGAAAGTGCTGCCCGTGCACCTAGCGAAACTGCCTAGCGAAACTATGCTAGCGAAACTAAGACCTGACCTAAAAACCAAACTTGTGAAATTTGCTTAAGTGTTATGCCATGACTTACATGATTATGCCATGATGAAACATGCTTGATATCTGATTTATATGAACCCTTGTTTATGATCAACCATTGGTGTCGTGTGTCGGTATGTCGAGTCATAGTTGCAACGTGCTATGTTATGGGCCATAGTGACGTTAAGTAAAGATTAGACACGAAACTAATACTTAAGACCTAAACGTGTTCATAGGTCTTCGTTAAACAACAATATTTGGATTACTTGAAGTGTAGCAGTGCAACCAAAGGTGAGTGTCACTAACCCGCTTACTGTGAGTCCGTTTGGGCCACACCGAATAACTTAACGAAAAACAATGCTGATAAACTCTAGAGTGCTAGGCACCTACCAATGAACAAGAGAACTCGGGATGCTCGGCACCCACTTGATGAACTGAAGTGTTTTATGGGAAACACTTGTGGACTATAAACAAACTATTTTTCTGAAACAAAACTGAAAACGTTTTAATATGGCTAGTGTAGGTTAAAGTCTGAACCACATGATATCACATGTTTTCTAAGGATGCCTTATAACTTAAAAGTCCTCAACTTAATTGTGCCATTAATTTGTGAAAGCGAGGGGATGTTGGGTAGATCTACTGGAGTTTGACAAACTCCGCCCCGTGGCACGGGGAGTGCACGGAGGAACAATATCAGCCTATTTGACCGTAGTCCCGGGGAGGACACGGGGGAGGCAAAAACCGCGATGACGTATGTCCGCACCGTACGGGATGGCTCGGCCCCCACAAAATAAGTCAGCTTTGGTACAAACTTCCTTAGAGCATGGAACAACGGATTAGCTACCCGCGATATCGGTTGAGTCCTTTAACTTTACGAAACTAGTACATACCCGATGACGTAGGTCACGGACAAACCATTTATAAACTGAGATTTAATTACGAGCATTGCTTTTCACAAATAAATAACTTGTAAGTATACCTTGACACGAATTATGATTATGAGACCGGGCCAATGCATGACAAGCCCACTGTGAACTCACCAACCGTTAGGTTGACACTTGCGTGGTTTAAACTTTTGCAGATCGCTAAGGAGTATCCACCGGAGGTTGGCATGGCACGTGAAGACTCTTATTTTTGATTTAACTTAAATTGGGGATTTATAAAACAATGAATTTGTAAGGCACGTGGTTAGTGCCAGGATAATTATTTTTCCGCTGCGTATGTAATTTAAGACTCTGATTTATAACTTGTGTTTGAACTAACCCTGATTCGTTTAGTATTTGTAACTATGGTTGTGGATCCTGGTCTAGTCGCGCCCCTTAACGGTATAAACTCCGTTAGTGGTATTTTGGGGGTGTGACAAGATTAATCATACTCATCTTAGTAAATAAAAGTCCAAGGGTTTATTGTATCAATGTTTAAAGTCATGGTTTAGTGTCTACATATTTATGTATTTAGTACAGGGTTTGTATTGTACGAAACAAAAGTCCACAACATGGTAGAATATGCGACGTTTTATCAGAGGCATACATCGATTGGATATGTATATATGTGTACCAGATTTATAATCAATCGGTTGAAACTTTTATGTTGAATTGCTGTGATTTTGATTGAAGCACCATCGATCCTAACCAAGAATTGACATGAGAGCCATGTCATATCATCATTTTCGCATGTGATTTCAACCTTAAAACCAGAATTACAAATTTCATTCATGTTCCTTCACCAAATTCGAAATCAGATTTCGAAATTCATCTAACCCTATTGACCTATTCACGAAACCCTAAGAGACTTGGTATAAGTTGATCGAATTCAGTGTAGAATCGAGGATTGCTACAAGTTTGCGTGGAATTGAAGACCAAAAAACATCAGGAACATCAAAATTTTGCAAAAACCCAGAGGCTACGTGCTGTCAGTTTGTTGCAGGAATTCAGAATCATTAAAATTCCAGGTTTTATTGTTTATTGCTTTGGAATTTACATCATCTAGATTAGATATTCTAGATATGATCATACTACTCGATTTCTAGAAAAGAATTGCATATAGTATATTATATGTTTTCTCAATTTTATTCAAAACGAAGATCTTGAAAAATATGACGGATACCGAAATAGAGAATAGCGTTGTTGTTGTGCACAAAGAAACGGTGTCCTCGCCCAATTTCAAATGCCCCATATTGAAATCACTAAATTACACAGTGTGGTCTATCCAAATGAAGACCATACTAGAGGCAAATGGATTGCGGGAAATGATAGAACCAAACGAGAATACGGAAGCGGACGTTAAGAAGGACAAGACCACATGTGCATATCTATTCCAGACGTTACCGGAAGACATGATATTCCAAGTTGCAAAGTGTAAGAGCGCAAAGGAAATTTGGGATGCACTTAAGACGTGTTATATTAGAGTAACACGTGTGCAGAAGGCACGATTGCAAACGCCTAAAACCGAGTTTGAGTTGAGGCAAATGAAAGAGGAAGAAACGATAGATTCCTACTCTGTCACGTTAAATCAAATCATCTCAAAGGAAAGTGGTTTGGGATCAACAATTGAGGAATCTACACTGAATCAGAAACTTCTAGGATCCGTGCCAGACAGATTTACTCAAATCGTTGCCACCATCGAACAATGTTTCGATCTAGACGAAATGATAGGACGCTTGAAGGCTTTCGAGGAAAGAATCAAAGTGAAGAAAGAAGGACAGGCAGACGGTTAAGACAAACTCATGTTCGTGCGTCAAGACAACCAATCCAATCAAGGCAAATGATCTGGGAACAACAGATCAGGAAGATTCAAGTCATCCAACAAAAAATGAAAAACAAGAAGTTCAGGCAAAATGACAAAGAAGAAACTTCATCCCAGAAGTCACGAGAGAATAACTACAACAAAGGTACGTAGTAGGCCTAAGAAGGACATAAGCAAGGAAAGGTGTTACCATTGCAATAAGTTGGGACACTATGCCAAGGATTGTCATCAAAAATATCAGACAGCCGAGCAATCAAAACTTGTCGAAGAAGAATTTGAACCTACGCGACTAATGGCATTCGATGAAGAAATTACAAAAGACAAGAAAGTTTTTTTAAAGAAGAAGAAGTTTATCCTAAAAATTACACGTCCACCAACAAGAGTCTATAAAGATAAAATTAATGTTAGAGACTTAAAAAACATTAAACGAGCTAAAATAGGCTCACTCATTTTTCTTCAATTAATTGACCCTATCAAAATATGCTTCACATAATTAAAAGTTGAAAATAATATAGTTTTTTAAGTATGCAAAAAACATACGATACAATACATGGTCATATAGAAAACAACGAGTAGAAAAGGAAAGATGTGTACATGTTTGGACATGTCCGTTTTATTCTTAAATAAGTTCACCATAACGTTGATACTTGTAACCTATTTCCGTGTATAAAGTTCTTTCAATACCTACACGATACCATATATGTAATTCTATTGATACCTAGTTGATCATATAAAGATTAAATTTTAGTGTTAAAGAAATTCCAAACAACAATTTCGAACATGTGTGTTGCCACAGAGATAATGCAATCACACAAACCAACTGAATTGCTATAATCGCAAATGCAAAAAGATTACGTTACATCATTAACATTAGAAACCGAATGCTCAAAGTGTTGAGTCTATAACTTAAAAGTTATGCTACATGACTGTACCTGTTATGTCACAAACTTAAATAAGTTTGGAAACACTGTAGCGCGAGAAAGGAAAAAAATAATAATGACAAAACACTAATTTACCGTAGCAATTGAAGAAAAATAAACAGGTAAAAGGGCAATTTCACTTATCAAGTTGATAATTATATATAACTAGATTTTAACCATCTGCGCGATGCGCGGAGGTGTTCAAGAATGACATCATGATGTTACAAAAATTTGAATGTTGTTGCGTTAGTTTATTAGCTTAGCTTGTTGTTTGTTTTACAAAGAGTGAGCTTTACAAACGATCATGACTTTGTTCATCTCAACGCGCTCTCGTTTGGTTGTGTACTTGTTGTTTTAATCGTTCGGATAACACGGATAGAAAAAATAGTTAAACTGATACACAAACAACAACATAAAATTATTGGTGATCAATGGAGGTTAACGTAGGGATAATGCAAACACACAAAACCATTACATTGCTTTAAGGATACGTGGAGTAAAACGAAAAAAGAAAGCATTGAACGTCCAAAGTTACTTATAAAAATTATAATCAAATCATATTTACCATTTAAAAGTTTACGTATAACACAACCAAAACAAAAATACAAAAAGTAACAAAAATTATAAAACTAAATAATCTAAATGGAGGTTACCGTTGGGATAATGCGAACACATGAAACCATTGCAATGGAGGTTACCGCTTTGACACCGTGACTATTGCATTTATAATATGCAAGCATAATATAAATTGTTGGTAATCATGGAGGTTACCACTGGGATAAAGCAAACACACAAAATTGATGGTCAATAGAGGTTACTGCTGGGATAACGCGAGCACACATAACCATCGGACTGATCGTAATATCATTTAATAAAAACAATAAAAAACATTTAATTTGTTTTAAATATATAAAAATCATTTGATTAATAAAATTTATACAAAAATAATAGATTATTTTAATATATATCATTAAAATAATAGCACTTGAATAAAATAATATAAAAGAAATATTAAAATATTCTAATCAAATAAAATATTAATATGCTGTCAATTGTAATATAGTATAATTATATATAGAGAGGTGATATCAGAAGTTAATAAGGGAAAAACAAATATAAATAATGCACTCGATATAAGATTGTCTCATTGTGATGTCATTTTGACGTTTCAAAAGCCAAATTGGTCGGTATATATATATTATTAATTTCTTAGAATTAGAATGGTATCATGTTCATGTTCATGAAGAGATAGTGATATGAGTTTGTTTTGGTACAAAATTATTAACTCATCTCAAATCAATTTTTGGGGTCTAGTGAACATGTGTTTGGCCCCTAAACTTGAAAAGTGATAGCTCAACTTTATGTTACTTTTTATATGTTAGCTAGTAACTTTGGACCTACATGTTTTCTTCTGAAATGGTATTCTTAACTTTCAAAACTAATAATTTATTTAGTATTTGGCTCAATGGTAGGGATAAATGGAGAATGGTTAGAGTTTGGGGACTCTGAGGTTTCAAGTTCAAACCTAATTTAAGAGAGTTTTTTTAAGTTGTGAATTTTCTTATTGATGGTATTTCTGGGTGAGTCAAACATGGAGTGTTAAATCCAGTATGGACGGTTGCAATCCACTCTAAAAAAAACTCACTCGAGTATTGGAGATTTAGGGGTTGTCTAAATACAATTAAAAGAAAAAAAAAATAGTATAACATCTTTTCTTCTTAAATGGTATATCTTTTAACTTTATTAAGTAAAAGAAATTGTAGGACTTTATCCGGTTAAAAGGAGCCCTACCAGAGATTCTAATGAATATTTACTTTTTTTTATTATAGATAAGAGAAGAATTATTATAGGTGTCTTCATGAAAAGTCTTTAAATCGTTTGACTAAGAACAAAATTGTGAGCTCCTTATAATAAGAGCGAATATCATTCATGTGAAGAATTGAACACGATAATACAATGATGAAACACAATATAAAACTAATCTTTATTGAATTGAAGTAAAACGAGATTACAAGGAAGAAATTGTGAATGAAATCGATCCCTATAAGTACACGATTACTGGTGTATATAACCTAGCTCTAAACAGTTGTAAATGGCTAATAACAAACTCTTAACAAACAATTAATAGACCTGTCAATTCTGGTCCCTGCATTTCCCGATTAGTCAGAACTAGCCCCTGAACTTTAGTAAACACCATTTAACTTTCTGAATTGACTTCACAACTCTCCACCTTCAAGAAGAAAGTTAAATAGCAACTAAGTGAGCTAATAATGAACGCAGTAACACCTCAATATCATCTGATAACATCGGACCCTAGTCTTGAATATCATGATGTATCTCAATGTCACTATTTTCATTAACTCAGCCTTAGCAAACTGCTAATCAGCCAATTCCCATTGATCTAAGACTATCAAGAAACTTTGAACTAGGCAAAGCTTTAGTAAACACATCAGCACAATTCTTATTTGTGTTCACATACTCTACCACTAACTGTTTAGTATTAATCATCTCCCTAATGAAGTGATATCTCACATTTATGTGCTTAATTCTTTCATAGAAGACTCCATTCTTTGAAAGAGCTATTGCACCCTGCTTATCATAGTTGACACAGGTTTCACCAACATTAACTCCCAGCTCTTTGATGAAACCAGTCAACCACAAGGCTTCTTTCATTGCTTCTGTTAATGCCATATATTCAGCTTCGGTGCTGGATAAAGCCACTACCCCTTGCAAAGTAGCTCTCCAACTCACCAGGTTACCAAACAGTAAGAATACATAACCAGTTATTGATCTGAATTTATCCAAATCTTTGGCAAAATCAGAGTCAACAAAACCCAATATCTTGTCAGTACCTATCTTCCCATCACCAAACCAAATACCTTTATCTTTAGTACCTGCCAAATACCTGAGTATCCACTTGACAGCTTTCCAGTGCTCCTTTCCTGGGTTAGATAAGAATCTACTTACAACACTTACCCCAAAACTGATGTCAAGCCTTGTACAGACCATAAGGAACATCAAACTTCCAACCACTTGAGCATAAGGCACCTTTTCCATCTCCTTAAACTCATCATCAGTAACAGGACTATCTTTAGAGGACAACTTGAAGTGAGCAGCAAATGAGGTCTTGACAGGCTTACACCCTTCCATACCATAGGATTTCAGAACCTTTCTTATATATGACCCTTGTGACAACTTTAAAATCCTATTGGTCATGTTCCTCTCTATTTCCATACCTATAATCTTCTTTGCATTACCCAATTCTTTCATATCAAAATTCTTGGCCTAACATGCTAATAATTTCCCAAATTACCCCTATGTCTTTCCCTGCTATTAGCATATCATCTACATACAAAAGGAGATAGACTTTGCACTCAGGACTATAATCCCAAAAATAAACACAAGCATCATATTCACTTCTAACAAATCCTATGTTAATGATGTAATCATTAAATCTCTTATACCACTGCCTAGGACTCTGTTTAAGTCCATATAAAGACCTCTGCAATTTGCATACACAATGCTCCTTACCCACCTCAGTAAACCCCTTAGGTTGATCTATGTAAATTTCATCATCTAAGTTCCCATGTAAAAATGCAGTTTTTACATCTAACTGCACTAGTTCCAAATCTTGCACAGCAACTAAAGACAACATCACCCTAATTGAAGTATGTTTAACCACTGATGAAAATACCTCCTGGTAGTCTATCCCAGCCGTTTGAGTGTATCCTTTTGCCACTAACCTAGCTCTAAACCTATGCTTCCCACCATACTCCTTCTTTCAGCTAATACAACCATTTACAAAATATGACTTTCACAGTAGCAAGTTTCTCAACTAAAACCCAAGTTTTGTTCACCTTTAATGACTCAATCTCCTCAACCATAGCTCTCCTCCATTCCTCTTTATCATCAGACCTAAAGGCATCTTCATATGATAAAGGTTCATGGATACTTTCCATTTCAGCAGTAGCAAAAGAAAAAGCAGAAATGTCCTCTTGAATCCTATACCTTAAAGGCTTAATAATAGTTCTCCTAGTCCTATCCCTAGCCAGTTGGAAATTGCTAATATTCCTAGGACTAGACTGCACCTCACTTTCTAAATCATAGTGACCAGGGGTACTAGTAGGGCTATGTTGCACATGAGTTCCCTGTTCAGGGGTATTATGGTCACTGCTTCCTGTGATCTCCATCTCATTAATAGGTTCCTTAGGACCAGAACTCTTCGCATGATCCAACTCCACCTCACTCTGAACTCTACTCTCACTACTTGAGCCTTGAACTTTAGACACCTTAGACTCACCTACAATGTCTTTGTAAAGAACATCTTCCCTGCAAGTGACATCCCTACTAATAATCACCTTTTGTCTATCACCTTCAAGTCTCCATAGCTTAAATCCCTTAACCCCTGATGGATATCCTAAAAACACACATCACAGCTCTAGCATCTAATTTCCCTTGCTTAACATGAGCATACACTAAAGAGCCAAATACTTTCAAATCTTTATAGTCAGACTTATATCCAATCCACACTTCCATTGGGCTTTTCATACCTGCTGTAGAAGATGGGCTCCTATTAATCAAATACGCAGCAGTGTCAACTGCCTCCCTCCCCAAAAAATTTAGGCAAACCAGAACTCAACAACATATACCTCACCTTACCCATCAATGTTCTATTCATCCTCTCAACAAGACCAATTGTGTTGAGGAGTTCCTGGAACAGTGAGGTGCCTAACTATGCCTTTACTACCGCAATAGTTATTGAACATATCATTACAGAATTCTAGACCATTGTCAGTTCTAAGTTTCTTAACCTTTCTATTTGTTTGATTTTCTACCATAGCAACCCATTCCTTAAACTTTCCATATGCCTCATGTTTGTGCTTAATAGGATAAACCTAAACTCTTCTAGAGTGATCATCAACCAGAGATAAAAATAATTTGCTCCACCTAGAGTTAGTGTTCTAGCAGGTCCCCACAAATCAGAATATACATAATCTAGTATCTCTTTTGATTTATGATAGCTTCTCTAAAACTTAACTCTATGAGCTTTCCCTAAAACACAGTGCTCACATAAATCTAAATTTACCCTATCAAGTTCTCCCAAAACACCATGCCTACACAATTCACTAAGACCTTTTTCACTTATGTGTCCTAGTCTTTTATTCCAAACAACAGACTTGTCATTTTCAACAGAACCTAAAGTAGCATTAGACTCACCCTACACCTTACCATCTAGGACATAAATGTTATTTCTACCCCTAGTTCCTGTTAACCAAACTAATGAACCCTTGATCACCTTAGCCTTCTCATGTCTAAGATTAACACAACATCCATTATCCTCAAAAGTACCTAATGAGATTGAATTCCTAGTTAAGTTGGGAACATACCTGACATCTTCAAGTAAAATGGTTGACCCATTTGCAAGATCAAGTTGAATCTGACCAATACCTTTGACTCTACACTCCATACAGTTCCTTTGTCCTCCATTTTTAGACTTTTAAAATATGCCTTATTAGGGGTCATATGGAAAGAGCAACCTGAATCCACTATCCATGATTCCTCATTCCCGATGGTGTCAACAACCAACATATCAGATGATTCATATCCTTCTGACTCTTCTTGATCAGAATTATGTTGAACACTCTTCTTATACCCTTTATCTTGTTTTTTTTCTTTTTCCATTCTGGCAGTCTCTTTTAAAGTGCTTCTCAGACCCACATACAAAACACTTGAGGACCTTCTGAGTCATAGATTTAGATATCCTACTCCCCTTGTTCTTGAATGCCCTTTTTCTGATCTACCTCTCACAAATAGTCCTTCACTGCCATCTTTCTTTACCTCTTCTGTTCTCTTTTTCAATTCCCTTGATTTTAATGCTGCCAAAACATCCTCCATAGACAAAGTTTCCCTACCATACTTGGTATCCACAAAATTCTCATAACTAGGAGGTAAGGCTGCAAGAAACAATATGGCTTGATCTTCATCATCAATCTCCACTTCAATGTTTTCAAGATCAATATTGATCTTATTAAACTCATCAGATACTTCACTTATGTTCTTCTCAGGAGTTACTTGAAACGTGTACAATTTCTTCTTCAAATAGAGTCGATTAGATAGAGATTTTGTCATGTACAAACTCTCTAATTTCACCCAAACAGCAGCCGCAGTTTGTTCCTTTGACACCTCCCTCAATAGTCGGTCACCCAGGCTCAAAACAACTGAACTGTGGGCCTTATCGAGCATTTATTGCCAATCATCATCGGAGATTCCTACAGGTCGCCCTGGTTCAGCTCCCAATGCGTCTGATGTACCTTGATATACCAGAAATGCACGCATCTTCAGTCTCCACATGCTGAAGTCATTTTGACCATCAAATTTCTCAATCGCAAACTTGCTAGTTACCATTTCTTTATAAAATTACCAGACAGACAAGAATCAGGGACCTCAATTTGATATCACGAGTACCAAGAACACACGTCGATGAGCAAAACACCTCAATTCGAGTTTAAGCGGAGCCGATCGGTGGCTCTGATACCAATTGTGAAGAATTGAACGTGATAATACAATGATGAAACGCAATATCAAACTAATCTTTATTGAATTGAAGTAAAACGAGATGACAAGGAAGAAATTGTGAATGAAATCGATCCCTATCACTACACGATTATTGGTGTATATAACCTAGCTCTAAACAGTTGTAAACGGCTAATAACAAACTCTTAACAAACAATTAAGAGACTTGTCAATTCTGGTCCCCGCATTTCCCGATTAGTCAGAACTAGCCCCTGAACTTTAGTAAATACCATTTAACTTTCTGAATTGACTTCACAATTTATTGAGATGAATTAAGCATGTTTGGATCAACATAATTCTATGATTCTATCACTTTTGACCCTATAAAAAGTCTATAAATCTATGAGTTTCTGTAATTTTATTATTCACCACTTAATTTTAAAGTAAACTTATATCAAAACTTTGTTGTAACAATATAATCAACGTTTTCTAAAAATGTCACTTTTAAAAAGTTAAATTAAAAGAGAAAAATAAAAACAAAAAAAAGACATGGTGGTTAGAAACAACCTTATATTGCAATTACGATTAAAATTAAGACTAGAGGGTTACATAAAACTTTAAAGCAAGTGTACTATTAATAAAGGGCAAACGCATATATTTATTTTAAACTTACAAAATTAGGGACGGTTAGAGCTTTAAATCGTTAAGGTCTCAACTTCAAACCTAACTCAAGAGGTTTTTTCAAGTGGTGAGTTTCCTCCTGATGGTGTTCCTGGATTAGTAAAGTCTGGAGTGTCAAATCCCGTATGAACGGTTACAACCCCGTATCATGATAGTGATTTGTGCTTGGCTCATCTCAGTAGCATTCAAAGAATCCTAAGGGCTTGGAAACACTTCAAGAGTTCTAAAGATCGAGGTAATTAAGGTCAGATCGTACATGTATAATTATTTAGCCTTATTATAGGTTTTTGGTTTAAAAATGAGTCTCTAAAGCCTATATGATGCTATGCAGGAGCTGAACTGTGATGTTTAGTGATTTGGAGTCATCATCATCAGGTCGTCACGGAAGCAAGAAGCTGCATTACAAGGTTAGATTGTGCATCAATTTGCTAAAAACCCGATTCGAGGGCTAAGAGCCCTTTCATCAATTCCAAACTAATCCGAATGGCGGCTCATTAACCTTGCATTGTGGCTGCAAATATTGTAAGTTTTGAGTGATTGATTGTGGTCTATATGATCAAACCATAAGCAACAAAGAAAATACAGAAATCAACTTTCAAAAACATCTAACAACACTATCAACTCCTGCTGACAAGTACTAAATAACACGATAATTACGGACTTCTTTTTTCTTTTTTAACAATAAGTTTACACCATTTGTCCACTATGTGACTTGAACCATTAACCTCTTGGGGAGAGACACCTTATTGAACTCCCGGATACTTCTAGGAGCCTTTGGTGACAATTAGTTATACTTTACAAAATATATTTAGACACACCCTTCATTACCTCATTACCATGATCGTCACCTCTCACAATATGTCGACCACTATCACAAGCTTGCCATCGATTTCGAGTACCTTGGCTTGGAGAAGCATTCTGTCAATATCAAAGAAAACAATGAGAGGCCATATGTATAAGTTTATCACAAATTTGAAAATGGTTGAAGATTTACTCACATGTTCACGTTCTTGAGACAACTACAACCAAAGCCATCATAGTTGTAGGAACTCAATTTCTTGACTTCAGATTTGTTGTGCTGCTGATTTTTTATCTTTGTGAGCTGTTTAGACTTGGTACAATTTGATTTCCGTTTCTCCTTCATCGTCAATCAATACTGAAGAAGATTTCAGAAGATAGCCGGAAGACTAAACAAATTTACCCAAAAACTAAAATGGAAAGAAAATATAGCTAAAACAGTGATATGTCAAAAATAAGTCGCTGGTATTTACCATGATTTTTTCTGGGGGAGATTTTTTGGGAATGCAAAATAGGTAGACAATATAAAGCTAAACTAACAGTGGCTACAAAATTGCAAATTAGAGATTTAGTGACAGAAAAGAAGAAAAGTTGCCAGAAATTTGGCTTAAAAACATGTTTGTGTAGAAATCTATCAATCCATCTGCAATTAATGAATGACACAAGTTATGGACTCCTTTATATGGGAGGAGGCAACATACAACAAAGTCAGAAAAGTAACTAACCGAAACATAACTAACCATGACAAAAGGAATAACTGAAATCTAACAACTAACTGCAGCTAACTATTAAGGAGATTATACTTTGCCAAATATTTTATGCCACTTACTTTTCATGTTGTGTTAGAAATCACCACCCATGTGGCCATGTGTGTTGCCAGTCAAGACCTCTGTGGGCTGATTGCAGGCTGTGTTATATCTTCACAATTGGCATCTTTCAAGTGGGCTTAATATTACTCCATGAATAGAGTCCACTAACTCATCTATCATCAAACGGAAAACCAGTAAAAGCTCTCATATGTAATGCTATCATGACATCCAGAACTTGCAATCTAAGATTCTCCATTTTTTCACCTCTTCTCACTCGGTATCTTTCTATCAGCACACCCAGATGCCTATTATTCGGTATCTGAGTTCTTAAAATGCCTGCTGCTTTTACATTTTTTTATGCTGTTAAAAAAAATTATGTTTTACTAAGAGAGCTTAAAACTATAAAACACATAAATAAGATTAATCAAACATCTAACCTCTCTTTGTTAGCAAAAGTTAGCCAGGAAGCATGGACATGTGCAACCGCAAGTGCAAATGGTAGCACGAAATGGCAGCAACCAATAATTAAATGTCAAATCTAACTTAATTTTCTACTCGACTGAATCCGCAACTCTTTTTCAATCCCCTTGATTTCATATCCCTCTGAATCCCTTCCACATTAATCCATTTACCAAATTCAGCATAAATCATACTCAACAAAGTATGGTTAGCAGCATTACCAGGTTCTGATTCTATAAACCAACTTAACAAAGTTTCTGCAACATCTAACCTTCCATGAATTTTACAAGCCGACACCAAAGAACTCATAATTTTTGGACTAGGTTTCATAGGCATTGTTTTCAATACCTCACTAGCTAATTCAATCTTTCCAGCCCTTCCAAGAAGATCAATAAAGCAAGCATAGTGTTCCAAATTTACTAACAAATCTTCATCTTTCACGAATTCATAAAACAACTTATGTCCTTCTTCAACAAGTCCCGCGTGGTTACATGCTGTTAGAACAGCAAGTGTTGTGATTGAATCATATTCTATTCCTTTTGCTTTCATTTCAGTAAAGAGTTGTAAAGCTTCCTCACCATAACCATGAACACCATACGCGTTAATAAGCGCACTCCAAGAAACACAATCCGGTGAAGCCATTTCTTGAAAAACGTGATGTGAATCTTTAAGAGAGCCACATTTTGAGTACATATTGATAAGAGAGTTTGCAATGGACAAATCAGAATCAAAACTTGATTTCACCACATAACCATGGATTCCACTTCCAAGGGTTATTGATGGTATATTAGTACAACCGGTGAGTACTGCCAACAAGGTTACATAATTGGGAAGAAATCCCTCTTTTTGCATTTGATTAAAAAGTGATATTGACTTTTCAGCACATTGTTTATGCTGAGAGCAACCTGCAATAATAGAACTCCAAAGCACAATGTCTTTTTGTGTTGAAGTTTCAAATATTAGTCTTGCAAGAGGTAATGAATCGGTGTGTTTCGAATAGAGACGAATCAAAGATGATAACAGTCGTATATCCAAATTAAACCCATGACGAAAAGCATACCCATGAATGCTTTTTCCAAGACTAATGCTGCCTGGCTCAACAATTGCGGGCAAAACTGAAATTAGTGTCACTATATTAGGTTTAATCCCCTCAAACTGCATTTGTCGAAAACAAACAAGCGCCATCGAATAATCACGGATTCCCACATACCCCACAATCATGGAAGTCCAAGAAACCTCATTCTTATCCACCATTCCATCAAAAACATGCAAAGCCATCACTGAATCCCCAGACTTCCAATACACGTCAACAAATGCTGTTGATAAAAAAACTGATTTTACAAATCTCTCATCAACCACACTAAGTGCATGAATCATTTTCCCTACCCTTGCACCCCCAAACGGAACCGAAGCAGAAACAACACTAGCAATCAACTCCGGTTTTGCTACAAACCCGCATTCATACATTTCTTTAAACATCTTCAATGACTCCACACAATGCCCATTTCGAGCCAAACAATTTATCATCGTGTTCCATGATACACAATCTCTTTCAGGCATTTCATCGAACACCTTGTGAGCAGACTTAAAGTCATGAAGTTTACAATACAAAGATATGAGTGAATTTGAAAAGATGAGTTCTGAATTAAGCCCCTTCTTTAGGGAGTTACAATGAAGTTGAAGACCGAATTCATTATGTGTTTGAGAGAGTGAAGATGCTTTTATGAGTGAGGGAAGAATGGAGGTGAAAGCATCTCCATGAAGATGGGGTTGGTTTCGGTAGAGTTGAAGAGCTTCGGCAGGTCGTCGTTGTAGGATCAAATCCTTGATGTTTCTGATAAGTTTGGAATTTGATTGGATTTGGAGGGTGAATCTATCGACCAAAATACTCATAGTTTGAAAGAATTGCACTCCAACATCCTCTGCGTGACTGCGTGTGCCTCCCGATTTCTGTCAATTATATAATTATTCTAGTTTTTTTTT
>JBCNJP010000007.1:110538112-110559723 GCA_039602395.1 Deinandra increscens subsp. villosa | reverse complement strand
TAAACGAAAACCCTGTAAAATCAGAGAGTATTTATACTAGTTGAGTTCATTGGAAGGAAAATTCACATTCGTGAGTGGCCTGGTGGTTAAAACCTAGGAGCTCACGGATCAAACTTGTGACTTCTCAGTCTTAAATCTTTTCTTATCATCAACAACCACTCGAACAAGTCCTCGTAAATTATAATTATTTAGTTAGTATCGTGAATGCTCATAAAACTTCACTTTTTAGTGGACGCGAAACTTAACCCATGCATTTTTAAGAGAAGAAAAGTGGCGGCTCAAACTCAAAGCGACATCTTTATTTGAATTACACTTAAACCCCGTCCAAAAATGTAAATAACATAAAATTAACTACTAGCTTGTGGTGTAACAAGGGATGTGCACAACATATATAGGCCTTGAGCAATGACAAACACCTCTATTAATTATATATTTGATTGAGGAACAAATCAACACGTAAATCATAAACACACATACAAGAAGATTACAAGTTGATGCATGCATGCATGCATTTACTTCCTTGCATCCATCTTATTGTTTAGGAAAGGAGTCATTGTCCAATTATTTTGACAATGAATACAAGATTCAAGTTCAAGGGATATAGCCACCATGTCCACCACCTTCACCACCTCCACTTCCACCTCCACTTCCATGCTCACCCAAACCACCACCGCTGCCACTGCCGCCTCCCGAACCACCACCGCCTCCTCCGCCACTAGATCCACCATACGATCCTCCAGCACCCCCACCAGCACCAGCTCCACCTCCAGTTCCATATCCGCTTCCTCCAGCTCCACCTATTCCAGCTCCTCCACCACCACCACCTCCATGTCCACCTCCACCTCCTCCGCCAACTCCTCCAGCACCACCATATCCGCCACCGATCCCACCTCCTTCTCCTCCACCATAACCCCCACCATGTGTTCCTCCTCCTCCACCTCCTCCTCCGGTACCACCACCTCCGCCTCCACCTCCAGCCGCTCCACCACCGTAACCAGAAGCTCCACCATATCCGCCACCACTCCCACCTCCTTCACCTCCACCATAACCTGCACCTGCGGCTCCTCCTCCTCCTCCACCACCTCCTCCGGTACCACCTCCACCACCACCACCTCCTACCGCTCCACCATAACCAACTACGCCACCGTGTCCAATGCCACTCCCACCTCCTTCACCTGCTCCATAACCAGCACCATCCGCTCCTCCTCCTCCACCGCCACCTCCTCCAGTACCACCACCTCCACCTCCGCCCCCTATCGCTCCACCACCATACCCTGCGCCACCACCTTTACCAGCACCGCCTCCATATCCGGCTCCATGATCTCCTCCTGCCCCATAACCACCACCTCCGCCAGTTCCCCCTCCACCACCACCTCCTCCCGCTAGACCACCATGAATGTAGGGAATGCCCTCTTCCACATTGAAGAGAACTCTAGTGGCCACACCAATTCCCAAACCTATTAACACTAAGAAAACCACACTTGAAAGTTTGTGAACACCCATAATGAATAATGAATGGAATGGGAGTGTGAGTTGTTTGCCATCTGCATGAAATTAGTTGCATATATATAGGCATTGGGCAGAGATAGGTTTGTAGGAGGAGTACTCAAAGTGGGCTCACTCATCACATGAAACAAGATAAGGCCCCCCCTCATTTAGTGGTCCAGTTCACAAATACCCAACTAAAGAATGTTTGTAGTGTGCTTTTGCTGTTTCCCAAATCCATTTTTCTTTTTCATATATTGTACCGTTAGTCAACAAGTTCTCAGTTTTGATTGTAGTAATGTTGTTATTTGTTAAAATAAACTCTAGTACCATACATACAAATCGAAGAAACTTTACCAAAGTTATCTCACTAGCTTCAATATATACACGATCGATATATATAATTTGAGTACACACTATGGTCGAATAAGGGTCAGCGAATAGGAACACCGGCTCACCTCTCTCGACACCATTTCCACTTCTCGATCAAGTTATCTATCCCACATAGTACCGTGGTCAAACGGTCATATAGCCGCTAAAAGCCAAGAAGAACATTAGTAAAAAATTATATACCCAATGAACAGTAATACAATATTATTTTTTTTATTTTCCCACATTCTCACTTCAAAATCTTTTTATTTTCTACTTATACTCAATGGAGCCAACACAATGTAACTATCAATTGGTTTTAAAACCGTAAATATATACATACATCTGATGATACTTCTAAATCTACACTACTTCTATCAACATAAATTTTCTACATTATTTATGAATAAAGGGTTTATAAATAAATGTATATCCAACCAGGGGCGCCCCTTTTAAGGGGCGGGAGGGGCGCCCGACCCCCCGAATTTTTTTTTGCGATGTAAGGGGTATATAATTTTCGTGTAGAAAATTTCAATATACTCCGGTTTCGACCCCCCATTTACCAAAAAATTAACGTTAGAAAAAAAAATTAGATCCCGACCCCCCACTTGATATTTTCAAGCTTCGCCACTGTATCCAATCGAACCCATTTTATCGACACAAAGTGGTTTGAGGTATTCAATCAACAAATTGGATTAATAAATAACTAAATTACTTTAATACAACTTTAATACAAGTGCTATGGCCTACATACCACCATGATACATGTATACGGGAGGATAAGCTTTTAATTTTCTTAATAATTCGTTCAATTTGTCAAAAAATAGTACGAATATTAGTCCTATCTACAAACCATTTTTTATTTAAAACAACCAAAAAATGTAATTTAGTTAATCAATTTAGATGCTTAAATTAAACCATTTCATCAAATAAGATCTATGATATTTTAATAAAAAAACATGGGTTTTAATATGCAATCATAAACAACTCTTAATGCTTTCTTTTCGTTAGAAATTGATCGTGTTCTTTCACATTCACATAAAAAGATATGCACCGAAATGATTGAGTGCTTCTAAAATTGAATCCTTATAAATGCAAGGTTAATCGTGATCATTGTTGTAAAACTCGTCCGAGGCAACCGAGTACACCCCGAATACTCTTCGCTTACGCCTAATACTCCTCGAGTATTCTTTCGACTTACGCGAGTACTCACAACTCCCCAATCGATCGACTTGGCTTGGCGAAACCGAGAGAAGCCGGGACAAATATTGCAAATGTGTAGGCCCCTTCAAAAATCTAAGCCTCCTCTTTAAGAACCAACCATACCCACCAAAAAAGAAGCCTAAGACTTCAAATTTCTAAATCCTACTTGTCATAATTCTATTGGTTAATGGTTTTAAAGCATAAGGTTTCAAGACCAACCATACCCCCCACCCTTAAAGGTTAGCCATACCGCTAAACCAAAAGGGTCTCTATAACTACATAAAATCTTATTTATCATATATTTGTTTGTAATGCCTCCATCGATGATCCAAATTTGTCGTTAAAAAAAAACATAACCATCCTATGTCTAGTATTTAAAGCAAAAGGTACAACTATTTAGGTTACAATTTTTTATTTAATATTAGTTTTTTAACTAAAAACATCACAAGACTCGGTTACCCAAGGGTCTCATCATGACAAAAGATATTACCCAATATATGCTAGGGCCCTTTGTGTTGCACATCCACCGGGGAAACCCACCTCTACTTAAAGCCAAGTAGGAAAACCGGGTGGCTCAAAACTCAAATTTGTGACCTTTCAGAGCCAATAAGTCATCCATCATAGCCTTTACCACAGGGACACGCCCAGTGGATTATATATTAGTTATGTATTACAAAAGTGATTTTAAAACAAAGTCCATATTCAAGTATGAGTCTGCAGTCTGTTACCATACCATATAAATAGTGCTAATGTTTAATTAGAGGTGTAAATTTCAAACTCTTTAGTTACTAGTTATGAATAGGTTGATTTGTATAATGTTTATCCTAATGATCATATATGGGTAAATTAAAAGATCAAAATAAAAAGGGTGGAGTCTAGACTACTAAACCATATTTCATAAGCTCAATATTTATATATATAAAAAAAAGGCTATATTAAACAAAAGTGTTCTGGACCAACCCGACCCGACCCTGTCGATCACATATCCATTTTGACACCTCTATTAGTTTTATTTGAAAAAAGTACATTAAGACACCAATTCCATTTAGGTTTACCATGTAAAATGCATAATCAAGCCTGTCTGCCATGCAAACAGGAACATGCTCTGCAGCTTATTTATAAACATTAAGTAATATTGCTGCTTTAACCAGACTTGAACAAACAACATATTCAAGAGACAACAAAAAAACAGATACTTCATTCATACTGTAAATCACAAGCTTACCAAAATAGTCCACCTTTTGATGTATAATCTGTAGTTTGATTCAAGAACTGGCCCCAAAAACACGAATCCTCTGTTCAATGCCCACGCGACAGATTGGACATGTGGCTTTCCCTTTTGTCCCATACTCATCATTGCAAGCAGCACAAACTACTTGATGAGCACAAGGCAAGAACACAACAGAAACTTCATCTTTCAAACAAATTATGCATTCACGCTCAATCCCACTTTCGTTTTCATCAAAATCATCAAGGTTGTCAAGTTCGTGGAGCAGCCTTGCAATCATTGGGTGGGACGCGTTTGAAACCTCGTTTGCTGACTCATTAGTTGACTGCTTGATATCTGGATTGGTTGACACTTTGAGCCGGGTGAGTTCTTGTTCAAGTCTCTGGAGGTCATCTTTGTGGCGTTGGAAGTCTAACTCTATTTTGGACCGCAAAGCCTCTTGCTTTCTTTTGTTATTAACCTCTGTGGCTTCTTTGAGACGTCTTTCTTCTTCAACTTGTGCAAGTGCATGCTCTTTAGCTTTCTGTTCCTGCTTCCACTTTGCCTGTTTTGTAGGATTAGAATTTAAATTTCATGCAAGATTATGAATATTGTGAAAAAGGAGAAGAAAAAAAAAAGAAAAAAAAACACCAGTGTCATACATGCTACATTTTGTGTTTTTATAAAAGGAAAATTGCATAAAAAGGTAACCAACTTTATGTTGGAAGTTTAACCTTGATTTTACATGTGAAAGATTGTTTTGGTTCACTTGTAAAAATTGGAGGGTTAAAAGTGAATATTGGCGTTCAAGATAAACATAAAAAGGAAAAGATTGGCTGGGATAATTCTTGGAGAGAAAGGATAACTGTTTAGTTTATTGTTTTGGTATCTTTATCTTTATATGGTAGAGATTAAATTAGGAGAATTGTTTTTTAATTAATAAAGAACTCTTGTGGGTTAAATTTTCTTGATTAGCAAGAGTTGTATTTATAATAGGGGGTTTATGTTCATTGTAAAGTGTTGGTTTTGTTTTAAATAACTTGGACAAAACATGGTTGGGATTTTTGTCACAAAATACTCGGTGTTCTATTGTGTTTTAATCAATTCTTGTGTGTTTGCATGATCGAATAAAAGGGCATGTGTCAACAATTGATACTAGAGCTAAGGTGTAGCTCATATCCAGGAAGGGTGGCAGGAGATTGAAGACGTAGGTGTAGTCAAGATCAAGAATCAGCTAGTGAAGACAAAGAACAAGAGACGAGAAAAACAAGCCACTGACCGTATCTGTGAAGGAACGATCAAACACAGTGAAAGGAGTTCGTGTGGAATCTTGCCAAGTCGATCAAGGTGAGATCGGTTCTGTCAACAAGATCATCAACTGCAACAACGATAAAGAGGGGCCGAATTTCTGATTGCAAAACAGGTCAGTGATCGAGCAGTTTTCTGTTGGGTGTTGTTCAATCAGCAGCAATCTAGGAGAAAATGAGTGGCCGAGAGTGGTGATTGGCTGGTATCTCTTTCATTAGTGTCTTTCAATCAAGGGTGGATTAAGAACTCGATCCGGTTTTCTTCCTCGCCTAGGAAAAGAAGAGTATAGCAGGGTGGCTCTGATAGAAACTGGAATTTCTGATTAGATAAGAACTGTGAGTACAAGGATAGGTGGCCCGATTCGAGAGGGGATAGTCTCCTGATTAGATAAGAACTGTGAATAAAAGGATAGTCTACTGTCTACCTGATTCAAGAGGGGCCAGTCTCTTGATTTCTGATTACAACCTGATTATTAATTCAAAAGAAACCTAGAACCTAAACAAGATTGAAATAAATGAAGACTAAAGCTAACTGCAGTTTACTAACTTCCTCCCCCCACTCTCCTGCAAATCTAGAACAGCTCCACTCTCCTATTTATCGGGGTTTGGGGTTGATTTGGTTGACTGGGTAATGGGTCACCAGAGAGGTCCGGATCTGATATGGGTTTAGCTTTGGATCCGGGTTCGTATCAAGCTCGTTCTTGTAGAGAAAATGTTTATGGAAAAGAGGAGACACCTATTCTAGACTCCTTGTGCTGCTTATTGCTTAGATCTAATGCTTGAGGATGTTAGGAAGATTCCCAAACTCAAAACAACTATTGGAAAAGGAATTTTCTTGTTGCTTATATTTACAACCATTGTGGTGTTTTAAACTTCATGAGAAAGTTCACAAAGAACAAGGAATGGACAACAAGTGGAGTTACATAGTTTGCAACAACATAGTAATATACCTTAGTACCTTTTAAAGTTTGCATAAGCAAAAAGCAGCTTTGAGAAACACGTTCGCTAGTGAAAAATAGACAAACAGTAAATGGTCAAAAGAACGTAAAGGAAAACGAGCTAATGATATTGTTCTCACACATACTTTCTCGAACAATGTGCTTTTCACTCTCAAAGTTATGGGCCTTGTTGTTCAAGTACTTCGCCTTGTCGATGATGAGAAGAAACCATCAATGGGTTATGTACATGAATTATGAAGCTGTGGAGAGAGCTAAGACAAAAATTGCAGCAACTTTAGGCAAGGTGAGCAATAATTACGTGATTGTGTCAAGCATAATTGACAACAGATCGAGTTGTCAACTCCACCACCCATTACATGCAACTGGTTATTACTTTTAACACGGAGTTCTATTGCAACAACTTGGATATTGAGAACCACAAGTCACAAGGATTAATTAACTGCATTTATAAGGATCATCCAAAACAAAGCCAAACGAGACTGGATCATGACGGAGATGGTGATGTGGGTGAACCAAAAAGGCTTTTTTCGTTTAGATATTGGAAAGCGATCACAGGGTAAAATAGCTCCTGGTAAGTAATTTAAGTTTTAATTATTTTACTTTTTCATATATAATACGCGCTAGATTTGATATTTTTTTATCAAGTGAATGGTAGAAATTATATGGGAAAGAAACCCCAAATATGCAATGGTTGGCTATTAAAGTGGTTAATTTACATATAGTGTACCAGGATGTGAAAGAAATTAAGAGCACATCTGAGCAAGTATAAATTCAACTTTTAAAGTTTGTATATGAAGTTTCTTCATTCTTTTTACCTATTCAAAATTTATCATCTTTTCGTTCCAAGAAAAGGAGCCGACTAGAACACAAAAGGTTGCAAGAACTTGAGTTTGTTAGATACAACAAAACACTCAAGGATCACCATGATAAAAATGTTGTCTACAATCCAATATCTTTGGATGACATTGATGATAGTAACAAATGGTTGACCAAAAGGATAGAAGAAGATAATATTTTTTTAAATGAGGACTTCACATGGGGAGATGTAGGAGATACAAGTGTGGCCGGAGAGGTTAGGAGAACAAGATCTTCACAACCTAAATATTCAAGGACTTTAGTGGATGAAGATTCTAAAGAAGACATGGCACTATGGCAGATGAATCTAAGTAGATTATCCAATTGAAGTTGAGAAAACTTCTGATGGTTTTGATGTTGGTCTTGATTATTGATGATGAACTATTGTCATTTGAACCTTTACTCTTTAGTACTTTTGAACTTTTGGTATTCCAGTTTTTGTATTACTTTTGAACCTTTGGTATTACTTTTACTTCTGATATTATGCTTAAATCCTGAGTAGTTATGAACTTTTGGTACTGACTAGATGATCTTAAATGCTAATTATTATAGCTTTTTGATTATATTTGTGGAATAGTATTACTTTTCCATGCATATATTAGTTATTTTCCTCTATGTGTGCCTTTTTTGTTATCTTAGGTTGTCTTCTTTTTTTTTCTTTTTTGCATCTTGCACCTAGGCCCAGGCTAGGCCTAAGTGCCTTGAGCATGCCTAGAGGCTAGAACCTTCAACAACATAGGGTAAGATTATCTTCAAATAAAAAAGATTTGAAGTTCGTCACCTTAAATCACAATTTTTACAAAATAAGTTGTTTTATTTATATAGAACTCGAATCAAAGATGGTTACTTTATGCAACTCGCTCTCTTAGATATTCTACTATATATTTGTACCTAAAGTATGTAAATCTTTAACCTTAATTCATTTAACTACTAGTATCAAGCACCCTTTACAGAACATTTTAATTCTTTAAACATTTATTGCAATTGTAAAGGATTTTCTTAAAGAGTATATACATGTTTGATCAGTGCAGGCCAATGGTAGAACATGTGTATCCTTAATTATGCTTAATTTTCTTATAATCACAGCAACTACAACCACCATCAGTTAATATATATATAATAAGAAGCAAGAAAAAGAGCATACCTCAGCCGTCTTTTTTGCTGCCTCAACTCGGACCATCTCCTCTTGCAACTCTATGATCATCCGCTTCTCAGCTGCAATATCATCTTGCAACTTAACTCTCTGTTTTTCCCAAGCCAAAAGCCTCTTTAGATACTTCTTCTCCCTTCTAGCAACTTCCAAACATGTATTAACAGATTCAGAGGCACTTAATTTTGAAGCCTCCATTTCTGCTCTGATTTCAGCATTCTCTGTTTCAAGACGTCTAACCGCTGCATTTGCCCGATCAACTTGACCACTTGCTTTCCTCAGAGCAGTCTCCATCTCTGAAAGACGCTTCATTGTCGGATCTTCAACGGTTGACTTCCCCTGTTTCAAACGTTGGGTCTCCTCCCTTTCCATCCTTAGCGTTTTCAACTCAGTGAGATCATTACTGAGCTTTCTTGCTGCTTGCATGGCTTTCTGATGCGCCCATTCTTTCCTTTCCTTCACTTGTTTCTCAAGATCTTTAATCTGATGCATTAAACTCAAAATCATCTCATCCTTTTGATCCTCGGGTACATACTCCATATCCCCTTCAAGATTCATCTCACGAAATTTACTCAACATCATGTTCACCACTTCTTGATTCTTAACACTCTGCGTCTCTTCCGCTTTTTCAGCAACTGTTTCAATTGCATTTGATGAATGCCCATTTGACAAAGAGCTAGAACCAACTTGTGTGTCTTTTTTCTTCGCTCTATATCCTGCAGCAAACATGGCTACATTTCTTTTCAAAATCATCTTCATTGAAGGAGTAAGATTAAACCTTTTCGGACACTCGATTTCTCTTTGCAAACTCATTTCCGAAGCAGCATACGACAGAAACCGGTTCACAGGAAAATCAGCGGTTCCACCGTTTCCAAACCCCCACCCACCATGAAACCTACATAAAGCAGGAGTCACCCCAACCGAATCATTACTCATCTTCTCCACATTGCTCACAACAGGACCACTAGACTCGCTATTACTACAGCTATCCCCATTTGAATTCGAAGAAACCGGGATTTCCATCACACTCGCCCGTCCCACATGTAAATCACTCATGAGTAAACACCACATGGCATCTCCTTTACTCAAATGTGGCCTGATTTGCTGCAACAAACACACCATTCCAGCTAATGAAAACTCTTCCAACTGCCTCAAATCAGCAAAAACATGCTCATTTGCATCACCATCCCTTTCATTTCCATTAGACACACTGTTTAAAAACGCCAAAGAATTATGCAAAATGTTAGTCAAAACATCCATTCCACCATAACAATGGCCGTTTGTCAGTATAGCCCTTAACGCAACCTCCTCATCATAACCTAACGCCACAAGCTTAGCAATCGCCTCATTATACAAAAACTCCAAATTCTTCATCAAAATCTCCTCCAGTTGTTCCTCCGTACAGTATCCCCAACCACTGTCATCGAAATTAGGGTTTGAATTGGGATTTTGAGACGATTCGTTAAATCCTAATCGGAAATTCAACGGGTTTAAACCGGATTTGTTGGATAAAACTTTATCCGTTGAATCGGAATCAGATTTTAGAGGACGAGGCCTCCGATTTGTACGGATGTGCTTTTCTCTAACTGTGCAACCCATTCGATCCTATAAAGATCAAAAATAACATCAACGTAATCGTAGATTAACAAGATATACAATCGATAAGATAGAGAGGATAGCAATTGTGTTTACTTACAGATCAAATTCGGTCTTCTGGATTGCTGATTGTTTGTGATTTTACAGAAAAGGGAGAACGAATTGGATTGCTGATCGACCACAGAGGAGTACAAAATGTGAAGCTGTGTCGGGGCTCCGACAGATTTGCTGTCGGGCCGGGTCTCATGTGGGCCAAGTCCGTACTTTAAAACTTACAAGTTACAAATATCAATGGATCCTGTGCGGGTCGGAAACTAACTGGTTTTTCAGAAGAACCAAAACTGCTATCGGAATCGGTTATATAGAAATCGGTTATGAAATGATTCAAACCGGTGGTTAGGGACCGGTTTTGAGGTTTTAAGTTGTCGGATGTTAGGAGCTCCATAAGGAAAAATCGGGTTTTTAACCGGCTAAAAGTATTCATAATAGGGTCTTTATCTTTACCTTTATAACTTAACAAAAAAAAAACATATTTATCTATAAAATTTAGGATTATTGGATTTTAATAATCCAAGTTTTGCCCATTTGGCCGTTAATAATCCCAATTATAAAAATTCCCCACAATAATCTTATTTTTAAGGTCTTGGATTATAATGAACCGCTGTTAACTTTCCCCTAACTCTCTTTGTTCTTTGCTCACATGGCATATCATGAGGGACTGTTTTTGTAATTTTTTAAAGTGGAAGGACATTAAGTGTGTTTTTTAAATAACTATCTTTAACTATCTTATCATAGATATATTAGATATTTATATTTCTCACTCATCCCACATATTCACTATCTCCCTTTTCACCATCACCGTCTAGTTTCTCTCTCTATACAAACGACTACCTCTCTTTCTCTCTTTCTCTCTTCTCTCTCTCTCTCTCTCTCTCTATCTCTCTCTCTCTACGTATATGCTAACCGTGGACGGTTCTGGTGGTCACTTGTCGATCGTCGATCTTCACCTTGAAGCGGTTGCCCTTGAGGCATTGCCTTCTCTCTACAAATGGCCCATTTTCTCTCTCTCTCTCTCTCTCTCTCTCTCTCTCTCTCTCTCTCTCTCTCTCTACAAATCTATGTTCGCCTTACCATGGACGGGGGTTCCGATGGTGACGTTGTCGGTCGTAGATCTTCACGTTGAAGCGGCTGCCAATGAGGCGTTGCTCCATTGAAGCGCTGGCGGTTTACTTTGTCGTCCGATTGTGAAATATTTGATCTCCGGTGCTCTTTGCGTCGTTGGTCCATGTTTAACGGATGGGGGGTTCTTCCGATCATCTGTTGTCACACATTGATCATACAGTACCGGAGGCGTGTAAACGGATGGAATCATAGTCATGGTTACAATGAATTGACCACTATATGATAGAAAACATGCTTATATTATTTAATGAAATACATTAGTCATAAGGTAGAGTTGCAACGGGAAATAGTAAGACATTGTTTAATGTAATCAAATACGACATGTTTAAAATGGGACATAATAATCAGAACGGCAAATCGAGGTTTTCAAATCCGATAAAGGTTGGATGATGACAAGCAATGACCATTAAACCATATAAATGCGTGACCCGATGTTAGACTCCCATTTACGTGCGAGCATGATTTTATGAGAATTCAGAAGTTTAAAAGGGTCAACATAAAGTGGTGAGTTCACATATTTATAGACTAAGTGGAAAAGATTAAACAATTTGATATTGATGCATGATATATATAAAGTAATGTTACAGTTGTAGGGACTTTCATGAACCTTGAATTTAAACACTAACTGATTATCTACTCTTGGTATCCTTACCCACAAACACCGAATGGACAATAATAATTGGCATGTACCTAGGACTATAGCCTTTGGAGTTAGGAAATTGGGGCGACCAATTCTATAGGCATGGGCGTTAACCCAATAGATCTACTCATTAGGCATCCTCTCGTACTAAATTAACCGAATTCAATTAATAGTGGGATAGGTACACCAATGCATTAACATTTGTCATAATGATATCTGGGTAATTGAAAAGAACATGAACTTCGTTACGTCTTGCACACATATTTATATCAGACACATGTTTGATGATTAAAGGTTGTATGAATTCTCCCCCATAGATAAAATAGTAAAGAAAAAGGGTTGTGAGACTCACCTGATCAAGGTAATGAAAGTATCACCGCTGGATGAAATAAACGCTACCGGGAAAGTCCTAAATATGCATATATTAAGACAATTAGGGTCGGTAGCATTGAGTAAGTGTTTAATTTACTCAATAACTTGGTCAAGTCTTGACTCGTGATATCCCGTTTAGTATTAATGGAAAACTCACATGATTAATCCCTAGATATAATATCAAGATAGCAACTTTATAAATAAGATTCATGCACAAAATCATAACCTTTATCAAGATCTATCATCAAAATCCAATAAAATCAAGCTTTACTCATAAAGATCCTAACTTTGATCATGTAATCACTAGATCTATCATTTAGGAGCATGCATAGCAAAGATCTAGTCTAAAAACATCATAAAAATCATATATTGATCATGAAATCACTAGATCTAACACTAAGAAGCATGCATGACATAGATCTAGGCTAAAAGTATCATAAAATCATATATTAATCATGAAATTACTAGATCTAACATTTTGAAGCATGCATGGCATAGATCTAGTCTAGAAACATCATAAAAATCAGATCTTGATCATGCAAAATCAATAGAACAAGAAGAAGAACTCACAAAAACCAAAAAGGGTGATCATGCATATCGCCAAGGGGGTGCCAGGGTGCTTGGCGATATGGCAGGAATGCCCTGGTCGGCTCCCCTTGATCGATTCGCATGCTCGGATCGTCGTCTTTTGATACTTTTAGTCTCGTTTTCACCGAAATCACCCATTTCATATTCCATCATGTTAACCACATTTAATCCAATCAAAACGAGTACAAAGATGCCGCATATTTAATTATGATCAAACACATAATAACATAACACGTTTTTCGGTCGGTTTTGATGTACACATCATTTTTAGGTTAATCACCAACATTTCATGACACGATTTAATGGTGATGATTTGTGATGTGATTTAGGACCATTAGACTCATAAACATACTGAATTTGACATACAACACTCATGTACGTGATTTCTCGATAAACGACAATTCGCATCCCGAAATCGCGTAAAACAATGCTTGGATCTTCCAAAGTTAAGCTCCAAATCTAAGGTTTGATGAGAAAAGATGAAGTTCGGTAGCAAATAAGTCGTTTTAGGTGTTTAGGGTTTAAGAAAATTAGGCTACAATGAGTTAATGAGGTTTAAATAGCCAAATTTTAGGGTTGGATAGAAATTCACTTTGTGGCATATAGCCAAGGGGGTGCCAGGGTTCTTGGCGATATGCCAGGAATGCCCTGGTCGGCTCCCCTTGATCGATTCGCGTGCTCGGATCGTCGTCTTTGGATACTTTTAGTCTTGTTTTCACCGAAATCACCCATTTCATATTCCATCATGTTAACCACATTTAATCCAATCAAAACGAGTACAAACAAGCCGCATATTTAATTACGATCAAACACATAATAACACAACAAGTTTTTTGTCGGTTTTGATGTACACATCGTTTTTTGGTTAATCATCAACGTTTCATGACTCGATTTAGTGGTGATGATTTGTGATGTGATTTAGGACCATTAGACTCATAAACATACTGAATTTGACATACAACACTCATGTACGTGATTTCTCGATAAACGACAATTCGCATCCCGAAATCGCGTAAAAAATGTAAATTGTTTTATTTTCAATTCGAGGAACCCAATTGGATCCTAAAGTTTTTAATTAAATATTTTGCTTTGAAAAATTATTATGGATTATTTAAAAACGTTATTTGGAGGTATAAATTCCCGAAAATTCTCCTGATACTTATTATTCGTAAATCGAGAAAACGTGAATTTTTAAAATGGGCCGGGTTTCACAACCGGGTAAAGTGCAAATGTTACACTTATGGTTATGCTTCTTCCTTAAAACAAGGTAGAGATAAATTCAAACCAAGAGCTTATCCTTGTTTGTTCATTGGTTATCCTTTAGGTAAGAAAGCTTATAAATTGTTCAATCTTCATACCAATTATGTTTTCATCTCAAGAGATTTTTTTTTAACATCTCTTTCCATCTATTGATTCCACTTCTTTCATTCCTTTGTTTCCTCCTATTGATATCATTCCTGATTTTTCAGATTCATCTTCTTTTCCTTATGTTCTTCCTTCTAATCATCATTCCCCTCTTCATTCCAGTTCGCCTTCATTGTTTCCTTCTTCCTCTTCTCATTCAAATATTTCTTCCTTTCCTCCTTCTTCTTCCTCTTCCATTCCTGCTCCTGTAACTCGCATGTCTAAAAGGATTTCTCATAACCAAGCTATTTGTTTGATTACTACTGTAACAGTGCTCATAGCTTGTCCTCATACAGTTACCTCTATTTTTCTGGTGCTCATAATGTGACCACACCATCTTCTATTACCATCACTGAACCTAATTCGTATAAAGAAGCCTCTTTGCATCCTAAATTGCAGGTAGCTATGTCTCAGGAATTTGATGCTTTACAGGCCAATCATACTTGGGATGTTGTTTCCTTACCTGAAGGCAAGAAACCAATTAAATGCAAATGGGCTTATAAAGTCAAATATCATGCAAATGGCACCCTTGAAAGATGCAAAGCTAGGATAGTGGTCATAGGGGATACTCAAACAGCTGATATAGATTACAATGAGATATTTTCTCCTAAATGACTACTATTCGATGTCTTATTTCTACTGCAGCCAAACTCAACTGGGATCTTTTTCAGTTAGATGTCAATAATGCTTTTTTACATGGTGACCTTGATGAGGAAATTTACATGGTTCCTCCTCCTGATTTCACTCCTTTTGATCCTACTCATGTTTTGAAGCTGCAAAAGTCTCTTTATGGTATTAAACAGGCCTATAAACAATTATAAAGCAAACTATCTCATGCTTTAATATCTAGAGGCTATCTTAGGTCTCAAAATGATCATTGTTAATTCACTAAACAAATGGGTTCATCAGAGGTGCATGTTGCAGTATATGTTGATGATATATTGTTGACAAGTAATAATCTTGACGAAATGACTACCCAAGTTTTTATTCATTCTACTTTCAAGATTAAAGATCTTGGCTTTCTTAATTACTTTTTTGGTATTGAGGTTTTAAAAACTGATCATGGTCTTCTTATGACCCAAAGAAAGTTTGCTTTAGATCTTCTTACTGAATTTGATGCTTTAAACTCCATTGCTACTGTCTGCCCCCTTCCTGTTCACTTACATTTAGTTGCTTCTGATGGTCCTTTATATTCTGATCCTCTTCAATATCAAAGTAGGCAAGCTTAACTATTTGACTCATACACGACCAGTCCTTGCTTTTGCTGTATAGTTTCTTAGTCAGTTCATGAAGGAACCTCATATTCCTCATTGGGAAGCTGATTTGCATACTTTGCATTATGTCAAAGGTACCCATTTTCAAGGCTTACTTTTTAATAAAGATCCTCCTTTGTTACTCGAAGCTTTTTGTGACTCTGATTGGGTTGCTAGGTTAGTCACTGGTTATTTTGTTTTTGGTGGGAGTCCTTTATCTTGGAAATCAAAGAAACAGTCTATTGTTTCCCTTTAGTTCATCTGAGGCCGAGTATCGTTCAATGCAGAAAGTGATAGTTGAACTCGCCTTACTTACTAGGTTGCTTAAGGAGCTTTCTCTTCCTCTCCAAGCTCCTGTTCCTCTTAAGTGTAATAGCCAAGCCGCCATTTATATTGCTGAAAGTCATGTATATCATGAACGAATCAACCATATTAAGCTCAATTGCCACTTTGTTAGAAAAAGGCTTCAAGATGGTCTGATTCAACTTTCTCACATTCCTACTTCATTGCAACCGGCTGATCTTTTTACAAAGAGTCTCCCGGGTTATAAACATCAGCAGCTGCTGTTGTCCAAGTTGGATGTTTCATACCCTCCAACTTGAAAAAGGGGGAGGGGGTGTTAAGGGCATTTATGTAAATATGTTTAATTTTATGTTTAGTTAGTTAGTGAGTTAGTTGTTAATCTCTCTCTGATGTATATAAGATAGTGTAGCCGTTGATTAATGAGATAACAGAAAATTCTCCATCTTTCTTTGCAAATTAACATAATCACCAAAATCGTTCCGGATCTCTCCCCCATTCTCTTGTTTAATTAAAATTAACTTAATTACACATTTAGCCCCTTAAGTTTCATATTTAATTATCCTAAGCCCAAACTTTATATTTACATAATTAACCACAGCATTCACATAAACATAAGTTGGCACATAAAAATTAAATGTACCCTTAACATGCATATTTAATGGAATCCATCCATTTAGAATTCGAGATGTTACATCTCATGTTCATTCATTAAATATTTTTAATATATAAATTTTTAAAGGGATTTTCTAACATGTGACGTAAGGGCACATATAAGGTGCAATAAATGCACATCGAAAACTGAAAAATATACCAAGATTCTTTTTTAAAATTAAAAAAAAGATAGCAAGATTTATCTTGAAAAATGAGAAAGGTACAAAGATTTTTGTTGAAAAATATATTTTTCAATTTTCAAGATGCATTTATTGCACTTTTTTCAACTTTCGAGATGTATTAATTGCACCTTATGTGTGCCCTTCACATATTAGAAAATCCTTTTTTTTAAATTTGAAAGTTTTCTCGTTAAACAAAACCGATGCATTCTTCTGTCTCCTAACATGTTTAGCTAAAATTTTCTCATAATATTTTTATAATATAAAATAATCTTTTAAATTAATATATTCTTATCCTTTAATCATTTTGTTGAATAATCAATTTGTTAGACTTCTTCTTTTGTGTACAAATATATTTATTAATTTATGTTCGTTTGTGTTTGCTCATATTTATTCATTTGTGTTGGATAACATTCATTTGTGTTTATGAACTGGTTGTGTAGAGTTTAACGAACAAACATGAAGGAATACGAACATCTTATTTTTCCTATAGTGAACATAAAAATCATGTTCAACTAATGTCCGTATTCATGTCGATTACAGTTAAATGAATCAACACAAAACAGTTCGTTTGTTCGTTTACATGTTTATATATACCTAGACATGATGGTAAAAGATGCACTTTACTCTTCAAAGCGGTGAGAGTTTGATTCCAACACTTAGATAGTTTAATTGCATATGTTGATGACTTGATGGTAAAAGATGCACTTTACTCTTCAAAGCGGTGAGAGTTTGATTCCAACAGTGTACGAGTTTGATGAATTTAATTATTAAAGTAGATTAGAGTGTCTAAAAAATACGAGTTTACGTATTTTTTTGGTTATTTGTCTTAAAAATATTAATATAAGACTGAAATGGATACTAATATAAAATAAAATAATTTTGTTTTAGCTCTCGTGTCGTTGCTATCCCATAGTGTCTAAAAATACGAGTTTGTGCATTTTTGGTTATTTATCTTAGAAAATATATTTATAAGCCTTAAATAGATTCTAATACTAATATAAGCCTTCAATATATACTATTATAAAATAAAATAATTTTGTTTTAGCTCTCGTGTCGTTGCTATCCCTGATAGTAGCTGCAATGTGATCTATGGACCATGCCCATACTCTTTGCATGTTTGCCTTCCATGCATTTTCTTCTTTTAGGCCACCACTTTTTATATATGTTATGAATTTCCATCACTAATTTCACAACTCTCATGCCCTCTATAAGGATTATATTATTAGAGATTCTGGTATTAGCGCTTATATATGCAAAACAACTACGGAAAAGTAAAAATAAACACAAGAATTTATATATGGTCATGTCGATATATCTACGTTTACGGTTACAACCAAGAATTATATTATTGTTTTTTACCCCTTACACTTGTGAGGAATTACAATTACACACGGGCGGCTCAATGGGCCAAACAACTCAAACTAGGGCTTAAGACACTTGAAAATATAGGGCCTTCATCTTTTTAAATTATTTATATATTTTTATAATATATGTATATATAGATGTGGAGAGAGGCTCAAACGAGAAGTTTGATTTGAATAAAAAGATAAGAAAAAATCTCAGATATTGGATCTTGATCTAATAAAAAGGGAAGAAAGGAGAATATGACAAAATGATCTGAACATTTTGACACAATGATTTGAACATTTTTGGCACAATATGACACAATGATCTGAACATTTTGATACAATCAAAAGAGTAATTTTTTTTATTTATTTTATATATAACAACACTGTACGCGTTTTAAAGATAAAAAAATGCTCGTTTTATGGTGTAACTTCAAAGAGAAAATAATGACGTATCTAAGAGTTATGAAATTTTAAAAAATAGGAGGGACTTGATAAAAAGTAAAAAATGTGTTTCCATTTTTTTTCTCTAATTGTACACAGAAATTTTTTGGGGTCATAAATCTTCATTTAATTGAAGATCTAATGGCTATGATTTCTTCTTATCCTTTTTACCTAAACCAAACTTCTTACAATAACCCGCCATTTATAGATGTGAATGCAATTAAGTTATCAAATTAGTTATTTGGTGTGTTGGCTAAATGCATGAGTTCAAACCCCTATGTTCTAAGTTCAAATCTTGCATGCTACATATACATTTAACCTTTTCAATTTTCATTTCACTTTTCTAATTTCTAGATTTTTTTATCTTTTTTTCTTTAGGTTTTTTACTTTAATATTTTCTTTTCTTATTTTGTTTTTTATTTGGGTTTCCTTAATTTAGTTTAACACATTTGTGTTTACGTATTACTAACATAACTGAATGTTTTATTAAACATTTTGCATCGAATAAGGCTAGAAAATAAATTTATTATAATCATATCTGTGAGATTTGTGACACCCGAGAATTTCAAGGTTAACTTCCGTTAGACAAATCCGTTAGTTACGTTATAAGTGTTAACTTAAGTAACTAGTGCATAACTAGGCCGAATACGTCCACGACCTTTGGTTGATCACCGAACCCGTCCATATGTGTTATGTGTTCATCATTGATTGTCTTTATATGCAATGTGATTTAAATATATGACTTATTATTGCGAATAGCATGATTAATTGTAAATACTTGATTATGTGAAAATTGACCTGTTTTGGTAGCCAGCGAAACTAACGGGCGAAACTATAGTGTCGCCCGGTAGCCAGCTAAGCTACCCGTTAACTCGTGACCAAAGCTAGTTTCGCCTGGCCAGCGAAACTGCCAGCGAAACTAGCCTCTGATATAAATAAACTTAATAAACCCTAGTAGCCTCATTTTGCCTAAACCACACAACAAACACACACACACTCTCCTACCTCGAGATTTCTGGTCAGCTGAGGATCACCAAGGATTACCAAGATCTCAGCCTTGAAGATCATTCATCCGGATCCTAAGATCAAACCGTGAGTCTCCAAAAACCACCATTCATGTGTTTTCTTTGTATTTCTCTTAAAAGCATGCCTAAACCTACATGAAATCACTTGATCTCTTAATATGTTGCTTAGGAATGCTAGATCTACCATAAAGTCAGAAACTTTACGTTTAAAAACAAACCATGATGATGATTTATGCAATTTTGGTCATTTTAGGGTTTAGAAGTGTTTTTAGAGATTTGATGATTAAAATGCATGTTAAACGTGTTAAAGCTGCTTGATTTATGTTAGTAAATGTCCATGGATGCTAGAAAATGAATTGCATGTAAGATCAGAAGCTGTTAGGTTGATTTTTAGGCAAATCCGTGTGTTTTTCGCGACCAGCGAAACTGCGTGTTCTCTGGGCGAAACTAAGTAGCGAAACTATATCTCCTTCCAGCGACACTACCCAGCGAAACTATAGTGTCGCCGGGTAACCTGACCAGACCAGCTCGAACGAAACTACCGAGCGAAATACCTGAACGAAAGTTCAAACCAGTTTCCCAGCGAAACTAGGCTAGCGAAACTGCGTCAGCAGTTTCGGGCGAAACTAACATAGCGAAACTGTGTCACCGGGCATTGCCTAGCGAAAGTGCTGCCCGTGCACCTAGCGAAACTGCCTAGCGAAACTATGCTAGCGAAACTAAGACCTGACCTAAAAACCAAACTTGTGAAATTTGCTTAAGTGTTATGCCATGACTTACATGATTATGCCATGATGAAACATGCTTGATATCTGATTTATATGAACCCTTGTTTATGATCAACCATTGGTGTCGTGTGTCGGTATGTCGAGTCATAGTTGCAACGTGCTATGTTATGGGCCATAGTGACGTTAAGTAAAGATTAGACACGAAACTAATACTTAAGACCTAAACGTGTTCATAGGTCTTCGTTAAACAACAATATTTGGATTACTTGAAGTGTAGCAGTGCAACCAAAGGTGAGTGTCACTAACCCGCTTACTGTGAGTCCGTTTGGGCCACACCGAATAACTTAACGAAAAACAATGCTGATAAACTCTAGAGTGCTAGGCACCTACCAATGAACAAGAGAACTCGGGATGCTCGGCACCCACTTGATGAACTGAAGTGTTTTATGGGAAACACTTGTGGACTATAAACAAACTATTTTTCTGAAACAAAACTGAAAACGTTTTAATATGGCTAGTGTAGGTTAAAGTCTGAACCACATGATATCACATGTTTTCTAAGGATGCCTTATAACTTAAAAGTCCTCAACTTAATTGTGCCATTAATTTGTGAAAGCGAGGGGATGTTGGGTAGATCTACTGGAGTTTGACAAACTCCGCCCCGTGGCACGGGGAGTGCACGGAGGAACAATATCAGCCTATTTGACCGTAGTCCCGGGGAGGACACGGGGGAGGCAAAAACCGCGATGACGTATGTCCGCACCGTACGGGATGGCTCGGCCCCCACAAAATAAGTCAGCTTTGGTACAAACTTCCTTAGAGCATGGAACAACGGATTAGCTACCCGCGATATCGGTTGAGTCCTTTAACTTTACGAAACTAGTACATACCCGATGACGTAGGTCACGGACAAACCATTTATAAACTGAGATTTAATTACGAGCATTGCTTTTCACAAATAAATAACTTGTAAGTATACCTTGACACGAATTATGATTATGAGACCGGGCCAATGCATGACAAGCCCACTGTGAACTCACCAACCGTTAGGTTGACACTTGCGTGGTTTAAACTTTTGCAGATCGCTAAGGAGTATCCACCGGAGGTTGGCATGGCACGTGAAGACTCTTATTTTTGATTTAACTTAAATTGGGGATTTATAAAACAATGAATTTGTAAGGCACGTGGTTAGTGCCAGGATAATTATTTTTCCGCTGCGTATGTAATTTAAGACTCTGATTTATAACTTGTGTTTGAACTAACCCTGATTCGTTTAGTATTTGTAACTATGGTTGTGGATCCTGGTCTAGTCGCGCCCCTTAACGGTATAAACTCCGTTAGTGGTATTTTGGGGGTGTGACA
>JBCNJP010000007.1:110492590-110537612 GCA_039602395.1 Deinandra increscens subsp. villosa | reverse complement strand
ATTTTATTACTTCATAATTAATAAACCCTAATAAGGATGTAAATCTTTACCATATTTTATAGAGTCGATCACCATACCACTATTATCAGTGGCGGAGTTTGAATTTTTTTAGTGGTGATCCAAAAAAATTTCAATCGTTATGTTTCGAGGTATATATATGTTCGGATCGGCGATCCAGCTCGTGTCGGGTCAGACAAGAACAAAATAATGTTTACTGTTATAGAAGCTTGTTGAAAGATAAACATTTCTTTTAGATAGGTTACTAATAGGGCCGACTCAAGATTTTTGAAGACCCCAAGCGAACTTCAAAATTGGGGGCTCAAGTGTTATTTTTCTTTTAAAATTTTCAAATAACCCAACTCATATTAATTATCGTTTTATGATAAATATAAAGCGACCAATAAAAAGAATTTAACGTTTCGAGCAGCTTGCTAAAAATTAAAACAGACTCTTATTAGAAAAATGTTTAAAAAATAGAAATGCAAAGAATATGAGAAAAATAAATTATTATAATTTTAATGTACAAAGAAAAAACCATAAATGAATATGCATCGAAAAATAAGTCAAAGTTCTCCGAAGTTTTTAATAAATAAATAAGCTAGAAAAAAAATGGGTTTTGCAGATATGGAGGATCAAACCAGGTATCTTTTGCTTGCAAAATAAGAGCTCTACCATTTGAGCTATAACATCATTTTGTTAACAAACTAGAGATCAACCGCGCGTTGCCGCGGTTTTTCAAGAAATTTTATAGGTTTTCTTATTTTAGTGTATTCGATGAAATTACGGGTGACATTCTTCTTACTAATGATAGTTTCACAAGAATTTTTTGTTATTTGCTTTTCTTCTGTAATTTCGATCAAAAGACTCAAAAGAGAAATCATATAAATGATCATTTAAAGCCCTTTTAGGAGCTGCAAAGTTAGCTGATGTTAAATGAGTTCAGGTGTTCTCAAATCTGACAACCAATGATCACCTAATCCCCTATTAGGGCCGACAACTCAGTCGTTGTTAAATGCGTTCAAATACTCCCAAAAATGACTCGTTTTGGATTATCTAAGTATCATTTTGTGTCTGGAAAGTACCTTTTGAAAAATGGGTTCAAATGACCCCAAAAATGACCATTTTAGAACCATTTAAGTATCATTTTGGGGCTGCAAAGTTCCTTCTCTCAAATGTTTTTTTAAATATATATATATATATATATATATATATATATATATATATGGAGCACTAAAGGACCTATTTTGGGATTGCATCACAATAATGTCATATGGGCTCTAGACACCAAAAAAAGGGCATTTGATTGACGTCAAATTTTTAAAAAATACCCAAAAAACTTCCATTTTATGACCATTTAGGGACATGTTTGGGGCTGCAAAGTAACTGCTGTCAAATGGCTTAGAAATACTCGAAAATACCATTTCAGGACCATTTAGGTACCATATTGGGGCTGCAAAGTACCTGCTATCAAATGGGTTGAAAATAAACAAATAGATGACCGTTTTATAACCATTTTGGGGTTGCACATCAGTTGGTAAATGTGGTCAAACAGAGTTTTGAGGCTGTATTTAAGTGATATACAGCCATACAGGTAGTAGATTAGATTCACAAACAAAAGAGGAAGTTATATGATGTTTATTTTACAAACATAAGTTCTTTTAAAGGGACTTCATAGGAGAGCTGGTCATTCATGGTGGTGTTTCTTGCTTGTTTCCGCTGAGAGAGATGCTGTAAGATGTGAATAGAAGATTAATATTAGTAGCATACTAAAGCTGCAACCTGAAATACTGATTTAAGCATTGAATACAGAGATAGTTGTTGCTGATCATAAATTTTGTTTCAAGATAAGTAGGTAGAAAAAAATATTTGTTATAGAGAGATGAAATGAGAGGGTCCTAATCTTTTCTACCAATAAGTGAATAAGCCATTATTTACTTAAAACTATTAACAGTGAATACTCTAGTACCTGAGTTATAAGCAAGTTTGCAGTCAGTTGAATGTTTAACCATTAAAGATTGAATATGGGAAACACAAACTTGATGTACATCTTAAAGCATGAACATGTTATTATCTACGGTATTTGATGAGTCAAGTATTGAAGCACAAATGTGGAAAACCAAAGAAAACAACTTCAATACATTTAATTTCCCAAATCAGCAGCTATTCAATAAAAAAAATTACTGGAAAAAAAAAAGTGATATGCATATGAAAAGGAAACAGAAACTATTAATACTGGATCCTCTACTACATGACTCATCAGCAGGTATGCAGTCACTTTAATGTTCAAGCATTCAAAAATTATTATGGGAAACACAAAAAACTGATGTATATACCTTATTTATGTGCCTTATTTGTTTGCTTTTCATCTTAAAGTATAAACATGTTATTATCTACAGTTTTTGAAGAGTCAAATATTGAGGTATTAATTTTCCAAATCAGCAGGTATTCAATTAGAAAAATCATTGAAAAAAAATCAGTGATATGCATATGAACAGGAAACAGAACACAACAAATGTGAATGATAAGAAAAAAGAAGATCCCTCCTTAAGAAATTCAGTGACAGCTACCATCGTTCTCTGGTGTGTATTTTAAAATCAAATATCAGAAAAATGAAAAGTGAACAATACATTATAAAACAAAACAGTAATCTAATTTCAAATTTACTATAGAATCAATCAGAACAGAGGCAAACTGACTTTTAGACATAAATTTTTTTATTGACGTGGGGAGTAAAGAAATAACCAGATGTAAAAAAAGTAGGAGAAATACAAAAACCAGTCAAGGAGACAGAAAACAGTTAGGTTAATAAATTTTGGAGGTAATAGCTATTTGACGTGAAAAATGAAAATAATCCGAGTATGGAGTTACCATAACAATTATAACATAACTACTTAACTTTTAGAGCAAAGTTTATGCCTTTCCAATAAATGGCTTAATTATGTGTATCTAATATTCTAAAAATTGTTACCATATCAGTTATAACATAAGTACATTAAGTAAAATTTTTGGCAAATGAAGAACTAAATTTAAAAGTGTTAACAGAGGCCTAAGTTAATATTCTTATAAACAAACTATAAAGTAGTACAGTAACAAAACTTTGCAAGTAATAATTAGTTAGATCTATTACAAATCTAGTGAAAGCACCTATTATCAACAGAGCCATGTATTTAGAATTTTATAAATATGTGATGACTTTATGAATAGATTAAGCAAATAGAAGAGTTAGGCATACATATTTGACTAAAAAAACACCAGCAACACAGATTAAAAGTCTAATACATATGAAAAGACAAATTTAATTTGCAGAACCTGCTATAGAAAAAAGATATAAAAAAGGAGGCTGCTGTAAGGTAAACGGTAGAACTATAACTTGCAGGTAAGTTTTATTGAAGCAAAATCTTGATGAGATTATGGTAAAGGTCTTAAAAATCGAAAATCATCTCATCGGAGGTAGCCTTAGAAAACAGTAAAGAAAAGTATTGAAAACAGAGCACAAGTGTAACCTAATTTCAAATCAGGTGTAATAGAAGTATTTCACTCAGATTATATATGAAATAATAGGCTGAAATAACCTTGGGAACACAGTTCAACAAAGAGCTATCATTTGCACCAAGCTCTTAAGCAAATTTACGTTTGGCACAAGCTCCACCAACACCGTGAAGCGCATCATAACTAATAAATGACAATATAATTAACATTAACCAATGTTTTATAAACACAAAGAAGGGGACAATGTAAGTGTGTACCAGATTCTGAATTGTGGAGATGCAAATAACCTTTGGACACTCTGGAAGTCAAACATTGACCTGAAGATAATTAACTAAAACATTAGTTAAATGCAACATTGATGTTTAACTCATACTTCATGGAGTTGGTGTTACAACAATGTAGAGGACCTGAATCCTATACAGATGGTATGCAAATTTGAACGGTTACATGGACCTCATTTACATTAAAGTTTCCATGTTTCCCTTCAGAACCACCACCAAGGTGCTGCAAGAACAGATTGAACAACAGCATTTGTTGTAATACAAAACTGAAAACATAAAAAATCCTACCACTACCAGTTAAACTGTGAATACTAAAACTCACAAATTTATCTTAATTTTATAGCCTGAATAAGTTGAATCCATATTAAACTGGAAAGAATCGGTGAAAGTGTGAAATCCCACAACGTATCATCCCCAATTCAATTAAGCAAGCAAAATCCTCAAATTAAAAAAAAATTACATCATGCCAGTTAACATCCGCAATATCAGATAATGTAGATCATAAAAGAAGAAATCTAAACCTAGATAACATATGAAGAAATTTTTCCTGAAGCAGCAATTCTTATGCCTTGAGGTCGTGATTCAAGAAGAATTCGAATCATATCTAAGCTGAACCAGATTCAATAGAACGATAAGAAAAAGTTTAAAAAACATACCATATTGAAAGCTTCCTCTTAACGGCATAATTAATCAGTTAGAAAACCTGCGTTTGAAGGTAGTTAGGATTACGAATTTTCCCTAAATTAATAAGAACCCTAATTAATACATATATCAAGAAACTGAGGTTGAACGAAATCACGAAGTAAGCTTACACTCATTATACGCAAACATAAGATCGCTTATCACTACCAGAGATAGATTGGAAATTCATTGCAAAACCCAGAACTGAATAAATCGACTGCTTTACCTATGTTGAACCACTGTTGGAGTATCCCTTTTTTTGTTCTCTGGCACATGAGTCTCATCCGCAGCCTGATGCAACTCATTTTCCGCACCTGTATTTAAGTCTTGAGCATCAACTATCTAACAAAATAACTTACAGACCTACACATTTAAATCCCTTAATATGGTGAGGTTGTTGGAGCAGCACCTAATATCTGTAAACAAATCCTGAAAGTAATGAGATAAGAAATACAACCATATATTCTGAAACCAAATTTGAAAAAAAAAAATAGGAACAATTAGTACAGCAATTTGAAAATTATACAGGTTACTAACATACATATTGGTCCATAGTTGAAACCAAATTAAGGCTTTTGCATGTGCGATAGTGGAGACATGATAGATTTGGTAGACATAAACATAAGTGATATGTTTGGTGCTGTCACTTTGATTAAGTAGAATTACAAAAGTTCTATATCTATTAATTTTCTGAGAAACCAACGAAGCGGAGACTTAAAAAAATAACCAAAAAACAAATAGATGAATTGGTTATTCTTAGAAGTTTGAATTACCGTGGTTTTTAGAAACACCAAATACATCAACCTGTGAAAAAACAACAAATTAAAAGACACTTGGTTAGAGGCAGAAATCAAATCAATAGGGAATATAAAATTGTACCAAAAATTCCGAACAGACTTAGATAGATACTTTTAAGTGGTTCTATTACAGTAACCGCAATGTGAATGCGTGTCATCAATCACCATCACGTACATCAGCCACCACGACCTCTTCGATTTTCAGATCTGGACCCCAAAATAGAGGTCTTGTGGATTTACAGATCTGGACTCCAAATACAACTATTACAGATTTACATGTAAAAATTCATTAGAAATACCCAAAAAAACATACCTAAACATGAACTATCCTCTTTTGCGCCTACAATCTGAGAATTACAACGCATAGATAAGTTATACATGTACATACATATATGTATAGTGAGAGAACATACCAATGGGTAACCTATCAATGCTCCAAACTATACATTTTAACTTGTACGCACATGCCGGGCCTTATAAGCATGACCATGTTTAGAGAGTAAAACACTCTTCGATTGCATCAAGTATCCGCACCTAAACTTCAACATTAGTAATGGCAACAATCTACAGGTGTTATTTTACTAAATCATACACATAGCAAATAGATACCAACCCAAACAATGAACGACAATCATTTATAAAATACACTGAATGCAACAAATACAAACAAAAAAACCAAAACAGAACTGGATCACAAATAAAAGCCGACATCGGACACAAACAACACATGCAAAAATAGCGAATCAACAAAATCCAAATTCACGGAGGCTAAAATCAGCATAATAAACAGAAACAAAATAAGAGTGAAAAAAAAGTTATACAAAACTAATAGTCTGACCAAAGAGATCTCTAACAAACATTTTCCTTCCAGATATTCAACAGTCAAATGACTTGGAAGTCAGCAAAAGAATGTCAAAACATTTGAAGAATTACAGGTTTAGTTAACAATGATATAAATAAATTATGATGAAGAAAACTCTATTGAAATAACACCCACATCTAAATAAATCAAACTCAAACTATTGTATCAACCCATAGACCATGATTCTATGATTCTAATCTGTTTCAAACATCTTGAAGAAAAGATCGGTTGATACGAACCGTAAATTGACATGTTGAGGATATGGCCAGAAATTGAAACTATGCCGAGTCACATTCATAGCAAAAACCAAATCAGTAGAACAGTCCGACTCCACCTAATAAATCCATTAAAATAGAAAAAACAAACACTTAATGTTAAATTAGTGATCGATCCTTCAACTCAGAGAACTTTCAAGTGTATATGATGGATGTCTCCATTCATATTGTTCACGATGATAGAAAAGGTAAATGTGCTAACCAATCTCAGCAAATAGCCCATTAAGATAGAAACGATTATCAAACCATAATCAAAATAAAAGGTTCCAAAAATTGAAATGTATACGTGAAAAAGGACCGTAGAGAAAACCTCGTTTAATCTGCAACTGTATCAAGAATTCAAAATGAAAAATTAGGTCAAAATCAAAAGAAAGACATAACTGTGCTAACCAATTAAAGCAAATCGTTACCGGATTTGATGGTTTGGAGCGACAATCTCCCCAAAGTCGATTTATCCAAATATTGGCAATAGAAAACGCGAGGAAACAACAGAATCAAAAACTAATCGTGGTCATAAACGGATCCGGAATTGGATACAAACAATTCAAATTTAGAAGATGAAAACGAACCTGTAAACGTCACCCACACACATGGCCAGAATCTTTAAATTTTAGGATGGTCGGAAGGAAAACGACGGTCGTTGAACGGTTAACGGTTGATGAATTTAAGGAGTAAAGAAATAAATGTTCCTCCGATTGCACCCAGGTGCCGCCGCCCACCACTGCATGGTTGCCATCCATGGCTTCCGATGTCGTCGCCGATCGAGAAATCTAACCCTAGCCAAAAAAAAGAAGCAGTTAACCATCGATAAACAATGCGTACGGGTAAGGATCCACCAGGCTCGCCGGTTTTTTACCATATTCATCACCATCTCGCCGGTGTTTTACCGGATTTCAGGCGACCTACCAGGAATTTTTGAAAGAGAGGTTGAGCCTCGGCGGAGGATAGATGAGAGAGATAGTTCAGTTATGTATGCAAGAGAAATGGTAGATCCGGATCCGAATGGGTATTTGTTTGGGCACGAAATCATAGGTTGAGTTTGTGATTGTATATATATACAATTAGTAGCGACCATACTAATAAATATAATTTTTTTTTAACAAATTACACGTATACTCGATATCCCTGGACGAAAAATCAGTAGTGACCGGAGTCGCCGCCGGCCCCTTATAAGAACCGCCCCTGACTATCATATAAAACATGAGATATATTTCTGGAACGATAGAGTTAAAATAAAAAAGATACCACCATGGCTCTATCCTTTATTATAAAAGTAATTCGTATGAACACCAAGTTAATTGGCTTTCTCTTGATTGTATTCGAATGGCTAAAATATGAATTATATGGGTTCTATTTATAAGGGCAAGGGGTATACCCCTCTTTAACCGGCGTTAAAGCCTATGTGGCAAATCTTGGCGGCGCCAAAACCATTTCCACCATGGCGTGATGATGGTGTGATACTTGGCGGCGTGAAGTTTATCACGGCGTGGAGGGGAGAAAGCTTGTGGCTTTGTCCAATCAAAAGATTACATGTATTTTTTATTTTTTATTTTTATGTTTAACACCACAAACCATATCACACCATGTATACCCCTCCAATGTTATGTGGTGTTAAAAGTCCAGTCATCACCCTTTAACACATAACACCACATGGGTATACCACATGCCTTAAGAACAAAACACCGATTAATACTTCAAGGGACTAACCGATTCAAATAATTTGGGATTAAAAAACTAATTCAAAAAACCCCTAGTATTGTAGGTATGACAACTTTAGTGCCCATACTTACAACACTTACAAGATTAAGGCTACCAATCACCCCTAACTTTATAATTATTAGTAACTATATGTGTTTATGTATATATATTATTATATATTGTGGGTGTATTCTGTTATTGTGTAAACTATATAAAGGGGGTTTTGTTATTATTTTGGTAAGGAAATTAATTATCATAAAAACTTTTATAGAAATCAGAGCAAAATCCTTGAAACCCTAATCTCATCTCCAAAGCCGCCGCCCCTATCACCCTCGTTTTTTTCCAATCACCTTTCATCATGTCGACCCCTCTCAAAACCGACGATGTTACTTCATCGGCCACCAAAACTACGGCTCTCCATCTGGCTTATATGGTGAGTAACTTACATCAACGTGTGAAAATTTTGGATGGCGCGCACCAACATCACTTATTCATATTGGGTGAAATTATTCAAGGTTCATGCAATCGCTTGGTTTGCTTAAATTTATGCTTCTATGAAGATTTTAAATATTTAGGGGGAGTGTAAATACAGATTGAGATCATACTACTGATTGATATGATCAAAACAATGAGACACAAGGTAAATAAACCTCCGGTTTATTGAATTGACTAAGAAACAAGTACAGAGATGTAGACAGAGAAACACCACAGATTACACACAGTTAACAACACTCAGAATGACTCGGTTCCTTATGTGCAACAAGCATACAAAACTATTTATACTATGTGTTGTCCAACAAACTAGGCTAGTCACGAACCGTTGGTTAGTGACTCACGAACCCGTGGTTCGTCGGTCACAAGTTCGTGGTCAATTCGTTGACTCACTTACACACTCTAAAGCTCACTCTAGATACAAGACACGAGACACCGTTTATGCTCTAACAAACTCCCCCTTAACGTGTGGTGTATCTACACTAACTAAATCTGTAGTTTTCAATCTTCAGCATTACTGCATTAGATCTTTAACTTGAAATTTCTTGCTAGTTGTAGAGTTTGCATGGCTGGATCAGAACTTGATCACCTTTTGTTCTTTAAGATCCACTTTGTGAAAGATTCTTCAATAACTTCCCCTTTCACCATGCTTGAGTCTTCACACACAGTACTTGCAACTTTAGAAGACAAAAGTGCAGTTTTTCCTTTTTGATTTATCGAAATTAATTTAATCTTGGCGTAAAACTTCTATTTGAGAATCCAAAATATAGTTTTGAAATCAAAATTTTGTATTATGCATCAATAGGTTGAAAACAAATAAGAAACAAAATCTTTTTTGCTTTTTGAAATTTTATATCAAAACACACCAAAAATCTTTTTGATTTTTTAAAGTTTATGCTAAAACACACCTAAAATCTTTTTGGTTTTTTTATAATATATGATACATAAATGCAATATAGAAATGAAATACTGAATCACACACTATTTTTGTCTTTTGCGAGAAAGATCACAACTTGGAATCATATTGAACATAACATTCTGAACTACACTTCAATTTCAATTACTTCAGCACACAAGCCATGTCGATTGCTGGTATAATTTTTCCAAATTAAACTCAGGCTAAATCATACTCATAACATCTGGATATGTTAAGGTATTTATTAGATTGCTTTGACTAGTGTACCCCCACACTATCAGACACACTTAGATATGCTTTTGTATCACACTTTGTGATTTCACTTGTGATTTAACACATAGTGATTGTATTCATGATATAGTCAAATTTGCTCCATGCAAAAAAGAAATAAGAACGTTAAATCGTTGAAATTGTATAATTCAACAACAATCAGGTCGATACTTCCGTATACGCAGAGAAAGTCCGATAAATTATATGAAACACCAAAAAGTTAAAGCAGAACCTTAAATGAACAACTATCAGGTCGATACTCACGTATATGCAGAGATAGTCCGATCATTTAAGAAAATAACGAAAATCAAACAAGTTTAAATCTTTGTAAAATGAACACACGTATACACAATGATTTCTCATTTTCTTTTATCACATATCTTTTGCAATATCTTGAAATATGCATTAAGATGTTGTCCACTTGGTCAAGCATTAGTATTTAATGTATATCACATTTGAATACTTTCTCATTTGCCAAGCCTACCAAACACATCAATCAACGATCTTATGGCTTTTTCATCTATTTTATCCCATGAACCAGACACGTAACCAATGTACCATCATTTCCCAATTATGTCGGAACAATTTCTCATTTTTTAATGTTTTTGTATTTTTCTGTATTTCTCTCACCTTAAAATAAAAACTCTATTTTTGGATTTTCATTTTAATAAAAACACAAAGACACTATTTTTGGTTTTTTATTTTCCCCCCTAAACTACATATGGAATGTAAAGAAAGAAAATTGATCGACCTTTCGATACTGATACCTTTCAGTTTTAAGTGTTTAGAAAAATTTAGTTTTGAAATTGAATCATGAAATTTAAATTACGTAGAAAACTCCACTATCAGCAACTGCTTGAAGCATGAACTTCACAATCACCGACAGGTACGGTCTTCTTGAAGAAACCTGCACACCAGACAAACAAATCAGTTTATAAATGACCCGAAGCACACAACTTCTAGTCAACCAGTATCTTTAGAAAAATCTACAACAGATTTACAGACCACTTAGGTCCAACTGCATTTTTTGGTTTTTCAGTTTTGACTGAGTCATTATCAGTTGACGAACCACCCACACTTGAATCATATTTAAAAAACTGTTTATTTTGAGAGTTAAAGTATGTTGGTGTTGACTCAGTAAAAACCATGCTAGATAAATCTATGGAAGTGGCAGGTTTATCAAAAAATGATATTTTGCAGTTTTAGGACAATTTTGTGCCATGTGGCCTTTTTGGCGACATTGATAGCACAATCGATATGACCTTGTCAATTTCTTTTTGTCCTGAAATGCATTACACACATAATCAGAATCAAAATTATCATAAAAATCATCAAAAGATTGAAAATGATTATTGTGCACCCATTTTGAAGTCGAACTTCGAGGAGTAGAATTTGATCCAGATGAAGAAAATTCTTGTGATTGTTAACTAACTCTGGAAGAGCTTTCAGTGGAATTCTTCTTCTGCTGTTTACTCCCAAATCCTTTCTCCATTGTAGACACTAAAACATGAGCAGATGATAAATTTGATCAAGATTTGTATCTTTCACATCTTTAGAAACATTTTTCTTCTCTTTCTGAACTTTCTTTACAATATTCTTCTTGTCATTTTTCTCAAATTTCTGATTCTCACTACTCAAACCTAAATGTTTGTAACCAGGTAGTTTTGACAATTCCACTTGAGAACCAAAGGGTCTAGCATGAGCAACTTGGGTAAGTGAAGCTTTAATACCCTGTAAGTTGTTAGCTTCAACTAGCTCAACAACAACTTTTTCTTCACCTCATTTCTTATCATCTTTCTCTATCACTTTACTCACAAAAATGTCTTCACCATCCAAAAAGGTACTTCCAGAAACAAATTTAGTTTCTTTCTCCATTGTCTTGGTAGATGACTTGGAATGATGATTTTTCCACTTTGTAGATTTTTCAGTAGCAAATTTTGAATAATCTTGTTTTGTACCAGAAGGTTGAATATCAGCCAGAGGATCAGTTTGAATAACCGATGCGAAATTTGATTATGCACTTATCCTCCAAAAAAATTCTTGAAATTCTCATAATTGCACACGTAACTTGTGAAAGAATGTGAATTAGTCAGATTGTTTAATTGTCTGTTAAAATCCAGAATCACAACATTTAAATCTAATATCTTCTTCTGTGCATCACCCAAATCCTTTTCAGATTTAGTCAACTTCTTAGACATTCTGTTGGATAAAGATGTTTCTCTCCTCATATCATCATGAGCATTATACACTTCTTGTGTAACTTTATCCACCATTTCTTTGTAAATGTCAACATTCCTTGTCAGCAACATGTTTTCTTTTGTCAAGCCTGTGACTTTATCCTGTAATTCGAAATCTGCTACTTGATGTTTATTTTCCAATGCAATAACTTCATCATAAGCTTTCTGAACTTCATCATAAGATTTCTGAAGCAAATCCAATTTTGCTTTTGATTTGGTAAACAAAGCATCAAAATCTTCTGTTACTTCCTTTTCTTCTTTCTCCCATTTTCAGCATTCTTGACTAAATCTTACTTTTTAGCAGTCAATGTGGAGATTTGTGTAACCAACTCTGCATTTTCATTTTGCAGTTTCAGTTTCTGTTCTGTAACTTTAACACACATCCCTTCAAATATTTTCTGGAGCTTTGGTAACTTTTCCATCAACAAACTCTTCTCATGTAACAAATCATCATTAGCTTTCACAACTTCATCAGAAATTTCACATTTCTTTTTGTAAATTTCTAGTTCTGCTTCAGCACTTGAATATTTTTCTAGCAACTGATTCTTCTCTTTTAATAATTCTCGAATAGCCTTGTCTTTCTTTGAACATAATTCACACAGCGTTTCATACCCGCTTGTGTCAGATTCAGAATAAGTTAAACCACTATTACTTTGAACAATTTTGGCTATAACTGCATATTCATCTTGTAAACTACGTATAAAAGCAGATTCATCTGGAAACGATTTTTTCCAATCAACACGATCTAGAGATTGGGCAATCAATGCTTTTTACTTGAATCATTTGAAGTATTTGAAGTTTGATCTATCCTTTCAAAATTATATTGATCTGCCCTTTTTGAATTGCATTCTCTAACAAAATGTCCAAAATATGAACATTTGTAGCATTTCACTTTGGACTTATTCAAACCAATCTTACCATATGGATTTAAAGTAGATGCCCTTGTTTTCGTCATGAACCTCTTAGCTCTGTGCACCAACATTGCCATACCCCCAACTGGTATCCACATGTTCAATATCATCTGGATCCATTTGATTGAAATCATCACCATGTAGATCAGCAGGTGACATATTTTTAGTCAGAATTCTATAATATGATGAAAACACAGTAGAAATCAATGCTAAATGTTCATCATTTGTCTTGGCAGAAATATGACTTGAATTAGATTGAACTGGAATATGAACATTGCCATCTTTTAAATAACCAGACTCATCAGAATGTCCAGAATTATTTCCAGCCAGAAAAGCAGTTGACGCAGGATTGTGACTCAACTTTGATGTAGAATTGGCATGAAGAGTAGATGAATTAGCCCCATAATACAATTCTGGATTTTGATTTAAAGCGGGTGTTGACTTTTTCACCGATAATTCCAATTCACGAGCATGTAAGTTTCCTGTTAATTTGTGAAATGACTAACCAAAATATTCCTTATCATGTGTCAGCAATAAGACATAACTTTCTCACTTATTTGGTAAAGCTTCAAAAAAAATTTCTTTTAGCTCATCATCGTCTTTTGTAATCTTCACTTCTTCAAGTTCACTAATTAGATTAGAAAATATTGAGACCAAGTCTGAACACGTTCATTTTCACAATATTGAAAGTTGTCAAGCTCCTTTTGCAAAACTTTCTTTAGACTTTTATGATACTGTTCATTCCCCTCACATCTATCATTTAAAGCTTCCCATAAAGTTTTAGATGTTGTGCAAGTTTTAAACTTGGGCAATAACTCTCTTGGTAATGCCATCGTGAGATTACCATATGCTTTCTTTTCTCTAGCATAAATCTTCCTTTCATCAGCATCAAGATTACTTCGCATTTTGGGTTCCCTATTTTTCATAGGATATTTATACTCTTCTTCAATGGTTATCCACAGATCAATATCAAGAGCACTAATATAGGATTTAAATTGTCGCTTCTAGTTATGATAATCTTCTAACTTGAGCAGTTTAAGAACTTTCTGATTTGTTCCTATTTCGTTATCATAGTTCAACATACTTTGCATTGTAGATTGAGCAACAGAAAATGCTTGATAATCACTCATCTTGAACTGTAGGATCGAGTATCACAACTTAAAATGGAAAAAACGGAGGTCTTAGAAGTGGAATTTGGGGGTCGAAACAGAAGTTACTGGCCGTAAGGTGTAGATCTCTTCGAGACGAGCGTTCTGTCTGGTAATGGGTCCCATAACTCAAAACAGAACTCAAGTTATGTCAGTTTTTGTAAACCTCAACAATATTGTTTCAACGAACCACAAAACTAGCCACGAACCAAGATACTCCAACGAACCAGTTAAATGTTGACTGAATCAAGAAAATCAAACAAGGTTGACTATCAAAGCAAAAAGCCTTTGACCGAACCGAACAAGACTTCAGCGAACCGAAAACCTCTTGCGAACCGAAGAATCAATAGCGAGCCAAGATAGTCAGCGAACCAGTGGTTCGAAAGAATAACCACCACGAACCTGGGATGAATTTTATCTGAGCGGACCAAATTCTAAACTCAACCATCGAACCAACTATTGGCGAACTAGTAGTGAAAATGCAAGCGGCGAACCTGAATGTTCAACCGACGAACCAACACTATCAACCAACGAACCGAAGTATTTCGAACTGATTTGATGATTTTGAAGGTTTTGGATTGTAAATCTGAGCAGTCAAGAAGGAAAACACAATACGAATTCTTTAGACATAGAATAAAGACCAGAAACATTGATTTTGAAAGAAATTCAATGAAAACACACTTTCTCTCACTATAAAAACTCAAATTGACCAAAACAAATAAGTAGAACAACCTGGATTCGCTCTGATACACTTGTATGATCAAAACAATGAGACACAAGGTAAATAAACCTTTGGTTTATTGAATTTACTGAGAGATGAGTACAAAAATGCAGACAGAGAAACACCATAGATTACACATAACAACACTCAGAATGACTCATATTCTTGTGTGCAACAAGCACATTAACCTATTTATACTAAAAGCTATCCAACGAACTAGGCTAGTTACAAACCGTAGGTTCATGACTCACGAACCTCTGGTTCGTGGGTCAGTTCGTGGACTCACTTACACACTCTAAAGATCACTCTAGATACAACACAGGAGACACTGTTTATGCTCTGATACCACTTGTAAATACAAATTGAGATCTTACTACTAAATGATACAATGAAAACAATGATACACAAGGTAAATAAACCTTTCGCTTATTGAATTCCACTAAGAAACGAGTGCAGAGATGTAGACAGAGAAACACCACATATTACACATAGTTAACAACACTCAGAATGACTCAGTTCCTTATGTGCAACAAGCATACATAACTATTTATACTATGTGTTGTCCAACGAACCAAGCTAGTCACAAATCTTCGCTTCATGACTCACGAACCTGTAGTTCGTGGGTCAGTTCGTTGACTCACTTACACACTCTAAAGCTCACTCTAGATACAACACACAAGACACCGTTTATGCTCTAACAGGGAGTAATTCTACCTCTAAACCGAAAAGATTTTTATTTTTAGTTTTAGTTTTAGTTTTTACCATTTAAAAAAGCGAGAAACTTGATCTGACAAACATGAAAAATGATAGTACATCAATAATTTTTGCCTGGTTCATGAATAGAGTAAGATCTAAAATCAAAGGTACTTTGTGTGATATGTTAAGGAGGCTCAACTTAGACTAAAAAAATTAGAATTTGTGTTTAAAGTTAAAGAAAGAGGAAAACTTGTGGAAAAGTATCTTGGTAATTGGTTTCAACTAAGTCATATTCAATAATAGGTTCAGAGTTATATTCATGTCATACACACACCAACTACCATCGATAATAAAGAATATTAAAAAATGAGAAAAAATCAATTTTTTAATAAGACAATCCTATCTGTCAAGAAAATTAAACATGAGAATTGTCAAAGCGACACACGCGAGTTACAACTTGGTTGAAACACCACTTGGTTAGTTCTAGTAAAAAAGATTAAAAGAATTATAAAAATTGCAAATGTATATGAATGTGCCACTAATGCGTGCTAGATGTATATCGCGTACCTTCAAAAATAGACCTTTAAATTTATACCTAAATTATCTATCTAACACGACACATATGAAAGCGGACCCATCGAACAACATATTAGCAAGATGACTTAGGGTCGACCAAAGAGCAATAGTGTAATCATACTTAAGATTAGCTACATTCACTAAGAGACTGTCACTTATCTTAGCAAATGGAATGAGATGAGAAAAACCAGAAATGAGAAATAATATCATCTAAGAATGACTGCTTCACCAATGAACCTTGGTGACGTCAGTGTAACGCGTCTTTAGACTGAAACGAGTCATGACGAGCATAAAACATAAATTCTTCATAACTTGTGCCATTTCACCATCAAATCTTTTCAAATTCACAACTATTTTCTGATCACGCGGGTTTTCCACAACTATTCTCTTAATTCACACTATCTTTTGAAAAAGAATTTTGGTCTATTACTTAGTGAGTCACTATCTTTCGACGTCTTTTCTAGCCCCCTTTTGTATCTTCTTCATCTTCTTCTCTTTAATCTCAAAAGGATGTAGATATGCCTTGACAAAGACCGACCAAGGCAAACAAATATCCACGTTTGTATTCTCTACCATTGCAAACAAATGGCATTCTAGGTGCAACTCCGACGTCGTTGTTGGAACCTGCAACACCAAAAAACGTATGCCAAAACCACAAATCTTGGAACGCATGCCTCGAGTGAAATTGATGGGTTTTTATGATCGCCACGATGATATTGTGTCATATACTTTCTAGGACAATTTCTTCACTCCTAATGTGTACAATCGATACTACCTATCATACCCGGCATACCATGTTTTGCTAAATGTGCATTATATAAAAGAGTAATATCGTGGCTAGTAGGTGAACACAAAAATTCATCTTTATAAAGCTTATTTACGGCATCACAAAAATAGTGTAGGCATTCACGTGCAGTTCTTTCAGAAAATTCTAAAGATTCATCATATTCGTCAGGAACGTTACCGTATGCGAGTTGACGAATAGCCACCGTGCACTTTTGTAAAGGTGTGAAACTTTCCCTTTTTGTCGCGTCCAAACGGGGTGTGAACCACGGAAAGTTGTTTGTGATGTCGTCAACAATATTAAAAAACAACCGTTTAGACATACGAAATTGGTCTTTAAAAATTTCTTCATGGTAACAGGGATTTTCAGCGAAATAAAGTTCCACCAATCGTTGGTGACCGTTTTCACGATCACGGAAAATACGTTTCCTCCGTTTAGGAGCGGAAACCTCTTCTTGTTCTTCTTGTTCGATGACGTTAAGACATAGGTTAAAGTACTGCATCGCGTCCTCGTACGAACCATCGGAGCCGCTTGACGACGAAGTGCCAATTTCGGGTGGTAGAAGAATTCCCTCATTGTAAAGACTCATTTTGATAGAGAAAGTGGAGATGAAATGGGTGTATGAGGTGTGGTTTATAAAAAATTTGAATGGGTATATATAATAAAATATAAAAAAAAGAGCCGTTGGTTTGCAACGGTAAAAAAAACGGTCCAATTTGACTAGCTCTCGACGATTTCCACAAACCGTGTGGCACTCAAGAACCAAGCCGTGGGGCTTGAACTGCTTAAGGCGGCATGGTTGGACGGAGGAACCGCCCGGCTCCCCTTGGAGCCGCCCAAGAGAACCGCAACCATACCGTCTCCCCTTATAGCACTAAAGTTCATAAAAAAAGCTGAGAAAATTGAAAAAAATTATGAGCACAAAATTTGAACTTGCACCCTTTCAAAATCCAGTAGAGAATCTTACCATTAGACTAGTTGATGGCTTTGTTTTATTTTTACAAAATAAGTATTTATTAACTTCTCATCATAAAAAAAAATATCGAAAAAATCATTCACATAATTACACTTTGCGTACGAGGTTGAGGGGGTCCACGAGGACCCCTGGGCCTATTACAGACCCGCCAAGTCAACTACCCTACACCCCAACCCCCCCCCCCCCCCCCCCCCCTAATATATAGGTATTAAACCAATATATTAAAAAGACATTTACAAAAATTAATTTCATAATCTGTCATGTGACCCTGATAGACTAAACGTGACAGCTACTAGCTACTGTAGATAAAATTGTATTTTGTATAAGTAGATAGTTTATGCAAAAACTTTCTAAGTATATCGATCATCTATTTTTTTTACATGAACACTTATCACTCTTTCTTTACCCTTTGTTGCATAAAAAGAAGTAGTTTTTGTAAACATATATTTTTTTCATCAAAACTAATTATTATTTATTATAATTATATAAAACAATCTAAATAGGTTAAAATAAGTGTTTGTGGATGTTAAATACAATATATATGGGATACCTATTATGCACCGAGAGGGGGATAAAGCTGTTGTGCTTTTCTGCATCACAAAAGTTGACACTAACAAAAAAACAAGTTTTCACCCCGACCCCGTAAGCCCATCCTTCTATGATGACACTTGGGTTTGACTTTCTTTATATTTATTTTTTTTCCTTCAGATTGAAATCGTCAAACAAGATTTTTAATACGCATTTTATCGTGGCACTAAACGCTTAAAGTGTTGAGCCTATAACCTAAAAATTATGTTATGGGACTACACCTGTTATTAAGTAAAATTATTTTCTCATCTCGTCGCGTTTGTATAAAAAACAAAAAAAAAGGTTAGAAATTTAGGAGAATAAGGAAAAATAACTTATTTTAGTGGTGTAGAAAAAGAAACAAAAAAGATTTTATCAAATTCGAATACTTTAGAGTTCTCTCTAGAGTTCGTTGTTTGTTAATTACTGTTCTCGTTTGCATCCTGTTCCCTGGATCATGTCTAGATCCATGGAATCTGTTGAGTCCGGTAGTAAGCCAACGATGAACACTGGCGATCGTATGGATCCTAGTGACATAAAATTTCTAAATCTGAGGAACAAAGGTCAAAACGTTCGCAATCTGTCTAAACTATATGAGAAAAATGAAGAGGTGTTGGATCGATCGATGCAGGATGTTGATGTGAGGGAAGTACACTTAGAGCTATGTTCTACTGCTGTAGCTCGAGTGAATGCCAATGGCATGCATGCTGATCTAGTTAACAATAATGTGTGTGAGGAAAATGTTAAAACTATTCCTGCGAACCGGAGAGTGATGGAATCGAACTCGGAGGTGCTGAAAATGTCTATGGAGTACGGATCGGGTAGTCGGATTCAGTTTGCCTCGAATCCGATTAATTTAGTGGTGGATTTCGGTGCTTAAACAGAGATTAACAACAATAACTATCATTTGAGCTCTAATTCTCCAAATTTGTGTACGCAGTTCTAGGATCGATCCAGAATCAAAATCCATCAATTTTTACCTATATGATGATAATGAGAGTCCTGAGAGGGAATCTGGAAATAAGAACTCTGAAAGGGTTATTAGAATTAAATGGGGTGGGGTGGGGGGTGGGGGGTGGGGGTGGGGGGTTGTGAGTCGGTTAGTCCAATTTAATCTGAGAATTTGAATACAGCCTTGTATAAATATTATAGTAATGTGTTTAGTAGTCCTTTTGTGAATGAATGTGATAATTTTTTTGCTTCTGATAATCCTGTTCTCTTAGCTTTGTTGAGTCTAGCAGCTAAAGGTTTGCTTAAACGTATTGAAAGTGGGTAAAGAGAAGGATAATGTACAGAGAAAAGAGTTGTATGATTTGCAGGCATGTTTTGAGGATTCTGTTCCTAAATTTCTTGAAGAAACCAAGGATAAGAAGCTCAAACGCACTATTGATAAGCAAAAGCATAACGGTAAAGGCTTGGTCATATCTCAGGATGGTAGGAGAATCATTCAGGTGGCGGCTGCTAAGGCTAGGTTAGATGATCTTAATGCAAAGCATGTTAGTGTCCTAAATACCATTGCCAGTCTAAGTTTTCAGGTAGGGATGTCTGGTGAGGATTGGGAATTTTCAGAAGGAAAGAGGGATAAGACAAGGGCTGTAGATCCTAAAATGGGGGCTAGACGAAATTGGATTTACACAAAACATAGCCTTTCTATATTAACACAGCGGAAGCTTACAGGGTTCTTAAACCATAAATACATCATAACCTATTCGAGGCTATGTAAATCAGAGTTCTATTTATGCCAAATGTCGGTCTTGCCCAACAACCAACTGATGCCTTCTAACTCATAACTCATAACCTGCGTAATAAAGATTAAGTCTCACCTAAAATATATGCTAAAACAAGTCAGCTTAAAGTTTGTGAGTTCTTGAAACATATTTATCAAAACAATATTTAATATATATATTTGAACAAGTATTCTTTTCATGCCCATATTTTTCATTCTACCCAGCACGTTATAGCCTCAGGTTTGACCACACATATACACCTTATTCATAGTTTTACGCCAGCAGCCACTATGGTCTCAGGCCGCCACGACGAATATAACCGGTACCGTTTATACGCATATGTATATCTGAATGCTCCATAAATACTAGGTATTTAATACAAGCTTCAAAACATATATTCTAATTCATACGTATCACATTTGATAAGAGCTTATGACACATGCATATATCTCAGCCCAAAACAATTTAAAGGAGCGTAATCATAGAACTCACTTGCAATATGCATTACTTGTTAGATGATACCGAGTACAACCGAATACATCCTCTTAATCTCGATTTGATTGACATAAAACCTCTCAAAACTCATAAACCTGAATATATAACAGCTTCATATTCTAAATAGCTCGAGAACTCTTAGAATACTAAAGTATATAAAAAATACTAACTTCTATATACCATATTCATTTGAAGCAATTGATGTCGTCTCTCGAAGCACAATAACAGTTGACCTCATATTTCTACTTTTCCTTCTGTCTATTCTTTTCTTTCTATATATATTTCTTAAGCCAAAGGTACCTATATATATATATATAGCAAATGAGAAGGGTCTATTTTATTTTATTTAAAGTGAAAGCATGAAATGTGGCTTCCTCTCATGATATTAAATGATGACTATTAATCATATAGGCATAGGTGGATGTAGAGATGGTAATGACTTGCTCTATTTAGGATCAAAACGTGGCTCCTTTATAAAGTTTACTTGTTTGCAAAGATTATTTGTGTAGAAAGAAATCCCATTCTTATTATCGTTATGGAGCTACACATTTATATATATTTATTTTTATATGGGAAAATATGGTGATTTATACAATAGTAAACGTAGAACGTGGCTGCATAACTCAAAATGGTGATTCACCAATTTTCATTTTAGCCCTCAGTTTATCTCTTTAGACATAACTAGGCCTTTTATATTTTATGAACTTTAAATCCTCTAAACTTTAGGGTGTTATAGATAGGGTGGTTAAGAAGGCTGAATTTAAAGATTCTATGAAGGATCTGATGCTAAGCAAGTGAAAAGTAGGAGTAGAATTCATGCTAAAAAAAGATGGGAGTTAGTTAAGAATCAAATTCAGAAGTCTCCTGTTAATCCTGAGTGTATAAGTCAATCCCTGAAGGAATTAAGTGTTGGATATGAATGACAAAGCTATTCACTGTCTTGTCAAATTTGAGGATAGCTTTATATATGGTCATATTAGGTCTGGTCTTAGGAAATCTTTATGGCTTGATATTGGTTGTCATAGTAGGATTATCCAGGACAAGCCTTGGTTATTAATGGGAGATCTTAATGTCATTTTGGATGTTAATGAAAGGTCTGTAGGGGGATGTGGTATGGATATTGTTATGAGACAGTTTAGGGAGTGTATTGAGGATAATGGGTTGAAAGATATCCAAAAGAAAGGTTTGTAGTATATGTTGGGAATGTTTTGCTTGGCAGAAATTCTCTAAGTCAGAGTTCCGAAGGAAGTTAGTCCGGAACTTCCTTCACACTGAGTAGTTCCTCCGGAACTTCTCTTAGTGTTACTCCGGAACTTTGACTTATCTCCTTGTTGCAAGTTCCAATGCATAAAGCTGTCAGAAAGTAGTTTTACTTTACACCATGCGGTGCACTGTTCACCGATAGGTCTGCTCAACTGTTTACAGAAGCATGCTTGTACTACAACAACTCTGGAGTAGATATTATTTGTTTATTTAGCCTTAGAGCTAAAAGGAAATAAAAGTAGATCTTTTATTTCCTCCTTGCACTATATATATTAGTTGTATTTCCTCTTGTTTACTGTGATCGAATATCTCTTTGTTCATCAGCTGTAACTCTTTGTAAACACTGTGAAGTATAAATATAGTAGTGCTTGGAATTGATATCTTGTGTTTATCTACTTTACTTCTTGTTTACTAGTTACTGTTTCGATCAAACCATTTCAAACTATAACACAAACAAGTCTGATTCCGCCTTTCTTGTTTGACACCTTTGGTAACTTGTCTGGTTGGTTGATCCTAACCACGATCCTACAAGTGGTATCAGAGCCTTGGCTCTTGTGTTTAAAAGTTTTTAAATTTCATTTTCTAAAACTTTTTCCACTGAAGGTGTATTTGTTTGCTTTGGATAAGACTGTTTCGATTCTTGATCTCTGAAAATGAGTGAACTAAGGAATGGCAGCACTAACAAACCTCCAACCTTCACTCCTGATGACTTTGACACATGGAAACTTAGAATGGAGATTTTCTGTAAAAACACTGACCACAAAATGTGGGCTTCCATTGTCAATGGACCAAAAGTCATTACCACCCCATCTGCTACTCAACCTGTTGTTGACCTTATCAAAGCGTATGAGAATTATTCTGATGATGATCATAAGGCCTGTGAATGTGACTACAAAGCTTTGTGGGCACTCCAGGCAGCTCTTCCTAATTCCATACTAATAGGCTTTAAGAGATGCAAAACTGCACATGATCTTTGGAAAGCACTTATTGAAATGTATGAGGGAACAGATGAGGTGAAAGAGAACAAGAAAGACATTTTAAAACAAAGATATGAAAATTTCTGTCATAAAAGAGGTGAATCAATGTCTGAGCAGTACTTAAGATATGTTCGACTTATAGATGAACTACAGGGTGCAGATGTAAAAATTGACAATGCTGATATAATCAGAAAATTTTTAAGATCATTACCTGAAGTTTGGACTGTCTATACAGTCAGTATTAAGTACAACAAAGACCTTAAAACCTTGAAATTAGGAGATCTCTATGGAATGCTGAGTGCACATGAGATGGAAATGAATGAGAAGTCAGGTGTATCATCGAACCAGACATCATCTTCCAAAGGCACTTTGGCCCTCATCACTGCTCACTCAGAGAACTATTCTGAACCTGAACCATATGTATCCTTTCCTGAGTCTCCTAAAGGACATGAAGCTTCATACTACCAAAACTTTGCTAATGTTGCTAACAGTTCTTATACAGGTTTCACTAGATCAGATCTTGAGTGCATCAGTGCAGATGATCTAGAGGAGATTGACATCACTACCCAACTTGCAATGGTGTCACTTAGGGCTCAAAGGTTCTACAAGAGAACCGGGAGAAAATACAATGGAGCCAAGAATGCTCCTATTGGTCTTGACAAATCAAAGGTCAAGTGTTACAACTGTCATCAGTTGGGACATTTTGCCAGGGAGTGTTCTCAGCCAAGGAAAGACACTGGTTACAATGCTGAGAAGAAACAAGAATATACCAAACCAAGCTCTTCCTCTGGTCCTACTCCACCAAAGCCCTCTTACAACACCCAAAGCCAAGCAACTGCTGCTGTAGCAAACCAAACAGGGTTTGTTGACTGGGAAGAAGTGATGCATGAGTTTGCTCCAACTAACCATGCCTTGATGGCAAGTGGTTCTTCACCTGCATCTGCAGAGGTAAACTCTAACTCCAACACTGAACCTGAGAATGTGCTATGTACACCTGAGTGTATTGAACTGGTTGAAAGTTACAAAAAGCACAATCAGTTACTTGTAGATGAACTTAAAAATCTAAATGAGTTGAAAGAGTACTCAAGAAGGGCTGATATAGCTTACTCAACCAAAACTGATGAACTCAGACAAACAATAGGGATTTTGAAACATCAACAAACAAATTTTATAACTCAAATGGATGATGTGGTTGAGCAACTAAATATTTCAAAGAAACAAAATGTGGAATATGTGCTTGACATTCAAACCCTAAAAGATCAGCTAAGGGAAGCCATGTGCAATGCTGATAAATTTCAAATTGCAAGTGAAAAAGCAGAAAAGTTATGGCATGAGCACACACATGGGAAGGGAAGGGTATCTTTTAAAATTGTTGAAAACCCTGATTCATACACTTGTCTTGAAACCTTAACTATTAAAGAAACAAGTGTTCCCTTATCTCCTGACCCACTGGCAAATGGTACTGTAATTGAGGACCTTTCCAAAGAAGCTGAAAGTCTGAAAGAGAGTGATGACATGAGAACTGAAAGTTTTATTGGCTTTCCTGGTGTCACAACTGATTCAACCAGCATTTCTGCTGAGGTTGATAAATCAAAAATTTCAAAGCCAATTCTTAAAGACACCAAAACATTGAGTTTAGAAAATGATGGATCTTTCTTGTCAAATTCTATTACTCAAAAAGGTGGAAAAGCAAAAACTGTTTCAGTGTCATTAAAACAAAATTCTCACAATTCCATGAAAGAATGCATAATTTGTGGTGAATTAGGACATGTTGCTGTCAACTGTTCCTACAATCCTTTCAAACAGATAATTAACAATGTCAGAACCTCTCCAAGGAGAAACCAAAATCTGTTAAATTCAAGGAATTTAAAGGATAGCAGGAACATGTCACCAAAAGGATCACATGTTGATCAAAAGATTTCTGGAAAAACTCAAAAGGTTTGGATTGGAAATGAGAAGAATAACAGCTTTTCATATGTTAAAAGAAACAATTTTTCTAAGGAACAACATTCCGCAGGAACTTCATATCTTCCGGGAGAAAATTCCTCCGGAAGAAATACAGTTCCCTCGGAACATTTTAACAACATCAGGTCTTCTAAACCTTCAAAACAAAGACCTGAGTTTCAATCCACTGAGTTCATTAATCAAATTCACCCATCTTTCAAAGGAAATTCACGAGCAAAATCTGCTCCTCGTGAAAGAAAACAAGTTTTTGAACAGTATGAAGTGCATGATTATCCTGCACAAGTGAGTTCCTACGGAACTCAGCATCCTCATACTGAAACTTTCAAAGTTGCTGCACAACCAAAACTTGAAACTGCAAGGCAAAGAAGCAACAGAAAGTTTAGGGAAAAGAAGGCTTTTATTAAGAAACATGGTTTTCCCAAATGGCAAAGTTATAATAGAAACTTAAATGAGAAAAATGGTGATTTTTCTGAGTATGATGATTTTCCTGCAGAACAACTTGTGTTAGGAAACTACTCTTATAATGATGCCATGGGAAGACCCAAGACCACAAAGGCTTGGGTCCCATACTCCAACTGATCATGTTCTTTACCTGTGTAGGGGTCACCTAATAAATCTCAAGCAAATGTTTGGGTTGTAGATAGTGGGTGCTCCAGTCACATGACAGGTAATAAAAACCTTCTAGAAAATACAAAAAGATATGATGGCGGTCCCGTTGCTTTTGGAAGCAATGAAGGGTACATTACAGCACTTGGTAATGTATCAAATGGAAGTTTTACTCTTGACAAGGTAAGTCTTGTTAATGTTCTGAATTTTAATTTGCTGAGTGTATCACAAATTTGTGATAAAAAGATGAATGTTCTGTTCAATGATGAAGAAGCTCTAGTACTTAAGCCTGGTCTAAAAATTCCTAATGAAATGATCTTGATAAAAGCAAAAAGACAGGATGGCTTGTACTTGCTTGATATGGCAAGTGCCAAATCTCTTGATGGCAATACTTGTTTGATATCAAGAGCTTCTGTTGATGAGTCTGACCTCTGGCACAGAAGACTTGTACATGTTAATTACAAAACCATGAACAAACTTGTTAATTTAGGTTTGGTCAATGGTTTGCCTCAAAAACACTTTAACTGTAATGAGCATTGTACTGCTTGCTTGAAGGGCAAGCAACACAAGTCTTCTCATAAGTCCAAAACTGAAAACTCAATTTCTCAACCCTTAGAATTGTTGCATATGGATCTCTTTGGTCCTACAAGGGTGATGAGTTTGGGAAAGAAATCATATTGTTTTGTAATTACTGATGACTTTTCAAGATACACATGGGTTTTCTTCCTAAGAACTAAGGATGAAACACCTGAGATTTTAAAATCCTTAATCACTCAACTTGAAAATCAGTCAAATTTCAAAGTCAAAACAATTAGAAGTGACAATGGCACAGAATTTAAAAATCATGTTTTAAATTCTTTTTGTGAAGAAAAGGGGATATCTAGGCAGTTTAGTGTTGCTAGAACTCCTCAGCAAAATGGAGTAGCTGAGAGGAGAAATAGAACACTGATTGAAGCTGCTAGATCAATGCTGGCTGAGTCTAAGCTCCCTGTAACTTTCTGGGCTGAAGCAGTGAACACTGCCTGCTATGTTCAGAACAGGGTGCTTGTGGTCAAAGGTAAAAACAAGACACCATATGAACTTTGGAGAAAAAGAAAACCAAGTATACACTTTCTCAAAGTTTTTGGTTGTCCTGTTACAATATTAATAACCAGTGAGAATTTAGCTAAGTTTGCTGAAAAGGCAGATGATGGCTTCATGGTTGGTTACTCAGGTGTTGCCAAGGCATACAGAGTATACAATCTCAGAACTAAAATTATTGAAGAGTCAATTAATGTGTTTTTCAATGAAAAATCAACAAATAAGTTTAGTTCTGAACCCTCATGGTTATTTGATATTGATTCACTAACCAATGCTTTCAACTTTACTGTTGATAAGTCCTTTAGTGAGTATGTGCAGTCTCAGGGGGAGAATTCAAATGCAAAGAAGGATGGCTACAAGTTTGGTCATTTCTACTCCTCTGTCAGCACTCAACCTTACAAACCACCTGCCATGCCAATTGTTGCAATTCAACAAGTCACTGATCCCACTCCAGTGAATTTGGTTGAAACTGAGTCAAGTGACTCTCAATCACAACAGGATGGTTATGTCTCAGACACCAGTGATGATGGGAGCTTGCAGCATTCTCCTAATGATAACTTACATGGTGATCATGATGGTTCTCATGAGTCAAACTTCAATGACTCATCTCTTGGAGATACCATCAACTCTGCTGACAACTCAAGTGATCAACATGTCTCTGCTGCAACTACATCAAACTTACCCCCTTCACAAAGATTGCCAGGAATTGAGCTTAGTGTCCTATTGCCCCCAATTATTCCACCAACTAGGCAAGTTCAAAGTCACGAATTTCCAAGTTTTCAGAATACCAATGTCAGCAAAACTCATCCCATTGAGAATGTGATTGGTGAAGTAAATGCTCCTGTTCTTACAAGAAGCAAATCTGCTGATGCAAACATCTGTTTATTTGCATGCTTCCTGTCTCAAGAAGAACCAAAACAAGTGGAGCAAGCACTTAAAGACAATCATTGGATTGAAGCTATGCAAGAGGAACTGTTCCAAATCAACAAACAACAGGTTTGGGAACTGGTTGATTTACCAGTACATGCTCAACCAATTGGAACAAAATGGGTTTTTAGAAACAAGAAGGATGAAAGAGGAATTGTTGTCAAGAACAAAGCTAGGCTTGTTGTTCAGGGATATTCTCAAGAAGAAGGAATAGACTATGATGAGGTTTTTGCTCCAGTTGCAAGATTAGAGGCAATCAGAATCTTCCTTGCCTATGCAGCTTACAAGAACTTCACTGTTTATCAAATGGATGTCAAGAGTGCTTTCCTTTATGGGAAACTGAAGGAAGAAGTTTATGTCTGTCAACCACCAGGGTTTGAAGACCCACACCATCCTAACAAGGTGTGTAAACTAATCAAGGCTCTCTATGGTCTCAAGCAAGCACCAAGAACTTGGTATGAGACTCTGTCAAATTACCTGCTTGGCCATGGATACAGAAGAGGAGCCATTGATAAAACTCTCTTCATAAGGAAAGTTGGAAAAGATAAGTTGCTTGTTCAGATTTATGTGGATGATATTATCTTTGGATCTACCAATCCTAAGTTGTGCAAGGAGTTTGAGACCCTGATGCAAGATCAATTTGAAATGAGTTCAATGGGTGAACTTAATTTCTTTCTGGGTCTCCAAGTTAAACAAACTGCAGATGGCATCTTCTTGAATCAGTCAAAATATATTCAAGATATGCTCAAGAGGTTTGATATGCTATCTTCCTCTTCTGCAAAAACTCCTATCTCAACCTCTCACAATCTGAATTCAGAATCAGAAAGTGAACCTGTTGATCAGCACACTTACAGGGCAATGATTGGATCTCTGATGTACTTAACAGCTAGTAGACCTGATATCATGTTCAGTGTATGCTTATGCTCTAGATATCAATCGGCTCCCAAAGAATCCCACATGAAGGCAGTAAAGAGAATCTTTAAATACCTCAAAGGTCAACCAAAACTTGGGTTGTGGTATGCAAAGAACAATGACTTTTCTCTTGTTGCCTACACTGACAGTGACTATGGTGGCTGCTACTTGGATAAGAAATCAACATCAGGAGGATGTCAATTTCTAGGAAATAGGCTTGTATCATGGCAATGCAAGAAACAGACCTGTGTTTCTACTTCAACTGCTGAAGCTGAGTACATTGCTGCTTCAAGTTGCTGTGGTCAAGTACTTTGGATTCAGAATCAAATGCTGGATTATGGAATCACATTTCTGGAAACTCCTATGTATGCAGACAACACCAGTGCCATTTCCATCACCAACAATCCTGTGAAGCACTCTAAGACAAAGCACATCGAAATAAGGTACCATTTCATTAGAGATTGTGCAGAAAAGAAATTGATTAAGTTACACAAGGTTCATACTGATCTTCAATTAGCTGACCTTTTCACAAAGGCATTTGATGAAGCAAGATTTTTCTTTCTTATCACCGCTATTGGGATGATGAACTTTGGTTAACTTTTGCTGTCAATTGTTGCTTTTATGTACATAAATTTTTCTATCACCTTATGTGTTTGTGTTCTTAACATCCATCTCTTCAAAATCATGAGAACTCTTTCAAGAAATGTTCTTATAACTGATAATTTTGAAAAACTTCCAAAGTTATGAGCATTTCTGAACTTTTTGATGCTTCTAAGTAAATTCCAAGGGAACAACATTGTTCCGGAGGAACTTACTCCTGAAGTTTTCCCTTCTCAAGAGAAGTTCCGAGGGAACTCTCTAATGTTTCTAACAGATTTCAAGTGTTTTCTAAGTGTTTCAGGTGTTCCGGAGTAAATTTTGAAACTCCGAAGGAACTTCCTGCGGAAGTATTTCAGGAGAGGTGATGAAAATTTCTAAGGGAATAAGTTCCGAGGGAACTTCACTCTTCCGAAGGAACTTAATTGTTCCGAAGGAAAAGTTCCGAAGGAACTTTATTGACTTAATCTTTTTAATTGGATTAAGTGGGACCCTTTATTTCAAACTTTAACAGTGACGGTTAACTGGTGGCCCCACTAACTCCACCTTTTCCGTTAACGTCACTTCCCTCTCTCCTCACCCTTTAACTGTCAATTCCAGAGAAACCCTTTCACTTACTAAACCTAAATCCCAAATTCCCTTCAATCGCTCTCGATTTCTCTCAATTTCATCAAATTTCATCTGAATCTCTCAAGCAATCACTCGGTACAGAACAAATGGCAGCATTCGCATTTCACAACGAGCACAATCAAAGGGCTTTTCTTGAGAAAACAGAGAAGTCTGCTCCGTTCGATGGAATGATCGACTTCCTTACAGCGTCAGAGCTCAACTTTGCCCTAACTGTAAATCCCACAATTTACGATGAAACTATCACTCAGTTCTGGGCAAATGCTGTAGTAGGTGCCGGCAGTGAAGACGGGAAGCAGGTGATGCAAATTGAAAGCCAGGTTCATGGTAAAAATGTGTTCATCACTGAAGAAATGATCAGAAATCATTTGAAGTTACAAGACAGAGATGGTATTCTTACTGTTCCCAAGGAAGATTACCAATTTACTCTGATGGGCATAGGATATGGAGGAAACCCCAAAAGCAAAACGGTGAAGAAATGCCACATTCCACCTGTTTGGAGATTCCTTGCTCATACTCTGATGGTATGCCTAACTCCCAGAAGATCTCATGAGGAACTCGGTGAAATCCATGCCACTGCTCTTCATGCTGTGATCAGGGGAGATTGTTTTAATTTTTCAAAAATGATTTTTGATGGGCTCAGGGAGAATTGTGAAAAACCTTTTAATATGTATCCCCGGTTTTTGCAACACATTCTGGATACACAATTCCCTGAAGTTCCCAGAGCTGGTACCATTTTTCACCAAAAGAACTTAACTGAGAAAATTTTTTCTTACTTGCTTTCAAAATCTGCAATTTCAAACTGTCTTGGTGTGGAAAATGACCATCCACTACCCGATCCAAGAGTTATTCCTGCACCTAGGGTGCAAGAGCAACCAGTTGCTGTTCAAGAACCAACTGAGCAACCTGCTCCAGGTGACAACACTGAACCTACACCATCAGTTGTTGAACCCACACCTGAAACTGACCTTCTTAATAAACTACCTGTGAACATCACTTATATCAGAAAGAAGGTCAAGCACTCAAAAACTACAACCAAAACTTCCTCACCTACTCCATCAAAAGTTGTTGAAAAGGAGACAGGGTCTACTCCACCTGTGTCTCCTACTGCCACCCAACCTGAAAACCTTGAGCATGACCCACTGTCTGCTCAACATCAAAGCCAAGGGTTAAGCCATATTGCTGATGATCTCTCACTTGAGACCTCATCTTCTATTAGATTGGATGTACAACCCTCATCCCTCTTGTTTACCTCCATAGACCTAAACCTAGATCTCCCTGTGAATGATGGAGAACCTGATCTAAATCCAAATGACAATATCTTCTCATCAACCTCACCTCATGAAGATGATTGGATGGATCTTGATTATGCTTCTCCTAACCCCCATTCACCCACTAAGGAGTTGAACATCAGGAGTGATGAAGATGTTCATGTAGAAAGGGCTGCTACTACAATTGGTTCCCCACTGGAACAATTGGACAGTAGTAACATTCTTAAGACCCAATCTATGGCAACCAGCAGCCAGTTTGAACCAAAGGAACCAGAAATGGAACCTGAGGCAACAACTGTGCTTGCAGGGAATCCCAGGAGCCAAGACAACCAGGGTGTTGAGCTTGATCAAGCTAGGCTTGATGGCTCTTCTTCGCCCAAGGATACTGAGAAATCAGTTGAGGGCAGTGCTTTACTTATGGAATTGACGGCTAATCAAACTGAATTGCAGAAACAGATGCAATCCCTGCTCCACACTATTCAACAGCAGGACACCTTGATTGAAAGGCTTAAGCAGGAGAAGGTTAGTGCATCAAACCCAACTGGTGAAGCTGTTGCTACCAAAAAGGGGGAGAAAGCTAGCTCTTCAACACCTATCCAAAACATTTCTGCTAAAAGTAAGCCAACTGAAGACTCTGTTAGCTCTTCTGAAATTGACTTTGATCACAATGAGAGGTTACCTGAGAAGATGAAGACAAAGCTATTCAAAATCTGTGGAATTAAGCCCTTCAACCCAATAGAAGGTTTGCTTAATGTTCACATGGATCAGCTAATGCAGGCAACACCTGAAGAATGCAAAGTCAATCACATGGAATTCCTAAGATTCGTGATGGCTGCTTCAGGTGCTCACCCTCAAAACATTGCAGAAGTCAGAAGCTTTATATCTAATGTCTACTTGACAAAAGAGCAAGAGTATCTTCAAACAGGTGTAGAACAGTTTGAGGCTGAAGGAGGAGAAAGAAGTGAAGAACAGGTTGATACACCTGAGAGTAAACCAGTAGAAGATGTGACTCAGCAAGAAGATCTGTTTGATATAGAAGTGACAGAAGCTTTACTGAACCTAAAGAGTACTACATCTTCTGCAGCAAAGGTTGTAACAGAGGAAATTCCAAAGGATGTTGTTCCGGAGGAATTTGCCTCTAACACTGAAATTCCGAAGGAAGTTACTCCGGAGGAGCTAATCATCACTGATGAAACTCCGAAGGATGTTACTCCGGAAGAATCAACCTTGGCTAAGGAGATTCCGAAGGAAGTTACTCCGGAAGAACTTCTCACCACTGAGAATGTTCAGAAGGAAGTTACTTCGGAAGTTGTTTCCAAGGAATTGCCTAAGACTATTTCGGAACCAATTGCTCCGGAAGTCAGTCCTAAGGTAGTTACTTCGGAACCTGGCACTAAGACTATTCCTGAGCAAGTTACCTCGGAAGCCAGTCTAAATGCTACAACTTCACTTCCTGAGTCTTCAAAGCCTGCTGATGGTGATTCTCTTGATGAGAGAAGCATATCTGGTTTCACTGATTTGGATGATGATAATCAGAGCACAGGCGGTCAAAATGACGAAATGGACCCTGTTACAAAGGCTCTGATTGATCAATTGGAGAAGGAGAATGTTGAAATACATAAGAAGTTCCAAGAACAGAAGGAGGCTGCTGTATTTGAAGAACAGAAACAACTGCTCATTGAAGGAGGTATTTATGAGTATGTTATCAATAACTCAGACCTGATGTTCTTTATTAATGGAGCTAGACTAAGGTCAGACCTGTACATAAAAGAAAGGATTGCTAGAGCTGAAGAGCAAGGTCTTTCAGACAAGGTTGAAAAGTACAAAAGGGTCTTAGGGAATGACTACAGGAAAATCCGTATGAAAAGCAATGAAGACAACAAGATTTTCCTTGGTCAATTCAGTGTTATGCTCAGAAGCAAGGAGTGTTTCACTGATGCATGGGTAAATGAAATGAAGGGAAATGACTTGGTGAATTGGATGTACATGATTCTTGCCATTCAAGCTGATGAGACCAAGAAGCTAAATGTTAAGAGGTTTGTTGAATATAGCTATGAGCAGGAGAAGGCACAAGAGAAGCAAGGTACCAGATACCAGAAATTGTCTGAGGAAGATGACTTGCTGATTCACAAATGGTATTTCAAAGAAATTCTAATGGAGAATCCTAAAAGAATCAACTCTTGCAAACTGCCTAGACTGAGAACTGAACTTGATGCCATCAGGAAGAGTCAAATAGAAAAGGAGAGAACTACTGGTGAGAAAAGACCACCAGGTATGTATACTCTTTTCGACTCTCTTCACCCTGAAGGTCTCAGTTACCTCAAGGAGAAGAAAAGGAAAGCTCCTGTCTCAGCTACTCAACAGAAGAAACCCAGAATTAACATTGTCAAGCAAATGTTTGACACTGTTTCTGATCCTCACCTCTCATCCTCATCACAACCCTTTACCTCATCATCACAACCCACTGCCCCTACATTTCAAACTCCAAACCAACCAATTCCATCTCCACCATCTTCTCCACCTCCCAAAATTCCTAAGCCTACACAACCCAAGCCTGAATCCTCATCCCAAAAACCTTCACCCACTCAGCCTATTCCCTTTTCTTATTCTGGAAGAAAGAAGTCAATGGCTAGTAAAAAACGCCTAGCCAAAAGAAAGAAGTTAGCTGTAAGTGATTCAGAAGAAGAGTCCGAACCTTCAGATTCTCCAACAGCAAATGTTGAAGTCACTCATCCCTGCATACTAAGGATTGAAGATCATAAGAGTGAGAACATGTATTACTTCTTCATGAGCAATGGTGAAATCAGGAAGAAGCCTGAATTAAAAATGGATGACTGGGATAAGTTGAATCAAATGGATATCATGGCTATAATGGGAACTCCTAACTACAAGGCAGTGTAGAGCTCAAGTTGAAGCATCTTGAAGATTCAGACAGAAGAACAGTTTTTGGTAGCAACATCTTAGGGGGAGACTGTTGGGAATGTTTTGCTTGGCAGAAATTCTCTAAGTCAGAGTTCCGAAGGAAGTTAGTCCGGAACTTCCTTCACACTGAGTAGTTCCTCCGGAACTTCTCTTAGTGTTACTCCGGAACTTTGACTTATCCCCTTGTTGCAAGTTCCAATGCATAAAGCTGTCAGAAAGCAGTTTTACTTTACACCATGCTGTGCACTGTTCACCGATAGGTCTGCTCAACTGTTCACAGAAGCATGCTTGTACTACAACAACTCTGGAGTAGATATTATTTGTTTATTTAGCCTTAGAGCTAAAAGGAAATAAAAGTAGATCTTTTATTTCCTCCTTGCACTATATATATTAGTTGTATTTCCTCTTGTTTACTGTGATCGAATATCTCTTTGTTCATCAGCTGTAACTCTTTGTAAACACTGTGAAGTATAAATATAGTAGTGCTTGGAATTGATATCTTGTGTTTATCTACTTTACTTCTTGTTTACTAGTTACTGTTTCGATCAAACCATTTCAAACTATAACACAAACAAGTCTGATTCCGCCTTTCTTGTTTGACACCTTTGGTAACTTGTCTGGTTGGTTGATCCTAACCACGATCCTACAGTATACCTGGAACCAAACTCCTGGTAAGCATGATGGGGTTCTTAAAAAAATGGATAGGGTTATGGGAAATTTAAAGTTTGTGGAAGTGTTCCCTTATGGCTTTGCTAAATTTTTGCCTTTTTATACTTCTGATCATGCTCCTGCTGTGGTTCAATTTCCTAGTCAAAAGTCCTTTAAACCCAAACCTTTTAGATTCATGAATCATCTAACTAGGAAATTGGACTTTATGGATGTGGTCAACGCTAATTGGCAGAATCATGTTGATGGTTTTAAGTTGTATGCTCTGGTACAAAATTAAGCACATGAGAGATATATATCGAACAACATGAATTTGAATAGTGCAAGTTGAATATCAATTGGACATAAGCAAGTACTAAGATTGAAATCATAAATCGAATATTGGATAACATGAATTAAATCCATAAGCGAAAGTCGAAACACATGCGTTTTCAATTTTGAAATGCATGAATTGAATTTCCAAACCCGATATTGAAATACTCGAGTTGCATCCACAAACTATCTGTTGAAATACACATACCAAACATAGAAATCCTCAAGCTGTAAACCGAAAGTTGAATTCACGAGTCGAGAGCTGAAGCCCATGAGCCAGGAGTTGAAAATCATAACCGAATTCACCGTCAATTATTGAATGATGCGAGTTAAAGTTTGAATCCACACGTCGTGTATCGACGGTACGAGTTTGAATCCATAAATCAAACATTAGAAACCACGAACTGTGTCCACACATCGAGTATTGAATGACGCGAGTTTGGAATCATATACCGAGCATTGAAGGCCACAGATTAATGATAATTGTTTGGGTCAAGATTTTGTGAAAATTTAGAAATAGGATTTGAGTAAATTCGAATATCGCTAACGAAGGCGATAACGAATTTATCTAGGTAAGAGTTGTAAAAGAATCCATGAGTTTTCCAGGAGTTCTTGGTTAGCCAAGAGAAGCCCGTGGCTAGGCACAATCTTGGATTCAGAAGGAAGCATTGAACATAACCATGAAGTATCCATGTTATCGTCACCAAGAATACGTTAGGAGTCCAAATGAGGGTTAGAGATAGTAGGTGGTTAACGCCATACAATGTGACGTGATAAGGTGACTTCGCAACAGGAGTAGCACTAGGTATGAGGTTGATGCGGAAGTCATCTTGGCGAACGGGGGGAGGACCCAATGCGCCTTCGGTAAACAATTCAGCGAAGTCTCGAACGACTAGGATGTCTTGGACTCCCTATTCCTGGTCATGAACGTCCGCAATGCTAGCCAAGTAGGCCATGTACTCCTTACGCAAGTACTTGTGGGCCTTGGCGCTGGACATGAGCTAGAGCCCATGGAATTGTTTATCGCCATAGATTCCTATGACTTGACTGTCCGAGCGGGGAAACCAAACAATCTTCTCGAAACACAAACCTCTGGCATTAATTAAGATAGAAATCTTGCGAAGAGAGTTTAGATAAAAATGAGTGAATAATGTCGAGACGATACGGTTGGAACATGGCGCAAATACGTTTTGGAGAATGACCATGAATACGAATGACGAGCTTTTTTGAATTTTATAAACATGTAAAATTATCTACCCGTAAAGTTATCAATCGCCGTTAAAAAAAATTTGCATCATCCAATTAATACAACTTTTTTCTCAAAGTTCAATCAAGCATATCATACATGCGTTGAAGTCCAAATTCGTATTAGTCATGCATCAAATCACTGGATCTAATTAATCATTATCCAAAAATTTACAAATTTCCATTATTAATTTATATATTACCAACCAATTTGACAACCGACTTTTGTTTAAAACAAATGATAAATCGGAAATTTTTGTTACACTATATACTTTTCCAAATCAATTTAACTGATTAAATCAAGTCACTAAATAAAAAATCACAACACAATCAAGCCCTAAAATTAGGTTTTCCTATGATGTGTTTATGTGATCTTTAACAAGAAAATCAAACTAATTACAAACCTGGATATTAGAATCGAAAACCGTTATCCCTTACATATTCTTCACCGCTCGTCATCTTCACTAAACTATTTGATCTTTGGTGGGGATTTCGAGAATTTTTTGAGCGATTTCCTGATAGAATCTGAAGTCATGTATTGGAATGGCTACCAACGATTTAACAGATAAAATCAGATCGATTCTAGATCTCTATATGAGATTTGATTGCTATGTTTATTGCCAGAGGAAAAAGGCGTACGTTCTTCTAATGTATGCAAAAAAAAAAAAAAAAAAAAACAAACAGATCTAGCGAATCAAAGATAAGAGCAAGTTATCTAATTACTTATTTAAACCAATTTACACATGAAGTCCTTCAAGTTTCAACAAATGCATTTTAGTTCGAAATAAAATTCTAATGCATTTTCTATAAAGTAATTGGTTCTAAATAGATAATTCTCAAGCTTGACCCAGCCATTGACTCTGCCCCTTGAACCTCACTTCTCCCAGAGCGCTTCCCCGAACCCTCTCGTTAGTCCAAATAACATTCAAGTAAGCGTACACTTTAACTTAAATGTCATACGCAATCTTAAATTACACTAAAATATCCAACATTTTTAATAACAAAATTACGAGGATCGGACTAAGATAGTACTCGATAATATTAAGGTGGTATCGTTTCTATGAATTACTAACAGGGATGGAATAAATTTTATGTCTTGGAAATAGTGTTCGGTTGTTTCCTCTTGAGAGCTTGTAACTCCCCCTCTAGGTCCTTACTAGAGTTTTGCTTCGTTTTTATAGAATTGCTATTTCTAAAAAAAAATCTAAACACAAATGTTAGCAATAATAATTGAATTGTATATTATAGCATAAGTTTACACTACTACTCTTCCCCTTATATTATATAATTTATATAATATATAATATATATATATTTATATATGTGTGTGTGTATGAGAACAAACACAAAAGCCTAAAGATGCCACACACTAGATAACACAAACAAGAGAGAGAGAGAAAGAGAGTATGGCTTTAGAAACACTTTCTTCCAATGAACTCCTCAACTTCATAATCTATGACACCATATCTGCAACCCCTTTTACCAGCAATGACTCATCTGAAACCACCACCACCACCACCACCACTAATCCTTGCAGCAGCTTCTTCTTCCATCTCCAAAACCAAAACTCTAACCCTAATCCCACATCTCAAGAACAACTTTCCATGGAGAATATTGCGGATCCTAATTCTTCTCTTACAACCACCACTTCAAAGATGTCTATGGTGGTGCAAGCTTATTGCACCGGCAATGCAACAGAAAAGAATTACAGTTGTAACAATGATAACAACAATATTAATTATCATCAGAATTTAGGGGTAGTGCAAAAGAAGAAGAGAAGAAGAAGGCCTAGGGTTTGTAAGAACAAAGAAGAAGCTGAAACTCAAAGAATGACTCACATTGCCGTCGAGAGAAATCGCCGGAAACAGATGAATGAACATCTCGCCGTCTTGCGGTCTCTCATGCCGGAATCTTACGTCCAAAGAGTTTGTTTTCTTCTTATTTTATTAAATGTAGATCCAAATTTTAATTTTGTGTACAATATTAATCATTGATTGGGTTTTAGATTTTCATCATAAATTGTTTATTTCTTTTAGAAATCTTTATTTATCTTCACATTGAAAATCTTCGGTTTCTAATCCACTTTTTGGTGTCATAAAAAGTGCAAATTATTGTAACAGTAAGACATACATTGAAAATCTAAAAAAATTTAAAAAAAAAATAAAAAAAAATTGTCATAATTAATTTCATGAATATTATGGAATTATATTTCAAAATTAGTATATATAATTCATCTTGCAGGTTAAAACCTTAAATTATGTAGATACAAATCTTGTTTTAAACTAAATCCACTAATTAATTAATCTAAACACCTTTAAAACAAGATAAATAAGCCAAGGGTTCAAATCTTGTCATCTTTCTCATGGTACAAAATCTTAAAAACACTGTGATTAACAGTGCTTGAGATCTATAAAAGCAGTCTCTTCTTTTTAGAGATCCCTTTTTTTGTCAATTTGTCGGATGCAATGAACAGCAAGAACATGACAAAGTTTTACAGTTTCATATGGTTGACCTAACTATTTAGCCTTGCATTATATTATAATTATGTTAATGACCATTATGCCCCTTGTGTTATATTTTCACAGGGTGACCAAGCTTCAATAGTTGGTGGTGCTATAGAATTTGTGAAGGAGCTTGAACACCTCTTGCAGTCTCTTGAAGCTCAAAAGTTCCTCTCACATCAACAACAAAAAGAAGGAGGAGGAGAAGATAGTAATTTCACAAACTTATCTTCTCCATCATCACCTCCATTTTCACAATTCTTTTCCTACCCACAATACACTTGCTCTCAAATTCCCAACAAGTACACTTCAAAAAGCAAGGCAGCCATAGCCGATATCGAGGTCACTTTGATCGAAACGCATGCCAACATTCGGATCCTATCGCAAAAACGGGTCGCCCATCTCTCGAAAATGGTGGCATGTTTTCACACACTTCATTTGTCTGTACTCCACCTCAACATCACCTCCTTGGACCCTTTGGTTCTCTACTCCATAAGTGCTAAGGTAATAATGTGTAATTGTGACAACTATAAATAGATGGAGGGTGATAATGTAATTATGTTACAACTTACTTTTAACAACCCTGTTGGTTGTTCATGAGCATATTGCTCATGCAAAAGTGTGTAGATGATAATGACTTTACATTGAATGACTTTACAATGCAAAAAACTCAGCTTTTGAGATACTACTAGTACTTTCCTTTTTTATCATTAGACACAAATTTCTTTTTCTTGGAAAATAAAACTTTCATCATGGTCAAGGAAAAAGAAATAACAAAGGGGTCTATACAGTTTTTTAACTTCTTTTTCTAATTTAGACAAGGTATTTCCCAATAATTTACCAATAAGACGTCGTTTTGGGGAATTTTTCTTTAACAAAAAGATGGTGTTTTGGGGAATTCCACCAGTGTGACCTAATGTTTGGAAATGATGGGTAGGAAAATGATGTTTGTTTCCATAAAAGTTTATGTTTCCTAGTTTAGTTTGCTTGTGTTGTAATTAAAATTATGGAAATAATATTCAACATATAATTGAAGAAAAACATGCACGTACAGGTGGAAGAAGGATGCAGACTAAACTCAGCAGACGATATAGCAGGTGCAGTCCACCAGATGCTCAGAATAATTGAGGAAGAAGCCATCCTAGTAGGTGTTGATTCCATAAACTAGAAATAGAGCTGCTTTTGTGTTACTATTTTACCCCTTTGGGCTTCTGTAAATTTCATCATAATGCCACTCTCTCTCTCTGTCTCGGTGCACAGTAGAATTTGATGTCACTTTCATGTATACCAGTAGTTGTGTAATTGAGTTAGATATTTTCAAGGATTTAACTGAGTGATGTGATGAGTTGAATGGTGAATTATTCATGTATGCTATCAACATGTTACATGTATGTATATATATTATGTTACCTAATCTAATTCCACACCGTCTACAACCGGCCCTTTGAAGGGCGAAACTTGGGCCGAAAGGCGTTTGGGGCTGAAAATCATGGGCTGAACTATATAAATAAATCTTTTTCGAGCCGAACATGTATAAATTTACACTATCAAGCGAAAAAATGGATGGGGCCCAGGCCCAATTTGACCCGGGAGAAGCTTCGTCCCTGATTGCAACGAACTACCGGTTTCGTCTCTTTTGAAGTTGTCAGAGCTATATACTTTTAAACGGCCGTTTATGGTTGCATAGAATGTACCATTGTGTGCATCTAGCCATCTAGGAATAGCCCCATGCTTTTAAACGACCGTTTCCATGTATTTTCAAACTGAAGGTTTGAGTATGATTGGATCAAAGAGGTAGACCTAGCTAACACATATTGTGAAAAGTAAGGCTTAAATGAAACTATATGGTTTTTAATTAAGAACAAGTAAACAGAAAAACTATATATGATAGTTGAAATTTTTATTGAAGAAAGATGGTAGATTAGGAATTCCAAATTCATTAATTTAAAAGTCAATGAAAGAATGCAAAGAGAAAGACAAATAGTACAGCATAAATTCCCTTTTACCTTTGTATTTTTGTGGTTAATATGTATGGATATCTTCAAATTTGCATTCTCCACACATGAAATGCCAAAACTTTGGGGAAGAGAAATCTGTAAAGATGTTGTTTCATTGTCATGCATGCAAATATCCATGTTTTGGTCTTCAGAAACTTAACATTTGAAAACCAATGATTGCTCATCAAATAGGTATAAATTCTTAAAATTATGCATCATATCTAGTACTGATGAAGATTAGTTACTATGATTCAATTCAAACTCTAGTGACAGTAGTTATGAGAGGAAGTTTCAGAAATATGTCTATTTGTGGAGTAGTCTAGATTGATGTAGAATTTCGGTAGGAATTCATTGCTATGTACAATTTGTAATCATTTTTATTAAAGTTTAATGGAGTACACACTACTAGAATAAGAAAACAATTTGTGATATGCATTATTTAGGTTATAGTAAATAAGTTTGCACCATTTGCTATCAAAACCTCTAGAAGCAAAATGCCATGTTGCAATCTTTTCTTAAAAAATTTACCACCAATTTGCAACAAATTTGAGTCGTCACACCCCCTACCCTATCTTCATCTACATATATTAGGAAAACTTAAACGTATCCCACAAATTTAATATTTCACTATAAATCCACTACATATCATTATTTTATATCTTTTATGAGAAATAGAAAAAAAAAATTATTTAATTAAATATAGATAGATATCAGAAATGAAAAGTGAAGATGTTTTCAAAATTTTAAATAAATTTAAAAAATAATATATTTACAATTAAATTATAGGGACTAATATATTTAACGAGTGACAATGCTCTCACTTAAGAACTTTTCCAACAACTATCCAAAATGTTTTAAATTAAAACTATGCATCAAAATGAAAGTGTATCTCTCTTTGAGAAAAAAGACATTAAAATAAACAATTTGACCCTGACTTCTTTAAAATAGACATATTATTTAGCCGGTGGATCAACACACATTGACATAAATGGGTCAATAAAAAAAAACCAAAGCACCCATTTCGCCTGCTGGTTTTAGTTGACAAAAAGTGTTTTGAAAAAAAACATACGGGACCATGTGTTGTCTAATTCGAAAGCTTCACGTTTTAGTTTTTTCGGCTTACTTGCTTCTTTCATTCGATCGGTTTAGCCTTTAGCCTTCAACCTTTAGCATTCAACATTCATCATATCTACCTCTTCCAACCAGCTAAGCCGCCTGAAATAGACAGGAGAAGGCTAAAGGCTAGGGGCTAAGCCAACAAAACTAGTTCTGTGTGACGCATTTAGATTTGGCAACACATTGGTACACATGTTTTTTTTAAAGAATTGTTGGCTAAGACCAACCGACTTAACCAATGTAGGAGTGCTTCGTCTCTTTTGACAAGTCGATATGTATGATCTGTCTGCTACAAACACATGTCTATTTTATGTTAATGGTCATATTTCGATGATTACCCCCTCTTTTTAACCTAGAGAATATATATATAGGGGTCCTATAGTGTCCATTATATGAGAATTTAAGTGTACAATATGGTCCTTTAATTGCTAAGCCATGTGCCCTTAAATTGTCATATCTACACCATGTCACCATCTTCTAACTAGCTAAAATTCTTTACAACTCATTACTCACTAGAAATTCGTAGCCTATAAAGTGGGTAAAAGTGTGCCCTACAACTCCTTATTTGTAAGTTCATATAGTTTTTTTAATAATTTGCAGTTTGAAACCAAGAGAATTCAAACAAACTCCACTTCCAAATTTCAATAAAAAGAAAGTGGTATGTATATGTGAATGAGTTCTAAAACTGTTGTTCTTCATTAAAACTCATAATATTGGACAATTTTGTGCGGACTGGTATATATATCACTCATGTTTATAACACTACTAGAAAACTAGATTTTTTTTTTTTTTTGGAACGTTAGTGAATTATATAAAAAAGACTTCGGGCAAGTTAGCTCAAAGCTCTAGAAAAGAATTACAACATTAAAAAAGGGTTAATCAACCACTGAAACCACGACACACTACTCTTACAGTTCCTAATAGAATACCAGAAAAATGATGTTATCGAATATTTCGCCATTCCAAAACCTAGAAGGATTAAAAAGGGTGTCATAACGGAATTGCCAAATATGCCAACAATCCGTAAGGCACACCACCTCAATCACGTTTTTTTTTTCTTTTTACAAAGCCTCGAATCATCAATGGATGCCAAAAAGAGTTTTAGGGTGATCTGGATAAATGCACCCAACATCAAGCCATTTTGCGATAGACCACCAAATCTTCTCCGCAAAGCCGCAAAAACCGAACACATGATTACAGGACTCCACCACCACACCACACCCCGGACACATAATCGAAGGAATATCTAAACCACGCCGACTTAAATTCAACCTGGCTGGGAGCCTATCCCATCAAATGCGCCAACATAAAAATATTCACCTTTTTAGGAACAAACTGATTCCACCTAGTTGGCGAATCGCCAGAGGGAAGAAAGCATCTATCAATACGTTTCCAAACCGCCTTTACAGAGAATTCGGACTCACTATCAAGAGACCAACTTCACAAATCACTCAAACCTGGAAGAGACACCTCTTCGAGCATACGCATTAATGCCTGGAACTCCGAGTCCTCCCTATCACCACGTAAAGGATGGCGCCACGCCCAATCTTCCAAACTTAAACAATCATGCATGGAACAATTTTTGTTTTCCTCCAGATGATAGAGCCGATTAAACTTCGAAGTCAACATGTCATTATTAAGCCAAGTGTCAGTCCAAAAAATACGTAGCATGTCCGCTACCAATTTTCTCTAAATCGACGACACCGGAATACAACCATCCTCATGTAACAAGACAATCGCTTTACAAATCCCGTTCCAAACTCCTCCACCCGATAGAACACTTCGTGTGGACATGTCGCTCCCATGAATCTTTTTTATAACTTTTAGCCACATCGACTCAGCTTTATTAAGAACCCTCCTACGCCACTTATAGAGTAACGCTAAGTTCATCGCTTTAAGACTCCCAAAACCCAAACCACGACATGACCTGTCTGCAAGAACCAGATTCCACTTAACCCAGAGCATTTTAGAAGCGCCCTCAACACCACCCCAAAAAAACTTGGCTCGCATAGATTCAAGGTTTTTTAGAATAGTAACCGGAACCCTAAACATCGAAAAAAAGATAAGTATCAAGCGAGCCGAATACCGAAGTAATAAGAGTGGAGCGCCCACCAATGGATATGAGTTTACTTTTCCACTTGGAAAGCCGATTTCTAAACTTTTCAATAATAGTCTCCCACCCCGAACGACGAGAGCAGTTACCACCAATTGGAATACCCATGTAGTTGAACGGAAATCCTTCAACTTTGCATCCCAAGATTCTAGACATTCTTTTCACTTCCATGTTACCAACACCGATCCCCAATATAGATGGTTATTCAAGGTTAACTTCTAATCCCGAAGCCAAATAAAAACAATGGAAAACATTAACCATATTGATAAGATTACCTTCCTTCCAATCTCCAAGAATGATAACATTGTCCGGATAGAAAAGGTGAGAAATAGACAAATTATTGATCTTAACTCCACGAAAAACAAGCCAGCTGAGACCACTTCCGATATCGCCACATGAAGACGTTCCATGGCTATAACAATAAAAACGGAGCCATATGATCTCCTTATCTAAAGCACACGTTCCATTTGGAATTCCTTAGTCAGGCTCCCATTAATCATGATCGAAGCGCGCAAGGAAACCAGATATGCCTTAATCCAACCAATCCATTTCGCCCCCAAACTCATATCCGCCATGATATCGAATAAATAATACCAGCTTAATGAGTCATAAGCTTTTGTGAAATCAATTTCAAAAAACATCATTTTCTTTTTCTTCTTTTTAACACCAATCAGACAGTTCATTTAATAAGAGGGGTCGTCCAAAATCTGTCTACCTTTAATAAAAGCCGACTGCTTCAGACTAATACGCGATTCGACCACGTGGGCCAATCTCTTAGCCAGTAACTTGGCAATAATTTTATACTGGACACCTACGAGACTAATAGGGCGAAAATCATTTATCACCACCGGATCCACTGTTTTCGGAATAAGCGTGAAAAAAGAAGAGTTACAACCTTTCAGGATGGCGAAAATATCAAAGAATTCCACCACGAAAGAATGAACCTCAATTTTAAGCATCTCCCAATGCTTCTTCACAAACCCAAACGAAAAACCATCTGGACTTGGGGATTTAGAGCTCTCGCACGACCAATCTGCCTCCTTAACCTCATCCAAAGACGGAGTACCTTCCAAAACAACACGCTTAACTAACGAGAGCTTCTTAAATTTATCGTCCAAATTAAGCATACGGGTCCCTTTGAAAAGACCGATATTTAGACTTAAAAAAGTCCAGAAACCCATTTTTTTCTCCCCCCGATCCTCCAACCAAACCCCGTCAATTTTTATACCTTTAATGAAAGAATATCGCATTCTTTTATTAATAACCCCGTGGAAAAGTTTGGAATTCTCATTCCCATCAATCCCCCAATTAACCTTGGCTTTTTGC
>JBCNJP010000007.1:110139559-110492090 GCA_039602395.1 Deinandra increscens subsp. villosa | reverse complement strand
ATAAATTAACTCCATAAACAATAATCAACATCTAATTACAGTATTTCATCAAGAAATTTGTTCCTTTCAACATCTAACTCCATAAGCAATAATCAACATCTAATTTCAATATAAAAAAATTTGTTCCTTTCAACATCTAAGTATCTAAATCCATGAACATTAAACAATAATCAATTAGAGAGAGTGAGAGACTAAGAAACCTGTTCGATTTTTTGGGGGTTGGCTCGCTTACGGCTTCATACTTCAGTCACTCAGTGTTTGAATTTTTGGGGTTGGGGCTCCTATGTTGTTCGCAAATCGCAAAGAGGGCAGAGAAGACTTCGATGTTTTTGGGCTTCTGTTATCTCCTCCATTGTTTTTTTTTGGATTAATCCAAAATAATTTTTTAAATCTTATCACAAAAAAACCCCAAACTTAAAAGAGGACCATTACTTAAAATTATTTTTAATAAATTACATAAATAAAGTATATATAATTTTTTGAATGGGGACCGACTAAATACATAAAAAGTTTTCTAGTGGTGACCGACACAATACATATAAAACTTTTCTAGTGGTGACCGACTCAGTACATATAAATTTTTTCAATGAATTAAACGTATCATCGGAATTTCAGAGCGAGAAAATGATAGCGACCGAGATCGCCGCTGGCCCTAACTAAGGTGTGCCCCTGAATACACATACATAAACACATACACATGCACATACACATTAGTACACATGCACATGCACATACACATCATTTTCATAATCGTAGTCCGGATCTCCCAACAAGTTTGTTCGTTATCTGTATATAACTTCAAATTTTAAAAGAACCAGGACTATTCTCACCCATTTCGCTTTTAGCTCATCCAATGAAAGATTTGGTGAAATGGGATCATCGTGAAACCTCATCTCCTCGGTCATAAATTAACTCTTTTAAGGCTTCTCATCATATAATTTCTTTCACGTGATCCCAGTGAACTTCACCTTCGGAACCATTGGGATCAATCGTCCCCATCTCCTCTTTAGGGGTCATCATACAAATGATTAACTCAAACTCATCCTCTTCGTCCCATCATTGTGACATTGTTGGTAGAAAAGTTTAAAAGATTTATTAGTTAGGAATAGAAGAATTATTAAGTTTATGTAGTAAAAATATAAAAAAGAGTGGTTTTATATAGGAGAAAAAATAAAAAAATAAAAAAAGTTTTAAATTGAAAATCTACCGTTTTTCAACGGTTAGATTTTAAAATTGAATCTCAAGTTGGCGATATGCGGCAACAATTTTTTTACCCATAGTGCCCAAGAGCAGCGTTGGGGGTGGGGGGTTGGCATTATCGAATGGGTTAGTGCCCACTAAACATAGCCTAACACTTATTATATATATATACAATGAAAATTAGACATGAATAGTAAACTTTTTCTATCTTATTATTTGGTCACGATAGTTTGGATTTTTGACAGTTTCTACCCATAAAACTTTTACACTATTTTTTCTTTAACGAAATAGTAAACTTTTAATTTTCAGAGTTTAGTCACATATGTTTCATACTTTTACGTTTTCTACCCTTTAACTTTTAAAGTTTTTTTTGTTTTAAGTTTGTCTTCTACTTTGACCACGAAACTTTTAACTTTTCTACTTTCGTTTTTAGTATACTTTATAGTTTTATACTTTCACCACGAGACTATTAGACTTTTACGTTTTTCACCCCTTAACTTTTTAACCTTCTAACTTTTAACGTTTTTTTTTTGTTTTAAGTTTTGTTATATTCTACTTTCGCCACGAAGCGTTTAACTTTTCTACTTTCGTTTTTAGTATCATTTTATAGTTTTATACTTTCACCACGAGACTTTTAGACTTTTACGTTTCGGTAGTTTGAATGTTTGACAAATTCTACCTCTTAAACTTTTACACTACTTTTTTTAACGAAATAGTAATATATTTCATACTTTTACGTTTTCTACCCTCTGATTTTTTTTTTAAGTTTTATTGTTTTCTACTTTGGCCACAAAACTTTTAACTTTTCTACTTCCGTTTTTAGTATACTTTTATATTTTTATACTTTCACCACGAGACTTTTAGACTTTTACGTTTTATACTCCTTAACTTTTTAATGCTCTAACTTTTAAAGTTTTTTTTTTCGTTTTAAGTTTTGTTGTCTTCCACTTTGGCCACGAAACTCTTACCTTTTTTACTTTCATTTTTAGTAACATTTTATAGTTTTATACTTTCACCACGAGACTTTTAGACTTTTACATTTTATACCCCTTAACTTTTTAACTTTCGTTCAGCATACAAATTCAACCCCGCAGCAACGCGCGGGGTGGTAAACATCTCGTTTTCTTGGATAAAATTTTGGTATAAATTACTTCCTAATATTTATTTTCTCAAACGGCCCCCTTTTTATTTTAAACCGAACTTGATGTTACGAACACACACGTAACTGTGCATGCCCGTTTTGTGTATAACCTCCAATGTTTCATATATTTGTGTAAATATCAAATGGAGTGAGTGGTTTGAAACTAAAACTAAAAAAACATTTTAAAGAAATAATTTAGAAATAATTTATAAATAATTCAAATGAACCTAGAAAAATAATTTAATTTTATATAAAAAAAAACCTACCACGTAGGAGATCATGATTGACCATCCTATTATTATTCTAACTAAATGTATTGTACCTTATGCTAATAATAAGTATAAAAAGAAACAAGTATCCAATTATTAACTCCTTGTTACATATCTCTCTATAAAAGTTTAAAGTTTCTTCAAAAGAATTATATAAAAAGAAATCAGACCTTTCTATAGTCATATCCTCCAACTAAGGCTATCCGTAGTCATGAAACTTCTCCCTTAGACGTTTTGTGACATGTGACATCTTAGTCAGCAATGAGCTCCACGACTAAAAGTGGTGTAGTCATAAAGCCCCTAGTTAGTACACAATCATTGTTTTTTTTTTAAATCCTAAATATATAATGTGGACCAATATGATTTCAGAATGAAAAATAGGAGGCGCTATGCTGCTCGTAGGGTCTATGAATTTTTGATCCATAGCACCTCAAGGGGCGGTGTTCGGACACATTATTCAGAGCATCACGTCATTACATCCAGCCTGCCGGTGGGTGTTGGGTTTATGTATACCAGGTCAAATAATTAATGACAACCAAATTAAGGTTCTGCAAAGACGGAGGGTGTGATCTCCCTCTCATCCTAAAGATGGAGGTTGTATCGAATTAGAGGTTTATTGTTAGAGCATAATCCTATGCTATAATGTGTCTCGTGTGTTGTATCTAAACAAGAGTGTTATAGTGAGTTTTAGGTTCAACTAACCATGTCACGAACCAATGGTTCTTGAGCAGCGAACCATTGGTTCGCTGGCTGGTTGGTTCGCTGAGTAGTCAATCATATAAATAGTGTTGACATGTTATGCTCATAAGAACTTCTGTCCATTTGAGTATTTCTATGTGTGTTTTCTAGTGTGAGAGAGAAACCATAGCTTGTTCTTGCATCTTCAAGTGATCAATAAGAATTCAAGCTTATTTACCTTCTCGTGTACTAGAACTGATTGATTCACCAACGGTAAGATCCTCCTAGGATCTTACAAGTGGTATCAGAGCAAATCCATGTTGCTCTGCTGGTTTTGAATTGATCAAGGTTGTATTTTCTAATAAGAGAAAATGGGTTTCTTTGATTTTTCATCAAAATCTTAATTTCTGTGAGGTTTTGAGTGATTCTGATCCGTTAGAATGTTTTCATACACCTAGTGTCACATTTGTACGGTCCAGTTTCTCCAAATTCATGAAATTCGTGAAAAACATAAATTTCAGCTTAGTTCGCCGGATGAGTATCATGGTTTGCTAGGCTATCTTCATATCGTTTGCTAGACAATATTTAAAGTTGGTTCGCCGAGGTCTGGTTCGCTAGTATATCTTCAAACCGGTTCGTAAGAGTATATTCAAATTTGTTCGTGACGGTTATTACAACGTACCATTGGTTCGCCAGGTTGATCGGTTTGCTGAGCTCTTCGGTTCGGACTTAAGGTTTTTGGTTCGGTGAAGATTTCGGTTCGGTCACAAAGTGTTAGTTCGTTGTTTGACTTTGGTTGAATTTGTTGGTTCGTTGGTCTACATTTGGTTTGCAACTTCATAAATTGGTTCCCTGATCAAGTTTTTAAGAAAATTCAAAATGTAAACATTGATCAATTATGATAATGAAATTGGAACCAATCAGAAAGTTCCCAAGTTGCTACAACTGGAAGATTATCAAAATTAGAAACAATGATTTTCAACATATATTAGTACCAATGATATCGATTTGTGGATTCCAATTGAAAATGATTACAAACATTCTGTTAATGCCGGAGGAGAAGTTTAAGAGTTAAAAGATTTCACATCCGGTGAAAGAAAAAGTTATGATTTTGAAAAGAAAGCTTATGGTTATCTTACTATGGCTTTGCCAAAAGAGTTATTGCATCAGTTCAATACGTTTACGAAATCTAAAAAGTTATGGGATTCTTTAGCTTTACGCTGTGAAGGTAATGATCAGTATAAAAAAGCAGAAGAAAGGTTCTAAACAAAGAGTTCGACAATTTTTAACATTATGAGAAAGAGAATATTACTGCTATAGTTTCTCGATTGTCGCACTTGATAAGTGAACTGAAAATGGTTGATGTTGAAAAGACCGAGGAAGAGTTGAAAGAATAGTTGCTGGAAGCTTTACCACAAAAATGGGAGAATTATGTTTTGTTGCTTACTCACGACAAAGAATTCTCGTCATTATCATTTCATACTTTAACAAGCAAACTTCAAGCTCGGGAAATGGAAATGCTGAATGCTAACAAATCGACTACTCAATTACAAAACCCAGAATTGTATCATGTTCAAAATTCAGCAAGCATCAATGCTAAATCTAAATCATTTGATTTTGATTAATCATCTTCAACAACACTTTTTTTGCTGGATATGGTTCACGAAATTCTGAAAAATCTAGTTCATCAAGAGGATGTAGTTTTACTATTCCTAATGCTTTAGGTTAAAATGCTTTTTCAGCAAAAACATCTGATGATCATCTAGCATTAATATCTGCTTTGTTATCTTCATATTATGGAATTCTGAATGGAGGATTGGCAACGGATAATCTTTTTGAAGACAATATTAATCAAATTGATTCTTATACTCTTGAACAGATGGATATCAATTGGCAAATTGCTATGTTAGCCCAAAGATTTAAAAGATTCAGGAAGAGAACGGGAATTGACAATTTAAATCCAGATAGAAAAGTTGGACTAGACAAGTCAAAGATAAAATGTTATAACTGTTCTAAATTTGGTTGTCATTTTGCTCATGAATGTGCAAAATTCGCTAGTGCTAAGCCAAATTACAATGAAAATGAGTCTTCATCAAAGTCAACAACAACTAATTCTACTCCAAAGGCATTCGTTTCTCAGATTACTCAAGGATATGATTGGTCTCAACCGTTCCAGATGCATCTGCTTTTGTTTGCAGAGCTGGAGTGGATGATGTGATAATGGAGACTAGATCTGAACTTGATTTCATTATAGATTCACATCAAGCTTTGATGGCACATGTGTAGATTGCATCAAGTGAACCTGAATCTGAATCAAGTGACTATAAGTTTGTTTGTGAATTTTGTTCACAAAAGGATAAAAAGATTCAGGAATTGATTAAAAAGTTTGCAATGTTGAGTGCTGAAAGTAAAAAGAAATAAAATGAGTTGACAAAAAGTAAGAAGAAGTTTGAAGATTTAAGTCGAAAGTTGATCGTTGAAAAAGAGAAATTTAAATTAGAAGATAAAAGTATGACTGTAAAGTTAACAAGTCTTTAACATGATTTTAATGAGAAAGAATTGAAATTTCAGGGCAAGATTGATGAGTTAGTTAAAGAAGTTGAGAAATTATCTGCAATGAATGTTGAGTTGACAAAAGAAGCTGAAAAATGGAAACAAGAAGCAACAGAAACAGAAGTTGATTTTAATGATCTATTTGAAAAGTCAAAACTTAAGCTTGATGTGCTGAACAAGACTTCTGATGAACTTGCTGGTAAAGCAGTAGGTTATCAGAATGATAATCTGAGATTGTTGGAAGAGCAGAAAGAATTGATTCATGAGAATAAACTACTGAATGAGAATATTGATATTCAGAAAAGAAATGAGGATAAGCTCAAGAAAGAAATTTTTGATGAGTTGAAGAATCTAAGGTTGCAGAAATCTGAAACTAATCGTCTTGCCAAAAAGTTAATTGCAACAGAAAATGAGTTATCCGAAGCTCACTAAAAGATATTAGATCTCAAAATCCGTGTAATCGATGCATATCACAAGCTGAACAATGTTACAAATTCGCAATCTTTTACAAGTTTCTTAAGCAAAGATGAGAACTTTGATTTTTTTTTTTTAAAAAAATAGACAGTTCAACCTCCTGCAATTATCAAGGAAGCTGTCAATGTAGTGAAGAAAAAAAGTCGAAGACTGTGATTATTCAATGTTTTTCTGATTCAAAATCTAAAGTAAATAGTTCGAAGAAAAAGAAGAACAAGAAGAATGGAAATAAAGCTGAGAAGAAATCTATAATTCCTAAGTTTTCAAAGTTTGTGTCTGGTTCTTCATCTACTGCAGAATAGAAAACAACTATTACATTTAAGATGATTATTTCTCATATTGATATTGATGAGACGATTTTCTATGCTCAGAAAGATGTTAACAAGATGAAAGCTGAGTTTTCTCATCTTGCAAAGAATGGGCATAAATGATCTAATTCTGAAAAGAAGATTTCTAGTAAACATGCTGGTTTAGGATTTTCAAGGCATGAAGTTGATGAACACAAAGTGTCACGCCAACAACAAGTGAAGAAGCTGAATTTTAAAAAAGTGAAGAAGGATATGTTTAAGGCTGAAAATGTTCAATCTGAGAGATTTTACAAGCTCAAGGGTTCGGAACAAATATTTTCTGATAAAGAATTCACACTTCATTCTATGGATGCTCAGAAAATAGCTGAAGTATTTGTAAAGAATGATGGTCCTAAAACATGAAGAATCAATTTGCTAAATTTTCTTCTGGAGGATCAAATTCTACTCCAAAAAGCCCAACATCAAAAATGGGTTCATGATCACAGGCATCAGGTATTTGATTCTTTTTATGATCATTTTGGAGATGTTAATTGTTGTGAAGCTTTGCAGGGTATGAAAAGGAAAAATACAAACAATCGTTTGTGTTATAATTGTCGCCAAAAGGGGTATATCATAAAAGATTGTCCTGCCACTGCTGCTTTTATTCAAAGAAATGAAAAAGAGTTCCATTTTTTTGGTAAATCTGTCAAACAACGATTCATTGATGAACACGGCAGAGTATTTGATGAATACCATCCTAAGTTTTTCAAACATCAATGACAATTTGTTCCTAAATTTCAAAATTTTGATGGTACGTCACATTCAACTGTGACTGGTTCATCAAATACTGATTTACCAAAACAACAGTGGAAACCTAAAGTAGTTTTTAAGGGAAATAAAAAAACTGGTCGACGAGAAGCAATTTGCTTCGGGTCATTTGTAAACTAACATTTTTTATTAGTGTGCAGGTACTTCTAGAAGATCTATCGGTGATTGAAAAGTTGCTAATGGAGGAGCCTATTGTTTAACTTAAATTAGAAAGATTCAAAATTTCTAAACTGAATTTTTTTGAAAGCTAAACTGAAAGATATTCGTATCGATTGGTCAAATTTCTTTTGTTTACATTCCGTATGTAGTTTAGGGGAGAAAGTTGAAAAATCGAAAATAGTGTCTTTGTGTTTTTGTTAAAATGAAAAATTCAAAAATAGAGTTTTCATTTTAAGGGGGAGAAAAACAGAAAAATACAAAAACATTGAAAAAATGAGAAATTATATCCGACATAATTGAGAAATGATGGTACATTGGCTTACTTGTCTGTCTCATGGATAAATTAGATAAAAAAGCCATAAGATCATTGTTGTATGTGTTTGGCAGGCTCAGCAAATCAGAAAGTATTATGATGTGATACACAATAAATACCAATGTTTGACCAAGCGGATAACATCTTGAAGCGTATCTCAAGATATTGCAAAAGATATGTGAAGAGAAAAATGAGAAGTCACTGTGTAAACATGTGTTCATTTTGCAAAGATTTAAACTTGTTTGATTTTCTTTATTTTTCTTAAATGATCGGACTATCTCTGTGTATACGTGAGTATCGACCTGATAGTTGTTCATTTAAGGTTCTGCTTTATTTTCTTTGGTGTTTCGTATAATTCACCGGACTTTCTCTACGTGTCCACAAGACCGACCTGATTGTTGTTGAATTATACAATTTCAACTTGTTTTTATTGTTCTTATTTTGTTAAATCTGAGGCCTTATCTGCGTATCGAAAGATCGACCTTAAGGTAGACGATTTAACATTCTTATTTCTTTTCGCATGGAACACAATTGACTATATCATGAAAACAATCACTATGTGTTAAATCACTAGTGAAATCACTAAGTGTGATACAACAACATATCTGAGTATGTCTGATAGTGTGGGCTACACTGGTCATAGAAATTCTAATCAATATCTCAACATATCTAGATGTTATGAGTATGATTATGCCTGAGTTTAAAGTCGGACAAATTATACCAGTAATCGACATGGCTTATATGCTGAAGTAATTGAAATTGAAGTGTAGTTCAACTTGTTATTACCAATATGATCCCAAGTTGTGATCTTTCTCGCAAAATACAAAAATAGTGTCTAATTCGGTATTGCTTTTATGTTTCATACATGAGAAATCCAAAAAGATTTAGGTGTGTTAGCATAACTTTAGAAAAATCAAAAAGATTTTCAGTGTGTTTTGATATAAAGTTTGAAAAAGCCAAAAATATTTTAGGTCTTATTTGTTTTCGTCCGATCGATATGTGATACAAAATCAAAATTTCAAAACTATATCTTGGATTCTCAAAGAGAAGTTTTATGCCAAGATTAAATTAATTCTGATAAAGTGATAAGGAAAAACCGCACTTTTGTCCTCTAAAGTTGCAGGTTAAGATGATCAAGGCTCTAGCATGGTGAAAGGGGGAGATTGAAATATCTTTTACAAGTGGATCTTGGAAGTTTAAAAGTTGATCAAATTCTGATCCAGCCATGCTAGCTCTATTTCTGACAAGAAATTTCAAGTTGAATATCTGATTTAGTGATGTTGAAGATCGAAGACTAGAGATTTAGTTAGAATAGATATACCACACGTTAAAGGGGAGTCTGTTAGAGCATAATCATATGCTATAGTGTGTCTCGTGTGTTGTATCTAAACAGGAGTGTTATTGTGAGTTTTAGGTTCATGAGCAGCGAACCATTGATTCGCTTAGCAGTCAATAACTATAAATAGTGTTGATATGTTATGCTCATTAGAAATTCTGTTCGATTTGAGTATTTTTGTGTGTGTTTTCTAGTGTGAGAGAGAAACCATAGCTTGTTGTTGTATCTTTAAGTGATCAATAAGATTTCAAGCTTATTTACGTTCTCGTGTACTAGAATTGATTGATTCACCAGCAGTAAGATCCTCCCAGGCTCTTACATTTATTATCTCGCTTCTCGTTTCTTTGATGTATTATGCTTTCATCCCGCTCCTTCACAATATTCACTCCAATTTGATATGAAGATGTCCTTGTTGCTTAGTTTTTACGGTATCTAGAGGTGTCAATGATACATCATCAACACCTCACTCTAGCTCATGAATATGATGTTATAAGACCGCATGCATCGCTAAGCCCGCAGCTGAGTGTGAAAGACATGGAGATGCCCATTACAAGGGCTGCGATGGTGGTCTTCTTCCTTTTACTGCCCTAGGCTATTGGCGGTCCTTTTTTTTATTAATTTCCTTCTCACACACACAATATTAATAGAGTTGTTATATAGACACCCAAGGTTTTACTAAATTCACTCATTTCCTACGGTCGTTTTGGTTGAAACTGTCGTTTCAAGGTCGTTTCAGTTGAAACGGCCGCCACGTGTCGCGACGACGAAACCTTAAAATTCAGGGGCCCCCCTTTATATTGACCGTTTCAATGTCGTTTTGGTTGAAACTGTCGTTTCAAGGTCGTTTCACTTGAAACGACCGTTTGGTTTTGGTGTTTTTAGTAAAATCCCCGGGTGGATATAGCAGGAGCCTATTAATATATTAAGTTGATGCGTTTGTGAAAATGAATGTGTTGCGGTAAAAACATGTTTGTGAGAATGGCAGGTAAAAAACTGTTATGGTCGTGACTAGGACTGTTTTTTGGAATGACGTTGCTTAGCGTTACGAACGGTCCAATAAATATCTTAGGAAGACATTTTGTTCCTTCATGTTAGATTATACTTTGGTTACATTTAAATGTTAAGTTAGCAAAGTGCAAAGGTATTTCTTTTGATTGTTATACTTGGTTTTAAATCATTTAAAAGATCCACGTAGCGTTGTTTAATGTTTTTATTCTTTAAGGATATGTGTAGTCATGGAGCCCGTCCCTTAGGGGGTTTTTGACACGTGTCATCCTAGTCAAAAAGAGGGTTCATGATTAAAAATTCATGATTAAAAATGATATACTCATAACACCCCTCATAACACTTGTCTCATCATTACCTTCTTTATATAAAAAAGTCATTTAATACTCAACCAATCAAAAATCAAGAAAACAAACGGTGGAATCGTGATAAATATCATGTCGTGGAGGGCATTTGGACGCTATGTGCCGAACGCTATATTCGCTAAAGAGGAGAATGGTGCTCAATTAGTTTAGCCAAAAAAAAAAAAGGGTTTAAATTTTACCCTAGAAAGATTGGTGGATTTAGAATAGGTATTCAAAAACTTAAATGTTAGGTTGATGGTGGAGCTAGGTTATTGAAGAGGGTGGGTCGAAATCCAACTAAATCTAGCATGAGGCGGTTATAGGCTAGCCACCTCTCTATTACTTCTAGATCAATCTTATATCCTATGCCATAACTTTTGACCATTAGTATTTAGTAATACTTAATATACTTCCCTATCAACGAACCTCCCGTTTTAATAAACCATTTCTTATATATACAAAGAGTGGTTTTTCCTGTATAAAACATATGATAATTACGGGCCTTTTTTAACTTTATTTTTGTGTAAATTTGAATTTATAGAGACATAATAACTAAACAATTACCATACACTACACGTTCAGACAAATTCATCTATCGTAGGTATAGTATAGCGAATGTAAATATCATGTCGTCCAGGGACATAAGAACTTTCACACTCAAAATCTTTGTTAACGTCCAACCAAATTAAATAGTTTAAAAAATGGGTTTTTAAGATGAAAATAGAAATAAAAGAAAAATAAGATAAATGTGAAGTTAGTAAAAATCAATCAAAGATAATATTATCTGGGTTGATTCTTTGATGGTAGGCTTAGTAACCATATTGTCCATAACCCCTCTCTTAAGATTGACCTTTCACAAATAAATGTCTTATCGATGTCGTTCAGTCACAGTGATCATGAACTCTTTGGTTAAACACCATGGCGCGTTCGGAATGTACTGGTTTGCTGATTGAATAAAAATCTTTAATAAGGAGTCGAGACTCGTCTCTGCCTACGTACCGCTTTCGCCACGTGGCAAAGTATTACCAACCCAGAACAACAACTCAATACATATATATCGCTTTCGCGATGAACCCTGTGTTTTGTTTACATAAACATAAAGCACATGAAAAATCATTTTCAATATAAATCCTTATCCACTAAGTGGTTGTCGCTTATCGATTAACACACTTTCGAGGGTGTGAATGATCCATGATACATCAGCAAAACACCTCCTCCCATTTTTGCACCCATAAGGCCCCTGAAAACGATGTTAGAGACTTGGAGACGCTATGGAGCGGCATTGATGACCCTTCACGCCCACTACACTTGATCTTAGGGACCACAATTTAACCGATTAACCAACCAACTCCGATTAACTAACCTTCGGATGGTTTATTAACAATCATAAATTCTCACATAACATTTTAGATAATTATAAAATAAAATGTTTTGTTTGGCCATAAAGCAATAAACATACAAAAATCAAAATTTGTTTTTATTGTGTTTCAAGATGATATAGGGCAGAAGAAGATCACATGAAATAACTTTTCCGATAAATTATTCAACTCCAAAATGTGCAAATATTCCATCCAGGAAAACCACGTTACACAATCTACCTTTTACAAAATTAAAAATCCAATCAACAGATTATTAAAAATCTAAACACATATACAATTGTAGAAATCATCAAACTATCAATTTTCACATACCCTAATTATAAATTATCAATTTAATAATAGTAAAATAAACTTAAACTTGAACCACGCCGGAAAGCTAGCCTCTATGCATCGGCGAACGTTCATGTAACTGTAATTTCGACGTTTTCGTTTGCCGGAACGCCTTCATCGGACTCGGGAGATACCAACCCCGGCGCTTCGCCGGCGCCGGACTAAAACCGTCACCGGCAGCAACAGCTACTGATCTGGATCTCATCATCCTCGAATAATCTTCTGGACTCTTATTCGATTCCTCATCATTCAAATTGTTCGAATCATATTTTTTAGTTTTGCTCAGCTTAAAAACCGACCAGAAATTCCGGCTAACATTTGTTAACCGCTTCTTCTCCACCTCAACAAACTCTCGATCGTAACCATCTCCGATCGGGGCCGCTAGAGATCTCGATTTCCGAAACGCAGGCTCGGTTTCAGTGATATTCGACTTGCCGGATCCGTCGGTATCGGCGGGCGGAAGAAAACCGTCACGGCGGCCGGAAAACCGGAAGAGGAAAATAGAGGAGGAATTTGACGTGGAAGGCGGTGGAAGTGGATTACAGGAGCACGGGCGATTAGTGGCGCATTCCGGGCAGAGTGTGAGGAGACGTTCACGGAGGCATGACGGGCAGATACCGGTGCTCCGCCGCTTGGAAGGGTGTTTTGGACATTTCCACACTTGTTCTTCGTCGACGAAAAACGCCATGATTGTGGTGTGTTGTTACAGATTCTGTTGAATCTGTTTGTAACGGATTTTGGTTGTTTCTCTCTCCACTAGTTGTTAGTGGATGGGGGTGCTTCGGAACTTAAAAGGGGAGATGAAAGGGGAAAGCCATGGTTAGGTACCTACAGCTTAACGACGTGGACTAATATTTACATGGTACAATTTAGTTATTTTTATTTGTTTATGAGGAAATTTCACTTTTGGTTAACAAGTTAAGTTAAGGTTAGTACATTTTAACCTTTTTAATTTAATTTATGAAATTATAATATTTTAGGGTCTGAGTTTTGATTATTTTTTCAATTTTGATCACATTTTAAATTTTCATTCAAATTAACGGTTGAAATCAGTTAAATAGGATATTAATGGGGGGTATTTTCATAATTTAACCATCCCCTTTTATTTATTTGATACAAAACGCAGTAATTGACTTCCCCATTTATTTATTTGAAAAATGGCCCCCATTTATTTATTTGAAAAATGACTGAGTTACATAGTGTTTTTTGGGGAAAGTCAATTACCGCGTTGTATCAAATAAATATAAGGGTATGGTTAGATTACGAAAATACCCTCATTAATATCTTATTTGACTGATTTCAACCGTTAATTTGGATGGAAATTTAAAAAGTGACCAAACCTTGAGGACCAAAAGTGATATTTACTCTTTATTTATTTATTTAATATTATATTTTTGTTTATTTAAGGATAATTTACCTTGGTTCTGCCACTTAGGTTGTAACCCTTGGTTCAAACCTTGGCATGGTGAAAATTAGAAATAAAAATTAGCCGTTCAAAAAAAAACTTAGATTCTATTAAACTGTATCACCTAGGGCTGGAATTATAAATTTATTTAAGAGGTAATACAGATTCTTTTAGCAGGATTATGGCGTAGTGCCCCGAGAAAGCAGAGCCCCTAGCTAGGTTGGGCTATGAGTTTCTTCAATGTTTTTTTTCAAATTAATTTGGTCAACGTATTAGAAATTAATTTGGATGAAAATTGATCTATAATTTTTTTTCAAACTTGTTATTATTTTACAATGTGAACGATGAGTATCATCTAAAGGGTTTTAATCTTAGCAAATGGTGTAATGGTTTTTCAGGAGCAACACACATACATAAAAACTTAAAATTCAAACAAAAAATTCCACTTTACGTATGGGTTTAAGAGATAATACAGGCTACCCTGAACCTACATGAGTTTCGCCTAAGGGTGTAAATGAGCCGAGCTGCTCGTGAGCTACTCGAGATCGACTCGATAAAAAGCTCGAAACGAGCCGAGCCTTAACGAGTTCGAGCCGAGCTCAAGCTTTGAAATAGAGCTCGTTTAATAAACGAGCCGAGCCCGAGCTTTACATATCGAGCTCGAGTCGGCTCGCGAGCCTTAACAAACTTTTTATTTATATAATTTTTAAATATATTTAAAAAATAGTAATTATTATATATAAAATTATGATACAATAAGTAAATAATATGTATTATTTTCTACATAAAAAAGAAGAATTATAAATATATACAAATTTAATTATAATAATATAAAATTAAACAAAAATTAATAATAAACGAGCCGATCCCGAGCCGAGCTCGAGTTTAAATAATTCTCCATGAGCCGAGCTCGAGCTTTAGAAATAAAGCTCGAATCGAGCCGAGCTCGAGCTCGAGCTCCATTAAATTTAAACGAGCCGAGCTCAAGCCTTGACGAGCTCAGGCTCGGCTTGGCTCGGCTCGGCTCGGCTCGTTTACACCTTTAGTTTCGCCCGTACAAAAATAATTAACATATTTATAATTGTTCTCCAGTATCATTTCCTACATAGTTAATTTTTAATCTTCCACACTCCTTAAACGACTTTTAAGATTGTGCCGACGGCTGTTTGACATTTTCTAAAAACTTTAGAAAACGTTTAACCCCTTCATGGATATATAGAATTAGCACCATTCGTGATTTTTGTGTTTTAACTTTTAAGTATGCCAAATTTTTTTTTTCTTTTCTAAATCAAAGTTTAAACTCACTTACAACTTTCATGACAAAATAATAAAATAAACTCTTTCATTAATAATTAGAAGTAAGCCCGAGAAAAACAGATTGATAGATAGGTTGAACCGATAGACTAAATTGATAACAGCTTAAACCGACATGTTCATGTATGAGATGGTCCGGTTTCCTTTATGTTTTGAAGATTATTGAATATTCTTTATTGTTATGCGACTAGATTTATGATCCGTGCATTATAGCGGGATAACCAGCTCTACTAGAGGATCACGAATGTGTACCGATGATATCGTTTTGTCCTCGTCTTTGAGCACCATATAGTAAAGTATCATTACATTGTACATAATATTCTCCATTAGCTTTTTAGGGAGATGTACAAATGATAAGTTTGTATTGGGTAAAAAGGATAAGAATGAAATCTAGCCATTGGATCTTTTGATCTAATTAAAAAAAATGAAGGGTATTTTAGTCTTAGCCACTTTTGTTGACTTTTTATCTACTTCCCCCATTTTTTAAAACATTCAAACTTTCACATACGTCATTATTTTTTTAAAAGAAATTACACCATAAAAACGAGTGTTTTTTATCTATAAAACGCGTATAGTGTTGCTATATAAAAAAATAAAATAAAAAAATCACCATTTCGATTTTTGACACAATGTTCAGATTATTTTGTCATTGTGTCAAAATGTTTAGATAATTGTGTCATTGTGTCAAAAGTATATATATATTGTGTTGCTATATATAAAATTAAAAAAAAATACTTTTTTGGTTTTTTACACCATATGACATAATGATCTGAACATTTTGACACAATATGACACAATGATCTGAACATTTTGACACAATGACACAATGATCTGAACATTTCGATACAATCGAAAAAGTAAATTTTTTAAAATTTTTATATAGCAACACTATACGCGTTTTAAAGATAAAAAAACACTCGTTTTTATGGTGTAATTTATCTTAAAAAATAATATCGTATTTAAGATTTATGAAGGTTTAAAAAATGAAGAGAATTTGATAAAAAGTCAAAAATACTCTTCCCTCTTTTTATTTTCCCTCTTTTTATTTTCTTTACTTTTTATTTTCTAATTTATCCAGAAAAATTTTAAGTCATAGATCTTCATTTAATTGAAGATCTAATGCTATGAATCCTTCTTATCTTTCTTATAGAAACTAAACTTCTCACAATACCTTACTCTAGTTTTTTATCCATTGGACGCCCCTTTCGATCAATTATCGCGCACGTTTGCTTTAAATTACCAAACGCTCTTTCGACGTATTTTCCAACCCCCTCTTGTATCTTCTTCATTTTCTACCACTCCAACTGCTAGATGACGTTAAAAACTTCGGTGGGATTAAAATCTTAGTACTATTATTTTTTAAAATTTGTGTAGAATATGGAGTATGGATGTGTGTAGATTAAAAATGTGTATAGAATATGGAATATAGAAATGAAGAGGTGCCTATAAAATGTGTAAAGTGGGGATGTTGACCGTAATTACTAACGAAATCAAAATACACGAATGGAGCTTTCTTCTATTAATTTTGTGTGTTTTTCACTAACATGACTTAAGCCTTAAGCCCCTTAAATAAACACAAAGAACCGACCTAAAAAATTTAAAACGGTCGAATCTCTCGACTACCCTCGGTTAAAACTACCCGCTGGAACCTTCAAATTGTACCCGATGCAAATTGCAAACTAACCGAAAGTGTGTGGGGGGGGGGGGGGGGGGGGGGGTAGCCGTAAAACCCGATCAGATCGGATGGGTATACCGAGGGTATTAACCCACCCACCCCCAGGCCCCAATAAGTCGATAGTCCATTAGCGAACCCATTTAGACCACCTTTTGACTTTCGTGGTCCGAGAATAAACAGGTCGAACAATGCAATGAGGCCTAAAATCAGAGAAACCTTTATAAAACAAACAGGCAATATGAAGCCCATTCCTACTAGTGAGCGGTTACCGGTTCATGTTGACAATTGAGACCATAGAGGTCCACGTTGAAACTCTGGGTTGGAACCGGTTTGTGTTCGAACTAGTTTTTTTTATTTTTTTTATTTTTTTAAATTAAATAAAATATTACAAACTAAAGAACCCAACAAATATACTTTATTCTTTAATTTTTCTATATTAGAATTTATAAAAAATGAATTACAATACAATATAAAAGATATAAAATTTTAAATATTAGAAAATATTTACGTTTTATTATTTGTAGTTTAATTGTCATACGTCATTATATATGAGTTATTCATTATAATTATATAGTTACCCGTAAGTCAACTTAGACCGGTCAATGATTTGATCACGACCATTCAATAATAAAAAAAAACTGCTAAAATTTGAGAGTTACTTCTTCTCATTCACGGTTATTCCCTCTGATTAGGGGTGTTCATTATTCGAATTGGACTCGAATAACTCGAAATTCGATTCGAATTGAATTTGAATAACTTATTCGAATTCAAATATCGAGTTATTCGAGTTGAATCGTGATTTGAACAAAATAACTTATTCGAGTTCAAATCGAATTCGAGTCTGAGTATTCCAAACCAATTCGACTCGAATAAGAATTTTATATATACTTTTTAAAATATTTTTATTATATATAATATAAGATAAGATTTTATTATGGGTTAAAGTCGAAACTATTTGGCCTATCTTATTCCTAATATTACCATTGAATCCAGTCCATTTCTACAATATCCATTATATTGTGATCAAAATCATAACCTAAATCCTAATTCCTTCTTTTGAACGACATTCTTACCCTAGTCGCTAAGGCAGCCCATCGACTCATCTACATCCCCTTTCCTAGCGCCGTTGTTCTTACACTAATAATAACATGTCAAACCTTCAAATCATTTCATCACTAATCGGTTGATCCCTAGTCGCATCACATTTTCACATCTATAAATCACCCTATGGATTGTTCAAATGTTAAGTAACATGTATAAATTTACTAGATATTAGTAATAATATATATGTAACATCCCACATTGGTGGGGAGGAGAACTAAGCATGCCTTTATAAGGGAGTGGATACCTCCCCTACCAAGACGCGTTTTAAATCCGTGAGGGGCGGATGCCTGAGGGCATGCCGGCTGCCAAAGCGGACAATATCTTGGTGCGACGGGTCTAGGATGTTACAGATGGTATCAGAGCCGGTCGTCGGCCAGTGTGCCAGCGAGGACGCTGGTCCCCTAAGGGGGGAGGATTGTAACATCCCACATTGGTGGGGAGGGGAACTAAGCATGCCTTTATAAGGGAGTGGATACCTCCCCTACCAAGACGCATTTTAAATCCGTGAGGGGCGGATGCCTGAGGGCATGCCGGCTGCCAAAGCGGACAATATCTTGGTGCGACGGGTCTGGGATGTTACAGATTATTGTAACATCCCACATTGGTGGGGAGGGGAACTAAGCATGCCTTTATAAGGGAGTGGATACCTCCCCTACCAAGACGCGTTTTAAATCCGTGAGGGGCGGATGCCTGAGGGCATGCCGGCTGCCAAAGCGGACAATATCTTGGTGCGACGGGTCTGGGCTGTTACAGATGGTATCAGAGCCGGTCGTCGGCCAGTGTGCCAGCGAGGACGCTGGTCCCCTAAGGGGGGAGGATTGTAACATCCCACATTGGTGGGGAGGGGAACTAAGCATGCCTTTATAAGGGAGTGGATACCTCCCCTACCAAGACGCGTTTTAAATCCGTGAGGGGCGGATGCCTGAGGGCATGCCGGCTGCCAAAGCGGACAATATCTTGGTGCGACGGGTCTGGGCTGTTACAATATAATTTTTTCTAATTTGGTTTAGGTAAATTTTATTTAAATTCCAGTTGAATTCGAATCCAATTTTAGAATCTTCAAATTCAAATAACTCGAATTCAACTCGATGAACACCCAGGCTGAAAAATATGTTAGTGGGGCCAATCGAACTTACAAGTTAAAGCTTCATGTGGATTACTTTACTAAATTTCTAATTACGTAACTCTTTTCTTAAAAAAATCTTTTTACTAAATATCACGGTCGTACCGGAACCGGTGCTGCCGGTTAACCTATTTTAGTCGTTCCTTCAACAAGTTGACCGGTTTTGTGGTCTTCTGGACCGGGCCGATAACCTATGGTCGGACCGGATTGAACGCCATTAACCTTCGATCAACACCACTAATATTCGATCTAGAAATATAGCCTTCGATCTACAACCAGAAGAAGAATAAGATGATGCCAAGAAGGAGATTCGTATTGAGATCAGGGTAATGGTTGGTCTAAAACAGTTGCTAAATGATTAAAGAGTTTTGGTAACCAAATCAGTAGTTAAAGTCAAGTAAAAATGAAGAAATGACCAAGAATGCATTTTGTTCCAAGCCATCCGGCCGTATCCACTTAGGGTAATACGACCGTATCGCGGGTTTGATTGCCTAAAAGGGGAAAGACTGCATGAATACGCCCATATGACATATAAGTGATTACGGCTGTAATACAGCCGTATTCAAGAAACCAACCGTATCAGTTGCTAAAGATACAACCGTATTGCATATGGTAAGAATATCAGTATTCATAATATATGAATACGGCCGTATCACTTAAAATGAATACGCCCGTATTCATACCCAAATTGTAAACTGATCAGAATTATTACATTGGAATCAGTAGTATGTTGAATGGGTAAATAGAGCAATGTTATTCAGATTATTACCAGGATCAATTTATGAAAGTTTGTATCATCTTAACTTTAAGAGTTATGATGATCCGGTTAAAGCAAGAATTGGATTATTGGACTAAATGGTGAACCAGTTAATGTAACACTATAATTTCAGAATCTTAGGATTTAATTATATGTGTTAGGTCATTTGCATCTTTGACGAGGAATAAGTTGATAACCTTTGCTCAATTCCCAATATCTATGAGTTCCGCTAGTTTCCCCTATTTTAAACTTATATTTTGGGGCTGGATGTGAACTGTTCTAAATTATTTATTCTCAATATGCTATGTTAGTTTAAAGTTATTTGTTGTGAATTGCGTGGTTAGTTACTGTCGGGTAATAATCATTCAAGGGATATTATCCTTCAGTCGTGGCCGCGAGGCATATATTGGAACCTTAAAGCTGTATAGGGAATCAGTATTGGCTCATACCCACGTGATACCTAGTATTATATTACGATGGTATGAGGATATGTCATATATGTTATATACATGAAGGAGATACAGGGGCACACGCCTGTGTTGTTTGAATTGAGTTTTGACCTTAGGCAGGACCCAAGATTCACAACAGGCATATGTATATTTGAGAATGAGTTAAATAATTTCGTTTGGAGTCACTAGCTGCGGCTCACCAACAACTTTTTTTTTTGACATGTTTTAGTTCATATTACAAGCTAAAGCTTCATGTGGATTACTTTACTAAATTTCTTAGGAAAATTTGATTTTAATAATCTCACATATTGACTATTGGCCTACAATAATCCCACCTGAGTTTATTTTTTCTGATGGTCCTACCTATTCATCTATTTTTTTCTGGTGGTTCCGCCGTTAAATTTTTTAACACCGTTAAGTAGACGCTGATGTGGCATGCTGACATGGATTTTTTTTTTAATTTTTTTATTCTTTTATTCAAGTCATCTTCCAAATCATATTTCCATTTAACCCTACGATGATTCTAAACCAAAATCACTAAATCAGTCAATCGCCATCATCTAAAAGCCACTGACCGGCGGCCGGAGGCCATAGCCGCCGTCGGTAACCACTAAATCCGTCACTGAGGCCCATGTATATACCATCTGACATCTTCTTAGCCACCATACATCAAAAATTAATATCACAATCTCCAAATCTTATAAGAACACAACAATAATCTAAGGGTACATGTGATGATTCGAGGTTCAAAAGAGAGATACTAGATGAATGTTAAGGAGAAACACTTCAATTGGACCAGCACTTACCGATTGTAGGCTGAAATCACTTGAACCGTGACTAAAGAAGGTCGTCTTGGTGGTCGTAAACTGTCTAGAATCCATAGCCGCTGCTATAGACTCGACAGAATGCGGCTATTGAAGCCTTCTGCCATTGTTCGCAACCTAGAACAACCCAAAGGGTCTCGAAACTAACACCGGAAAAAGATGAGAAGAACTTGAGTCAAAAACCAAGCGGGTCGCCGCTGGAACCGTGAACCACCACCGCTAGCGGCGTTTCCGGCCGAAAGTCGCAGTTGTGGTCGCCCGATTGAAGCCCATGGCGACTGAAAATGGCACATGGTTCTTGGATTTGGCATCATCAAGCAAAAAGGAAGAAGAAAAGGGTGTGACCCTACCGTCGTCGTCGGAGGTCCCGCCAGAGGGACGAGGGAGAGCACCTGCTCTCTCCTCTTTCTCTCGATCTCTCTGTTGTGACTTGTGAGATTGTGAATGGATATTTTTTGGGTCCTGTTATTCGCACCGGGTTATTTATTGATCTGCACCGGCCTTAAGCGGGGCATTGAGGCATCCACGCCCCATATAAGTCTTAAAATAAAATTCATGTTAAATTAACTAGTTTTATTATTTAAAAAAATGCAAACGAGCAAAGAGTACGACTAACGAGTAACATATAACGAGTATTATTTTTTTTAAAACTTCAAACGAGCAACGAGCAAAGAGTAACGAGTAACGAGTATTATTTAAAAAAGTCTAACGAGTAACATACTCGTTACTCGTTTGACCTTTTAAAAAAAATAATACTCGTTATTTGTTACTCGTTAGTCGTACTCTTTGCTCGTTTGCCTTTTTTAAATAATAAAACTGGTTATTTGTTACTCGTTGCTCGTTTGACTTTTTTAAATAATACTCGTTACTCTTTGCTCGTTGATCGTTTGAGGTTTTTAAAAAAAATAATATTCGTTATATGTTACTCGTTAGTCGTACTCTTTGCTTGTTTGACTTTTTTAAATAATAAAACTAGTTAATTTAACATGAATTTTATTTTAAGACTTAAATGGGGCATGGAGGCCTCAATGCCCCGTTTAGGACCGGTGCAAGGAAATTTTTTTCCGGTGCGAATAGAACAGGGCTTTTTTTTTTATGGAAATCTAATTCTGGGGAGAATTTGGATAAAAAGGTAAATAGATCTGGAAATATAACATGGAAATTAAGAATTAAAAAAAGTAATTGAAAAATACATGTCAGATGCCACGTCAGTGTCTACTTAACGGTGTTAAAAAATTTAACGACGGGACCACCAGAAAAAAATAGATGAATAGGTATGACCATCAGAAAAAATAAACTCGGGTGGAATTATTGTAGGCCAATAGTCAATAGGTAGGATTATTAAAATCCAATTTTTAAATTTCTAATTACGTAACTCTTTTCTTAAAAAAATCTTTTTACTAAATATCATGGTCGAACCGGAATCGGTGTTGCCGGCGATCCGGTCAACCTATTTTAGCCGTTCTTTCAACAAGCTGACCGGTTTTGTGTTCTTGTGGGGTCCAAATGTAGCTTATGTTCCTGTTAATTAGTTTTTAGGTTCTTTAGGAAACTGTTTAGGTATATAACTTTTGTTTATGAATATCTAAGGACATGTTTATTTAGTATTTGTTTTGAAATATAAAGTGATAACATTGGCTGATATGGTTACTGTATTTGTATAGTTTAACAAGTAATGAAATATAAAGTAGAAGCCAAAGAGGATCAAGTCTCAATTTTTTTGTTTGGTTTTTTGGTGTTAACCTAGGGTGAAAAGCAATTGAAATGGTTGCAGGTCCTATGTGAGTTTAATGTCTTCTATGTTATTTACTTCAGTTTGCTTAGACGAATGATTTAGATTACAACATTTGTTACTTGTTGTGTAAAATTTAATGACTTAGTATGTAGTGATTAGATACATATCTATTAGTATAATTACATCATCATCATGGCCACGAAAACGTAAGAAAGGAGCCACTGTTCAAATTGCTTTAATTCCGTTATGCTGGCAGCAACGCGTCAATTGAAAAACTTGTATATATACAAAGTAAAAAGTTGCCTATGGTTCCACGCCTTTTTAATAAAAAACCGTTTGAGGTTAAATAAATTATGGTTGATAAAACTACGAGTTCGAACCTTCCCACTTTAAACTTGGTTTGTATTTTTTTCAATATAACATTGCCTTATTTTTTTATATAGGGTTATAAGTGTATTAGAGCATTCAAATCAACTTCTTCATTCCCATCCCCTATAATTTATACTTTTATTGTATATATATACAATCTTAAACTATGCCTATGGTTTCGTGCCATTTCCATAACCCACAAACTCTTTAGCCCTCTTGATTAAATTAGTAGCCCACATAATTTTTCTTTCCCTGTGTATATTCACGTTAAACTGAAACATCAAAACTATGTATATTTAGTTTTCAATTAACGTATTTCATATAATTTAAATCTCCAAGCTAAAAACTTATAGAATATATAAACAAATCCCACTCAAATAATTGTTTCAATTCTTCATAAAACTTTATTCCCATTCATATTCAAAGAAAAATTGTCCACAACGGTTCCTATCTATTATATACATAACAACAAAATTTGGCAGATGAATAGTTAAGTTTTTGGGTTTTTAATATTGGCCACAAAAGTTTAACACTCTGACATTTTCTACCCTTAAATTTTACACTTTGTTTTTTTTTTAAACCTTATATATATAACAACAAAATTTGGTAAATGAATAGTTAGGTTTTTGGGTTTTTAACATTGACCACAAAAGTTTAACACTTTGACATTTTCCACCGTTAAATTTTATACTTTGTTTTTTTAAAACGAAATAGTAAACTTTAGATTTTCATAGTTTAGCCACATGTGTTTCTTACTTTAATGTTTTCTACCCCCTAACTTTTAAAGTGTTTTTGTTTTAAGTTTTGTGGTTTCTACTTTGGCCACGTAAGTTAAATTTTTTGACTTTGAACACGACTTTTTTATAGTTTCTACTTTGTCCACGAAACTTTTATAGTTTTACCTTTTATACCCCTTAACTTTTCCAAATTTTTTTTAACTTAGAGTTTTCGACTTTGACCACGACTGTTTTATAGTTTTATTAGACTTTTACGTTTATATCCCTTAACTTTTCTACTTTCGTTTTTAGTATACTTTTATAGGTTTATACTTTCACAATGGAACTTTTAGACTTTAACGTTTTATACTCCGTAACTTTATACTTTCTTTTATTATTATATTTTTATAGTTTTTGACTTTACCCACGACTTCTTTATAATTTTATACTTTAACCACACTAAAACCTTTTTTTGTAAAATTTGGTAAAGGAATATTTGAAGTCTCCGAGAAAAAAAAATTCAACCTCGCAGCAACACGCGTGGTGGTTAACATCTCGTTGTATATATATACAAAGTAAAAAGTTGCCTATGGTTCCACGCCTTTTTAATTAAAAAACCGTTTGAGGTTAAATATGGCTGATAAAACTATGAGTTCGAACCTTCCCACTTTATACCTGGTTTGTATTTTTTTGAATACAACATTGCCTTAATTTTTTATATAGGGTTAAAAGTGTATTAGAACATTCAAAACAGCTTCTTCATTCCCATCACTATAATTTATACTTTTATTATTATTTTTTTTCTTTTTCACTCATAGTCATAATTAAAAAATATACTTTTTATACCTTAATCATTACATTTTCTCTCTCTTCTAAACTTTTTGTCAAATATGCAGATTTGTTAAACTTTTTCTCTCTTCTCTACTCACAACCACTCACAACAAACTTCAAATTTTACAGATTTACACTCACATATTTTTTAGAGAATCTACCGTGAATGCTCTTAGGTAACATATATTTAACACGAAGCAAAGAAAGCCTCGATACAAAGACTATTTTACAAATATATATATATATATATATATATATATATATATATATATATATATATATATAGTTTTTTCGGAAAACTCTATATATAGGGGAGGGATATAATGAAAACCTCTCCGAGTTTGGAAAACCGTGAAAACCAAGCTAAAAAATTCGATTTTTGTTCCGATTTTTTTATGGTGATTCTCTAAGTTAAAAAGACCCCCTTTATGCAAAAAAAAAAAAAAAAACGCCTAGTCAAATTTTTTTAAAAATATATTTTATAACCGAGGTTACGTATGTAACAGGGTATTGTTACATATATAACCTCGGTTATAAAATATTTTTTTTAAAAAAAATTGACTAGGCATTTTTTTTATTTTTTTGCATAAAGGAGGTCTTTTTAACTTAGTACTGTTACATATATAACCTCGGTTATAAAATATTTTTTTAAAAAAATTTGACTAGGCGTCTTTTTTTTTTTTTTTTGCATAAAGGGGGTCTTTTTAACTTAGTAAAATCACCATAAAAAAAATCGGAACAAAAAATCGAATTTTTTAGCTTGGTTTTCACGGTTTTCCAAACTCGTAGAGGTTTTTCATTTTATCCTTCCTCTATATATATATATATATATATATATATATATATATATATATATATGTTGATACTAAATATGGGGGTGTAATACATATATTAAGTGTACTGATATGAGCAATTAAGAATTAAAAATATAGAATGTAACATCTTGAATTTATGAGAGTGATGTTTGTACAAAAGTTATGTAACATGGAATAAGAGTTAAATAAAAATTTCATAATTACCTATTACACTTATAAACCTATATATTTTTTTCCATTTTATTCACTATCTTCCTGTATTTTTCTGGATTACAGCAGCAACGCGCAGTCAATCTCTAGTTAAATATATACCACTCATTATTAATATTGTTTAACTTTTTTTCGAACAGTAGCAATGTAACAATATTGTTTAATGACATAGGATTATAGTGTTAAAGGAAAAAAAAAATAATTATAATATTCTTTTAGTGCTTTAAAACGGGGTCGGGGGTAGCGCCCTCGAATTTTTTTTTAGGTAATTAACGGGCTTTTAATCACATTTTCAAGTCAGAATTTTAATAAAAACCATAAAATTTCTTCGAGGGGTAGCGTAAAATATTTTCAGGGGTAGCAAAAAATTCGTTTGAGGGGTAGCGGAATACCGAAAACCAAAAAAATTACACATCGCAGTAAAAGTTCAGGGGGCTGTGGGTAGGTCCGCCCCTGATCTTGGGCCTAACTTAATCTTATTTATTAAATAAGTCATTATAACTTATTATTATTTGGGAAAACACGTAACCCGAAAATTTTAATAAAATTAAACCGGGACCTGACCCTACCAACATTTTGGGTTTGTCGGGTTAACCCGCTTAACCCGATCAACCTTTTTAGACCCTATTAGACCCGACCCTAGTTAACTTATTCGGGTTCGGATTGGGTTGGGTTAATTAGGTTCGGATATTTTCGACACCCATAAATGTGAGAACCGAGGAAGAAGAACCATATTAGGTTAAAGGAAACGTACAACGGCATTAGGGGTTTTATGTAATGGGTATGAAGTAAAGTTGATAAGTTGGGCCTTAAGATCTTAATAAGCAAGAAAATGATTGGGCTTTTTCTATTTTTCAAATATTATGTTTCTAGAAATCTATTTATTATTTTTTGCCGTCACACATTAGTATTTTTATATCTTTTTTTTAACTAAATATATATTATATATATATATTTTTTTTATAATATAAATGACATCATCGGGTTTTAAAGACCGGTCCAAGAGATCCAACCAATCAACTGATAAGATGACTGGTTTAATGTCCAGTCCCAGTCCGGTTCTAAAAACATTGTTGACTAGGTTATCTAACAATATTTATATCTTTCCTAACAAGAAATGTTGTTTATAAAGAAGTGTTTTTTAATTATCATCACTTTAATTATATTGAAGATCTTATGTATTGAGATGTTTATTTGTTTGTTGTGATACTATAAGAAGGATTACACTTTATTGTAATGTTATTTCAATACACGTGTTGGATCACACATATTTACTTTTTATTTTATGTATTTACGTATGCTGCCTGACCAAAGGACATGTATAAAACTAGTTGATACATAGGTCGAATATCCTCGTACTAATTCCTTATTTATTTCTTGCTTTACCTCGCATTTGAGACTTGAAAAGATGTTGTATTTATTTCCTCGTGCTTTTCACCGCATGCTTTACTTTTTGTAGTTGCTTGTTTGTGTCATCATTTGACATTGTTGCTTACCTCGAGCCAAAACGTTTTTTAGCATCTTGCAATACTCTTCTAAATGTTTTCTCAAAGTCAGAGTATGATTCAAACTTAAAAAACATTACCGCACTTCTTTCATTGGTCCTTGTTCGGACCGCTTGATACTTTTTGCAGGGGTAAAGGCTTGCCACATTATCTGCCACGTAGGCGGATATTTAACCCCGTTAAAAAAAAAACAGACGGCATATCATTATGGGCCAATACCTGAATAACTGGTATTATTATGGGTAATTTCGTTAATTCGTATTATTCTCGGCCAAATGGAAATAACTTGTATTATTAGAATTCAATTTTCCAAATATTAAAATCCAATTTGTATTTTTTTTTATACAAGTCTTTCTTTTTTATTAGTTTCTAGGATGTAACTATTGAGTTACCAAGAAATTTTCACCGCCCAAATCTTTTTTTCACAATCAAACATATATTCCTAAATTGGTCTTCTTCAATCTTTAGTTCTTCACACTTAGACTTTTCTTCTCCAAATCATTTATTTTTAATAATTTGTCACTCACTTCGTTCACACCATATGTTTTTGATGGATCTCTACCATACAATTGAATATCTCGATCAACTTGTATTGTTGTTTTTTTTATTGATAATTCACTTCACTTTTTATGCAATCAAGTTCGGTTTATAGATTTAAGGTTCACATTCAAATACTTAAATCATGGAATTGGGGTCGATGATGACACTGCAACTCTTTATATGACATATCTCTGGAACTTATATTCTTCTTATTACTTATTAGTATATATTGGTCAACTAGTTTTGAACTTTTAATCTAGAAACTTATTGGATATAGGATAATTGAGCTTTTGACACAACTAGTTTTGGAATATATATTCTTCAACTTTTTAACAAACAGATAAGGATACCCGATACTCGATACTCGCTGGTATGGTTGTTACTCCTGAGTATGCCTGTTACCAAACGGGTTATTACACGATAGATACCCAACGAGTATTAGGTTGGGTATGAGACATCTTTTATTTCATGTATGTGATTGGGATTGGCTCATTGCCATCCCTAGTTGATCGGCATCTGCTATGTCAGTTCCTTAGTTTTTCTGAACTTCTATTATTTCTTCACTTTTGCTCCTCTAGCTTCTTGAATCTTCGTTCTAACTATCGTATTTTAGGTCAATCCACTCCTTTTACCTGCAAACACACATAACCTCAAAGTAAACATGTTTCGGTATGAAAACGTAATAAAAACAGGTGTTCGGCTTTGGTAAATGCATGAAAACCATAAGCACATCACTAGTCGGGTAAGTTACCAAACAATTTTCCAGTAAGGTTATTTTATTTTATTTATTTAGAGTGTTAACTCATGCACGACTTAAATTCTAATTCTTAACCAATATATCACCGGAGAACATGACCTAGTATATATCTATTAAAAATTAATATTACCGTGAATAGTGTTGCTACAGTGAAACAATATTTGGCCTTTTTTTTCTTCATGCTAAAGTGCATTTCGTTTTTATAAATAGTAGCAGAGTGATGTTTCGTTGTTTTTTACAGTGTTTTCATTGTTCCGGTTTTTTTGTTTTTTTACGTCTTCAGCCTATTAAGATACTTTTTTCTCACGTGTCTCGCGTAACACGCGGGTCACCGAAACCTAGTATTTGTTAGGAAAGTTAAGTCTAAAGTTAGCAACAGCTTAATAGTTGAGGGACTAGATAGTAAATTTTGTAATAATTAGTTGTATTATACTCTGATTAGTTAGTTGGTATTAACGAACTCGGTGTATTCACTTTTACAAATCAATAAACAATTCTTTGCAATTTGCTTTCAATTTGTTTTCGGGTTTCTTTGATTCTTGGTACCTGTTACTTCAATTGGTATCATAGCGTTTCATGTCGCTCAATTTTCGTTCGACTGAGAGTTTAATTCTTTGCCCAAATTGAAGGAAGTTGGAGATCCTCTTTGTCCATTTGTCAAAATTCATCTTCTGTTGGTGTCGCCACGAAGATCTCCAAGATCATCACCACGAAGGATTCACGTTCCATTGATTCAAGTTCCAACAATGGCGGATGGTGCTACAGGTGTCAATAGACCGAGAGAGAATTATATGACGATCCCTTTGCAATGTCCGATGTTAAGTCAGACGAACTACACAATTTGGGCGGTAAAGATGAAGGCAATCTTCAATGTCCATGGTTTCTGGGAAGTACTTCAACCTGCTGAAGGTGTTGTCGTTGATGCGAAGAAAAACAGTACTACAATTGCCTATCTATATGATGATATTGCAGATAGCAAACCTTGATCAGCAAAAGATGTTTGAAATACGATCAAAACCAGGTTTATTGGGGTTGATAGGGTCAAGAATGCAAGACTGCAGACCTTAAAGAGTGAATATCATGCACTGAAAATGAAAGATTCAGAGTCTATTGATGAGTTTGCTGCCAAACTTAGTCATATTTCCTCAAAGTTCACTGAATTAGGGGAAAGCATTGAAGAGGCTACTCTAGTAAGCAAGTTTTTAGACTCTGCACCTGAAAGGTTCATTCCCTTTGTAGCCATAATAGAGCAATTTGTGGATTTGGACACAATGCTTCTTCAATAAGTTGTAGGTAGACTGAAAGCCTTTGAAGAAAGGACATGCATGAAGTCTAAGACTCTTGTTGCAAAGGAAAAACAACTTCTTCTTACTTACACTGAGTAGCAATCTAGATACAAAGATCAGTAGGCAAAGGGAAATAAGGATAAAGATGGGAAAGTATGGCAACACTAAAGAAGATAGTTACAAGTCATATCAAAAAGGGAAGAATGGGGAGAAGAGATCTAATAGCTCCAAGAAGCCTCAACGGGAAGGACAAGTCAAAATCAGGTGTTTCAAATGTGATCAATGTGGGCATTATGCCTCTGAATGTCCAAGAAAGAAAGAAACACAAGATGAAGCCAATTTGACTTAAAATATGGATGATGAGCCAGCCCTATTGATGATTTCTCATGAAGAAGACAAGAAGGAATTTGTACTTCTAAATGAGTCTCAAGCTGTACCATTTAGGTATGCTGTTGATGGTGGAGGCAAGGATTTGTGGTATCATGATAATGGAGCTTCAAACCATATGACAGGTAACAAAAGTTATTTTGTTTCCCTTAATGAATCTGAAAAGGAAAATGTCAAATTTGGGGATGGATCCAGTGTTGTAATTGAAGAGAGGGGGTCTATAATTCTTGAAGGCAAGAATATGGAACAAAGAGTTGTGACAAATGTGTACTATATTCCCCAGTTGAATAGTAATATACTACGTCTTGGTCAGGTAACTGAAGGTGGGTGTGAAGTTATTATGAAAGGTGATCATCTATGGTTGTATGGGAAAACAGGCACTCTTCTTATGAAGGTAAAGAGGTATGCTAATAGACTCTATAAAATAAATTGCAATATTGGGTCTCCCTTGTGTTTCTTGTTAAGTTCCCAGGTTGATGATGCTTGCTTTGGCATGACAGACTTGGCCATGTCAAATTCCAATCTCTTGAAAATATGGCAAAGAAAATGCTTGTGGAGGGTGTACCGTTGTTTAAACATTCACACCAAGTGTGTGATGCTTGCATGGCAGGAAAGCATGCTAGATCATGTTTTCCTCAAGAGTCGTCATATAGAGCTAAATGTCTCCTAGAAATGGTTTCAATGGATCTTTGTGGGCCTATCTCCCCAACAACTGATGCCGGTAACAGATACTATATGTTACTTGTAGATGAATTTTCTGAGTATATATGGGTCTACGTTTTAGCTAGCAAAGAGGGATTTTAACTGTTTAAAGCAGAAGTATAAGGGAAAATAGGTGTAAAAAAGGCTCTAAGATTAGATAGAGGAGGTGAATTTACTTCTAAATATTTTAATCAATACTGTGTCAGTCAAGGTATAACCAGGTTACTGACAGCACCTTATTCATCTCAACAAAATGGTACAGTTGAAAGGAGAAACAAATCAATTATGAATATGACTAGGAGCATAATGAAAGCTATGGCTGTGAAAGATACATTGTGGGCTGAAGCAATGAGACACTCTTTTTACATACTTAATAGGATACCAACTAAGGCTCTAAATGAAGATACACCTTATAGATTGTTGAAGGGTGGAAAGCCAAATATACAACATTCAAGAGTGTTTGGCTGTATAGGTCATGTAAAACTTGTGCAACCAGGTCTAAAGAAGTTACAAAGTAGGAGTTGTCCTATGGTATATTTGGGTACTCAAGAAGGTACAAAAGCTCACAGGCTATATGATGTAAAAGGGGAAAATTTTGTAATAAGCAGAGATGTCATATTTGAAGAGAATAGAAGATGGGATTGGAAAGGGAAAAAGGCTGAACAAGGTACTAAGGCTGTGTTTGGCGCGCCATAAGCTAGCTTATAAGCTAGCTTATCAGCTAGCTTATAAGCTAGCTTTTTGACGTTACCAAACGGGGCTTTTTTAATAAGCTAGCTTTTTTTAAAAGCCCCGTTTGGTAACGTCAAAAAGCTAGCTTTTGAAAAGCTAGTTGAAGTAGCTTTTCAACTAGCTTTTCAACTAGCTTTTATAATATTTCCAATTTTACCCTTCCCTAACTTATAAATAAATATCTTTATTTACATTTATGACATGTACTTTTATGTCATTTTATTTTTTTAAGCTAGTTTATCAGCTAGTTTTTACCAAACGTTATTTTTTATCAGCTAGCTTATAATTTATCAGCTAGCAGCTAGCTTATCAGCTAGCAGCTAGCTTGTCAGCTAGCTTATCAGCTAACAGCTAGCTTATCAGCTAGCAGCTAGCTTTTCAGCTAGTGCGCCAAACACAGCCTAAGAGCATTAATCAACATGTGGTGGCACAATCAAAGGAGTTTGAGGTGCAGGAACCAGATGTACATAATCTAAATGACAGTGTTCATGAATCAGAAAGTGAAGTTAAGGTTGAAGATCAAAATGTTAAGAAAAATTAAGAAGTTAGTGTAAGAAGGTTAGGAAGACAATCTGTAATGCCAACAAAGTTGAATGATTTTGTATTAGACAAAAGGTTAATGTTTGGAAGACAAGCACAAGCAGACAATGAGCATATAGAATTAATGCTTGCACAGGAAGATGAACTAGTGACTTTTAAAGAAGTTGTAACTCATAGTAATTGGAAGGAAGCTATGAATGAGGAAATAACAGCAATTGAAAGGAACAAAACTTGGATACTGGTAAATCCACCTGCTAAGTGTCATCCTATTGGATTGAAATGGCTCTTTAAGATGAAGAAAGATGCTTTGTGTAATATTACCAAGTATAAAGCTAGATTGGTGGCAAAATGATATGTGCAGCAATATGGCATTGTCCATGAAGAAGTTTTGCTCCAGTAGCCAGGATAAAAACTATAAAACTGTTGTTAGCTTATGTAGCAAGAATAAAATGGAAAGTATATCACTTGGATGCTAAAACTGCTTTTCTACATGGAGATATTTAAAAGAAACAGTTTTTGTTAAGCAACCTCAAGGATATGAGGTAAAGGGAGCTGAACATAAGGTGTATAAGTTGGTTAAAGCTCTCTATGGGCTTAAACAAGCACCTAGAGTTTAGAATATTAGATTAGACAAGGTATTGAAAGAACTAGGATTCAAACGATGTTATAATGAGTAACCTGTTTACACAAGGGTGAAAAATAATTCTAATATGATATTGGGAGTATATGTTGATGATCTTCTTGTAACATGTAGTAACAGAGAAGAGGTGGAGTTGTTTAAAAGGCAAATGCAGTCTCAATTTGAGATGACTGATTTCGGGCTACTCAGTTATTATCTTGGAATAGAAGTGCAACAAAGTGACAATGGAATTAGAATTAAGTAAGCTACTTATCAGGGGCAGATTTAGTAAAGAGTGAGTGGAGTCCAAGGCACCCACTCAACTCTAAATTAAACTTCATAATAGTTAAGATTTAGTTGGGTTAATTGAATAGGCACCCAAGACTTTATTTTGAAGGCACCCAAAGTGAAAAGAGAAATATAAAAAAGAAGAAAGTGAAAATGGTAATCTTCGTCGGAGTTTCTAAAAACCTACGACTATTCCGTATGAAGAAGAAGAAGATGACATTGGTTTTTTTAAAACAAAACATACTAATTAATATTAAATACTCTTGTCTTTATGTGGGAGAATGATAAAATTGTACAGGCTTAGGCCTATACATTTCACGTACTAGAACTAGAAGTCTACCACTCTAATGTATTTATTAATTTTTATATTATCAATTGTACATTAATTTAATTTAATTCATTTAGATGTAAACTCCTTTAAGTTATTTGTTATATATATTATTATTTTTATAGAGTACTAATTAATTTAAATTATATTCGTTGTCTTGTAACTTTATATGATTTTGGTATATATAAATATATCTTTAGAAAAATATTTTGATTAGAAAAATTCCTAGACTGAGGTATGTGAATACCAAATTGGATTGTTTAATTTTATTATTATATTGTATTTTTATTATGAGACCAATTAGACCCGACCTGAGCTTATCCAACTCAAAATTTTAATGTGTGCTTTTAAATTTTTTTATGCCCCCACTCAGTAAAATTTTTGGATCCGCCATTGCTGCTTGTACCGAAAAACTATTGAATATTGTAGGGTTGGAAGACTGCAATGAAACCAAAGTGCCTATGGAACTTGGATTAAGATTGAAAAGAGAAGAGGGTGGTGAGGATGTGGATGCAACCAACTATAGGAGGCTAGTAGGATCATTAAAGTATTTAACTCAAACCATGTCATATATTTGTTTTGTAGTTGGATATGTGTGTAGATTTATGTAGGCACCCAAGGAGGCACATTTAAAAGCAGTTAAACATATACTTAGGTATGTGAAGGGAACAGTGCATCATGGTATCTTCTATAGGTCAGTCATTGGACATGATTTGATTGGCTAGTGATAGTAATCACTCTATGGACAGTGATGATGGTATGTGCACTTTTAGTCATGTGTTTTACTATAATGATGTTGTGATATCATGGTTTTCTCAAAAATAAAAGAGTGTGGCATTGTCAAGTTTGTTAAGCTGAGTTTATGGCAGCTACACTTGCAGCAAGTCAAGCTATTTGGTTAGCTAGTCTATTTGAAGAGTTAATTGAAAAAAGGCAAGGTTAGGTGATGTTATATGTGGATAATAAATCTGCTATTCAACTCATGTAACATCCAGTATTTCATGGGAGGTCAAAGCATATACATTTGAGTTTTCATTTTATAAGAGAAAACATAGAAAAAAGGTCAAATTCTTGTTGTCTTTGTTAGTGGAAATCTGCAAAGGGTAGATGTGTTAACTAAAGCATTGCCTAGAGTAAGGTTTGAGAAAATGAGACAATTGTTGGGTGTTGAAGTTATCAAGTAAATAGTTGATACTTTGATTACTTGCAGGTTGTACTAGTTTGACACATTGTGTACACAAATCTATGGATCCCTGGTACATTTACGGTACATTTACGATGTTTGATTAGTGTAATTTGGAAGTAAAGAATTTCTACAGAGAATGGAATTGGTTAACTTTTGGACTTGGGGGTGGGGGGTGGGGGGGCAAGTTAAGTTAAAAGTTAGCAACAACTTAATAGTTGAGGGACTAGATAGTAAATTTTGTAATAATTAGCTATGTTAATGCTCTGTTTAGTTAGTTGGTATTAACAAACTCGGTATATTCACTTTTACGAATCAATAAACAATTCTCTACAATTTGTTCTTGGTTTTCGATATTAGGACATAAATTAACTTGTGAATATTTATTTCTAAAGGGTTTCTAAGGGACATAATGGTAATTTACTTTACGGGAACATTAGTTATGGCAATTAAGACTTAAGATGGCTCTTGCGTTTCAACTAAAACATCTAGATGCCCCTATCTTTGGCTATGTTTGAACAAATAAGGTGTGCTATCTAAAACAACTCCCCAATTTGGACAGTCAACAATACAACTATTTTAAGATGTCTTTTTTATATTATAAAACTAAATGCATTTTTGTTTTCTGAAAAGTTTGAATTATGTAGAAAGTTATAGTTATATATTCTAAAACATTTATAGAAAATTATTGGTATAACAATCGGATAGAAAGTACAAAATTATTTCACCTTATCTCAGTACTGTTAATTTTTTTATTATATCGTAAATTTAAAGAGTGATGATTTCTGATACATTTAAGTTCCGAGATAAAATACGAACTTAACGTGAGAATAATCATGTCTTAGATCGGTTAGTGCCATCGTGTTTGAGTTAATTTACCATCCTACCCAATTAATAAACTCATTTAGAATTGTATTAGAATTAAAAAAATTAACGCCTAATATTATATTTTTTCATCAATTTTTTTATCATTATCGACGTTTGAACATTGGTTTTCCACTAAAGAGACTTTGTCCCTTACCACTAAGCTATAAGTGGTTGTACTAGAATTAATTAATTAAATGTTTTAAAACAACTAAAATTGTATAATATATATTATCTAATTCTATTGTTAAATTTATATATTTCGTAGGCCATTGAAATTTAATTCCAAATTATGATTTTTTAAAAGGCCAACATAATTATATTAAAACTAGCTAGACGCTAGGAAAACATACAAGCAAGCCAGAATTACAGTAAAAAAAAAGACGAGAATAGAAAATGCAACGAAAAAACATTTATGAAAACACCAGATCCTCTCCATGCCAATATTAGAACCCCAAGATACGAAATTTGTCTATTAACAATCCTAACTTTTATTTTTATGGTCAAGAGCGATCCGCTAGTGTTATTTCCGTTTGTTTTTGCTTTTATGTTTTCTATTTTGTTCATAGTCATCTTTATTAGCTGGAAATTATGTATAAACACATGATAATTATGCTGTTAAGATTGCTCTTAACAATAAAATTGAAAGTTGAAAGTATTATCGACCAAAATGATAGTATGGATTAGCATCGACCAATAACTAATAGCTTAGATTATTAAAATTCAATTTATCTATTTTTTTATAATGACACTCTTAAGTAATTTAAAGGAAGATATTATTACTATACACGTTGTTACAATATACCACATACCGTATAAATTATTTTAGTTATTTTTAAGGGTATTCATATTTTTTTAGTTATGATTTATAGGGTGTCTAAAATACCCTCTAACACCGATGTGGCAACAAGGCCTTTTGAAGGGGAATCCCAAAGCCACGCACCCTTTGTGAACTAACAACTCATTCTAAGAATGATCCAACTCACCGTACCATTTTATTGCTTGAAAAATACTAAAACACATATCCTTTTTGAAAATAAAATAATAATAATTACTAAATATGCACAATTATCAGGCAAATTAAATATTTATCACAAGTTGTTTCTTCATCATCGAAATCCAAATACTATCATTACATCTAACTAATATTCCAAGCCATGATTAAAATGTCGTGGTTTAATTATTTGATGACTTAATAACGATAAACAAATATATATATATTATATACCATACATCCGTCTTGCATCCCTAATCTATCTTTAAAAGCTTGATTGCTTATCTGCTCGAACCTCATTTGCTCACACGTCCGTCTTGGCTTCTTCATCTCAGATATCTTCAAATTTGCATCTACGTCTTCTTCATTGGTCGGTAATCGGTTACATATAACACAGTTGGTCGAAATGTAACCTTATAGATTTCCCCTATTAATTTCTCTCGAGACTTCTTATCACAGAAAATACCAGTAGACGCTCTCCACTTGCATCAACCTCACTGGACACAATGTGTTGCCTTGCATTCGATGTCCCTATCATTTTAGACGAACACTCCTAAACTCTTGAACTTGGTTGTGTGTTGTGTAGTTTGGCCTCAAATAGTCAATTGAGTGTTATCCTCATGGTGGTTCCCACTTAAGTTATAATATAGATACTAGGATACTAGGTTGTAGATTGACTAATGCGTAAGCATTTACGCTCTTAAACTCCTGTCCCCTTATCCATCATCTTGTTTAGGTCCTTATTTTCGATATCAACACAATATCATATGTGAAAAATGTCACACCCTAACTCACAGCGAAAACGTCGAAGCATTTAGATTGTCCAAAAATACATGACATACTAAATTTAAAGTGACAATATTTAACATAAACCAATTTTCATTGATAACTCAAAGAGTACATTACATAAGCATATAAATCAAACAACATAAAGTCTTATTTTATAAATTAAAACTAGGTCCAAGCCCTAAGTGATAGCATCTTGATAGCATCTTGAATCCTCAATTACCATTGCCCGTGACATGTATAAAATAAGGATAATTGGAATTAAATAATCCAAGTTATTGGGTATTGGCGGATAATAATCCGAGTTCCAATATTGGCCTACAATAATCCCAATTATTTGGGTCTTGGAATTCATTGGGCCGCCGTTAATTTTCACTAACTCCGCTAGTACTTGCTGACGTGGCAGGTGATGTGGCATCATTTTTGCTGACGTGGCAGGTGATGTGGCATCATACTTGCTGACGTGGCATGTGCCACGTCAGCACACAACTAACGGAGTTAGTGAAAAATTAACGGCGGCCCAATGAATTCCAAGACCCAAATAATTGGGATTATTGTTAGCCAATAATGGAACTCGGATTATTATCCGCTAATACCTAATAACTTGGATTATTTAATTCCAATTTTCCATAAAATAATGTCAACTAATAAGTTGGTGAGCAGTCAAGTAAAAAACTGTATGAATACATAGCACAGTATTTGAAAATCATGCGAGCTGTGTCATATGATAGAATTATAGTGAAAGCATAACATTCTAGAATAAATTGACGACTTGAAAGACTAAGCATAAACAAGCCTTGGTGACATTGATTCCCTAACCCCAGGTTAGACTAAAGTGAAATAGGTTCCAAACACTCAGTACCAAAACCTTTGAGTGGGTTATTAACCAATAGATTTTTTTTGTTACCATAGGCCTTACGCTAATGTTTATGCAATTGACAAACTTGATAACCATTGAAAGCAACACATTGACAAATCATGCTAGATTTTAACCTAACACACAAATTCACACATAGTCTGCAATCGCATTTATTGATAAACATTGAAAGACAACACATTAAAATATGATACATGTTGCAACCCCCAAAATGATAAAACGTGAAAGGTGTAATGATTACTCGCTTGATTGAATGAAGGGATTTCCACAAATTAAAAGCGAAAGAAAGGATTTATATGGAAACAAAGCGGACTAATTGAATATTGGAAAAAGGAATCAAGAGTTTCTGTGCATTTAGGGATGGGAGGCTATTAAGTTTAGTTTGCTATATTTTGTTAATAAAATTTGAAAGTAGTACCCGTTTCAATAATAACACCTTAGACGGTTTGTAAACATGTTTTAGTCTAATAGGTTAGTGATACTCATGTCAAGACTTTCTAGGTAGGCATCCGAGTCCAACGGTAGGTTTGTATTTATACGCAATATCAATCCTAGACATAAGTCCTAACTACCGGTGCTTTCACACTTCCAATTAGTACACGTTTATCCTGTTTGAGATATTGTCATTTGGGCAATTTAAATTTCCAAAAATATAATCAAAAGCACTTAGGAATTTCTAAAGGAAATAATAAATCCTTAAAACATCCTAGTGGCATTAAATCTTTAAATATTCTAAAGGCTTTAAATAATTATCTTTAACTATTCTAAAGGCTTTAATTAATTATCTTTAACTATTCTTTAAGGCTTTAAATAGCATTCTAAATCATGCTAATAGGTTCCATATGTTTTGTCATCTAAACAATAATTTCGATTTTGGCATAAAGGATTTTAAGGCAATTTCTAATAATTTTTATGCAAAAAAATGTTGTTGTAATTATCAACTTGCCTGTCCAATTTTTTTCTGTGTGCAACGTCCATTAAAATGGTATTACACACATTTGCAATGAAAAACCATTTGACTGCCATGAGTGTTACAATTTTTTAAGTTGGTAAAATGTCTAAAAATGAGAATTATGATGGTTATTATTTAAAGATCTAAGCTTTGTTGCAAAAGATAAAACTTGATGATGCTAATATAACCTATGGACCCCCTTATTACAGATTAGAATGATCAAGTTAAGGTTTAGAGGTTAGTTAATGAAAAAGAAGCCTAAATCTCCAATTTTTCATGCACGAAAGTTTTGATTTTTGGATTGGATGGACATGATTGGATTGGATGCACGAAAGTTTTGATACATGTGTTTTGATGAAGGAGAAGGATATCAAGATGAGATGTTAAATCTATTTTCATAACATTTTCAACCAAGATAGGGGTCATAAAGAAGTTTGAAGTTTATGAGAACCTTACCATCCAACAACGACAAGAAATGGATAATTTGTATCCAAATATCACAAAGGAAGAGGTGATGAGAGCTCATAAGAAGATGGGAAAGGAGAGTGGTGAGTTTAGACGAAATTTTATGTTTAATAAAAGTTGGACATATATCCCCACTAGGTTTGTAACCTATATATTACACGGGCTTATGTATAATTGATTGATCAAAAACCTAATAAATATTGTATAGAAGATAGAAAACGAATTAGCCGTGAGAATTAAGTAAACAACTCTAAAGATATAGCATTATTATTATTGTATTTAAGAAGTTACAACAATTATTTATAAACCTTCAAATATTTCGTGTATATATTATCATCTTTATCTAAGATTAGTAGATATAAAAACAATCATTCTTCATTGTCCCTAAAGAAATAACAATATGATTAAGATCGGAATAGATCTACTTTCAAAAAAACTTCATATTCACACAAATGATAAGAAGTGCATTAAACAGGGCTGGTAGCGCAGCTTGTTGTCCGCCTTCCCTGTATGATGACTTGAGTCGTGTATATTACCTTTTCATTTATAATAGTTGCTTTATAAAAGAAAAAAAATTATGTATGTACAAATTCACTTTTTATACATGATACATCCTTCCTCTTAAATAGTCCCATATCCCGCCTCCTTCACTCCTTGGCTTTTATAATTTTAATCCAACTTTAATTTCCAAATACTTATACATCTCCACATATGTAAAACGTGAGTATTTTTAGTCATAAAAAAAAAATAAAGTAGATACTATGGTTAAAACCGATCAACAAGCGAGTATTTTTGGGTATTTATTTTATATTTTCTATCATCAACATATTTTATATTCATAACGTTTATTATTTTTGTTTTAAAATGAAAATTCTATTAAGTGTCTACTATTAAATTCTTCTTGCCTTACTTTTATATAATAACGTATTGCTAAAATTTATTCGATAAGTACTTTCTTAATGGTTCATTCGGAGACGTCTCATAAGATTAAAACGATATGAAAAACATTAGCATGATCTCTATCCTGGGTAATGATAACACGTACAAATTGAGAAAAGTTCTAAATTAGCCAATAATCCCTAACTTAAGGTGAAACACCCAAAGACAATATAATATGTGTTCCTAGGTTCAAATTCTATAGTAAAAGTACTCTCTTAAAGACCCGGTTCGGTTGGGAAAATTACTTTACTACTAAGTTTTCTTTCCCCTTGTGGTGATTTTCTGAGAAAAAACATGACAAGGAGGAAGTGGACCAGGCCGGACGGGTTCCTTGCACCCGGGGTTTAAGTAGGTTCGGGTTCGGAGTTAGCCTCGTAATTCGTTCGTTACATTTAATTGACAGGATAAGAACGACCACCCACTTTCACATTTCTCCGCCGCCTCCTTCCCCCTTAATCTCTCTCTCTCTCTCTACATTTTACTCTCACTCATCCCCACCCCTATCTCTCCGCCTCTTCTCAATCCGTCAAACTGGCGATCGATCATCAAGAATCCACCGTCGTCCGTGAAATCAAACCCAAGAACCGCCGGATTATGGTACGTATCCGTCTTCATTTTCATTTTTAAACCCTAAAATAATGTGTATTAATTAATTAACTAATTAATTAATAATAATGCAGGGTGCCGGAGGACCCGATGAAGAAGAACAAAAGTGGCCGCCATGGTTGAAACCTATGCTCTGTGAAACCTTCTTCGTTCAATGTAAATCCCACCCCCATTCCCACAAGTCCGAATGCAATATGTACTGCTTCGATTGCATCAATGGCGCCCTCTGTTCACTCTGTCTCAATCACCACAAGGATCATCGCGCCATTCAGGTCGATTTTGACTTTATTCTTTAGGGCTTTGACTATTTCAATCTCAACATTTTCAGCTCCCACCAATCGATTTTGAATTTTGAATTTGAATTTGAATTTGAATTTGCAGATACGGAGATCATCATATCACGATGTGATTAGAGTATCCGAGATCCAGAAGTATCTAGATATCAGTTCAGTTCAGACTTATGTCATCAATAGCGCAAAAGTTGTGTTTTTGAACGAACGCCCTCAGCCCAGGCCCGGCAAAGGCGTTACCAATGCCTGCGAAGTTTGTGATCGAAGCCTTCTCGATTCGTTCCGATTTTGCTCTCTTGGTTGTCAGGTAGTCCGTCTTTTTCATTGGGAAAAAGATCAAAATAGACTTGTTGATCAACTTTTCTCCAAAATAGCCCCTTGATTACGGTCGTGACGATAACCGTAAATCGGTCTTTGACGACCGTAGGTCCATCGAGCTAATTACAATTTGTCACGTCATCACAGACGACCGTGTGTACGATCATGACAGCCGTATCCCATTTTCAAAAAAAAGTGACATTTTTTAGAAATGGATCTATGGTCGTCAAGACCGTAATTACGGTCATCACGACCGTATGTGATAACCTGACAAACTGGAATTGGCTTGGTGAACCTATGGTCGTGACGACCGTAGTCAAGGGCTATATTTAAGAAAAAAAAGTTGTCTATTTTGGAAAAGTTAATCAACAAGTCTATTTTAGTCTTTTTTTTTTATTATTTTTTATTTTTATTTTATTTTTATTTTTATTTTTATTTTTATTCTATATGCATAGAAACTTTCTAGTTTAATACCGGATGTGTAACATAATATAATCAAGTAAGAACGGGATAAATGTACAAGAACATTTTCATGCTGATTAAATTTAATGGTAGTTGACTGATTGATGCGTGTATTTTTATCAATGATGAAAAATCATAACCAATTGTTGATTGTGATCGGTGTTTCAGATCGTTGGGACGTCGAGGAATTTCGAGAGGAAGACGAGGATTTCACCGGAGAAGAGGCATTTAATGATGGCAGTCTCCGATTCGGAGGATTCTTACGGTAACCGTAGCGGCGGGAGAGTCCAGAGTTTCACTCCGTCAACGCCGCCGCCGACGGCCGGCAGCTTCAGGACGGTCAAAAGGAGAAAGGGGGTACCTCATAGGGCCCCACTGGGTTGACTCGTCATAGAATGGTTAAATAGTCAGTCAACCCCCTTTACTTTCACGTAATTGCTCAAAGGTTCTTTATTATACAACACGCTTTCCTGAATTCACAAAGGCCTGTGAGAGGTGAGGGAATTTGCGTTTAAGATACCCGGTACATATGGTAATAGTTTTGAAGTAGAAGGGCCGAAATGGAAACGAAATATAAATAATAAGGCGAGTTTATATAGTTTTGCATGTAGGTACATGAAAAAATAAATCTTTCAAAAAATGTAAAATACTTTGGTTATATTTGTCGAGACTGTAATTATGTTTTTGTTTGACAATATAGTTATAGTTGTGTTTTAACTGTTTATAACATAATTGTATGTATGATCTCTATTACAAAATGTTTGATTTTATGCATTGTAAGTTGGATCTCTAAACTATGTTTGTGTACTTCAACTGCTTGTGGCGTGTTTGTACTTTGTACCAAACTAAATTTGCTATTTGCGTGTGTGGTTAACTTTTATATAACTTTTATAAAACCATCGTATTATATAACTTTGTGTAAAAATAAAGGAAATTAAAAAAACTTGTAGCAAGTAAAACGCTTAAAAGAAAACTATGTTATCTAAGGATGTCTATGTGTACCTATTATAACATAAAAAATACCAATCTCTTTGCAAAGCTGAAACGACTCATTTGCAAAGAAAAAATGACTACGTTATAATATTAAATTAGATGAAAAAAAATGCTCAAAGTGTTGAGCTTATAACCTAAAAGTTATGTTACACACACGACTATAATCGTTACACCACAAACTTATGTGCTAAACTCGTCGTGTTCAGAAAAAGATAAACAAAAGAAAATCTAAGAATTCCTAACTTGGGATAACCCTCGAAACAAATTCTTATTTGACCCTAGCACTGTAGCGAAAGAAAAAAAAATCAAACCATAAAAACTACACAATGGTAAATAAATATAAAAAAAAAAGTGCATCTACATAGGTAATATAATGTGTTCATTATTAAATAGTTAACGGTAAAAAAAGCTACACTGGTGTGACTCTAAGGCTAACTGTAAACAGTTTAGTTAGCATGTTATATCAGTTTTCTATCAATTTTTCTTATAAACAACATTTAATCCCGATACTTAATATAAACATCCTCCCTACATGTAACCCACCTAAAATTAAATATATAAGTAAAAAAGTATAAAAAATCGCGTGCACCAACGAACAAAGGCTTAAAGAAAACTGACAAATACGTCCGTTGGTGATAGTCTAACGAAAAGTTACAGGGTTTAAAACAAAAAATCGCAAAGAGTGAATGGACTGATGACGATGAATGAGGTACAAGTGTGGTCGAAAGAGAATTTGTACATGGGTGCGGGGTGGGGCCGAGTGAGGTGATGGGGGTAGGAAAAGATGTATCAAAGTGGGGAGGGGTGTCAGGTTCTGATTGGTTGAGAGAAAGTGACGTGTCTTTGTATGATGGAATCAGCGACGGTGGTGATTCATCAAGGGTCTTCCTATACTCACACCCCTTGACTTTTTTCTACACCCATTTACGGGGTCGTAAATTGATTTACGGGGTCGTAAACATTTTATGGGGCCGTAAATTACTTTACGGGGTCGTAAAACGCCAATTTTGAGAAATTCAGAGATTCCCTGACTGATTTGATTGTATTACGGGGGTGTAACAAAACTTACGGGGCCGTAAAGTTTAAAAGTTCTACAATAATAATAATAATAATAATAATAATAATAGTAATAATAATAATAATAATAATAATAAAAATAATAATAATAATAATTCTTTTTTTTATAATATTAAATCTAAAGTTAATACTAATAATTCTAACAATAATATTAATATAATAATCAAATAAATATAATAAAATAATAATAATTTTATAAATATAAATACGGAGTCTAAAAATTACTAAAACAATAAGTATAGTAATAATACTAATAAGTATACGGTAATGATAATAATAATAATTACCCGGTTGGTAGAAGATGAGTCTGTAGGAAAAAACATATCCCAGTACGACATTATTGATTAATAACCTCGGGATATAACCCGCCCTCGTGATCATTAGGCGAACGAATCGAATACAAACGTGGGTTAGTGGAAGTTATTATGGGTTTGGAGTGAAAAATATAAGATTTTTAATGAAAAAATGTGGGGAGTTTGGAATGAACCGTTCAAGTGTATATATAGTGGGTTCATACGGGGGTGTAATTATAATTACGAGGTAGTACAATGTGATAGGTAAAAAATAGAAAAATAAAAAAAATAAAAATTTACGGGGGTGTAAATGTATTTACGGGGCTGTAAAGGGGTGTAAATTTAGAAATTTTATCTTTTAACTATACGGGGGCGTAAAAACATTTATGGGGTCATAAAAGGGTGTTAAAATAGAATCAAGGGATGTGAGTATAGAATTTGCCTTCATCAAAGGATGTTAGTTGATGGTCTCTGTCTTGGTTCTCAACCGTTTGATCTCATCCATGTGGTTTCCGTGTGTTTTCAAATGTTCTTGGAGATAGACCCCATGACCATCTTTTCTTTGACATTTGACTCTAATTTTATTGGTAAATAAAATAATAATAATAATAATAATAAAGGTTGTGAAAGTAACCAGACGTTTTATTGGTAAATAAAAATAATAATAAAGGTTGTGAAAGTAACTAGACGTTATAAGGTCAGGTAACTAGAGAGTTATGGGTATTCGGACTTAGACGGAAAGTATCCGGAAAGTACTCGATCATTCGATCATGGTATTATAAAGAAAATATAAATATATGAAAATATTGATATTTATAGTAAAATACGCGAACATTAATATACGTGAGCATTATCAGTCTTGTATAGTGTCAGAATAAATTTTTATTTAATGGATGTCAAAATATAATGTGGGTTTTGACCGTTTATACTCAATGTTGACAACCAAATTTGATCGAGTAGGTCTACCATAGGCGCATTATTGCAAAAGCGTTTTTGACAATCCTCGGTCCAGCAACTCCTTTAAGAGTACTCGGACACCTAAAACGACTTTTACAACATTTTGTAATAATAATCCACAGGTGAGGTGATGGTGTGTGGGGTCTAGTTTAAATTTGATGGATATGGCAACGAATTTTAGGAAGTCATCGTTTGGAAGGATGTAGTTGTTGGTTAGTGGTCTAGATCACAATCACCCTCATAAGGAGGTACAATGGCAAGAATAATGAGTTTCTATGATATCTTAAGGCCGGTAATTTGGGGATTAAAGATGGAGGGGATGGATTTGGTGTGAGAAGAGATTTCAATGAAGAAGTTCTTGGAAGCTTATTGTAACACCCCAACTTAGCTAGGACTATTATACTATTATGTAAGACTTAATGAGATTCGATCAATGCTTTTAAGGTGGATGGGGTTGGTAGCCTAATGGTTAGGAATTTACCCAATTAGCTTGTGTCAACTAATGAGAAAGAAAAAAAAAGTGATCTTGAAGTATAAATAAACTAAAATGGAGGGGGTGGTAGTGGAGTTTAAGTAGATAACCATAAAAAAAACCACATTAAATAAAATAAGAAACACTATGTGTTTTTCTCTTCCTCCGTTAACTAGACTTCCATTTTTACGGCTATGTGCTCCAAAAGATTAAGACGAAGTTAAAATGTATATCTTAATCTCGCAATTCCAATCGGGAACCGGATTGAGTGGAATTGCGAGATCCTCCAGTCGGTTAGTTACGCGAGAAGTGGGTGATACAGTCTTCCCCTCGTCTTTGATAACCATATTGTGTAATATCATACATGCATACATTACACTCGACATCTTCTCGCGTGTCATTGCACATGTCGCTCGGTTAGTTATCACCCACTTCGACTTTAAAACACCAAATGCTCTTTTAACGTCTTTTCTTGCCGACTCTTGTACGTTCTTCATTTTATTTTCCTTGATGTCGGTCGGAAAATGAAAAGCCTTGACAAAAGTAGATCAAGGAGGGTATATACCATCAGCAAGGTAATAGGCACACTTGTACTCTCGACCATTAACAACAAAATGACAGCTTGGACTGATTCCCTGTAACTCGTTCATAAACAAAGGAGACTGGTTAAGAACATTGATTTTGTTGTTTGAACCGGCGACATCAAAGTAACCATGCTAAAACCATATTTTTTTTTTGACGCCACTGCTTCAAGTATGATTGCTAGGTATTGGTGATCACCACGATGAAATTGGCCTTTATGTTTAGTTGGACAATTTCTCCAAACCCAATGAGTATAATTGATGCTACCGATCATCCTTGGGCCATGTCTATCTAAATGTGCATCGTATAAAAGTGCAATGTCGTGCCTTATAGGTCCACGTAGAAATTTTGATTTGTTTTTTTTTGAACGGCTCCTATCTCTTAAACACCCCTAAACCACCTAATTCCTCATATTGAGGATCAAACCCAAGTCTGGGCCACCAAACTCCAAGTACATACCGCCAGGCCAATGCCTATTGGTTAGAAATTTGGATTTGTACAATTTATAAATAGCATTATAAAATAAATATACGTATTCACGGGAGGTTTTAGCAGACATAGCTAAATATTCATCATATTTATCAGGAACATTACTCTCACACCACGTAAATGATGGGACCCGCGGGACGCGATATGTAATGAGATCACAGTGCATAGTTACATTGAACAATGTCTAACATGCATTTAAAAGCCGTTGGCCGTGGATATAAGTCTTGTATGTTTACAAAACCAAAGATATGAAGGAGTTTCACATATGCAACGAGATCTAGTAAACATGACAACAATTCAAAATGTTATGCTAAATAAATCCCCAAAACGCCGTCTAAGTGGTGACTCCTACGAACATCCCATGAAGACTCTATCGAACTACTGACCTGAGATTAACATGCTAAAACGAGTCAACATAAAGTTAGTGAATTCACATGTTTTGATAAATTGAAAACAAAAGTTGAAATACACAAGATCTTAAAAGTATTATTGTCAACACAACAAATAATATCATAATTTATTATTATGAGCCCCGGTAATCGAAGCTGGACCGATGATAATTTATAATTTTATATTTTATCCAAAAATATAACTTGTAAAGTAATTTACGTCTCAATAACATAACACACGTACCTAGATTATATTATTCTTAGCTAGGCAACATACAGGTTAATATTATATAACCTATTATTATCAAATAATAACACTTGTCAATATAACGCCAACTTTCCCGATCATTCATACGTAAAATGTGTCATCATCAATTATCATTTTTCATAATAATATACTCAACACATTAGGCAACTTGCATGAACGATCACGTGTCATGTATGTACGTATATATTTTCCAATTTTTTACACTTAGCCGAATTACAAGAATGTTCACGTAAATCGTTAATATAAATCACATAACTTCATCACAACTTATCCGAATATGCATATGATATGTCAGATATTTACGTTCAAATACTTTGAAATATTTTACACTAATCAGACGATATTTTTATGTAGTCATGGACTCGCATGAAGTGATAACTTTATATTTTAGTCTAGAAATATCGTTCACACTATTCAACATGTTATTCCCAATAAAGCATGATCGTGATCATTGTTATCCAAAATATGAACATGTAGCACTTAATCATATGACGTTATTTATGAAACATAAATGTGATCAAACCAACAAGTTTATTTCAACAACATATTTAGCATGCAATAATCATTTCTTTTATCAACCAAAAATAAACATGTAAGCAAATAATGTTTCTCATGACTAGCATGCAATACTCCTATTATACGCATGTATACATACCAAAATAGTGAAATACACACCATAAATAATTATGATTTCATGCAAGACATGTCTATATACAAATTCATTAACTTGTAACAAATCACCAAGGATAACTTAGTTAAGTTTCTAAAACTTTTTATTATTTATAACTTATAAAACTTTTTGTTATACAAAACCATTTATAAAAAATAGATTTCATAACCAAATTCTTGGATGACCACTTGGATAGAAAACGATTAACGAAACGTTTAGACAAATACATCCAGCACTAAGTTAGGTGATAAACCGCAAATAGAATGATGAGAAAAATTCTAATGATTCCTTTGAAAGCTCTTGAAAGCTCTAAGCTCGTAGACTCGAACACAAAAGGTGGTGGATTGTTTATGATGAAAGGGGTAGTGATGGGGGGTAGCGACGGGTTGGGGGTGTCACGATGGTAGAGTTGTGATGTGATGGAAGTGTAGCGGTAGTGTATAGTGGTGGTGTTGTTGGATATTTATATGTCCAGAAGAGAAATTATGAACCCGACCCGGTTAAAATCCGTAAGAGTTATACTGGGGGCAACCGACATCATACCAGCTTAAACTCTTAACCGGTATTTAACGGAAACAATTAGTTATTAGTATCATTTTGTAATTAGTTATAAATGATTCATGATTAATAAAAGTTATTACTATTAACTTGGTTAGTAATTAGCAAACGGAATAAATATTAATTTGATTAATATTACTTCGATGTTTAACAATAATGAAAAATTAGCCCCTATTAATCTCAGTTATCACATATTGGCCGATAATAAACTCGGTTTTGATTTTTCCTCACAATAATCCTAGTTATAAACATACTGGCCTATATTGATCCACCCTCTATTTATACTTGTATTTGGTAGAAAGTGATAAAAACGGCTATATTACCCTTTTCCAGCATTAAAAAAATTTCAACGGCTAGAAGCGGTTCCAAACCGGTTCAAGTAGGAACCAAGTATGGAACCTTTTTAAAAAATGGGTAAACTGGGTATGGAACTGACAGATTCCAACAGGTAGGAATCGGTTCCTCTGATAAGCGGGTGGAAACCCTCATGGAACCGATTCGGTTCCGGTTCCGGATTAGATTTTACACCTCTACTCTTATTCAATGTTAGAACCATGGGCTTATGGTCTATTAGTAGCTTAGAAGCCCAGTCTAGATGATTGGGCCATAGCCTACCCATATAAGAAATGCAACACAAAATGTTTTATTATTTCCTTTATCCTGATCTTGAAAAAGGATATACAAACATGGCCGCACTTGAATCACTGAAGCTCTCATACTTCCATATCTCATCTTCTCCAAATCCCCAATTACACCTCCCCACAAAATCCAATCTTTCAATTCGAATCCCCAATTACACTTCTACCCCCAAAATCATCTTCAAAACACCTTTTCATCCACTCCCTCTTCCGATTCCAGTAGCAGCAGTAGATCCAGAACCAGAACAAGAAGAAGAAGAAGAAGAAGATGATGATAAATTGGAGCAGCCCCTGAATGAAGATAACAAAAGGAAGCTTTTTGTTCTTAATCTTCCGTGGTCTTTCACTGTTACTGATGTCAAGAATTTCTTTGGTGAATGTGGAACTGTAGCAGATGTTGAGGTTTAATTCACATCTATTTTAGTTTTTAATGATTTTGGTTGAATTATTTCGATAAATTTAGGTTCTTTTTGGTGATAGATAATAAAAAGAGAGGATGGGAAGAGAGGGTTTGCGTTTGTTACAATGTCGTCTGGAGATGAGGCTCTGGCTGTAATCAAGAAATTCAATTCACATGTAAGTTCATTTCCCCTTTGTGTTTTTATTTATTTATTTTTGGGAGTTTTTAAGGTAGATCATTGTGAATACAATGAGATTATCATTTCCTTTTGTGTTGATTTTCACAAATTTTTATTGCCATAAGGGATGGAACTAAACTTGTGCAATTTGAACCCTTGTTGTAATTTGGCATACAAAAAATGTATCACAATTTGTTGTTTTTCTTTGTAATTTCAAAAGTAAGCAGAGCACTGCATGCAGAATTTTGATGCTAGAGCTTAAAATTGTTAATGACAGCCTTCATTTGACCTACATTCTTAGTCAAACAGGCCTTTATTTGGTTATTCAGTTCTCATTTGGCCTAATTTCAGTTTTTACTAGATCACATGATACATAATTTCCAATGAATGTGATTATCAGCATCAAATGTATGTAGTAATGTTGCATTGGTTTCCATCAAAAAATCTTGATTTGGGTTCCAAAGTCAAAGTAGTACATTTGTCAAGAAAAGTAAAGAAAGTCAAGAAATTAAACAACTTTTGGGTGACATTTCTTTCAGGAACTTTTGGGTAGGATTGTCAAGATTGAATATGCAAAAAAGTTCAAACCTACACCCCCTCGGTCTCCTGGTTCACCACGCTCGAATGAGACCTGCCATAAGTTGTTTGTGTCGAATCTTGCTTGGAAAGTTAGGGCTTCAAATCTTAAACAATTCTTACAAGAAATAGTGGAAATAGTGGCGACGTCTTTAGTGGCGACGTCGTTCAATAGTGGCGACAGTCTTTAGCGGCGACTCATTAGCGGCGACGTGTCGCCGCTAATATCTTGATCCGACTCCCCCTCAGATCTGGCCATCCATTTTATTTTGTGATCTAACGGCTAGGGCTTATTGAATTTTTAGCGGGCTTATACTCCCTCCCACTGCCGCCATCTTCCATTTTCCCCCAAAATTTCATGAGTCGATCATCTCCCTCTCCACCGGTGACGAGTCTAGGGCTGCTGCACCACCGTCCTCTCCACTGCCGACGAGTCTAGGGCTGCTGCACCACCACCATCGCTTTCTCACCATCGTTCCTCGGTTCAATTCTTGCTGCACCAACACGTCGCTCATCCCTGCACCACCACGTACCGTCGCTGCTAATGACTGCTCACCACCATCGCTCATCAATGTCATCTCTCAATTCTGGTTAGTTTTCAAGGTATGTTGCTATTTCTAGCCCAGAAAACCCATGATTTTTAGTTGTTTCAAGAAAGTCTCTCAATTTTGGTTAGTTCTCGGTTCTGTTGCTACTGATTTGGGTGGAACACAGTTTTGGCTACTGATGTGGGTTAGTTTTTGGTTCTGTTACGTTTTTGCTTAGCTTATAGGATACTTATTAATTGGTTGCTACTGATTTGGGTTGGGTTTTAGCTACTGATTTGTAGAAAAACTCTAATGATAATTTGTAGAAAAAAATGGTGTATGTGGTTAAGTTCTATGTGTTGCTGGATTTGAGGATAATAGTAGATATTATTTTAATAAGTTTCTACCTCCATGTTATAGGTCGGGTTTACTATCTGCACAAGTGATTAAGAGTGCAGACCAATCTACTTCAGGTACCCAATGATTTTTTCTTACTGTGTGATTTATAGAGGTTTCAATTTTGCCTCTTTTATGGTTGGTTTTTTCTCTAATAGTTTTCATGCTTCATAGGGTTGATTTGGGTATTTGGATTTGTATTTCTATTGTTGAGGTTTGTTGCTTATTGGATCGATTAGGCTATGATCATTTAAGTTGGGATAGATTTTTAGCTCTCGGTTTATGTGACGCTTTTTTGGTTCTGTGGGATAATGGTTATAAGCTTAAAGAAGGTTATACCATTTTTTGTGTCACCTTTGACCTATGTACGACTACTGAATATGTCTATTACAATGAAAGATAGACTACTTTGACTAATGGTTGCACAAGTCTTACTAAGAAGTTGTTTTGCAGATTGGTTTGGTCTTTGTATATGTAGTTTGTCCTAGGATTTTTTGTGGAACCTTAACTGTTTTTTCTTAGTTTTAAGGTTTTAAATTTTTAACCGAAGTAGTTGTTCATCACTTATGTTATTGAAATTTCTTTGGAAAGAAAAAATGGATTTTAATTGTTAAACTTTCTTATTTATCTTTGTTTCAGGTGAGTGTGTTGTGGGTTGTTTTCTGATCTGGAAGCTGAGTGTTGTTTTGGTAAGATTGATTATTTCATATATGAGTATTTTGGTTGTTATAGTATTGGTCCGGTGGTTTTTGAACTTTGTGATTGAGAGTTTATTCTTAAAGATAAAAAAAATACATAGATACCTATTTTCCTTAACAAAAGTTTAAGAGTAGCATACTTCCATACATAATAGATATGCTTTAAAGTTCTACACATCGAATAAGCATGAAATTTCAAGTCACAATATAGTATTAATGATATTTGTTGATTGTTTTAACAACTGTGTTAAATAATAGTTTCAAAAGGCTTAGCATTATTTTGGAAATATTACTTTATGATATGCTATCATACTGGAGGTTAATATAATTTTTTACTTTGTATTTTTTTTTTAATTTGAGTGAAACCCACTGAAAGAGTAGGTGGAGGTGCTATCACATAAGTTCTAAGTACAGTCTTTTATGGAAGTAAGATTTTTTACCGTATGTATGAAGCAATTAGAACATATACCTTTTTGTATATCTTTAAAAGAATTATATGTATATATTTATTTATTTATAATTTTATATATTTTAGGGATCAAATCAATAGACTAGAAGATTTTGTTCTCAAATTGTGAACTTTTTTCTTTGATGTTAATAATTTAATGAAATTTATCATTGTTTACTATTATTGTAGTTTTTCTTTTATATTTTTTTAAACGTTAACCGTGCGATGCACGGGTTTCAAAGACTAGTATATATATATATATGTTAGTTTATAATGATCATTATCAAGATATGGTTTGTGTATTATAGGGTTTAGGTTGTGTGTCTTCATTCTTGTCAGTTGCAACATGGTTGTCGATAAGAGCTGGCTTAACAATCCAAATCGTAGCTCAACGGAGTATAGTAATGGACTTGATTCTTTTCTCGAGATGTGTAAAGGTGTTGTCGACGAAAGAGGCTATGTTTTTTGTCCGTGTAACAAATGTAAGAATACGCTCCTGCATCCCTTGCGAACAGTGAAGTATCATTTGAAAGGATGGGGTTTCTGGGCGACGTACAAGGTTTGGAACTATCATGGTGAAAGTTTAGTTCCTGAAGCTGTAGTTATAGATGACGTTGCGTCAGGAAACAATATGGGTGGTGCTCTCGAAGATCTTATGCAAGTGGATACCAACATCGAAGAGGGGAACTCAGATCCACAGAGTAGCGAGGCCAGTGATGATTTTGACGACCTATTAAAGGAACTCCAATCAGAATTATATCCGGGCTGTACTATTTCTTCCCTTGACTTTTTAGCAAAGCTTATGCATATCAAGGTGAAGCATAAAATGACAAATAGTTTATTTGATGAGATTCTTGATTTAATGCGATCTTCATATCCGGAAGGAAACAGGATTCCCGCTTCGCATTACGTAGCCAAAAAGACATTAAAGAAGATTGGGCTGGGATATGAGTCAATACACGTGTGCAAGAATGATTGTGCCCTCTTCTGGAAAGAACACGCATCGTTGCAGAATTGTCCTGTTTGCAATGAGAGTCGGTGGGTCGATAAGAACACAAAGGGCAAGAAGGTAGCTAAGAAGGTGTTAAAATACTTTCCTTTGACCCCCAGACTACGGCGTTTGTATTGTTCAAGACACACGGCAAAAGATATGATTTGGCACAGTACCGGGCGATCAGAAGAGGGTGTGATGCGTCATCCTGTTGATGGAACTTCATGGAAAGAATTTGATATAAAGTACCCTAACTTCTCTAGGGAAGCCCGAAATGTTCGATTGGGGCTTGCAGCTGACGGTTTCAATCCGTTTGGTAACATGAGTTTGTCTTATAGCATGTGGCCGGTTCTACTCACCACATACAACCTTCCTCCATGGCTATGCATGAAAGAGTCCTCGTTCATGTTGGCCTTGTTGATTCCTGGCCCTAAATCACCCGGGAAGGACATGGACGTTTTTCTTAGGCCTTTGGTGGATGAGCTTAAGCATTTGTGGCAGTCAGGCGTACGTACTAAAGATGCAGCTACAAACACATTCTTCACAATGAAGGCGGCGTTGTTATGGACCATAAACGACTTTCCAGCACGTAGTAGTTTATCAGGTTGGACCGGGCAAGGCTACAAAGCATGTCCGACATGCAACGAAGACACTTCATCGGTACGTGTAAAAAATAAAACCGTATATGTCGGCCATCGTCGATTCTTAGATCTTGATGATCCATGGAGAACCAATTTGGAATTTAATGGGAAACCGGAGTTAGGAAACGCTCCTAAACAATTTAGTGAAGCTGACATAAAAGCTCAACATGATCGTTTAGTCCATCAACTACCAGGCAAGCATCCTGATTTTGGATTAGCCGGTGGTAAGAAAAAGCAGTCAGAGGAGTTCGAGAAGAATAACTGGTACAAACGAAGCATATTTTATGAACTTGAGTATTGGTCTTCTCTGCAACTGAAGCACAACTTAGATGTAATGCATATCGAAAAAAATGTGTGCGACAGTTTGTTGGGTACTCTTCTGATGAACGATAAGACCAAAGACACGGAAAACGCACGCATCGACTTGAAAAACCTAAACATTCGGAAGACACTGTGGTTGAAAAACAATGCTCGTGGCAAGTTATGTAAGCCCCACCCAAAATACTCGTTAGAGGTTAGTGATCGAAAGCTTTTCTGCGAGTTTATAAAAGGTGTTAAATTGCCAGATGGGTTCGGATCTAATATCAGCAGTAGAGTTACAGATAACAATACAAACATTACTGGGTTGAAATCTCATGACTGTCACATTATGATGCAACGTTTGATGCCAATTGGGGTTCGAGGTTTTTTGCCAAAAGATACCTATACACCAATAGTAAATCTTTGTATGTTCTTTAAGCAACTTTGCTCCAGAACACTATTGGTTGAGGATATGAAAAAAGCAAAGGCTGCCATCATTACAATCTTGTGTGAGTTAGAGTTGATCTATCCTCCAGCTTTTTTTGACATCATGGTTCATTTAGTTTTGCATTTACCCGATGAAGCAATTCGTGGAGGCCCGGTATGTATGAGATGGATGTATCCATGTGAAAGGCTTATGAAAAAACTTAAAAATTTTGTCCGAAACAAGGCAAGGCCCGAAGGTTGTATAGCCGAAGGTTATGTTGCGGAAGAAGCTCTATTATTTTGTTCAAGGTACCTTCCCGAGGAAACCAAAACAATAATCATCGTTGGGTCGTCGAGCATGTTAATCATCGGAGAATTTGGGATCTACCATTAAATGTTGGCTGCGCCGAGAATGTTGAGGTGGATGAGGACGAGAATGTTCAAAATGTTGACAACAACTCTTCATCCGAAGATCTTGATGTCGTTAACAACAACTCTTCATCTGCTATAAATTTGTTTATTGACTTCAGGCAATACTTTCCAAGCACTTCTGCTACTCAGGGCGAGGCTGTTGAAGTGTCTGAGGACATGATTGTTGATGTGTCTGAGGACAAATCTGAGAGTGAAACTGAAGTGTCTGAGAGTGAAATTGAAGTGTATGAGGGGTCTGAGAGTGATATTGAAGTGTTCGAGGGGTCTGAGAGTGATATTGAAGTGTCCGAGGGAGATATTTCTGAGGGGGGAGAGATGTCTGAGGGGTCTGACTAAAAGTAAAGTTATTTAAATTTCTATTTGTTATTTTATGTTGTAATGCAAAACTTGATTCATATTTTATATCTTATAACTTTTCAGCATGACGGATGTGATGGGCCATGGCGGGGATGGCGCAGGCCAGGATCCACCACCACCCGGTGGTTTTGGTGCGGGACATGGACATTACGAGGATGGTAAGTCATATTATGTTACTACACTTACTTATTTTTAAAAATCGTGACTGATTTTTTCTAATTATAATTGCAGTGGCTCAGGTTCGTAGGAAACGGGGAAAGGCAAAAAACGATGGGCTCGAAGCATTGGTAAAAAAAAACGGGGGGCCATTAACATTAATTTTTGATCACCGTGCTACATTTGATCCACTTGATGATGCTGGAAAGTTTTTCAAACGGGAAGTCGGAAAGTATATCTGGAATTGTATCCCCTTTGATAAACCTTCTTGGCAGGATGTTTCAGAAGCCCAAAAGAATGCGATGTTACAACATCTCAAGGTAAATGATTTATTTATGTTTAATTTATATGTCTGTGTTAGTTTTTTTACTTAAGTAACTTGTTTTGTTTAATTTTGTAGGCTTCATTCAATCTCGATAAGATTGATTCTGAACCCATGCCCATTAAGAACAAAATTATGAAATCAGTTCGTAATATATACATGAAGCGGTATAGAGATCGAAAATATAATGCACATGTGCATTTTAATGAAAATGGAGGGGATGATAATGACATTGAGAAAGCTTTGGCCAGTCTGCCAGAAGGGATGCAGATTGATAGTTGGCGTAGGTCTGTTGAGTTTTTTACATCAGAAAAATATAAAAGTAGGTCAGCAGCCAACACATCAAATCGTAAAGCCCAACTAATCACAAACCGCGGGGGGACGTTATCATATAGTAATACGAGTTATAAAAAAGTAATGATATGTACATATATATAAATGTATAGATTTATTATAGTAGTTCTTGAATTACTAAAGTAATATTTGATGTTGAACAGGCTCAAACCCACCTACAAACGTTCATCGATGCTCATACCCTTCCAGACGGGACGCTTGACCCATTAGTCGTCGATACAATTGTATGTATTTATTTTATATATAATTTTTGAATATATATACATGATGTATTAAATCATCTTTGTAAAATATAGCGTGAACTTCAAGAGGAGTTTGCTTCCCAAACTCAACCTGACGGTGAGGGGACCTCTTCGCAAGTAGCGAATGAATTCGAAGTGTTTCAAAAGGTGTTGAAACCTCGACGTGGATGGATCCGAGGAATTGGTTTTAAAGCATGTTCTGAAGCACCCGTTCCCGATATGCAGTCGCAACCGCCGCCACAACCCTCATTCACACGGGTAACATTATAGCTTTGTTTATTTTATGTTTGTATAAGTAATTTGATGTTTATATTTGTTAAATGTTGGTATTTCGACCCGTTTGACCCGTTTGACCTGTTTTACCGAAATATTGTATGCATCTAGATGTATGTATCATGTATGTACTTAGGTTTTTTAGATTGGTTCAACTTAGCCATTTGGGTTAATTTGGCTCATTTTTTGACCAATTGGTTAATTTAGTTCAGTTTGGGTCACTTTCATCACTTCTGTTGAATTTAGGTCCCTTTGGTTCAATTTGTATACAAGTGAATTGATATTACAGTTTGTTCATACATGGTTTTACACTTTGACTTTTAAAGTCAAATTAGTTTAGTATATATCTCATTTATAAGAATTCCCATTTACTTATCATCTAGATGTTGCTGCATTATATACATTAAGATATTTCTTGCTATTGGTGTTTGTGTCATTTCTATTTGTCCATACTGTATTTGGTATATGTTTGGTCAAGGGGCAAAAATTAGTGGAAGTATATACTTGGATTGGATTTTTCTCTAGTAATACTTGCAATTATTGATAAAGTTAGTATGTACTTACATTATAGTATATATTTGTATGTTTGCAAAATGACTCGTTTGATACAAATGTTTGTATATTTTTGTAGGATCAAATTAAGGAATTGATGCAAGACCCGTATTTTCAAGAGCAACTCTCACAGATAACGGGTTTGAATGTTGGAACACAACGACAAAGAAATGACGATGACGTGGGAAACGACAACGAAGGAAACAACGACGATGACGAAGGAAACAACGATGGTGATTGATCGATGGCACATCATCTTTAAGTAACTAGTTTCTATGTTATATATATGTTCACGATATTAGTTTGTGTTGGTGTGTAACTTTTTAAACTTGTTTCGGACCTTAATGGTTTTTGTACGACTTGAATGTTTATTAATGATGGCGTATTGTATGAATTTATCTTGTCAATCTGCAGTTTTATTAGCGTGTTTGGATATAAAACTGGAAACGTATAAAATACAAACGAAAACTCGTTTTGCAGAATACCGGGCAATAGTGGCGACATCAATAGTGGCGACAAAAGGCAATAGTGGCGACAAACTCAACAGCGGCGACCAGTGGACTAATAGCGGCGATACACGACGACAATAGCGGCGGGTCAGTAGCGGCGACACAGTAGCGGCGACCAGTGGACTAATAGCGGCGATACACGACGACAATAGCGGCGGGTCAGTAGCGGCGACACAGTAGCGGCGACATGTCGCCGCTAAAAGTAATAGTGGCGACATATCTAAGTAATAGCGGCGACATTTGTCGCCACTATTGATCTTATTTCTTGTAGTGACATACCAAAATAGTGAAATACACACCATAAATAATTATGATTTCATGCAAGACATGTCTATATACAAATTCATTAACTTGTAACAAATCACCAAGGATAACTTAGTTAAGTTTCTAAAACTTTTTATTATTTATAACTTATAAAACTTTTTGTTATACAAAACCATTTATAAAAAATAGATTTCATAACCAAATTCTTGGATGACCACTTGGATAGAAAACGATTAACGAAACGTTTAGACAAATACATCCAGCACTAAGTTAGGTGATACAGTCTTCCCCTCGTCTTTGATAACCATATTGTGTAATATCATACATGCATACATTACACTCGACATCTTCTCGCGTGTCATTGCACATGTCGCTCGGTTAGTTATCACCCACTTCGACTTTAAAACACCAAATGCTCTTTTAACGTCTTTTCTTGCCGACTCTTGTACGTTCTTCATTTTATTTTCCTTGATGTCGGTCGGAAAATGAAAAGCCTTGACAAAAGTAGATCAAGGAGGGTATATACCATCAGCAAGGTAATAGGCACACTTGTACTCTCGACCATTAACAACAAAATGACAGCTTGGACTGATTCCCTGTAACTCGTTCATAAACAAAGGAGACTGGTTAAGAACATTGATTTTGTTGTTTGAACCGGCGACATCAAAGTAACCATGCTAAAACCATATTTTTTTTTTGACGCCACTGCTTCAAGTATGATTGCTAGGTATTGGTGATCACCACGATGAAATTGGCCTTTATGTTTAGTTGGACAATTTCTCCAAACCCAATGAGTATAATTGATGCTACCGATCATCCTTGGGCCATGTCTATCTAAATGTGCATCGTATAAAAGTGCAATGTCGTGCCTTATAGGTCCACGTAGAAATTTTGATTTGTTTTTTTTTGAACGGCTCCTATCTCTTAAACACCCCTAAACCACCTAATTCCTCATATTGAGGATCAAACCCAAGTCTGGGCCACCAAACTCCAAGTACATACCGCCAGGCCAATGCCTATTGGTTAGAAATTTGGATTTGTACAATTTATAAATAGCATTATAAAATAAATATACGTATTCACGGGAGGTTTTAGCAGACATAGCTAAATATTCATCATATTTATCAGGAACATTACTCTCACACCACGTAAATGATGGGACCCGCGGGACGCGATATGTAATGAGATCACAGTGCATAGTTACATTGAACAATGTCTAACATGCATTTAAAAGCCGTTGGCCGTGGATATAAGTCTTGTATGTTTACAAAACCAAAGATATGAAGGAGTTTCACATATGCAACGAGATCTAGTAAACATGACAACAATTCAAAATGTTATGCTAAATAAATCCCCAAAACGCCGTCTAAGTGGTGACTCCTACGAACATCCCATGAAGACTCTATCGAACTACTGACCTGAGATTAACATGCTAAAACGAGTCAACATAAAGTTAGTGAATTCACATGTTTTGATAAATTGAAAACAAAAGTTGAAATACACAAGATCTTAAAAGTATTATTGTCAACACAACAAATAATATCATAATTTATTATTATGAGCCCCGGTAATCGAAGCTGGACCGATGATAATTTATAATTTTATATTTTATCCAAAAATATAACTTGTAAAGTAATTTACGTCTCAATAACATAACACACGTACCTAGATTATATTATTCTTAGCTAGGCAACATACAGGTTAATATTATATAACCTATTATTATCAAATAATAACACTTGTCAATATAACGCCAACTTTCCCGATCATTCATACGTAAAATGTGTCATCATCAATTATCATTTTTCATAATAATATACTCAACACATTAGGCAACTTGCATGAACGATCACGTGTCATGTATGTACGTATATATTTTCCAATTTTTTACACTTAGCCGAATTACAAGAATGTTCACGTAAATCGTTAATATAAATCACATAACTTCATCACAACTTATCCGAATATGCATATGATATGTCAGATATTTACGTTCAAATACTTTGAAATATTTTACACTAATCAGACGATATTTTTATGTAGTCATGGACTCGCATGAAGTGATAACTTTATATTTTAGTCTAGAAATATCGTTCACACTATTCAACATGTTATTCCCAATAAAGCATGATCGTGATCATTGTTATCCAAAATATGAACATGTAGCACTTAATCATATGACGTTATTTATGAAACATAAATGTGATCAAACCAACAAGTTTATTTCAACAACATATTTAGCATGCAATAATCATTTCTTTTATCAACCAAAAATAAACATGTAAGCAAATAATGTTTCTCATGACTAGCATGCAATACTCCTATTATACGCATGTATACATACCAAAATAGTGAAATACACACCATAAATAATTATGATTTCATGCAAGACATGTCTATATACAAATTCATTAACTTGTAACAAATCACCAAGGATAACTTAGTTAAGTTTCTAAAACTTTTTATTATTTATAACTTATAAAACTTTTTGTTATACAAAACCATTTATAAAAAATAGATTTCATAACCAAATTCTTGGATGACCACTTGGATAGAAAACGATTAACGAAACGTTTAGACAAATACATCCAGCACTAAGTTAGGTGATAAACCGCAAATAGAATGATGAGAAAAATTCTAATGATTCCTTTGAAAGCTCTTGAAAGCTCTAAGCTCGTAGACTCGAACACAAAAGGTGGTGGATTGTTTATGATGAAAGGGGTAGTGATGGGGGGTAGCGACGGGTTGGGGGTGTCACGATGGTAGAGTTGTGATGTGATGGAAGTGTAGCGGTAGTGTATAGTGGTGGTGTTGTTGGATATTTATATGTCCAGAAGAGAAATTATGAACCCGACCCGGTTAAAATCCGTAAGAGTTATACTGGGGGCAACCGACATCATACCAGCTTAAACTCTTAACCGGTATTTAACGGAAACAATTAGTTATTAGTATCATTTTGTAATTAGTTATAAATGATTCATGATTAATAAAAGTTATTACTATTAACTTGGTTAGTAATTAGCAAACGGAATAAATATTAATTTGATTAATATTACTTCGATGTTTAACAATAATGAAAAATTAGCCCCTATTAATCTCAGTTATCACATATTGGCCGATAATAAACTCGGTTTTGATTTTTCCTCACAATAATCCTAGTTATAAACATACTGGCCTATATTGATCCACCCTCTATTTATACTTGTATTTGGTAGAAAGTGATAAAAACGGCTATATTACCCTTTTCCAGCATTAAAAAAATTTCAACGGCTAGAAGCGGTTCCAAACCGGTTCAAGTAGGAACCAAGTATGGAACCTTTTTAAAAAATGGGTAAACTGGGTATGGAACTGACAGATTCCAACAGGTAGGAATCGGTTCCTCTGATAAGCGGGTGGAAACCCTCATGGAACCGATTCGGTTCCGGTTCCGGATTAGATTTTACACCTCTACTCTTATTCAATGTTAGAACCATGGGCTTATGGTCTATTAGTAGCTTAGAAGCCCAGTCTAGATGATTGGGCCATAGCCTACCCATATAAGAAATGCAACACAAAATGTTTTATTATTTCCTTTATCCTGATCTTGAAAAAGGATATACAAACATGGCCGCACTTGAATCACTGAAGCTCTCATACTTCCATATCTCATCTTCTCCAAATCCCCAATTACACCTCCCCACAAAATCCAATCTTTCAATTCGAATCCCCAATTACACTTCTACCCCCAAAATCATCTTCAAAACACCTTTTCATCCACTCCCTCTTCCGATTCCAGTAGCAGCAGTAGATCCAGAACCAGAACAAGAAGAAGAAGAAGAAGAAGATGATGATAAATTGGAGCAGCCCCTGAATGAAGATAACAAAAGGAAGCTTTTTGTTCTTAATCTTCCGTGGTCTTTCACTGTTACTGATGTCAAGAATTTCTTTGGTGAATGTGGAACTGTAGCAGATGTTGAGGTTTAATTCACATCTATTTTAGTTTTTAATGATTTTGGTTGAATTATTTCGATAAATTTAGGTTCTTTTTGGTGATAGATAATAAAAAGAGAGGATGGGAAGAGAGGGTTTGCGTTTGTTACAATGTCGTCTGGAGATGAGGCTCTGGCTGTAATCAAGAAATTCAATTCACATGTAAGTTCATTTCCCCTTTGTGTTTTTATTTATTTATTTTTGGGAGTTTTTAAGGTAGATCATTGTGAATACAATGAGATTATCATTTCCTTTTGTGTTGATTTTCACAAATTTTTATTGCCATAAGGGATGGAACTAAACTTGTGCAATTTGAACCCTTGTTGTAATTTGGCATACAAAAAATGTATCACAATTTGTTGTTTTTCTTTGTAATTTCAAAAGTAAGCAGAGCACTGCATGCAGAATTTTGATGCTAGAGCTTAAAATTGTTAATGACAGCCTTCATTTGACCTACATTCTTAGTCAAACAGGCCTTTATTTGGTTATTCAGTTCTCATTTGGCCTAATTTCAGTTTTTACTAGATCACATGATACATAATTTCCAATGAATGTGATTATCAGCATCAAATGTATGTAGTAATGTTGCATTGGTTTCCATCAAAAAATCTTGATTTGGGTTCCAAAGTCAAAGTAGTACATTTGTCAAGAAAAGTAAAGAAAGTCAAGAAATTAAACAACTTTTGGGTGACATTTCTTTCAGGAACTTTTGGGTAGGATTGTCAAGATTGAATATGCAAAAAAGTTCAAACCTACACCCCCTCGGTCTCCTGGTTCACCACGCTCGAATGAGACCTGCCATAAGTTGTTTGTGTCGAATCTTGCTTGGAAAGTTAGGGCTTCAAATCTTAAACAATTCTTTGTTGATTTCAATCCTGTTTCCACAAGGGTTGTTTTTAGCCCATCAGGAAGCTCTGCTGGATATGGGTTTGTCTCATTTGCCTCGAAACAAGAAGCTGAATCTGCAGTATCGACCTTGAATGGGAAGGTAATCGCGATCTAAAAAGAATCTTGTTGATTGTAAAAGAGTTCTTGTTCATAATGGTTTGCTTCTTTCTGCAGGAATTGCTTGGGAGGCCAATTATATTGAAACTTAGTGAAAAATCTAGTGATACTAATGTGGAAGGCGAAACCCCTATCGAGGACCAACATGGTGAATTATAGTTTATCTGGTTGCGGGTTGACTGTAACTTGCCAGCAAAAGATGAAAGAGACAGAGAAATCGAAAAGCTAAGAAGGTTTTGTTATCTTTTAGTGATGTCATTTTTCAAAGCTTAAAATTTGGATACTAGGCTTAAAGGGGATTAGTCATATAAATTAAATGTTCCGAAGAGATAAGTTACATGTTATGTTTATGGTTGCCCTTGTGGATTTTCATATTGTTATATTGTGACATGAACAACCCACTGCTGTGGACCGAAACTATTACGAGATATGAGTCTTGTCCCATATCGGTTGCAAGGGCTACATATGTGGGGTTAATAGGTTAACTATGCTCTCTTTCACCCATTGACTAGTTTTCCATATTTCGACTTTAACGCACACTTGGGTTGAACAAATCTAACCCTTTACACTAATATATACATGATGGATTTAGTTTTAAAGCACATGTTATCACATTCGTTCGCTCTAGCTCATTTGATGTGCTAGGACATAGTCCTATTCCATAACATATCTTGCAATTTTAACTGTTTTAAGATCCTGTCAGAATACATAATTGAACTTGGTTTGATAAGTCATCTTGGTTTACCTTTGTCACAATGATATAGGAATCGTCTCTCATGTCTTCCATTCGAAATCGCCTTCTATTAACATGCGCTATACATGCATTTTAACGGCGTGGTGGAGCTTCACGCTGTAGCGCCCCAAACTTGTTTTGTGTAATATCTATGACGCCCTGGGTATTTTATTATGATTCGTTATTTGTTTTCCCCCTTTTCAGACTGGTCCTTTTATATGAATGTTTTTTTTTTTAAAAAAAAGATAGCGTTATAGAGCTTCATGCACTACACACTTTTAAGCCATAAAATCATTTGCTGACTGAACCGCCACATGACGTTTAACGCCCCATATAGAAGTTTTATGACTACACACAACCTAAATCAAGACTTTTAAGGGTTTTCAAGATGAAGTGACGTTTCCCATAAGAAGTATGTAATCTATGTACAAGAACAAAGAATGATAATTCTTCTTCTTTTCCTTTCCATTTTCTTGTAGTTATGGGCTAGTTTTAGTTGTTTTCATGGGCTGGATGTCTGAGCCTTGGCCTACGGTTCCCATTTTGTTAATTAAAAATAATCCAATAAAAGTTGAATTGGCTATTTATCACTCAAAAACTTATAAGATAATTATAAAGTATACAGTATATCATAATAAACAAAATGGTCATATTGAATTTGATGTTCAATTCATTAGTTCAATTTAAGTTGTACATCAACATGAATAAAAAAAAGATAACATTGTAATTAAATATTTGACTAAAATGTCTTGTTACAAGGTTAAATGGTTAGAAAACAAGTGATGAAGGGCTCACTCATAATATGGAAAATTAACTAGGCCGTAGAAAGGCGTTTGCATTGTTCTCATATCAACATCGCTATTTTTATGATTTTCTCTTCACATATATATATATAAAATTTGTGGGAGGATAGAAGAAAACTCCTCTTTTGAAAGAGTACTAAAAAAACTCCTTTTTTTTCTTAAAAATTTATAATTTATTTATATATTATAATTTAAAAAAATTTACACTATAGAATTAAGAATTTTATTATCATTAACATAATATTGAAAAAAAATTAAATAAATTACGTCGTATGTTTTTCAACACTATCATATGCAACATTAATGACAGTGCTCCATTGACATGCAGTGCAAAAACTATATATGTAGTATATATTATATGATATAAATGTTTTTTGATTTTTATAATAAAAAGAGTTTTCATATTAACCTTATCTTATATATTTGATCTTTTAGTCCAATTGGTTGAAATGAGATATTAAAAGACATTAAAAATAAGAGTTTATGGGTTCAAGTATCAAATGTGATGAAAAAAATGAAGGGCCAGGTTGGGTCAGTGGATTTTCTCACATATGGTGGGTTTCCTCCTGATGGTGGTTTTCGGAGTCTTGTACTCTAGAAATGGAGATGATCAGGTAGAGACATTGGCCCGTTAGTGATTCAAATTTGTCATTAAAAAAATCAATCGGGCTATGACCAAGTCAAAACCTCTTACCCACTGACTAGGTCAAAGGTTTTTGCAGGCACGTTTGATTTCGCTAAAAAACCATTTGAATCGGTCAGTGACGTCTGACCCGTGCCCTTTTTCTCCCCTGACTCGGTCCTCCTCAAGAAAACCTCCTGACTCGATTAGCTCCAAAAATCAAACAGGCCGTTACTCTTAATAAGATGCAATGAACTTTCTTCTTCTTCTCTCTCTATTAATTTGCATTATGAGAAAGACTTTTATTTTACAGTTAGATCTTACCATAAGATAAAATTATTGTTTTCTAATTACGATTTTGTCTTGATTCTCTTTTAAACACGTGTAATTTTTATACTTTTAGAGTTTTCGAACCTTTCTAATTCAAATCATGTGTATCACTTTTAGATTATTCTAAATTTAGGTAGTGCTTCAAAATGTTTAATCGGATAAGACAAATGTTACAAGAACGTTTATGAATTCTTATATAACTAAAACTTTACCACAAGATCTAATGAGAACTCTCTATTTAAAACGAGACTATGAGAGCAAACTTTTTTCTACATAAAAATAAGGTAAGAAGCAACTTTATCCATTTAGAATGTACACCTAAATACCTAATGAATAGTTTGATTCATATTGATCCAATGTGGTAAGATGATGAAGAACACTGAAGACTGATGTCTACTAAAAAAGAAAGGGAAGTAAATAGTGAAGACTATAAAACGATTTTAGATGACATTGTCCATAGACAAGCCATTCTAAAGTCATGTCACTATGGTATTTCCTACTACAGGTAAATATATCACTTTTCTTCTGAGGCAGAACAATGTGTAGCAACTCTTCCATATATAGTAACCATCCAAGCCGTTTTTCTACTACTTTGTTGGTATTAATATTAAGAGAAGCTGGGTGGGTCTTAATTTGTCAAGGAGGTGGCTTCGCCTATAAGGACAATTAGAGTTGACGGTACAGTAAGAAGAGTAGGAGCAGCTACGCCTCTACCTATAGAGTTAGAGCATTCATGAAAGGTTCTCTATTTTCATCCCTATAATTTATACTTTTATTATTATTTTTTTCTTTCTTTCACTCACAACCACAATTAAATAATACATTTATCATTAACTTTTCTCTATCTTTCAATCACAATCAAACCCCATATTTTAGCAAATCATCAGTTTTTTTGTTAAATATGCAGATTTGCTAAACCCTTCTCTCTCCTTTACTCACAACCAAACCTTAAATTTAGGGTTTACACTCACATTTTCTTTAAAAAACTTGCCGTGAATACTCTTAAGAGGGATGGAGCCCCAGAAGAAGTAAGGCTAGTTGATTTCTAAGATTTTAGTAGCTCAAATAAGGTTCCCAGGATTGGAGTGGGTCTATTAGCACATAGACATACCTGGTAGAAAAATCCCTACGACATCCTTAAGTGGTTCAAAGATTTCTTTAAGGGTACTCTTGGTTCGATGTCATTTTTCTATTCTACGAGAACCCTTCTTTTTTATTAGGTTGTAACGTAAATAGTTCGTGATAAGGCTCAAGTAGATAGTATTGATTAATTTCTCGAGAGCAACAATCTAGGGATAATGCCAATTAATAAACTAGAACAAAGAACTCACACTTTCTTTATATTAATTAGAGTGGTGAGCTTGTTGTAGTTAGCCCGAACCTAAAGGGAAAACCTTTCTCTGCTTGTTATCTATTCTTTCAATTCTCGTCCACTCATGGGGTCTTTCCTCATTTTTTTAAAATACGAAAGGCCGGTGCCCCGCTGACCTTTTATTGAGAGCAAGCTCTAACTATCAGTTCTTACTCAATTCAAGAGCTAAAATGAAGCACTGATTTCATTCTAATGTTAACAAGTCGAGCTCTATAAAGTTGAAGTTTTAAGGCTCTATTATCAAGACAATTGTTTTTTTTGAACAACCGATTATATTAGCACCAAGGAGGCCCCTCTAGCAAGATGCTAGAGGAGACAAAACCCCAAAAGCCCCGAAGGGTTACATGAAACAACAATTATCCCAGTCTATACTTACATTTGAATTACAACGGTTATTAAACCAAACTTTACACCAAACCTTAATATCCGTGAACACCTTGTTTATATTGGGTTGAGCTCCTTGGAAAACAGCGGCATTCCTTTCCTTCCATATGCACCAAAAACACGTGAGAATAACTCCATGAACAAAAGCCTTCTTCCTTTCGGCAATAGACTTATCCACGTACAAGTTTAAAAGGTCCTCAATGGAGAAAGCGATGATGGGAGGCAACTTGCACCAAGCCCCAATTTTTTGCCATATCATAGTGGCGAAAACGCAGCGAGTGAAGAGATGGGAGGCAGATTCATCTCCCTCATTACATAAGCGACAAACCTGGGAGGGAATGGGAATATTACGCTTGGAAAGGTCATTAAAGGTGGCATTGCGGTTCCGATTGGCTCTCCAAACTAGAAGGTTAACTTTGTTGGGAACCAACCTATTCCAATACAACTTGAATGCTTGTAACGCAGCAGGCCTGTGACATATAAGTTTTCGGACAAATTTGGTGGAAAAAGAGTCCCAAGATACGTCCCTCCAAACCCAGTTATCAACCGATTCGACAATAAATTTTTCCATTCCAAGACTGCATCTGGACAGCCCTTCATTAACAGCAACAATGGATTTCCAGACCCCCGTTAGAGACTTTTTGCAAGGGAAAAAACAAGCCCGCCCCCTAACATCATGTAGACTAGAAATAACCTTTCGCCACAGCCTATTATCCTCAACTTTAAAGCGCCACAGCCATTTGTAAATGAAGCTTTGGTTAATATCAACAAGTCTAGATAATCCAAGGCCACCCTCAGCTTTAGGCAAACAAACGTATTCCCTTTTAACCCAATGAATTTGTTTTTTATCACCCGACCCACCCCAAATGAAATTAAATCTAATTCTTTCCAAAATTTTAATAACTTTCTTTGGGGTCTTGTACAAAGAAAAATAATAGGTCGGTAAACTATCCATGACACTTTTGATTAGAGTCAACCGACCCCCCAACGAAAGGTGCTTAGCTTTCCAACGTGACAACCTTCTTTCGAACGTATCCACCACACTTTGCCAATCAGAATCATAAATATCTACCTCAATCAGAATCATAAATATGGTTTATTACTCTTCAAAATGTTACATATATAATTTTATAAAACTTTAATATAAATATCTCACGGCACTAGGGTTCATCTAAGACCATCTGTATAGCGCGGAGATACCGTTACGTACGCATGGCCTAATAACTCACCGAGTCAGTTGTATCCATTATGTTCATCTTGTAATCTATATAATACCTTTTTGGTAAGATAGTATTTCATATTAACGTTTCAAAAAGCTAGATGATTATGTAATAGATATATAATATTGAGATAATAATAAGTGGGGACAAATGACAAAAAAAGAATCATGCATGATGAATTTAGAGGGGCCACCCTTCGGGAGGAACAATGTTGCATGTCAACGAAGGGATATCACAAAGTGACAGAAATCCTTAATGAAGAGAATGACAAATGTTTTATATGTCGGTCCTCTATCGCAAACCACATTCATCCAATCCTCTCCTCTTGTGCGTCCTACCATAACCAAATTAACCACTCATTTATATATATTTTTCTTCAAAAAATCGTATTTTGAGAAACTTTTTGATTTCGATACCGGAAAGTCTTTCATTTCAATCATATCTGTTTTTTTTTAATATGGTTGCTAGCTTGGAGACGGAAACAGTGGACCATTATTCCTTCATCGCCCGCAATCGAAGAAGATTTGAAACGAGTGGTGTGGATGAAATTAAGGTGCATTGCTGCTACAAAGGAGGTAAGCTGTTGAGTGGGCAAATTGCTATACCCTTTCATCCTAAAAAGCAATTGTGAAACTATGGTTCGCTCTACTCGAGTATATGATATATGTTTTGTGGAAAGCAAGGAACGGTGTGGTTTTCAGCAAACTTAAGTTGCTTGCTTAACTGAAAAATTGTTGATGAGATGAAACTAATGTTGTTTATATGGATTGGTTTCCAAATGGTGTTCATCTTCACTTAGACATTGTGGATGTCATGTTATCTATTTTCCTAGGCTTGAGGTCTAGCTGAGACTTTATTTAGGGAAATAACTGAAATTAACTTGTTGATTGAAGAATTAAATTATCTCCGGGTAGAATTGGATCAAACCCAACTCGAATCAAAATACAGAGAATGAAAAAATGAAATGAAAGAGGGAACACACAAAGTTTATGACTTAGAACGGATCGTTTTTACTGAGAGAAATACGCTCAAGAACACATATATAGTTAAAACTTAAAAGTATGAGAATGTCACAGATCCATCTTCTTGTGCCGATCAACCCTCTTCTATTTATAGGCTTCCTGCGCTGCATATGTCCTGCTTTCTCCAGATCAGGAGCATATGCGTTCCTATCCACATCCGTTCGATCTGGTCCCTGGTTCTGAGATCCAAATGTGTACCTATACTTTCTGTAAACTCATATACACCGCATATGTCAGATACTAACACATTCGATACACATTATGTAAAATACCTAGTATCATCATTGACGCATGTTTTTTGTTAACTAAATAGCCTTTGGCTTTTAGCCTTCATCATAATAGCATAATGCCGGCCACCTAGAAAAGCCTACTAGGAAGGCACCCTCCAAGCCTACACAACAATCATTAGGGAACTTTAAAAATAAAAAAAGAAAAAAGGCTAAGAAAGCACCTTGTAACCAGCGGCAAGCTCCTAAATTCCAAACCAAAGACGCCGATCGAGACCCCAACATGAAAAAACAGAGACCTTAGTCGTAACCTATACATTAAAGACGTCTTTACACCCCGTCACACATACATTATTATATTGATCAATACTCATTTTGGCTAACTTAACAATCAACACATAAGTAATCGTACGTTAAGATCCAAATCAAAACCTAATTTTTTTTTAAAAGAACGTCTTGATCTATTTCCCACATGTCTCATGAGTTAATGCTGTTTGATTATCGAAGAGCTACTTACACTTTAAATGTTTTGGACATGTATAAATCATGGCATTTAAAAATACAAGTAATATATTCATGCACCTTTCAAAAATAATCCAGAAACGATGATATTTATATTATAAATTAAAATTATACATATAATTAAACTAGGGTAGTTTGCTCATATATGTGAAAGGATATGTTTTCTATTTAGAAGCAAGCCATGTGTTCTGTCGCCCTCTGTCATACGGCGCTGTATAGACGACGAAGCTCGCTAGCTAGCGACACTTTCATTTCATTGGTTTTATCTGCTCCTGCTCTTACTAATTAATTAAGAAGATAACGTACACATATATATATAAATATATTATATTCAAACTAGCTAGCTAGCTAGCTTGTGTGTGTAAATGTGTGGGGGCTAATTTGGCTGTGTTAGACGTACGTATTATTGACGACTCGAGCTGAGGGTGGGGCGTAAGTAAGCTTATATCATATGCCAACGATTTATCGACAGTACAATTGAATGATTTAAATCCACTCTTTAGTCTTTACCTTATCATCATCATATATCACAGATAACTTCAATTCCTCTCTAGCTAGCTAGCAATTTCTTTTTCGTTTTCATACTCACGAATTATTTTCCCTTGTTTTATATACTTTTAGATATTTTGTTTGTATGGTACTTCTAGTGATGTCGATTGTGTCAAAAAAAAAAGAAAATAATAACAAATTTCTTAGACTTCGTCGGTGGAGAGGAGGAAACGATATATTTTGCTAGAGTACAGGTCAGAACGAGTCGGTTAAACATAAGGAAAAATTAGACAAAATATAGATGGATTTTTTTTAACAGCTGATATATTTCACCAAGGGGCCCAACTAGTCGGAGGCTAACAAAGGCAAAACCCCCAAAACACACCGAGTTACATATATGTACAATTATCCCAATCTATACTAAGGTTCGGATTACAGCCGGTTGTTAAACCAAATCCTACACCACGATTTAATATCACTAAGCACCTTAGATAAATTAGGACGAGCCCCTTGGAAGACAAAGGCGTTTCTTCCTTTCCAAATGCACCAAAAGGAAGTAAGAATGATCCCGTGAAGAACGTCATTCTTGTTGGAGTCGACACCTTGATGGAGCTTGAGGAAATCTTCAACGGAGAAGGCGATGATGGGAGGTATACCTTGCACCAGGATTCAATCCATTGCCATATGACAGCCGCAAAAAAATAGCCTGTGAAAATATGGGATGCAGTTTCAACACCCTCATTACATAGCATTGATGTTAGTCCAATATGTCGTCGTTATAATTATTAATTTGTCACTTTTATTTATGATAGCGGTTGGATTGCATTGCATTTACACGGGTTTTGTGTTTGAGTTACTAGGGGCTAAATGTATGAAATCTGAGCTTTTAAGAGAGAAGCTGAAGCTGATCGGTGCAGAGTTCGAGAAAGTTCGTGAACCGGGAATGATAAAGACTTAGAAGAAAATTGAAGAAGTTCGTGAGATTTAAATCAGGGCGGTACGCCCAGAAGAGAAGAATACAGGGCGGTACGCCCTAAACATTAGGGGCGCAGCCGGAAGAATTGATCCGGGCGGTACGCACAGGATTGCATCACCTGGGGCGGTACGCCCCAAATTGGCCGACAGAAGAAAAATTAGGGTTTAGTATTTAAACTTGTTCTTTAAGTTTTTAGAAAAGAATCTATTGTTCCAGACGACCAGAGGTTAGGATTTTGCGAATTTCACTTGTTCTTTGGAGTTTTTGTGAGCAATTAATCATTCGGTACATTCTTTTAATGCAATCTTTAACTTTAATCATGTTTGTTTCATTAGCCATGTCCGGCTAATCCACCACTAACCGCTTTGTGGTGATTGGTTGGTGGATTCGTTCTATGACTAACCTATTACTAAACTAGTTACCCGCATGCTAAACTGTTTAACCTAACTAGTAATCTAGGGTTTTAGTGGTCCCCTGTTTATCGATCCAGCACTTTCTTGCGGCAGGACTAATCAGCCCATTAGGAATTTAGGTTATTAGGTCAGGGAGGCAATTGGGGGGCATGTCTATGTGTCGCTAGGAAGTAATTAGGTTTGTTTAGATCGGTAGCCAACCAGGATCCAGAAGTGGTTAGATTTGTCTCATCTGATAGTTCAATCAATCTTTAGGTTAAAGTTAGTTATTTGGTAGTTAATTCACCTCAATCAAATCAAAACAGCTAAGTGGCAACCCTAGGTAATTTTAGGTTAATTAGTCAATTTAGTTAAGTACTTAGTCAACTAGTTAAGATCCACATATTCCCTAGGTTCGATAACCCTTACTTCACTACTACATAATCAATCTAAGTTGGGGATTTGAAACGGCCTGACAAACCGTTATCAAATTGGCGCCGTTGCCGGGGAATTAGTGCGCTTTTTGATTAGTTGATTTTTGCTTAATTTGCATTTTTATTTAATTTTTTTCAAAAAAATTCAAAAAACCCAAAAATAGTGTTTTTATTCCAGTAATTATTTTCTGCATCTAAAAAAAAAAAAAAAAAAAAAATTTAAATTAATTTTTGTCGATTTCCAGATCGGGGCGGTACGCCCAGAGTTTCCAACATCTGGGCGGTACGCCTCTGGCCATTTTTCACAGAAAGTTTTCAACTTTTTGACCATCCAAGTTTCGATTTTTCTTGTTCTATTGCATCATTTACAACCCCTGGAACAGTGCTACGTAATTGGTTTGCTCTTTTGTGACCGATTTGCAGGTTTTAGGTGATTGTGCATGCATACGCGGCATTCCCGCAAGACCTCACCGTTGATTTACAATCCGGAAATTGAGAGAACAGCTCGGCAGAACCGAGCAGAACAGAGAAACAGAAGAGACATGGAGGGCCAGAATCCCAACCCCGACCCGAATATCAACCTCAACCCAAACCAAAATCCCGATCAAAACCCCAACCCAAATGCAAACCCCCCCCCCCCCCCACATCAATACCAACCACAAAACCAACCCCAGAATGAGCCAGTAAACCCCGCCATGCCACAAGCTCAAGACCCAAACATCCCTCCAGAACAAATCCCACCATTTCGGGTGCACGGGCACAATTCTTTACCATCCCTTTCCCCTAAATCTTCATTCCATGAAGAGGAAGGTTACCACTACCATGCTAGACAGCCAAGTCCACCTCGCCAACAACAACCACCTTTATTCCGCCGAGCCCCACCACAACAACCTCCACCACCACAAAACCCACCCCGCTTCCGACAAAATCCCGTGTACGAAGGCCAAGATTGGCAAGGACAAGAGGGTCCGTGGGGGCAAGACTGGTATGACCCAAATGAAGATGACGACGGATATGGGTATAGAGAGGAACCACCGGTTGATATTCCAAGGAACAGAGCACGAGCTCCACAGGCAAATGTTGCCCCACAAGGAAGAAGAGCTTCCCCCCCAAGAGGAGTTCCACAATTCAACCATGGGGGAGCTCGTCTTCAAATGGAAGGAGGAGTCCCACGATTGGTAGAAAACCCACCGGTTCAGGGAGTGGCTAGCCATTTCAAGCCAATAGTGGTCCCAAGTGCATCACCAGTCGTCACACCAATCGGGGACAATAGAAGAGCATTTGAAGTCCGTCCGCAATATTTGAGCCATTTGCCGGAGTTTTATGGGAAAAGATCCGAAGAGCCATATCATCATATTCATAGCTTTGAGTCCGCTTGCATACCGATTGGAGCCACGGGGTTCACACAAAACGATGTCAAGCTAATGCTTTTCTCATACACCCTCAAAGATCGAGCACGAAGATGGTTCGAGAGTCTCACACCCAATAGCATCTATACTTGGGTGCAATTGCAAGAAGCTTTCCTTGAAGAATACTATCCGATGAGCAAAACCAGTGAGGTCAAGGAAGAGATCCGATCCTTCCAACAACATAGCGGAGAACCATTTCACGAGGCCTTCACTCGGTTCAAGGAAATGTTGCGTAAGTGCCCACATCATCGAATTGACACATGGGATCTCATCAAAGCATTCTATGATGGTCTCCTACCTGAGGATATTCGAGATTTGAACTCCATCAGCAATGGCACCTTTTTGACCAACACGGAAGAGGTAGATTGGGGGCACATGGAAAGACTTAGTGCCACCTCCAAGCGACTAGCTCAAAATGGAAGACGATCGAGATCCACCTCGGTCAAATCGGTCGACTATGAGGCGGAGGAAAGGATAGAGAAGCTACGTCAACAGAACCTCCTTTTGGAGAAGCAGGTAGCGAGCATGAAATTGGGGGGAGTACCCGACGAGGTGAAGGTAAGTGCACAAATTCCGGTGTGCACTATTTGTGGCGAGTTGGGACATGCAGCTGGTTCTTGTTCGAGTGGGATGCAGCAGAGTGAGGATGTCAACTATGTGCAAGGGGCCATGAACTCCAACACCTACCATCCTAACCTTCGCAATCATCCAAATTTCAGGTATGGTGATGCTAACAACCAGTTAAATCCTAACTTTCAAAGTTCTAATGTGCAGGGTGGAGCTCAGACGCAGTATCAAAGCCGGCCATCAGGGTACAACCAAGGGGGCTACCAACGGAACACCTACACTCAAGGTGGAAATCCGCCCCAAAGGGGCTACCAACAAGCTCAACCGGCATCAGATGACGGGATGCAAGCTCAGTTTGCCGCCATGATGGCGAAAATGGATTCAATTGCGGATAAAGTTAATGGGTTTGAACGGAGGTTCGAGGTCAATGAGAAAACCATGGCAGCTGTTCAGAAACAATTGGGCCAATTGGCGGCCGAGTCATCAAAGCGGGATCCGGGAAAATTGCCCAGCGACACCACCATCAACCCACAACATCAACAGAATCAACCTTCCAGCTCGAAGAATACGAGACACGTGCCAATCAACAAGATCACAACCTTGCGCTCAGGTAAGTCTGTAGATAATAAGGTGGGGACACCTCCACCGCAAGTTGATGGGGTGGTGGAGGATTGGGTAAGTGATAATGAAAGTGAGCCGGAAACCGACCAAACAACCCCAAAATCTGTTGAAACTGAGTCTAGTAACCCTAGGAACATAAAGAAAGTAACTTTTAATGAATCAAATAATAGGGTGATAGATAATGAGGTGGTTGAACATAAAAAGTCGGTCCCTTTTCCACAAGCCTTAATTGATCCTAATAAGAAAACAACATCTAAACGGGGCCCACAACAAGATGAGATGTGGGACATTTTTAAACAAGTAAAAATCAATCTACCCCTTTTAGATGCAATTAGGCAAATTCCGGCTTACGCAAAGTACTTGAAAGATATGTGCACTCAAAAGCGGAATTATAAGATTCCGAAACAGCTTGATGCAAATGCAGATGTGAGTGCCATAATTTCAGGCATTTTGCCCAAGAAACTCCAAGATCCGGGGGCACCAATTATTTCAATTCAAGTTGGTGACTTTCAGATGACCCGCGCCCTTTTGGATCTTGGAGCGAGTGTGAGTATTTTACCGGGGAGCTTGTACGATCAATACGATTTTGGACCTTTGAAAAAGGCCGACACTACGGTGATTTTGGCCGATTTGACCCCTAAGCTTCCCCGGGGAATTCTATCGGATGTTATTGTTAAAGTTAATGAATTTTTCTATCCGGTAGATTTCTTGGTTCTTGATTACGTGTCAGTTGAAAAAACCGCTCAACCAACGGTAATTTTGGGTCGACCTTTTCTAGCTACTAGTCATTCTCAAATTGATTGTAGGTCGGGTACCGTTGATATGACTTTTGGGAACCGCAAAATGCGGTTAAGTGTTTTTGGTAATGTGACTAACCCTCGGGACGACGATGAATGCTTTCGGGCTGAAATTGTTGATGGTCTTAAGCCTCCAATTTTTCCTGTTAATGAGGAGGATGGGACCCCCGAGGAATTTGCTTTGTTTGGCAGGGGTTATGCAGGTATGATCAAGGAGATGGAAGCAGAGGATGAGAGCCACGAGTTGATGGCATTGAGAGACCAAAGACCACCATGGTCTATTCAAGTGGAGAGCTTACCGGAGCATATCGACTCACAATTGAAGCCTTCACTCGAATCACCACCTTCACTTGAACTTAAAGAACTTCCTAAACATTTGAAGTATAATTTTGTTGGTGAGAATAACACGCTTCCGGTTATTGTTTCTGCAGGTTTAACTAAGGAGCAGGAGGAAGAGTTGATGAAGGTGTTAGTGAAGCATCGGGCGGCTATTGGATGGACCATTGCAGACTTGAAGGGAATCAGTCCATCCATAGTCATGCACAAGATCATTACCGAGGAAGGAGCAAAGCCCGCTAGAGATGCACAAAGGAGGCTTAACCCAAACATGCGAGAGGTAGTCAAGAAGGAGGTACTCAAATGGCTTGATGCAGGTATTATCTATCCTATCTCCGATAGCACATGGGTAAGTCCAACTCAAACCGTTCCTAAAAAAGCTGGAATTCAAATAGTTAGGAACGAGAAGGGTGAGGAAATAGCCACCCGACCGGTAACCGGGTGGCGAATTTGCATTGATTATAGGAAGTTGAATTCTGCAACGTCCAAAGACCATTTTCCTCTACCCTTCATTGACCAAATAATTGAGAAGTTGTCCGGTCAAAAGTTATACTGTTTTCTAGACGGTTACTCGGGGTACAACCAAATTGCCATTCACCCCGATGACCAACAAAAGACCACTTTTACTTGTCCTTATGGCACCTTTGCTTTCCGAAGGATGCCATTCGGTTTGTGTAATGCCCCGGCCACTTTTCAAAGATGTATGATGGCTATTTTTTCTGATATGATCGGGGATTCACTTGAAATTTTCATGGACGACTTTCTCAATTTTTGGTACATCGTTTGAGTCTTGTTTGAACCAATTAACACGAGTTTTAGAACGTTGCATAGAAACCAATCTAGTGTTAAGTTGGGAGAAGAGCCATTTTATGGTTCAAGAGGGGATTGTGTTGGGACACGTGGTGTCGAGTCGTGGGATTGAGGTTGATAGGGCAAAAATCAAAGTAATTTCAACTTTGCCTCCTCCCACGAATGTTAAGGGCATTAGAGCATTTTTAGGTCATGCCGGTTTTTATAGGAGGTTCATTAAAGATTTTAGCAAAATTACCAAACCTCTTTGCAAACTGTTGTTAAAAGATGAAGTTTTTGATTTTAATGATGAGTGTCTAATTTCTTTTAACACTTTGAAAAATAAATTAATTGAGGCACCAGTTTTGCAAGCACCTGATTGGTCGATACCTTTTGAAATTATGTGTGATGCCTCAGATTTTGCTGTTGGGGCGGTTTTGGGTCAAAGGGTAGATAAAAAACCGGTTGTGATTTATTATGCAAGTAAGACTTTAGATGGGGCTCAATTGAATTATACTACCACTGAAAAAGAATTACTTGCAGTTGTGTTTGCTCTTGATAAGTTCAGGTCATACATCTGGGGAAGCAAAGTGATAGTGTATTCGGACCACAGTGCGGTCCGGTACTTGATGGAGAAGAAGGATGCCAAGCCGAGGCTCATTCGGTGGATCCTTTTGTTGCAGGAATTCAATCTGGAGATTAGAGACAAGAAGGGTAGTGAAAATGTGGTGGCGGACCATTTGTCCCGATTGCCCCACATTGAAGAAGACGAAGATGAATGGAGCATCAATGAGATGTTTCCGGATGAACATTTGTTAAGTGTTTCTAATTTACCTTGGTATGCTAATATTGTCAATTATTTGGATGCAGGTACAATTCCGGAACATTGGCCAAGGAGAAAGAAGTTGCATTTGAAGTCTCAAGCACAGAAATACATATGGGATGAGCCGGATTTGTTCAAGGTAGGACCGGATCAAGTGATCCGGAGGTGCATACCAGAGTCGGAGGTACAAGCAGTGTTGGAACTGGTTCACGCATCGGCATGTGGAGGTCACTTTAGTGGACACAAGACGGGTCACCGGGTTCTTTCATCCGGTTTGTTTTGGCCCACACTTTTCAGGGATGCGTTTGAGTTTGTGAAGCATTGCACGAGATGTCAGCAGATGGGAAGCATCACAAAGCGTGATGAAATGCCTTTGCAACCAATTTTGGTTGTAGAGATTTTTGATGTTTGGGGCATAGATTTTATGGGCCCTTTCCCTAACTCTAATGGTTTTCTTTACATTCTAGTAGCGGTAGATTATGTGTCCAAATGGATAGAAGCCGTAGCTACTAAGACCAACGACCATAGTGTAGTTTGCAAATTTGTCCAACAAAATATTTTTTCTAGGTTTGGAATCCCTCGTGTGATCATAAGTGATGGGGGGTCCCATTTCAAGAACTTTAAATTTGGCAAACTACTCAAGAAGTATGGCATAGACCACCGAATTGCAACCCCATATCATCCGCAAACAAGCGGTCAAGTGGAGGTTTCCAATCGGCAAATCAAAGAAATTTTACAGAAAACTGTGCGAATCGACCGCAAGGATTGGTCTTCCAAATTAAATGACGCCTTGTGGGCGTATCGCACTGCTTTTAAAACGCCTATTGGAACCACTCCCTATCGGTTGGTCTATGGGAAGGGATGTCATCTACCTGTTGAGTTAGCTCACAGAGCACTATGGGCTGTGAAAGAAGTTAACTTGGATTATGATGCTGCAGGTAGAGAAAGGAAGCTACAGCTGGGAGAATTGGAAGAGTTACGCGATGAGGCGTACGAGAGTGCCGATGCTTACAAGAATAAGATGAAGAAAGTGCATGATGCACGATTGAAGAAGATGGATTTCCAGGTAGGTCAAAAGGTTTGGTTATTTAACTCACGGTTGAAATTGTTTCCAGGTAAGCTGAAAAGCAAATGGACGGGGCCATTCCTCATCACAAGTGTGGGGGGGATATGGTAATTTCGAGATTGAAGACATGGATGACCACCTGAAGCAGGTAGTTAATGGGCATAGGTTGAAGCCGTATTTGGACTCGGCAGACATTCACGGGCAAGTTGACAAAGACGATTACTTCTTGGCGCCCGCTTCTGAAAGCCCTGAAACGTGAAAGGGAAGTACGGTCTGGCTGAAGACCTTAAAAACTTAGCGCTAACTGGGAGGCAACCCAGCGGTTTGTTTTTCGTTTCATTTTCGTGTGTTTTTCGTAGTTTTGTTAGATTTTACGTTTTGGTGTGTTTTTCAGGAAATCGGGAAGCTCAGGAGTGGATTTGTGCCATATACTGCATTCCAGGTAAGTGTTAGTCAAATTTTTGCAGTAAACATGCTCGGTGGTGTAAAATGAGTTGTTTTTCCAGAGATAGAAAATTTTTGAGGTCCCAAATTTTCAAAACTTTCTGCCAAAATAGGGCATGGGCGGTACGCCCAAGATGACCGTATCCTGGGCGGTACGCCTAAAAATTTTCTCGAAATTTGCAATTTTAAAAATCCGGGCGGTACGCCCTAACCCATCACACTTTGGGCGGTACGCCCGAATTTTAAACGAGAAAAAAAAATATATATATATCAAAACCAGCGGTGGTCGGTTGTTATCCACAACCCACCGCCACCGCTCGTTTTTCTCGATCAGCCACTACCAACCACGTCACCGTCGCTGCCAGACCACCGCCGAGCACCACCGTGTAGTTCCCAAGCCATATTCCGAGCTTTCAGGTTCCGATTTTAGTTTCTTTTCCGTTTAACTTTGCGTAGTTGTGATTGATTTATGTTTAGTTTAGTTTTATGTTAGTTTTGTTAATTAGAACCGGTATTGAACCGATTGGAAGTGAGATAATGAGGTTGATCGAGCGTGTGGTTAGTTTAGGTGGATCGGTGTAAACCGACTTCATTTTTCTTACGCACCGAATTGGGCGGCGTACCGCCTCTATCGCCAACATTTAGGGCGGTACGCCCAAAATTGAAATTAGGGTTTCCGTAATAGAATTGGGCGGCGTACCGCCCCAACTGCATCATTTTTGGGCGGTACGCCCAGGATGGATTTTCACAGAATTTTTCAAAAATTTTCAAAAAATCCCAATTTTTGTCGTTTTTGATTTTTAGTTTTAAATTTTGTTTTCTTTTTTGTTTAATTTTGTTTTTCTTTATAAAATTTTTGAAAAAAAACCAAAAAAATTAAAAAATCGAAAAAACCAAAAATAGTTGGCGAATGTGACAATCAATTGCAGGAAGGCCCGGTTTTACATGATTATTGTTATTTTGTGCTAACTTGTTGATTTCAGGATGTCACACCCACAGGGGTCCAGTTCTGGGACCCGCGGTCCCAAGAGGAGGCGTCGTGGTGATCCTGATGCACCGGTTCCGGTCCCCCCATTCAGACGGAGGGTTATAGGCTACTGGGGGCCGGAGATTCTACCTGAGGCGGATATTCCAGCACCGCCGATCGCGAGGAGGAACCATCAGCATCACTCGTTGCTGAAATTCGAGCATGGGTCGAACGAAGAGAGGCAGATGAGGAGGTTCGTCGTGATGCCACTGTTACATCACCGTACGATCGATTGGGGGCTGATTGCACAGTTAGGACAGCTTGAGAGGATCAGGGGTTTAGTGACTGAGAGATGGAGGAGGGCGTTGACCCCGAACGACCATCAGTACTTGGAGCTTACTGTGGAGTTCTTATCTACTTTCCAGGTGGGTCCTGGGAAGTTTGGCGACGGGAACGCCCTGACATTCGCTTTAGGCCGTCGGACGCATCACATGAGTATTCCAGCGTTCGCGGTCTTGTCAGGGTTGTACACCCAGGAGGAGGCTGAGGCGCCAGAGTTTGCGGAGCTGCCGCGCGGGGTTTTCAGCCGAGCACACCCACAGGGGGTTACTGATTTGCAGCTCGCCGCGTTTTGGGATGAGATAGGCGCTGTTCCTTACTTGGACAGTGTGATTGAGTCGCAGATTAGGGATCCTGTTATTCGATATATTCATAGGATCGTCGCGTGTACTATTCTCGGTCGCCGCTCTGGCGTCGAGAAGTGCACGAAGTTGGATCTGGTGGTGCTGCGTTCGATTGTTGGAGGTCATGACCTCAACATTGCTGGGGTTTTGGTAGCGTCATTTGCACGGAGGAGGACATCGGGTACGGGCGTTCATTTGAGTATGGGGCCTTATGTGACGAGATTGGCTAGAGGGTTAGGAGTGTTTGATCAGGGTAGGTATTTGGAGACGCATCTGACCAGTGGGGCTGAGACGTCGCATTATGAGCTGGGTGATATGCGGTTGGCCAAGATGGTCACCGTGACTGATCCACCGCAGTGGGAGGCGGTGAGAGATAGAGTTGTTGTTGGTGATGAGGCTGCTAGGGCTGCGAGGCAGCATAGGATATTGCACCAGGTTGAGAGGCCGTTGAGGCAGAGACCGGAGAGGCCGCCGAGGGCCGATCAGGTCACGTTGGATATGGTTCAGGAGACGGTACTGGATTATGTGGATGTGAGATTTGAGAGGATAGAGCGGGCGATGCGCTGTATGATGACCCATCAGGGTATGGCTATCCCTGATTTCTTTCAGGAGCCCGAGGGTGATGCTGGAGGTGATGATGCTGATGCTGGTGGAGATGAGGGTGGTGATCCAGATGCTGGTCCTAGTGGAGATACTGGAGATGCTGGAGATGATGAGGAGGTGTAGGTGTTGATCATGCTGACTTCGCTACCATTGCCGATCGGTTTTGTTTCTTTACCCTTGTACTTTTTTTGGTTATTTTGTTTTTGCTAGATCATGGTCTGTATGATATTTTACTATATGATAACTGGGGGTACTGTACGGGGTAACCGGTTGGGTGGTTGTGATTTTATTTTTGATGTATATATAGTTGGTATGATGTGTTTATTTCTTGGTAGCACCATGATTGAGATGTGACATTCCATACATTACTTCTTCCATCCGATTTCTGGAATTCACGATCTACGCGAGAGGGTGTTGGACGACTTCTGAGGAGCTTTTCGCGATGTTATCAGGGGAGTGTGTTCCAACTTTTGCTTTTTATTTATTTATTTTTCTTCTTATTTATGCATTCTATTTTATCTTTATTTTTATTTTAATTTCACCGTTCGTGTCTGTATATTCGTCATGTGCGTGTTTCCTATCACATTGAGGGCAATGTCGATCTTAAGTGTGGGGAGGGAGACAGGACGTCAGTTTTTAGTAGTTTTTCAAATTTTCAAATGTTTGTTATTTTGAAAGAAAAAAAAAAAAAGTAAAAAACATCAAAAATCCAAAAAGATTTTGCAATTTTTGAGTCATTTGTAGTTTAAGTATTTGAGTCAAATCTGTTTTGGGAAAATTGCCAGTACATGGAAAATGATAGTACAATTGGGAGTCAATTTTCAGAATTAAAATTAAATAAAGAAAGGGAAAAGTGGTAAGAAAAGGAGAGAATGGAAAATATATCTAATTTGTGATGTGTCGGTAGGCCCAACTGATTTAGTAAAGCTTAATTATCCTTTGGTGTTTATTGTTGTATAAATATGTAAATAATTTAGCTTGCTAGTGGGTTCCCATTTTAGGAGTTAGAGTGAGGTTGAAACTGATGATTAGGAGGAAAAAGACCTTTTTAAATTAGAGACTTATATATCCTCAGAATAACCTGGCACGTTATGATCTTTTTGCGAAAGCAAATCCGAGAAATAACGGCGCCCCATCTTTCCATCTTTTGAGCATATTAGGTAATTAATTGGTTAATGAATTAGAGTGAAGGGACAGAATACTCACGTACGAACTCAAGGATAAGTATCCTCGTGAGTGAGTGCCTCTGATGATGTTCTCGGATCTCGCGGGCAGAACACTCACGTATGATTTCGGGGGTAAGACCTTGTGAAAGAATGCCTCTGATGATGTCCGTTGGTAAGTGATAGTTAAAATTAACCAATTATAAAAAAAAAAAAAAATAAAAAAAAAGAAAAAGAGAAAAAGAAAAGAAAAAAAAATTAGAAAAAATCAGTAGTCAAATAAATGCTCAACAACTTCATTCATCCATTTAAATCCATCATTCTTGGGATATATGAGTATCTGGTTTAACTAGGGTGGGGAAAATATAAATATTCTATCTGTATTACCCTTTACTTTGACCGAATTTGAGTTGGGATTAGACTAAGCTAGGACTTTCTGAATGTGGGACACATAAGCAGGTTGATACAATTGATTCGGTAAATTATATAAACACCTTGGGGGCTCAAAGGTCAGTGGTTGGGTTTAGTCGGATAGAAATACCGATGATTGCAATTAGTATATATGAATACATTTTGGAATGTGGAATGGAAAAAGGTTGATATTTTGAAATGTTAAAAGATTTTGAGTTGATTGTCCCGATTATGATTCCATGGCAGTTTTTCCGAGACGGAAAAAGTCAAGTGTGGGGATGTGATGTTAGTCCAATATGTCGTCGTTATAATTATTAATTTGTCACTTTTATTTATGATAGCGGTTGGATTGCATTGCATTTACACGGGTTTTGTGTTTGAGTTACTAGGGGCTAAATATATGAAATCTGAGCTTTTAAGAGAGAAGCTGAAGCTGATCGGTGCAGAGTTCGAGAAAGTTCGTGAACCGGGAATGATAAAGACTTAGAAGAAAATTGAAGAAGTTCCTGAGATTTAAATCAGGGCGGTACGCCCAGAAGAGAAGAATACAGGGCGGTACGCCCTAAACATTAGGGGCGCAGCCGGAAGAATTGATCCGGGCGGTACGCCCAGGATTGCATAACCTGGGGCGGTACGCCCCAAATTGGCCGACAGAAGAAAAATTAGGGTTTAGTATTTAAACTTGTTCTTTAAGTTTTTATAAAAGAATCTATTGTTCCAGACGACCAGAGGCTAGGATTTTGCGAATTTCACTTGTTCTTTGGAGTTTTTGTGAGCAATTAATCATTCGGTACATTCTTTTAATGCAATCTTTAACTTTAATCATGTTTGTTTCATTAGCCATGTCCGGCTAATCCACCACTAACCGCTTTTGGTGATTGGTTGGTGGATTCGTTCTATGACTAACCTATTATTAAACTAGTTACCCGCATGCTAAACTGTTTAACCTAACTAGTAATCTAGGGTTTTAGTGGTCCCCTGTTTATCGATCCAGCACTTTCTTGCGGCAGGACTAATCAGCCCATTAGGAATTTAGGTTATTAGGTCAGGGAGGCAATTGGGGGGCATGTCTATGTGTCGCTAGGAAGTAATTAGGTTTGTTTAGATCGGTAGCCAACCAGGATCCAGAAGTGGTTAGATTTGTCTCATTTGATAGTTCAATCAATTTTTAGGTTAAAGTTAGTTATTTGGTAGTTAATTCACCTCAATCAAATCAAAACAGCTAAGTGGCAACCCTAGGTAATTTTAGGTTAATTAGTCAATTTAGTTAAGTACTTAGTCAACTAGTTAAGATCCACATATTCCCTAGGTTCGATAACCCTTGCTTCACTACTACATAATCAATCTAAGTTGGGGATTTGAAACGGCCTGACAAACCGTTATCAAGCATGCAGGAGGTCGACGGAAGCGGGATATTCCGTTTAGATAGAGCACCAAAAGTGGCAATACGGTTTCTTTGAGCCCGCCAAACAAATAAGTTAACCTTATTAGGGACGAGCCAACTCCAATTTAGTTTAAACTCATGCGTAGAGGCTCGACTCTGAGTGATAGATTTCCGCACACCCTTTGTAGAAAAAGCGTCCGAAGAGTTGTCTCTCCATTCCCATCGGCCATTAACTTCAACGAGCGGATTTTTCATTCAAACATTTCGGCGTGAGAGATCATCGTTAACCTTAACAATGGATTTCCACACACTGAAACAACCCTCTTGCAAGGAATGAAAGGAGAACGAGCAGAAGAGAAGTGGATGCTGAGGACCACTTTCCTCAAGAGACTAGAAACCTCCAATTTAAAGCGCCAAACCCATTTACATATTAGACTTCGGTTGATATCTAAGAGTCTAGCCAACCCCAATCCGCCCTCGTCTTTAGGTAAACATACATCCTCACGTTTCACCCAATGAGTTTTCCTTTTATCCCCAGATCCACCCCATAGGAAATTGAACCGAATTCTCTACAAACTATTTAGCACCGTTTTTGACAGACTATATCTTAATAGACTTTCTAGTCAAAGATTATAAAACTATATTTATTTTCTTCCTTTTTCTCACGTGGTTCTCTAGTTTCTTCTTCCTCTTTACCCAGACAACCAAGAACATGTACCTTTTTCAAAAACCTGCAAGTCTAATAAAACTAATAACTTTACATCCCCACCAACATTTTCAACATCATACGGGCCTTAATAAAACAGATCTCAAGGGGCCTAACTTTTTTTGTTCCGATACTTCAAAATTTTACATTACATGGGCAATCTTGAGTGGGGGCCTCCCCCCCCCCCTCTGGCCGGCCACTTGTTAAATCCGTCTCTGGGTGGGGCCTCACCAACAGCCGAATTCATGTTCCATTCTACGACGGGGCTCGGTGCCCCACTACTACAAAAATACCCTTTCTTGACGCTTTTTGCGCGTCAAGAAAGGGGTCAGATGACGCGCAAAAAAGCGTCAAGGAAGGCAGGGTCAAGAAGCCTCTTGACGCGCAAAATGCGCGTCATCTGCTTCTTGACGCGCGAACAATGACACACCATTAATGACGCTCCTTTTATGACACTTTATATGCGCGTCAAGAAAATGTGTCGCCTGTAATTTAATAAAGTTTTTATTAAATATAATTTTGTTGTCGTCTATTTATGACGCTCATATTTGCGCGTCATCCATTTTATGACACTTTATGTGCGCGTCAAGAAAATATGTCACTTGTCATTTTATAAATGTGTCGTCTCTTTATGACGCGCATAATTGCGCGTCATGTTTGTTAATGTTTTTTTTTTAATATTTTTGCTGAAACTGCTGGTTTCCATTTTAAATGCTGTAGCCAAAAACTGCATTTCATAATCTGCTGGTTACCAAAATAGAATCTGCTGTATCCAAAAACTGCATTTCATAATATGCAAATACCATAATTCGGTTTCATCATGTTCATACAATCCGATCATAACGACAAAGATAATATGTTCTAAGTTTACACATAATATAATATTCGATCCCTAGATACTACGCCCTGAAAATGAAGTTGCATGCATAGCCCAACCATTCTGTCCGAATCTCATCAAAGTCCGCATCGGTGTATTGATTACTATCTCCACCAATCTGTGTGAACACATACAATAAAAGAGGCAAATATAAATGCACATACCATAAAAATTATCATCAAACATAAAGATAAAAAATTATGCAAAATTATAAAGAAAGCTTACATTGTCTTTCTCAAGTACTACAATTCCTTGCCGAACCACCTCTTTCATAAATTTCAAGACATAGTAACCACATTCCGTAAATCCTGGTTGAAGTGGACACTACAAAAAAAAATGTTTCTAACTTATTACACACTATCTAACAGTTGGTGAAATGCATAAATGCAGCATGTATGAAGCATGTACGCATGTATGTAGAAGGAATCAATATGAACAGAAGCTGGAGTTGTTACGGTTTCAGAAGCAGTAACTTACTTTTGTGTTCATATAAGATACATATATGTATATAACATGTTTGTATAATCAGTTTCATATAAGATACTTTTGTGTTCATATAAGATACTTGTATAATCAGTTTCATATACACATGTATGGACACTTGCATCATAATTTAAATAAGCAGATTTTCGCCAAGGTTTGACCATGATGCCGAATAATGATGCATGTAATTATGCCAGATTATAAACATCACATAAGTATGTTCTGATTTCACTTTATAAACATCTTATGATAAGCAACAGCAGCCTAAATTTTTATAAACAGTTTATGATAAGCAACAGCAGCCTAAAATTTATTTATGATCTCTAAACCTCCAGTTTATAATTGGGAATGGCAAGAACATGTATGATTTCAGTTTATAATGCACATTCACCCCATACATTCACTGACTTCATAATTTACCCTGCAGCCTAAATTTTTATAATAGCAACAACAGCCTAAATTTTTATAAACAGCAACAGAAATAAGCAGCAGCAGCCAGGCCAGCAGTTTCATAATTAAGCAACAGTTTCATAGTAACAGCAACAAGATTTACGAACAGCAACAAATTAAAACACTAAATTCTTAATATTTATATAATACAAACAGCAAGAGCATTATTAACAAATTAAAACAGATTAAATCAGCAGAAATCAACATTCATATAATAGCAAAAAGCTAGCAAGGGGGCTAAATTACAATGAACATCTATCTAATAAGAACAAGTAAAAGTTAAAAAAGAACGCGAAAAAATAAAGATTGTAGTAACATCAAAACGGGTTCCTAAGTTTTTCATTTATCGGATTTTCTACTTTCAACCCATTGTAGTCTAATTTGATTCCATAGAAGCAAACATACTATTGATCAGAATCTCATGAACTGTAATAAGATGCACTTTGACTTTCTTAAGTCAAACATACTCCTTTTCAGTTTAAGACTGATGAGTATTCCATAATAGCTGTTAGATAAAGAAGATAGCCAACTCAGCTCTATTACAAGTAATACAGATGTATAGAAAGTTTGGTACAAAATTTGTAACAAAATCCATATCATTTTTTATCTAAAAAGGTATGGTTTTGACTTCAAAAGACAAAACTTTTCTTGGCACATTTTTGGCACATTTGTGGTATTCGTCTTCCAACGAGAAGTCCCACAAGTTGGACATTCAGAAGCATCCTTATATTCATTCCAGAATAGAACACAATCATTTTCACACGCATGAAACTTCTCATATTCTAGACCTATTCCTTTTAGCATCTTCTTTGCCTCGTACATCGAGCTAGGGATTGTATTCTTTGCAGGTAAAACAGTCTTTAAGGCACGTAATAAAGCATCAAAACTAGTATCTGACCAGCCAAATTGACCCTTCAAGTGTTGAAATATCATCAATCCACTAAGTGCGTTATGCGTTGACCCTTCGTAAAGTGGCTTATCACATTCTTCAAGAAGTGATTTCAATGCATCAGGTTCTTTCTCCTCATAAGCAAAGGCATCATGTAACATTTCCTTTGTATAATCAAACTCGGGACGACTAGATTCATCAGGGCATCTAACTTCAACCATAGGAGGATCTTCTCCATGGAAAGACCAAACCGTGTATTTTTCATCGAAACCGTGGGCAAACAAATGATAGCTCACACTATCAATTGAGTGGTGCCACAGATTGTTACAATTTACACAAGGACAGCGTATTAAATCTGACTCTGGATTATTACTTTGCGCAAACTCTAAAAAGGCATTAACACCCTCATCATATGCTTTTGATAACCTATCTGATGACATCCATGATTTATCCATGACCTTAGCAAATCAATAACTACACAATGACAATAAACAAATATGTATCAACTATAGCTAAGGCCACAAAACAGCCCCAAAACAAATCATTTACTTTAGCAAATCATATACTAAAACATATTTATAGGTTAACACAATGTCACTAACTCACTATATTAACAGCAGCAGGCCAGCAAGTTATAAATTTATAATACAGCAGGTTATACTATAAAGAATAGCAGCCTAATACTAACAGTAACAGCAGCCTAATACTAACAGTAACAACAGCCTATACAAAAGGATTACTACTTTATACTTAAACAAAACAATGTATATTAGTTGACAGCTTAGTTACCACAGATAGGGTCAACTACACCAACTAGTTGACATCTTAGATGATGTCAAATATGTTACAAGAAAAGTAAAACTATATTTAAACCTTAATAGTTTGTAAAAGCATCTCAAGTTAGAAGGAAAATCTTGAAAGTTATAATCAAATTATCAACAGTTCAAAAGAGATATAATCACTAGGAACAATACATATGAGCAAATCAGGATAACACATGAAAATATTGAGGGTGACTTTAGAACAAATCAGGATAACACATGAAAATATAGAATATGAAGTGGGTACCTAATGAATCAACAAAGGATGCCTCCCAAGACCTAAGATATTACTTCAAATTGTGAGTCAAATTGCAATCTTCATGGAGAATCTGAGAAAAGTAGAAAAAGAGAAAATTAAAACATATATTAGAAATAGATGGATGATAATGATTATGATTGATGTTTGGAGATATTGGATTGAAAAGAAAATCAAAAACTGATTTAGATGACTATTTTTCGTATGCTAACACCTACGTTTACAACAGAATAAATAGAGCCACCCATTTCGAACAGTTTGTCTCAATACTAGCCAAATGAAATATAATATAATGGCAAAAATCTGCACAAACACTTATAAAATAAACGTTATAAGTTTTGGTTCATAAAAACAGGTTATGCACTTATACTCGATTGGTTGGAGAGTCCCTAATGGGTCATAGAAATGTGTAGCCAAATCCCATTATAAATGCTAACGGGTTTGCTTAACGGGTCAGCAGCTAATGTATGTGGCAAGTATAAAATACTAACAATTAACAGCAGCCTAATCATTATATGAACATCAGCAGATTATAAATTTATAATACAACAGGTTATGCACTTATACTATAAAGAACAGCAGCAACAAATACATATTAAGAACAGCAGCAGCAGATTCATATGGCTATAAAATTAAATTTGATGAACAAAGCACTCAAAGAGCTTGACCAATGAACCAAAGCACTAAAAAAACTTGACCATTATCTAATATTGTAAATTGAGTTAAGTTTGTATTTTGTCATGGTCCCCTTTTTAAACTTTTATTGTCTGGGACTATTTTTGTTAAATACAGAGACCTGCAACGTGAGGCCATGAACTTTAAGGTTATTCACCAAAGTTCTAATAAGCGAATGACAACTTAAAATACCATTTAAAGAATCGTACTCGTAACCCGCCAAAAAAAACCTGGTTAAACTAGCCAATATGCAGCATGTGCCTCTCAACAAATTTGATGTCTATGCCACTCAAAAGTCAGTAGTTTACTTGTATAAACTATATACTTAACACTTTCAAATTCGCATGGTAGCTTGACTTTTTTGGAACTCAAAACGTTGACCTTTAAAAACCAAATTCTTTGTCCTAGAAAAGTAAAACACTTTGGCTTTTCTTCAGCATGACTTAACAATTTATTGCAAATCCAAGAGTTTCAAAGTGGCAAGAGAGTTTGACCTTTTGAAACTTAAGACTTTGACATCTAAAACCATACTTCTCTATCTTTGCAATAAACATCTAAACAGAAGTAAACTTACCAGGCAATGCACCCAAATGGAATGTCAAACACTTGTAGCCTGTATTCCTGATGCACATAGAATGCATAATTAGGTTAGGAAATGAGCATGGAAAAACAGCCAAATGACAACCTTTATATGTATATTAAAACTAAAATGTATATAGAAAATTTAGCAAGTCATACAGCCCCTATACTCAGTTAATTTGGCAACATGAAAGGACTAAAAAGTACCAAAACCATACAAAAAACAGCAACAGGAATCACAACCTTATGATGACCCATTAAGGGTCTTTATTGGTGAAAGGACTAAAAAATACCAAAACCATACTCAGCTAATTGTCATCCATCTCCATTTGTTTCATACACATCTTAACACCAAAACCATACAAAAAACAGCAACAGGAATCGCAACATGAAAGGACTAAAAAATACCAAAACCATACTCAGCTAATTGTCATCCATCTCCATTTGTTTCATACACATCTTAACACCAAAACCATACAAAAAACAGCAACAGGAATCGCAACATGAAAGGACTAAAAAAATACCAAAACCATACTCAGCTAATTGTCATCCATCTCCATTTGTTTCATACACATCTTAACACCAACTTCAAAACCATACAAAAACAGCAACATACCATGAATAGAATAACTGAGTGAACAAAAACAACAACAGGAATCACATGACCATCACTTAAGAAACTCCCAAAAACAACAACAGGAATCACAACCTCAATCTATGGATAGAAGAATCAAGAACAAACCATGAATAGAATAACTGAGTGAACAAACTCATACCTGAAATCGAGCCCTAATTGCGACTGAACTGAGCCCTGACGAGTGGAACCGAGCCCTGACGAGTGGAACTGAGCACAGCACGAGCCCTAATTGTCGGTGGTCGGCGGTCGACGGTCGGAGGGACGAGTTTAGGGCAAAGTATCAGCGGTCACGGTCGCCGTGTTCTCGGGACGAGGTTTTGGGGAAAAACTTAAAAAAAAAACCCTAAGTGATAGCGGGCGATGTATATATCCGAGATATTTTATTTCGGGCGGGAAAAAATTAAAAGGCGACAGTTTTTTTTTACAGTTGACGCGCACCAAAATTACGTCCTCCGCGTTTTTAATTTTTTTTCAAATGACACAATTTTTATGACGCGCAAAAATGCGCGTCATCTACCCGTAGAATTTTGTAAAATAAGACAGGTTTTTTATGACGCTTCTTTTTGCGCGTCATAAATTATTGAGTGTCATTATTTGCGCGTCGAGAAATGGGCTTTTTCTAGTAGTGCCCGCAATCCATCCTACTGTGTCATCACCACATCAAGTGTAGCGGTGGCCTAGCGGTGTCCCCGTAGCCACGTCAGCTCCTCGCGGTGTTCGGTATAGGCATTGCAAATGTCCTAATGGCTTTTATCTTTATATATGATTTTAATGCGACTTAATAAGCGTTAATATGTCATTTTGTGTTGGATGAGGTTTGCTTTTTTAAGCCGTGAGTGTTCAAACTCTATATTATAAAAAAATGTTTGCTTTAAAAAAAATGAGCTAGTTGTTTTTGTTGGTAGTTAAAATAAATTTAAGTAAATCATTAAATATAGGGACAATAGTCGAAGATGATAATTGAGGAGTTCATACAAGAGAAAGAGATGGAAAAAGTAGTGAAGAAATAAAGAGAAAAGGGGACAATGAAACTAAACTTGAAAGAATCACGAGAATTTGAAGCAATCATCTTCCTACTCTAATAAATGATTACAATTGTTGACACATGTCAACACTAGATTCATTCTCACAAAATTTTTCCCTCCCAATCTACTCTCTAATTAATTTTTTTAGATTGTACAATTATATCCTATTTTATAATTAATCATAATATATTTGTATTTATTTATATTATGAAACTATGACAACCATATATTAATTTTTATCTTATTTTTATTATTATTTTTTTATAAATATTATTATTTTCATTTTAATAAATAGTAGGTTAGAAACCGTGTATTACACGGGTTTAACCGTTAACAAATATTTTTAGTGATTTAATTTAATATTTTTATTAATGGAATTATGTATAACATCTACTGTAAACCTGAATTTTTTTATAAAATTTATTTAAAATAATAATAATTATAGATAATTATTATAACGATTTGAAGGATTATATTACAATCGAGTTGAGGTAACTGACCACAGTAAGAGCAGACATTCTGGTTTTCACCTTCTTCCAATGAATTTATAAATTTAAAGACAAGCAACCACCAAAAAATGTATGGTTCATAAGGGGAGGGGGTATGGTAGTAGTGTGGCTTGATGGAGTAGTGTCCACCAACCAATGAAATGTTGACAACTCAAATTGGTGTTTTTAGTGTGGCTTGGAAGCCACACCACAAGGTATGGTAGTAGTGTGCCTTGGGTGGCTCCTCCATTTGAAATATCTCCGTTGGCACACAAAACAAGAAAAATAAACAAAGAAGTGGAGCGGCTTAGCAAGGCTCCGAAGAACCGCCCACAACCAAAAAACGGAGCCGCAAGGCTCGAACCGTGGCACACGGTATCGAAGCCCCAAGGAGCCACACGGTTCCAATTGGAGCCGGCCCTTGGAGCCGCTTCGATACCGCCTCCCCTAAGTGTAAATTAACATTGAAGGATTATATATTAGAAACACTCCTAGAGATCTCATTAGCCAATGAAATAAAGAACAATTATCAATGAACTTTAGAGTAAAAATAATTAGGGCAGAGAAGACAATTTGAACGCATTAGCCAATGACGTGGTAGATTTGCTTTCCTATTAATCACAAACATGTCAATCGATTATTAAAAAAGTTATGCTACAAAAAGAATGGTTCGGACATGATGTAAAGGTTGAAAGGATAAAGAATAAATTCCAATGTAAGAGTAGATGGGTGTAAACCGAACCAGAAAAGAACTCTAAGGGCACATAAAACAGTTATCTTCTGAATTCATTATATTTTTCTTCATTCCTGCCGTTTATTTGTTCAAGTGCTCATTGCAAATTAGGGCAAAACTTGTAAATTAAGAATAAAAATACCCAATTAAGAGTTGTTGTGATACGAGCATAGTTAAAAATCTGAATTTGATTCAGACCTTTACATCCCTAACCCAGCGGAAACAATTTCACATCCATCTCCATAAATTGAGTAGACAGCATCCATTTTTTGGTCCGGTTTATGTAAATCCGGCCTACAAATAATATATGAATTATATAAGTAATCGAGTAATCGAAAGAATGAAACAAAAAATAGAATCACGAGTAATTTGTATTTACCACTAATTAGCGATGGAGTAGGAATGTAAATGATCTTTGTAAACTTGATCAAGTTAGGGTCACAATGAATCAGCGAATAGGAAAGCTGTGATAGAAGGAATGAAAGAAAATTAGGGTTCTAGCCAAAACAAAGGGTTAGTCTATCAGATAAAAAGATCCACGTGATTTTTAGATACAAATGGGTTTAGAGTTTAGGCGGTAAAATATAAGTGAGATTGAGCATGGGAGCGACACGTGACATATATGTAATCTTTTATTAGAGTAGGTAGATAGGTAGATATAAAAAACTTATAAAATACTAATAAAAACTTATTTAGTGTGTTTTCAAATATAATTGAGCAAATCATATTTAATACTTTAATTAATGAATACCTAATATTATTTTACGGATTCAATCAACATTGTGGATGATACTTTTTATAAAGAAATTCATCAACGGCAAAAATCATGTTAATAAGATCCAATATTAAATATTTTCTAACATATCAAATGATCCATGTTCATCCAATTTGAGAATTTTAAACATGATGACTAATTCAATTATAAGTTTCCTAATGTATACCAATATAACATTTTTTTATTGATATAACATTATAATATTGATTATAACTCAGATTTTATATGTGTTCATTATAATTTTGATCAAACTTTATACTCACCTAACTTTCTACAAATACTTAAAGTCTCAAGTTTGTCAAATCATAAATTAACGTTAGTTGCTATTCAAGGTCATATTGCTTTTTTTAACAATCATTTTTGTATGTTGCATTTTTTAAATATACAAGTAGAGACATGGGCTCTAAATATTGTTTTTTGATAAAGAGGGTAAAGTCACCAATATCATATTATGAATTATAACTTTATCTTTTTATTTAATGTAATGTAATACGTTATTCCGATATTAAGAAGAGTATGCAATTATCAACTATATATATATTTTTAATGATTCAACCCGTATAACATACGGTTCTATCCTAGTAATTCATATATACATTTACAACCATATTGAAACATCCCACCATATATACGTTTGGATAATTTAATTTGAATATATGTTATATATGTTTAGATAATTAGGATATTTGATGATTTAGACATTTGATATACATGTTTATATTATTTAGATACTGTGATTTTTTAGATAATATTTAGAGATTTAACAACCTAGAAATTATTATTAGGGAAAAATACTTTTCTTAAGTAACAGGGTTGCAACCCAATTGCAAAAAATGAGGATCACAAACCGGTTGCAAAGCAATCGCAGTAGCGATATTTGTTTTGGCCAAAGCATATCTAATTTCGGTCACAGTTTAAACACAGATTGCAAAGCAGACACAGATGTCATATTACATACACATGTTTTTGCGATGGTAATTTTATGACAAATCAGTTGCAAAAGGTTGTTTGCAACCAACTTACGACCGAAATTGAGAAGGTAAATGTCTAGTTTTCTTGGTAATTCTTGGTTGGATGTTGAAGAATTTAATTGCTTTATAATTGAGTTACGGGGTAGGGGCTTGTATGGATATTCGTCTGGTAAAATGACCGACTTAAAAAATAAGCTCAAAGATCTAAAAGATAAGATTAAAAGGTGGTTGGGGGAGCGCCCTTCCCGTGACCGGGATCTTTTCCGGTTACAAGGGGAGCTTGATGACAATGGCGGACATACATGGTTAGGAGGGGTAGCGTCCGCGACCCCTCAACTCGCACCGCATAGTGGATTTTATTTTTATTTTACTTTTTTATGTTTTTTGTATTTCGTTACCCCTAAAAATATTTTCCGGCTTTCCCTGAAATTATTTTTCCGCTACCCCTAGAACCTTTTAATAGTTTTTTTTAGTAAAATCCTGACATTGAATATGATAAAACGTCCGTTAATTAATTAAAACCGACCAATTAATAAGTTTATGCAATTTAAAAATAAAAGTTAAAAGTTTAGGGGGTAAAATGAAAGTTTAATTAAATCATTAGCACTGTGTTCCCGAGTTCACTTAAGGAGAGAAATGAAAGGGAAGGAAATGTACAAAAATTTGTGTTCCACTACGGGAAGTGTATAAGACGGATTTACGCAATTGAATGGGCGAGAAGTATTTGAACAACGCCCTGATTGTCGAAAAAGAAACTCTTCTTAAAGTGAAAGAAGGGGATGTAATGGCTCGATTTCAAGCTTTTAAAAAACCGAAGAGGGGATATTTATTAGGTATGTGTTTAATTTTACATTGTATGAATTGTGGTTAAAGTTTTGTTTTTTAAACGTTATGAATTATGGTTAAAAAAAATTTAAAGGTTACCAACTTTTTTTCTGGATCCGCCACTGCTTGATGAGATTGACCATCTTCTTGATGATGGTGTTTATTTGGCGGATCGGGGTCACGATGATAGCAACCTTCCTGCTGGAGGGTCGGTGGATATTGAGGTTGTGCGTTTAAAGCGTCATGATCTGATTAAATCGATTCAGGAGTCGAAATGATGTATCAGGATGGATTCATTGCAAAAAGCCAAGGTTAATTGGGGGATTGATGGGAATGAGAATTCCAAACTTTTCCACGGGGTTATTAATAAAAGAATGCGATATTCTTTCATTAAAGGTATAAAAATTGACGGGGTTTGGTTGGAGGATCCGGGGGAGAAAAAAATGGGTTTCTGGACTTTTTTAAGTCTAAATATCGGTCTTTCTAAAGGGATCCGTATGCTTAATTTGGACGATAAATTTAAGAAGCTCTTGTTAGTTGAGCATGTTGTTTTGGTAGGTACTCCGTCTTTGGATGAGGTTAAGGAGGCAGATTGGTCGTGCGAGAGCTCTAAATCCCCAAGTCCAGATGGTTTTTCGTTTGGGTTTGTGAAGAAGCATTGGGAGATGCTTAAAATTGAGGTTCATTCTTTCGTGGTGGAATTCTTTGATATTTCCGCCATCCTGAAAGGTTGTAACTCTTCTTTTTTCACGCTTATTCCGAAAACAGTGGATCCGGTGGTGATAAATGATTTTCCCCCATCCAGTATAAAATTATTGCCAAGTTACTGGCTAAGAGATTGGCCCACGTGGTCGAATCGCTTATTAGTCTGAAGCAGTAGGCTTTTATTAAAGGTAGACAGATTTTGGACGACCCCTCTTATTAAATGAACTGTCTGATTGGTATTAAAAAGAAGAAAAAGAAAATTATGTTTTTCGAATTGATTTCACAAAAGCTTATGACTCATTAAACTGGGATTATATATTCGATATCATGGCGCATATGAGTTTGGGGGCAAAATGGATTGGTTGGATTAAGGCATATCTGGTTTCCTTGCGCGCTTCGATCATGATTAATGGGAGCCCGACTAAGGAATTCCAAATGGAACGTGTGCTTAGATAAGGAGATCATATGGCTCCGTTTTTATTGTTATAGCCATGGAACGTCTTCATGTGGCGATATCGGAAGTGGTCTCAGCTGGCTTGTTTCGTGGAACTAAGATCAATAATTTGTCTATTTCTCACCTTTTCTATCCGGACAATGTTATCATTCTTGGAGATTGGAAGGAAGGTAATCTTATCAATATGGTTAATGTTTTCCATTGTTTTTATTTGGCTTCGGGATTAAAAGTTAACCTTGAATAACCATCTATATGGGGGATCGGTGTTGGTAACATGGAAGTGAAAAGAATGTCTAGAATCTTGGGATGCAAAGTTGAAGGTTTTCCGTTCAACTACATGGGTATTCCAATTGGTGGTAACTGCTCTCGTCGTTCGGGGTGGGAGACTATTATTGAAAAGTTTAGAAATCGGCTCTCCAAGTGGAATAGTAAACTCCTATCCAATGGTGGGCACTCCACTCTTATTACTTCGGTATTCGGCTCGCTTGATACTTATCTTTTTTCGATGTTTAGGGTTCCGGTTACTATTCTAAAAAACCTTGAATCTATGCGAGCCAAGTTTTTTTGGGGTGGTGTTGAGGGCGCTTCTAAAAAGCTCTGGGTTTGGTGGAATCTGGTTCTTGCAGACAGGTCATGTCGTGATTTGGGTTTTGGGAGTCTTAAAGCGATGAACTTAGCGTTACTCTATAAGTGGCGTTGGAGGTTTCTTAATAAAGCTGAGTCGATGTGGCTAAAAGTTATAAAAAAGATTCATGGGAGCGACATGTCAACACGAAGTGTTCTATCGGGTGGAGGAGTTTGGAACGGGATTTGTAAAGCGATTGCCTTGTTACATGAGGAGGGTTGTATTCCGGTGTCGTTGATTTAGAGAAAATTGGTAGCGGACATGCTACGTATTTTTTGGACTGACACTTGGCTTAACAATGACATGTTGGCTTCGAAGTTTAATCGGCTCTATCATCTGGAGGAAAACAAAAATTGTTCCTTGCATGATTGTTTAAGTTTGGGAGATTGGGTGTGGCGCCATCCTTTACGTGGTGATAGGGAGGACTCGGAGTTCCAGACATTATTGCGTATGCTCGAAGAGGTGTCTCTTCCAAGTTTGAGTGATTTGTGAAGTTGGTCTCTTGATAGTGAGTCCGAATTCTCTGTAAAGGCGGTTCGGAAACGTATTGATAGATGTTTTCTTCCCTCCGGCGATTCGCTAACTAGGTGGAATCAGTTTGTTCCTAAAAAGGTGAATATTTTATGTTGGCGCATTTGATGGGATAGGCTCCCAGCCAGGTTGAATTTAAGTCGGCATGGTTTGGATATTCCTTCGATTATGTGTCCGGGGTGTGGTGTGGTGGTGGAGTCCTGTAATCATGTGTTCGGTTTTTACGGCTTTGCGGAGAAGATTTGGTGGTCTATCGCAAAATGGCTTGATGTTGGGTGCATTTATCCAAATCACCCTAAAACTCTTTTTGGCTTCCATTGATGATTCGAGGCTTTGTAAAAAGAAAAAAAAAACGTGATTGAGGTGGTGTGCCTTACGGATTGGTGGCATATTTGGCAATTCCGTTATGACACCCTTTTTAATCCTTCTAGGATTTGGAATGGCGAAATATTCGATAACATCATTTTTCTGGTATTCTATTAGGAATTGTAAGAGTAGTGTGTCGTGGTTTCAGTGGTTGATTAACCCTTTTTTAATGTTGTAATCCTTTTCTAGAGCTTTGAGCTAACTTGCCCGAAGTCTTTTTTATATTATTCACTAACGTTCCAAATAAAAAAAATCTAGTTTTCTAGTAGTGTTATAAACATGAGTGATATATATACCAGTCCGCACAAAATTGTCCAATATTATGTGTTTTAATGAAGAACAACAGTTTTAGAACTCATTCACATATACATACCACTTTCTTTTTATTTAAATTTAGAAGTGGAGTATGAATTCTCTTGGTTTCAAACTGCAAATTATTTAAAAAACTATATGAACTTACAAATAAGGAGTTGTAGGGCACACTTTTACCCACTTTATAGGCTACGAATTTCTAGTGAGTAATGAGTTGTAAAGAATTTTAGCTAGTTAGAAGATGGTGACATGGTGTAGATATGACAATTTAAGGGCACATGGCTTAGCAATTAAAGGACCATATTGTACACTTGAATTCTCATATAATGGACACTACAGGACCCCTATATATATATTCTCTAGGTTAAAAAGAGGGGGTAATCATCGAAATATGACCATTAAATTAAAATAGATCCATGTGTTTGTAGCAGACAGATCATACATATCGACTTGTCAAAAAAGACGAAGCACTCCTACATTGGTTGAGTCGGTTGGTCTTAGCCAACAATTCTTTTAAAAAAAACATGTGTACCAATGTGTTGCCAAATCTAAATGCGTCAAATGAACTAGTTTTGCTGGCTTAGCCCCTAGCCTTTAGCCTTCTCCTGTCTATTTCAGGCGGCTTAGCTGGTTAAAAGAAGTAGATATGATGAAGGTTGAATGCTAAAGGTTGAAGGCTAAAGGCTAAACCGATCGAATGAAGGAAGCAAGTAAACCGAAAAAACTAAAACGTGAAGCTTTCGAATTAGACAACACATGGTCCCGTATGTTTTTTTTCAAAACACTTTTTGTCAACTAAAACCAGCAGGCGAAATGGGTGCTTTGGTTTTTTTTTATTGACCCATTTATGTCAATGTGTGTTGATCCACCGGCTAAATAATATGTCTATTTTAAAGAAGTCAGGGTCAAATTGTTTATTTTAATGATTTTTTTTCAAAGAGAGATACACTTTCATTTTGATGCATAGTTTTTAAAACATTTTGGATAGTTATTGGAAAAGTTCTTAACTAGTGAGAGCATTGTCACTCGTTAAATATATTAGTCCCTATAATTTAATTGTAAATATATTATTTTTTGAATTTATTTATAATTTTCAAAACATCTTCACTTTTCATTTCCGATATCTATCTATATTTAATTAAATAATATTTATTTATTATTTTTTTTCTATTACTCATAAAAGATATAAAATAATGATATGTAGTGGATTTATAGTGAAATATTAAATTTGTGGGATACGTTTAGTTTTTCCTAATATATGTAGATGAAGATAGGGTAGGGGGTGTGACGACTCAAATTTGTTGCAAATTGGAGGTAAATTTTTCAAGAAAAGATTGCAACATGGCATTTTGCTTCTAGAGGTTTTGATAGCAAATGGTGCAAACTTATTTACTATAACCTAATAATGCATATCACAAATTGTTTTCTTATTCTAGTAGTGTGTACTCCATTAAACTTTAATAAAAATGATTGCAAATTGTACATAGCAATTAATTCCTACCGAAATTCTACATCAATCTAGACTACTCCACAAATAGACATATTTCTGAAACTTCCTCTCATAACTACTGTCACTAGAGTTTCAATTGAATCATAGTAATTAATCTTCATCAGTACTAGATATGATGCATAATTTTAAGAATTTATACCTATTTGATGAGCAATCATTGGTTTTCAAATGTTAAGTTTCTGAAGACCAAAACATGGATATTTGCATGCATGACAATGAAACAACATCTTTACAGATTTCTCTTCCCCAAAGTTTTGGCATTTCATGTGTGGAGAATGCAAATTTGAAGATATCCATACATATTAACCACAAAAATACAAAGGTAAAAGGGAATTTATGCTGTACTATTTGTCTTTCTCTTTGCATTCTTTCATTGACTTTTAAATTAATGAATTTGGACTTCCTAATCTACCATCTTTCTTCAATAAAAATTTCAACTATCATATATAGTTTTCTGTTTACTTATTCTTAATTATAAACAATATAGTTTCATTGAAGCCTTACTTTTCACAATATGTGTTAGCTAGGGCTACCTCTTTGATCCAATCATACTCAAACCTTCAGTTTGAAAATACATGGAAACGGTCGTTTAAAAGCATGGGGCTATTCCTAGATGGCTAGATGCACACAATGGTACATTCTATGCAACCATAAACGGCCGTTTAAAAGTATATAGCTCTGACAACTTCAAAAGAGACGAAACCGGTAGTTCGTTGCAATCAGGGACGAAGCTTCTCCCGGGTCAAATTGGGCCTGGGCCCCATCCATTTTTTCGCTTGATAGTGTAAAGTTATACATGTTCGGCTCGAAAAAGATTTATTTATATAGTTCAGCCCATGATTTTCAGCCCCAAACGCCTTTCGGCCCAAGTTTCGCCCTTCAAAGGGCCGGTTGTAGACGGTGTGGAATTAGATTAGGTAACATAATATATATACATACATGTAACATGTTGATAGCATACATGAATAATTCACCATTCAACTCATCACATCACTCAGTTAAATCCTTGAAAATATCTAACTCAATTACACAACTACTGGTATACATGAAAAAGTAACATCAAATTCTACTGTGCACCGAGACAGAGAGAGAGAGTGGCATTATGATGAAATTTACAGAAGCCCAAAGGGGTAAAATAGTAACACAAAAGCAGCTCTATTTCTAGTTTATGGAATCAACACCTACTAGGATGGCTTCTTCCTCAATTATTCTGAGCATCTGGTGGACTGCACCTGCTATCTCGTCTGCTGAGTTTAGTCTGCATCCTTCTTCCACCTGTACGTGCATGTTTTTCTTCAATTATATGTTGAATATCATTTCCATAATTTTAATTACAACACAAGCAAACTAAACTAGGAAACATAAACTTTTATGGAAACAAACATCATTTTCCTACCCATCATTTCCAAACATTAGGTCACACTGGTGAAATTCCCCAAAACACCATCTTTTTGTTAAAGAAAAATTCCCCAAAACGACGTCTTATTGGTAAATTATTGGGAAATACCTTGTCTAAATTAGAAAAAGAAGTTAAAAAACTGTATAGACCCCTTTGTTATTTCTTTTTCCTTGACCATGATGAAAGTTTTATTTTCCAAGAAAAAGAAATTTGTGTCTAATGATAAAAAAGGAAAGTACTAGTAGTATCTCAAAAGCTGAGTTTTTTGCATTGTAAAGTCATTCAATGTAAAGTCATTATCATCTTCACACTTTTGCATGAGCAATATGCTCATGAACAACCAACAGGGTTGTTAAAAGTAAGTTGTAACATAATTACATTATCACCCTCCATCTATTTATAGTTGTCACAATTACACATTATTACCTTAGCACTTATGGAGTAGAGAACCAAAGGGTCCAAAGAGGTGATGTTGAGGTGGAGTACAGACAAATGAAGTGTGTGAAAACATGCCACCATTTTCGAGAGATGGGTGACCCGTTTTTGCGATAGGATCCGAATGTTGGCATGCGTTTCGATCAAAGTGACCTCGATATCGGCTATGGCTGCCTTGCTTTTTGAAGTGTACTTGTTGGGAATTTGAGAGCAAGTGTATTGTGGGTAGGAAAAGAATTGTGAAAATGGAGGTGATGATGGAGAAGATAAGTTTGTGAAATTACTATCTTCTCCTCCTCCTCCTTCTTTTTGTTGTTGATGTGAGAGGAACTTTTGAGCTTCAAGAGACTGCAAGAGGTGTTCAAGCTCCTTCACAAATTCTATAGCACCACCAACTATTGAAGCTTGGTCACCCTGTGAAATTATAACACAAGGGGCATAATGGTCATTAACGTAATTTAATATAATGCAAGGCTAAATAGTTAGGTCAACCATATGAAACTGTAAAACTTTGTCATGTTCTTGCTGTTCATTGCATCCGACAAATTGACAAAAAAAGGGATCTCTAAAAAGAAGAGACTGCTTTTATAGATCTCAAGCACTGTTAATCACAGTGTTTTTAAGATTTTGTACCATGAGAAAGATGACAAGATTTGAACCCTTGGCTTATTTATCTTGTTTTAAAGGTGTTTAGATTAATTAATTAGTGGATTTAGTTTAAAACAAGATTTGTATCTACATAATTTAAGGTTTTAACCTGCAAGATGAATTATATATACTAATTTTGAAATATAATTCCATAATATTCATGAAATTAATTATGACAATTTTTTTTTATTTTTTTTAAATTTTTTTTTAGATTTTCAATGTATGTCTTACTGTTACAATAATTTGCACTTTTTATGACACCAAAAAGTGGATTAGAAACCGAAGATTTTCAATGTGAAGATAAATAAAGATTTCTAAAAGAAATAAACAATTTATGATGAAAATCTAAAACCCAATCAATAATTAATATTGTACACAAACCAAAATTTGGATCTACATTTAATAAAATAAGAAGAAAACAAACTCTTTGGACGTAAGATTCCGGCATGAGAGACCGCAAGACGGCGAGATGTTCATTCATCTGTTTCCGGCGATTTCTCTCGACGGCAATGTGAGTCATTCTTTGAGTTTCAGCTTCTTCTTTGTTCTTACAAACCCTAGGCCTTCTTCTTCTCTTCTTCTTTTGCACTACCCCTAAATTCTGATGATAATTAATATTGTTGTTATCATTGTTACAACTGTAATTCTTTTCTGTTGCATTGCCAGAGCAATAAGCTTGCACCACCATAGACATCTTTGAAGTGGTGGTTGTAAGAGAAGAATTAGGATCCGCAATATTCTCCATGGAAAGTTGTTCTTGAGATGTGGGATTAGGGTTAGAGTTTTGGTTTTGGAGATGGAAGAAGAAGCTGCTGCAAGGATTAGTGGTGGTGGTGGTGGTGGTGGTGGTTTCAGATGAGTCATTGCTGGTAAAAGGGGTTGCAGATATGGTGTCATAGATTATGAAGTTGAGGAGTTCATTGGAAGAAAGTGTTTCTAAAGCCATACTCTCTTTCTCTCTCTCTCTTGTTTGTGTTATCTAGTGTGTGGCATCTTTAGGCTTTTGTGTTTGTTCTCATACACACACATATATAAATATATATATATATATATTATATTATATATAAGGGGAAGAGTAGTAGTGTAAACTTATGCTATACTATACAATTCAATTATTATTGGTAACATTTGTGTTTAGATTTTTTTGTAGAAATAGCAATTCTATAAAAACGAAGCAAAACTCTAGTAAGGGGGGACGGTATGGGTTGGGTTACCGCAAGGCGGCTCCATGCCTGCCGCGCGGTTCCAGCCGGCAGCCATACCGGGTGCCCCGGTTCTAGTCCGCGGCTCCGAATTTTCGAGATGGAGCGGTTTCTTGGAGCAGGGGGGAGCCGGGTGAATATTACCGTTTTTTTTTTACCGTTGAGAGCCAACGGCTCTTTTTTTTTTCTTCTTATTTCACTATATATACACAACCAAACATTTTATAAAACACACATCATATATACTCTCATTCTCTCTACCAATTTTTTTATAAAATGAGTTACGATGAGGCCGACTTTATTCCACCACCCGAGATTGGGACTTCGTCAAGCAGCTCCGATGGTTCGTACGAGGACGCGATGAATTACCTTAACCTATGTGTTAACGTCATCCAACAAGAAGAACAAGAAGAACAAGAAGAACAAGAAGAGGTTTCCGCTCCTAAACGGAGGAGAAGTATTTATCGTGATCGTGAAAACGGTCACCAACGATTGGTGGATCTTTATTTTGCCGAAAATCCCCGTTACCACGAGGGGATTTTTAAAGACCGATTTCGTATGTCTAAACGGTTATTTTTGAAGATTGTTGACGACATCACAAACAACTTTCCGTGGTTCACACCCCGTTTGGACGCGGCGAAGAGAGAAAGTTTCACGCCTTTACAAAAGTGCACGGTGGCTATTCGTCAACTCGCATACGGTAACGTTCCTGACGAATATGATGAATCTTTAGATTTTTCTGAAAGAACTGCACGTGAATGCCTACACTATTTTTGTGACGCCGTAATTAAGCTTTACAAAGATGAATTTTTGCGTGCACCTACTAGGCACGATATCACTCTTTTATATAATGCCCATTTAGAAAAGCATGGTATTCCGGGTATGATAGGTAGTATCGATTGTACTCATTGGGAGTGGAGAAATTGTCCTAGAAAGTATAGGGCACAATATCATCGTGGCGATCATAAAAAAGCCAACAATTTCACTCGAGGCGGTTGCCTCCCAAGATATGTGGTTTTGGCATGCGTTCTTTGGTGTTGCAGGTTCAAACAACGACATCAACGTGCTTAATCAGTCACCTTTGTTCAACAATGAGATGCATGGAGTTGCACCTAGAATGCCATTTGTTTGTAACGGTCGAGAGTACAAACGTGGATATTACCTTGCGGATGGCATATATCCCCCTTGGTCGGTCTTTGTGAAGGCATTTCCACATCCTTATGAGATTAAAGAGAAGAAAATGAAGAAGATACAAGAGGGGGCTAGAAAAGACGTCGAGAGAGCGTTTGGTCGGATAAAGGAAAAGTGGGCAATAGTGGATCGAAAGGGTCGTCCAATAAAAAAAAAGCTAATGGAGAACATTATGTACGCGGTCATCATTCTACACAACATGACTCTCAAAGACGATGGCCTTGCTATATCACCGGTCCACATTCGAGATCCGCCAGTTAACCGGGTTCTCGACCCGAATGTTATTTTTGAATTGCGAGATAGTGAGACTCATTTTAAACTCAGATTCGATATCACCGAGCACATCCAAAACACAATGGATGTGTTTTTAACCGAGGAGGAGGTGAACGCAAATCCTCAACCCTAGATTTGTATTTTTTTTTTAATAAAAGTTGTAATTTTTTTTTTTAGTGAATGTTTTGTAAGTTGTAATTTTATTTTTGTTTTAATGAATATTTTGTTTTAATGAATATTGTTTACTTCAATTGTATTCGTAATGCTAGTGTTTGTTTTTTTATATAAAAGTTGTTTGTTTATTAAAAGTTGTTAAAAATCCAAAAAAAAAAAAGTTAATTTTTCGGTGGTTTCTCCAAGCCACAAGGCAACCATACCTTGTGGTGTGGCTTGACAAGGCTTCAAAAACATGAAAAATGAGTTGGCACATGATGATTGGTTGGGGAGCATGGCTCCTTGAAGCCACAAGGCGACCATACCCCCTCCCCTAAGGACCTAGAGGGGGAGTTACAAGCTCTCAAGAGGAAACAATCGAACACTATTTCCAAGACATAAAATTTATTCTATCCCTATTAGTAATTCATAGAAACGACACCGCCTTAATATTATCGAGTACTATCTTAGTCTGATACTTATAATTTTGTTATTGAAAATGTTGGATATTTTGGTGTAATTTAAGATTGCGAATGACATTTAAGTAAAAGTGTACGCTTACTTGAATGTCATTTGGACTAATGAGAGGGTTCGGGGAAGCGCTCTGGGAGAAGTGAGGTTCAAGGGGCGGAGTCAATGGCTGGGTCAAGCTTGAGAATTATCTATTTAGAACCAATTACTTTATAGAAAATGCATTAGAATTTTATTTCGAACTAAAATGCATTTGTTGAAACTTGAAGGACTTCATGTGTAAATTGGTTTAAATAAGTAATTAGATAACTTGCTCTTATCTTTGATTCGCAAGATCTGTTTTTTTTTTTTTTTTTTTTGCATACATTAGAAGAACGTACGCCTTTTTCCTCTGGCAATAAACATAGCAATCAAATCTCATATAGAGATCTAGAATCGATCTGATTTTATCTGTTATATCGTTGGTAGCCATTCCAATACATGACTTCAGATTCTATCAGGAAATCGCTCAAAAAATTCTCGAAATCCCCACCAAAGATCAAATAGTTTAGTGAAGATGACGAGCGGTGAAGAATATGTAAGGGATAACGGTTTTCGATTCTAATATCCAGGTTTGTAATTAGTTTGATTTTCTTGTTAAAGATCACATAAACACATCATAGGAAAACCTAATTTTAGGGCTTGATTGTGTTGTGAATTTTTATTTAGTGACTTGATTTAATCAGTTAAATTGATTTGGAAAAGTATATAGTGTAACAAAAATTTCCGATTTATCATTTGTTTTAAACAAAAGTCGGTTGTCAAATTGGTTGGTAATATATAAATTAATAATGGAAATTTGTAAAATTTTGGATAATGATTAATTAGATCCAGTGATTTGATGCATGACTAATACGAATTTGGACTTCAACGCATGTATGATTTGCTTGATTGAACTTTGAGAAAAAAGTTGTATTAATTGGATGATGCAAATTTTTTTTAACGGCGATTGATAACTTTACGGGTAGATAATTTTACATGTTTATAAAATTCAAAAAAGCTCGTCATTCGTATTCATGGTCATTCTCCAAAATGTATTTGCGCCATGTTCCAACCGTATCGTCTCGACATTATTCACTCATTTTTATCTAAACTCTCTTCGCAAGATTTCTATCTTAATTAATGCCAGAGGTTTGTGTTTCGAGAAGATTGTTTGGTTTCCCCGCTCGGACAGTCAAGTCATAGGAATCTATGGCGATAAACAATTCCATGGGCTCTAGCTCATGTCCAGCGCCAAGGCCCACAAGTACTCGCGTAAGGAGTACATGGCCTACTTGGCTAGCATTGCGGACGTTCATGACCAGGAATAGGGAGTCCAAGACATCCTAGTCGTTCGAGACTTCGCTGAATTGTTTACCGAAGGCGCATTGGGTCCTCCCCCCGTTCGCCAAGATGACTTCCGCATCAACCTCATACCTAGTGCTACTCCTGTTGCGAAGTCACCTTATCACGTCACATTGTATGGCGTTAACCACCTACTATCCCTAACCCTCATTTGGACTCCTAACGTATTCTTGGTGACGATAACATGGATACTTCATGGTTATGTTCAATGCTTCCTTCTGAATCCAAGATTGTGCCTAGCCACGGGCTTCTCTTGGCTAACCAAGAACTCCTGGAAAACTCATGGATTCTTTTACAACTCTTACCTAGATAAATTCGTTATCGCCTTCGTTAGCGATATTCGAATTTACTCAAATCCTATTTCTAAATTTTCACAAAATCTTGACCCAAACAATAATCATTAATCTGTGGCCTTCAATGCTCGGTATATGATTCCAAACTCGCGTCATTCAATACTCGATGTGTGGACACAATTCGTGGTTTCTAATGTTTGATTTATGGATTCAAACTCGTACCGTCGATACACGACGTGTGGATTCAAACTTTAACTCGCATCATTCAATAATTGACGGTGAATTCGGTTATGATTTTCAACTCCTGGCTCATGGGCTTCAGCTCTCGACTCGTGAATTCAACTTTCGGTTTACAGCTTGAGGATTTCTATGTTTGGTATGTGTATTTCAACAGATAGTTTGTGGATGCAACTCGAGTATTTCAATATCGGGTTTGGAAATTCAATTCATGCATTTCAAAATTGAAAACGCATGTGTTTTCGACTTTCGCTTATGGATTTAATTCACGTTATCCAATATTCGATTTATGATTTCAATCTTAGTACTTGCTTATGTCCAATTGATATTCAACTTGCACTATTTAAATTCATGTTGTTCGATATATATCTCTCATGTGCTTAATTTTTTTTTTTTTGAACGGCGAAAATATTATTAAGACTAGCAAGGAGCTAGAGATGAAAACAAAGTTACATATGAAAGGAAATACGGAAACTGTCCCAATCTAGGTCAGACACATTGGCCCGATGTTTAAGCCATAGGAAACAATTGGTTTTAATGTCGTCTAATATTATACCCGGATGCGAATTTATTCCTTCAAACTCTTTGCGATTACGGGCCTTCCAGATTTCCCATAATGTTGCCTCTGCAATACCTATCAGCACTTTCTTTTCTTTATCTGGGACTTGGGCCTCTTCAATATTAGATAGCAATTCCTCTATTGAGCCATTGGTCTTGAACATAAACTTGCACCATCCAGAAATCTGTGACCACAGGCTCATGGCCATCGAGCAGGAAAGGAGAGCATGAGAGGCTGACTCTTCTTGAATCTGGCACCAGGGACATAACGAGTTCAGCATAGATACACCCCTCCTAGCTAACTCTTTCTTCACAGGAATTCTGTTCACTTTCGCTTTCCATGATAGAATCTGAATTTTTAGAGGAACCCAGCTTATCCAATGGTGTTTTTCCTGTGGAACAACACTAATGGCTTCAAGTTGCTTGCGAATGAATGATGTATGAAACCTCCCATCCGAGCAACCTGTCCAACTCCATCTATCTGAACCTGTCAGGAAACTGTAGTTGTTAATCAAGGTAGTTAGTTGCGCAACTTGATGTTGTAATTGGGCAGGGAGGGCATTTTGGGTCCAATCCCATGTTATCGATGGGGGATGATGATGGGTATCAATTCGGATGCTGACTTTGCAAGACTTAGATCTCTCAATTGCGTATAGATCAGGAAACCTCTCTTTAAGTGAACCAAAAGCTAACCACGGGTCTTGCCAGAACATTGTGTTATTGCCGTCGCCCACTATGGCCTTGGCGTCATCCCAAAATTGGACCCCCAGTTGTTCCGTCTCCCCAATTGCGCTAATGACTGCTTTCCAATACCCAGGTAATGATTTCTTCAAGGGGATGATATTATGAAAACGATTAGAAAAATGAATAGAATGTATCACTTGGGCCCATAGGTCGTCACCATAAGCTTTATATTTCCAGCCCCATTTCGTTAGAAGGGCCAGATTGGCCGCCTTTAGTGAACCCAGTCCGAGACCTCCCACCTGCTTAGGGGCAATGACTTTATCCCAAGCAACCCACGGGATTTTTGAATGCTCATCAGAACATCCCCAAAAGAAATTCCGCCTGATGCCTTCTAGTTTCTTAATTACACATTCCGGGGCTTTGAAAAGTGAAAGATAATAAGTAGGCAAACTTCCCAGGACTGATTTGATAAGTGTGGCCTTACCTCCCTTAGAGAGCATTTTTTCCTTCCATTTGCTAAGACGAGATTTCATTTTTTTCACAACCGGATCCCAATTTTTTTCCAATCTCATGTTCGATCCAATGGGAATGCCCAGGTGGACAAATGGGAGCTTTTCCGATTTGCATTTAAGGATGTCAGCAATAGATTCAACAAGAGATTGTTCAGCACCTAAACCAAAAAGACTACATTTTTCAAAATTAACCTTCAATCCAGAGGAGAGATGAAAACATCTAAGGAATCGGACCAGGAACCTAGCATTGACCACATCCATAAAGTCCAATTTCCTAGTTAGATTTTTTTTTTTTTTTTGAAACAGCAAGAATTAATAAAACAGCCCAAGCGAGAAGCTAGGCAAAGGAAAATACATAGTTTAAGAAACAAAAGATTACATCAAATAAAGACCATGGAAATGGAATTTTTCCCACTCAATCTCAGAAAACTTTGCCTTGTGTTTGAGCCACATGAAAGCATCCACTTTTATATCTTCAAGAATTTTCCCCGGATGAGTATTACGACTTTCAAATTCTTTGGCATTTCTCGCTTTCCATATATTCCAGAGCGCAGCAGAGATGATAAGGGATAGGAGATTCCTTTCCTTTGTACTTTTGCCTTTAGTATCTCCCCATTTGAATAGTTCCTCAATCGAGCCTGTTACCTGGAATTTTGTTTGGCACCAGTTCGAAACCCGATCCCATGTACCTGTCGCCATCTCACAGTTCAACAGCAGATGGAACACCGATTCCTCATGTGTCGAGCACCAGGAACAAAGCTGATTTGAAGTCATAACCCCTCTTTTCAAGAGTTCCGTTTTTGCCGGAATGCGTTGAAGGGCAGCCTTCCACGTAAAAAAATTGACTTTTTTAGGTACCCAACTAAACCATTTATGCTTGTATCCATAATTGACCCCATTACCATCTAAGATTTTGCGAACCGATGAGGATGAGAACGTCAAATCATTGTTTCCAAGCCACTGCCATCTATCCGGACCTATGATAAAATCGTACCTTGTGATGAGATAGGAGAGTTGATCCGATAGTGAGGTTTCTTCCAGCGTTAAAGTGTTCTTGTTCCATTGCCATTTAGGGGTTCTCGAGTTGTTCAAATTCTGTAAACGCTGTTGGACAGTGGCTGATTTCTTCTTCTCGATGCTGTACAGGGCTGGATAGTGATCTTTGAGTGCTCCACTCAAAAGCCATGGATCTTGCCAAAAGCTTATAGTATCTCCCACCCCAACAACACCTCTAATGTTTGCAACAAAGTCCATACCTTCAGCAGAAAGATTGAGAACAGTGGATGCAATAGGTTTCCAATATCCGGATATAGACTTACGCACGGGCAGAAACTCGTGCTTCCGAGTGGAGTGATGAATCGCTTTGATTACCTTGCACCATAGGGAACCATTATCCGTTTTGTATTTCCATCCCCATTTTGACAGGAGAGCGAGGTTCGCTGCTTTGAAACTTCCAATACCAATCCCACCACATTCTTTTGGAGCTATAATCCGGTCCCATGCTACCCAAGGAATTCTTTTAATATCTTCGGAGCAGCCCCACAGGAAGTTGCGTCTGATGGCTTCAAGTCTTTTTATGACAGCGGAGGGTGCTTTGAATAACGAGAGATAGTACAATGGTAAGCTACCAAGTACAGATTTTGCTAAAGTTGCTTTCCCACCCTGCGATAAACAAGTGGACTTCCATCTGTTGAGCCTGGCCTTTACCTTATCCATGACCACATTCCAGTTTCTAATCAATCCCATATTAGCTCCCATAGGGATTCCTAAGTAGTTGAATGGCATTTTATCTTTTTGGCAGTTGAGGGAGCAGGCCAGCAGGTCAGAATGAGATTGCTCCAGTCCAACTCCATATAATTTGCTTTTTTCAAAGTTTATTTGAAGCCCAGAAGATAGGTGAAAGCATCGAAGGAAACGATTAAGGAATTGAGCATTTGAAACTGTTCCTTCACCTATGAAGACTACATCGTCCGCATATAGCAAGTGAGAAATGGTTGGACCGTTGTTGGGGAGGATAATGCCTTTAAATAACCCATCCGAGACCGCTTTTTGAGTGGCAATATGCAAAGCTTCCATACCAAGAATGAAGAGAAAAGGAGATAAGGGATCTCCTTGCCTCACCCCGCGGAAGTGTTGAAATTCTCTAGTTGGGGAGCCGTTTACCAAAATCGAGGACCTTGAAGACACAAGACAGCCCTTAATCCAATGACGCCATTTAGGTGGGAAGTTCATTTGCGAGAGAGTTGAATCCAGGAACTCCCAGTTGATGCTATCGAACGCTTTCTCAAAATCCACCTTAAAAATAAATGCCTTCTTCTTCGCATTTTTCATCCAAGCAATTGTTTCATTTAAAATAAGTGCACTATCAAGTATTGATCTACCACTGACATAGGCAGATTGGGTTTCGCTTACAACCGAGCCTAATACCATTTTCAGCCTGTTTGCTAGTAGTTTGGACAGGGATTTGTATATGGAACCAACAAGACTTATCGGTCTGTATTGGGTTGGAAGAGTGGGGTTTTCTTTTTTGGGAATCAAGGCTATGAAGGAAGAATTGCAGCCGAGACTTAACTGACCACATTCATGAAAGTGATTGAAGGCTTCTAATAGCAATGGACCAACCTCTGCCCAATGGGTCTTAAGGAACTTCGAGTTAAAACCATCCGGGCCCGGTGCTTTATTTATGTCAATATCCCAAACTGCCTCTTTTATTTCTTCTATAGTGAAAGGTCGGATCAGGTTATCAGCCTCAAAATCAGATAATTGCTTGAACATGTTGGAGACAAACAATGGCCTACATGACAGTGGTTCTTTGAATTTTTCTGCAAAGAATCGAAACATTGATTCCTTAATCTGTCCAGGATCAACCGTCCATACCCCATCACAGTTTAGACCAGTGATTTTGTTTTTTGCGAATCTGTTGTTGATGTATCCATGGTAGAACTTTGTGTTTTCATCACCATCTATCATCCACTTGATCTTTGATTTTTGAAGCAAGTCTTTTGTCTTTAATTCCTGGATTTCTCGAAGCTTTTTTATGGCTTGAGTTCTAGCTAATTTGTCATCATCAGATAGCCCAATAACTTCAGCCTTCAGTTCCAATCCATCGATAGTATCTTTCAAGATTTGCTCTTCAAGCATCTGTTTCCTTCTGATTTCACTGTTCCATTTTTTCAATGCAGACTTTACTTCCTTTAGTTTTAATGCCAACAATCTGTCAGGGTTACATCGAGTGCTATCGGCTTCTTTGAGGAGAGCATTTGAGACCACCTCCTTATAACCTGTGAGACTTGTCCAAGAGTTAAAGAATCTAAAGGGAATTGGTCCAAAATCAGATTTGATTGTGCTCAGGAGCAGGGGGCAATGATCAGAATGCTCCCTTGGCAGTGCAACAAGGGAAGCATTCGGCCATTGCAACAAAAACTCCGGGGAAACCAACATTCTATCGATTTTACTAAATTTATCACCTTGCATAAAAGTGAATTTTCGACCCCCACCCATTTTATATTCTTTTAGCCCATGACTATTTATGAAACGATTAAAGTTTGATGCATCAATGGTGGAGAAATCAGAATTAAACCTCTCATGAGAATACCTAACCTCATTGTAGTCACCAAGCAGCAGAGAAGGGATGTTCGGATAACGAGCAAGCATGCGTCCCAGGTCAGACCACAAAGCGAGTTTGGAGGGGGTATCGTGGGGTCCATAGATGTTGATAATCAGGAAGGGTTGTTGGGTGGAGGAGAGTGTACCAGCAGTGAGAAGAAAGTGGCGGTTTTTTATGGATTCAGTTTTTGTGAAGAAAGTAGGGTCCCATACGCTTAAAAGTCCACCAGATCTTCCTGTGGCATTCACGTATTCATACTCGAAAGAGACATTCCCCCAAATGTTAGAGATTGGGATCTGTGATGAATTGCAGGTTTGTGTCTCTTGTATGGCAATAAAGCAGACATTATTGGTAGATTTGAGCTTACGGATCCAACTTCTTTTACTGGATCCTATTCCACGAGAATTGACAGAGAGAAACGCCATTAAAACACAGCTATCAGCAGGAAACTGGATCGAAAAACAGGCTCAGACTTTTTTCTGCCTACCGGAGATCAGGTTTTTGACCAATTCATTGTGGCCATTCATTTGGAACCCTAGGTTTTCGCCAACTTCTATTGTAAGATCGATTTCTTTGCTTGACCCAGGATTCCATGGAATTCGATGATGCCTTGCCTTGTTTTTGCTTTTCCTTGCACCCTTCTGCATCTGAGATTGCTTGATAAAATTGCCAAGAGAGGAGGGGCATAATGAGCTACTGAGTCGAACCGGCATGGAGCAGGATTTTCGAGATGGAGGTTTGGATAAACCTAGGTTGGGACGAGGATTGGATGGGGGGGGGCACGAGTGTTAACGGACAGATTTGAGCACAAGGAAGAATCTTTGGCTGTACAATTTAGGTCTAACATCGGCTGAGGGGAGGGGGTTTTATCTTTGGAATTGAGATTGATGGAGTTGAGGTTAATCGATGGTTGAGGGAATTGAAGGTTGAGGGGGGAGACAGAGTTTCTTTTGAGGATTGATATGGGTGCCGATCTACGACGAGGGGAGCATCTGCCAGGAAAGGTCAGGAAAGGGGGAGGAGGTATCTCGGGATTGGAACGAATTGGGGGAGGGGTAAGTGGGTTGATGGATGGGCCATGGGGGCTTCTTGGATCGTTGGAGGAGGGGTTGGAAGATTGGGCTTGTGATGGGCCAGCTTTGGGGCTAAAAGCAGGTCTAATTGGGCTAGCATTGTTTCTGTTTGTAAGGATAGGAGCATCGAGATGTGGCCCACAGGAGTTAGCTTCAAGGATGGTCTCCGACACATGTGATGGAGTGTCTGACTCAGGAATAAGATTGGTGGGAGGCGGCGCAGCATTTGGGGAAACGGGAGCCTCCAAGTTTCCATGAACTTCTTTGCATGCGTGTCCATCCAGCTCCTTAGACGATTCGAATTCCGATGATAATTGCCTGAGCATTGTCGGGTAGTCTCCGTTCACCGGAGTAGTGATGTTGTTGCCGGAAATCGTTAAAGGTGAACAAAAAGATTCAATATCATCTAGTCCATCTTCAATATTGAAATCCGAGAATACAGAGCTCATGTCACGATCTGCATCCACTTCATCGGAGCAGTAGGAAGGAGGAGGGGACGTCTCCGGGGGGGACCAATGCTCCGTGCTTTCGAATATCAAAACCTTATGTTCTTCATTACCCCAGCTTATGATGGCCTCTTCTTCTATTCTCTGATTTCGATTGGTTAGGATAAAACATGAACCTACTGTAACATCAAAGAATTCCCAACCAAAGTCAGTTGATTCGATCACCCTTCCAAATCTTTTACCAATGAGGGCAAATGTGCTTTCGTCCCGAAGGTGGAAAGGGACACCACGTATTGTTAATAGTGCAATTCGATCCTTTTTAATATCTTGCCCTTCCCAAAGTTCAAGGTTTTTGAAGATGTTTTTCCATATTGGTTCTTGTTGGGACAAGAAGTTTTTCGCTTCTACTGATGAACCAAATCGAAGAATGAGATGCAAGCCCCCAATGTAATGCACCGTGAAGTTCTTAAGTCCTTCAACACCAAGAGTTTGACTTGCATTGCATACATTATCGATGTCAAAGCATTCTCCAATCAGTACTTTCCTAAGGCCAGATATGAATTCAAGTGGAGGTTTGACCGGAATTTGAATTACATTGCCTCGTTTACCATTACTTTGGTTGTCATTAGTTCCAGTAACATTGGTTCCAGTGACAACGTTTCTGAAGGTTCTCAGGTGATATGGCTGGTGTTGAGCATGCATCATGTTGTTTGGATAATTGTGGTTTGGACGAGGTGGAGGTGGGTGTGCTTGGTTGTAGCGTGTTGGATGGAACTGGCGAGTTGGATGAGGGTGAGTATGGCACGTTGGAGGTGGGTGAGGAGTATTGACAGGCGGAGGTTGGAAAGGTTGAGGATGGGGCAGATGGGGTTGTGGTGGAATGTGTGAGTGATGAACTTTGGGTTTGGGTGGGAAGGCTTTGAAGCAGACGTGCTTATTCTTTCCTAGCTGTAAATTGTTCAGCTTTTCAATCATGGCTGTGTGATTTTTGATACCTGCAAATCTTACGAAGCCATATGTATTGCCATTTTTATCTCTGCTTCTAGGCATGAAAGCATCCCTTAATTCACCAAGTGTGCAGCATTTTCTCCATAGCAAGCTTTCCGAACAGTCATGATCAAGGTTGGTGATGAGGTATGAAGTTACGAAGGCTGTTGGTGGGTAAGGAGATGGTATGGGGTATGGGTGGTGGCGGTTGGTGATCTTCCGAGTTCGCCGGCGAACCGTTATCCAGTCATCCGCAACTCCGTTGCTCGCACTCTCTCTCACTACTCTCTCTCTCATCTCACATGTATGTGTAATTGTAATTTCCTAGTTAGATGATTCATGAATCTAAAAGGTTTGGGTTTAAAGGACTTTTGACTAGGAAATTGAACCACAGCAGGAGCATGATCAGAAGTATAAAAAGGCAAAAATTTAGCAAAGCCATAAGGGAACACTTCCACAAACTTTAAATTTCCCATAACCCTATCCATTTTTTTAAGAACCCCATCATGCTTACCAGGAGTTTGGTTCCAGGTATACTACAAACCTTTCTTTTGGATATCTTTCAACCCATTATCCTCAATACACTCCCTAAACTGTCTCATGCATAGCAATATCCATACCACATCCCCCTACAGACCTTTCATTAACATCCAAAATGACATTAAGATCTCCCATTAATAACCAAGGCTTGTCCTGGATAATCCTACTATGACAACCAATATCAAGCCATAAAGATTTCCTAAGACCAGACCTAATATGACCATATATAAAGCTATCCTCAAATTTGACAAGACAGTGAATAGCTTTGTCATTCATATCCAACACTTAATTCCTTCAGGGATTGACTTATACACTCAGGATTAACAGGAGACTTCTGAATTTGATTCTTAACTAACTCCCATCTTTTTTTAGCATGAATTCTACTCCTACTTTTCACTTGCTTAGCATCAGATCCTTCATAGAATCTTTAAATTCAGCCTTCTTAACCACCCTATCTATAACACCCTAAAGTTTAGAGGATTTAAAGTTCATAAAATATAAAAGGCCTAGTTATGTCTAAAGAGATAAACTGAGGGCTAAAATGAAAAATGGTGAATCACCATTTTGAGTTATGCAGCCACGTTCTACGTTTACTATTGTATAAATCACCATATTTTTCCATATAAAAATAAATATATATAAATGTGTAGCTCCATAACGATAATAAGAATGGGATTTCTTTCTACACAAGTAATCTTTGCAAACAAGTAACCTTTATAAACGAGCCACGTTTTGATCCTAAATAGAGCAAGTCATTACCATCTCTACATCCACCTATGCCTATATGATTAATAGTCATCATTTAATATCATGAGAGGAAGCCACATTTCATGCTTTCACTTTAAATAAAATAAAATAGACCCTTCTCATTTGCTATATATATATATATATATATATATATATATATATATATATATATATATATATATATATATAGGTACCTTTGGCTTAAGAAATATATATAGAAAGAAAAGAATAGACAGAAGGAAAAGTAGAAATATGAGGTCAACTGTTATTGTGCTTCGAGAGACGACATCAATTGCTTCAAATGAATATGGTATATAGAAGTTAGTATTTTTTATATACTTTAGTATTCTAAGAGTTCTCGAGCTATTTAGAATATGAAGCTGTTATATATTCAGGTTTATGAGTTTTGAGAGGTTTTATGTCAATCAAATCGAGATTAAGAGGATGTATTCGGTTGTACTCGGTATCATCTAACAAGTAATGCATATTGCAAGTGAGTTCTATGATTACACCCCTTTTAGATTGTTTTGGGTTGAGATATATGCACGTGTCATAAGCTCTTATCAAATGTGATACGTATGAATTAGAATATATGTTTTGAAGCTTGTATTAAATTCCTAGTATTTATGGAGCATTCAGATATACATATGCGTATAAACGGTATAACGTGCTGGGTAGAATGAAAAATAGTGGCTGCTGGCGTAAAACTATGAATAAGGTGTATATGTGTGGTCAAACCTGAGGCTATAACGTGCTGGTTAGAATGAAAAATATGGGCATGAAAAGAATACTTGTTCAAATATATATATATTAAAGTTTGTTTTGATAAATATGTTTCAAGAACTCACAAACTTTAAGCAGACTTGTTTTAGCATATATTTCAGGTGAGACTTAATCTTTATTACGCGGGTTATGAGTTATGAGTTAGAAGGCATCAGTTGGCTGTTGGGCAAGACCGACATTTAGCATAAATAGAACTCTGATTTACATAGCCTCGAATAGGTTATGATGTATTTATGGTTTTAGAACCCTGTAAGCTTCCGCTGTGTTAATATAGAAAGGCTATGTTTTGTGTAAATCCAATTTCGTCTAGCCCCCATTTTAGGATCTACAGCCCTTGTCTTATCCCTCTTTCCTTCTGAAAATTCCCAATCCTCACCAGACATCCCTACCTGAAAACTTAGACTGGCAATGATATTTAGGACACTAACATGCTTAGCATTAAGATCATCTAACCTAGCCTTAGCAGCCGCCACCTGAATGATTCTCCTACCATCCTGAGATATGACCAAGCCTTTACCATTATGCTTTTGCTTATCAATAGTGCGTTTGAGCTTCTTATCCTTGGTTTTTTCAAGAAATTTAGGAACAGAATCCTCAAAACATGCCTGCAAATCATACAACTCTTTTTCTCTGTACATTATCCTTCTCTTTACCCACTTTCAATACGTTTAAGCAAACCTTTAGCTGCTAGACTCAACAGAGCTAAGAGAACAGGATTATCAGAAGCAAACAAATTATCACATTCATTCACAAAAGGACTACTAAACACATTACTAAAATATTTATACAAGGCTGTATTCAAATTCTCAGATTAAATTGGACTAACCGACTCACAACCCCCCCCCCCCCACCCCACCCCACCCCATTTAATTCTAATAACCCTTTCAGAGTTCTTATTTCCATATTCCCTCTCAGGACTCTCATTATCATCATATAGGTAAAAATTGATGGATTTTGATTCTGGATCGATCCTAGATCTACGTACACAAATTTGGAGAATTAGAGCTCAAATGATAGTTATTGTTGTTAATCTCTGTTTAAGCACCGAAATCCACCACTAAATTAATCGGATTCGAGGCAAACTGAATCCGACTACCCGATCCATACTCCATAGACATTTTCAACACCTCCGAGTTCGATTCCATCATTCTCCGGTTCGCAGGAATAGTTTTAACATTTTCCTCACACACATTATTGTTAACCAGATCAGCATGCATGCCATTGGCATTCACTCGAGCTACAGCAGTAGAACATAGCTCTAAGTGTACTTCCCTCACATCAACATCCTGCATCGATCGATCCAACGCCTCTTCATTTTTCTCATATAGTTTAGACAGATTGCGAACGTTTTGACCTTTGTTCCTCAGATTTAGAAATTTTATGTCACCAGGATCCATACGATCGCCAGTGTTCATCGTTGGCTTACTACCGGACTCAACAGATTCCATGGATCTAGACATGATCCAGGGAACAGATGCAAACGAGAACAGTAATTAACAAACAACGAACTCTAGAGAGAACTCTAAAGTATTCGAATTTGATAAAATCTTTTTTGTTTCTTTTTCTACACCACTAAAATAAGTTATTTTTCCTTATTCTCCTAAATTTCTAGGCTCAACACTTTAAGCGTTTAGTGCTACGATAAAATGCGTATTGAAAATCTTGTTTGACGATTTCAATCTGAGGGAAAAAAAATAAACATAAGAAAGTCAAACCCAAGTGTCATCATAGAAGGATGGGCTTACGGGGTCGGGGTGAAAACTTGTTTTTTTGTTAGTGTCAACTTTTTGTGATGCAGAAAAGCACAACAGCTTTATCCCCCTCTCGGTGCATAATAGGTATCCCATATATATTGTATTTAACATCCACAAACACTTATTTTAACCTATTTAGATTGTTTTATATAATTATAATAAATACCTATAATAGGCCCAGGGGTCCCCGTGGACCCCTTCAACCTCGTACGCAAAGTGTAATTATGTGAATGATTTTTTCGATATTTTTTTTGTGATGAGAAGTTAATAAATACTTATTTTGTAAAAATATGACAAAGCCATCAACTAGTCTAGTGGTAAGATTCTCTATTGGATTTTGAAAGGGTGCAAGTTCAAATCTTGTGCTCATAATTTTTTTCAATTTTCTCAGCTTTTTTTATGAACTTTAGTGCTATAAGGGGAGACGGTATGGTTGCGGTTCTCTTGGGCGGCTCCAAGGGGAGCCGGGCGGTTCCTCCGTCCAACCATGCCGCCTTAAGCAGTTCAAGCCCCACGGCTTGGTTCTTGAGTGCCACACGGTTTGTGGAAACCGTCGAGAGCTAGTCAAATTGGACCGTTTTTTTTACCGTTGCAAACCAACGGCTCTTTTTTTTTTAATATTTTATTATATATACCCATTCAAATTTTTTATAAACCACACCTCATACACACATTTCATCTCCACTTTCTCAATCAAAATGAGTCTTTACAATGAGGGAATTCTTCCACCACCCGAAATTGGCACTTCGTCGTCAAGCGGCTCCGAAGGTTCGTATGAGGACGCGATGCAGTACTTTAACCTATGTCTTAACGTCATCGAACAAGGAGAACAAGAAGAGGTTTCCGCTCCTAAACGGAGGAAACGAATTTTTCGTGATCGTGAAAACGGTCACCAACGATTGGTGGAACTTTATTTCGCTGAAAATCCCTGTTACCATGAGGAAGTTTTTAAAGACCAATTTCGTATGTCTAAACGGTTGTTTTTTAATATTGTTGGCGACATCACAAACAACTTTCCGTGGTTCACACCCCTTTGGACGCGACGAAGAGGGAAAGTTTCACACCTTTACAAAAGTGCACGGTGGCTATTCGTCAACTCGCATACGGTAACGTTCCTGACGAATATGATGAATCTTTAGATTTTTCTGAAAGAACTGCACGTGAATGCCTACACTATTTTTGTGATGCCGTAAATAAGCTTTATAAAGATGAATTTTTGTGTTCACCTACTAGCCACGATATTACTCTTTTATATAATGCACATTTAGCAAAACATGGTATGCCGGGTATGATAGGTAGTATCGATTGTACTCATTAGGAGTGGAGAAATTGTCCTAGAAAGTATAGGGCACAATATCATCGTGGCGATCATAAAAACCCATCAATTTCACTCGAGGCAGTTGCGTTCCAAGATTTGTGGTTTTGGCGGCATACGTTTTTTAGTGTTGCAGGTTCCAACAACGACATCGGAGTTGCACCTAGAATGCCATTTGTTTGCAATGGTAGAGAATACAAACGTGGATATTATCTTGCGGATGGCATATATCCCCCTTGGTCGGTCTTTGTCAAGGCATATCTACATCCTTTTGAGATTAAAGAGAAGAAGATGAAGAAGATACAAAAGGGGGCTAGCTAGAAAAGACGTCGAAAGATAGTGACTCACTAAGTATTAGACCAAAATTCTTTATGTACGTCTATATGAATGTGAAATATCTAAAAATAGTAACTTAGTAAAAAAAATTATGAACCTCCTTAAAAACTTTTTTAGTTCCGCCCTAAACAAACGAGTGACATACCTTTGGGGTCCTACGTTCGAAACTGTATCCCTCCATAACCGTAATTTAATTTCCTTTGTTGTTCTCTAAATCTTTTTTTCTTTGGTAACACTTTTTTTTTAATTTGTTTTTTAGTTATCCTAATCGTTATTTACACATTGGTTGCTTTTACGTATCAATTCATTCTTTTTTATATTTTATGTGTTACTTTTTTGTGTTTACGTATATATTATTGTTTTTATGTAAGCTAGACCACCTTCTGGCTAGAGAATGTTGGGTGTAACATGCAGACTACCGTTAGCACCATACACGTTTATCATAATTTATAGGAATGATGATTTCATTATATTAGAAAAATGGTTTATCTTATCAATATCATTGACATGCTAAGACATGCTAATGTAAGACTACTTCACTTTATAGTGACTTTTTTCTTTTAGTTAAAAATTCTCGGTTCAAACTCGTGTATTGTTATATTTTAGAATTAGTAGTATGGTAGATTGGCATTAAAATAATCAATATAAATGACATAAAGTTTAGTATAACACAATTTTAAGTAAAGTTTCGTAAGGAGTTTCGTTTTTCCTCAAAATTAAATATTATTTTTATACATAAGGTTTCTTCAATTCTTACGTTGGTAAAGAAGGCATGAAGGATCAATTGGTGATCGTGACTAACGTAGGATGAAAATAATCAAACTAAAATATTGTAGATGTTAGAGAAGAGGTTTAAGGGATGGATCGAATAAATAATAATAATTATCTAAAATAATGGAATTGCAGTTTACTAAAAGGTCCATCATAAAAATTAAAATTAATCAAAATTATGTGAATGGTTAGTTTTGGTTTTTTCAAAAGATAGTGTGGATTAAGAGAATAGTTATAAAAAACCCGCGTGATAATGCGTTGTTTATTTGGGAAGTTGAACAAGAGAATAGTTGTGGATTTGAAAAGATTTGATGGTGAAGTGGCACAAGTTATATATAATTTATATTTTATGCTCGTCGTGACTCGTTCCAGTCTAACCACTACAAGAAACTAGATATTTAGTGGCGACAAAATGTCGCCGCTAATAATCCACTGTGTCGCCGCTATTGACCTTTAGCGGCGACGTGTCGCCGCTAAAAGGTCGCCGCTATAAACTGGCCGCTAATAATGATACGTCGCCGGTAAAAAGTCGCCGCTATTGGAGAAAGGTGTAGCAGCGTCGGTGGAGAACGGTGTAGCAGCGCCGGTGGAGATCTTCGTGGGTTTTTTTTGGGGAAAATGGAAGACAATGGCGGCAATGGAGTATATGTCCCCGCAAAAATTTTTTAGGTCATTAGCGGCGACATGTCGCCGCTACACATGTCGCCGCTAATGGTTTCTCGTACGAACAAATGCCAGCCTTTGGATCGAATAAGAAATGGACGGTCAGATTTGATTAACAGGGTCAAATGCGGATCGGAGGTAATAGCGGCGACACGTCGCCGCTATTAGGTCGCCACTAAAAAGTGTCGCCGCTACTACTCCGTGTCGCCACTAAAAATGTCGCCCCTATTGCCTGTATTTCTTGTAGTGAACGACGCGTTACACTGGCGTCACAAAGGTTCATTGGTAAAGCAGTCATTCTTAGATGATATTATTTCTCATTTCTGGTTTTTCTAATTTCATTCAATTTGCTAAGATAAGTGACAGTCTTTTAGTGAATGTAGCTAATTTTAAGTATGATTACACTATTGCTCTTTGGTCGACACTAGGTCAACTTGCTAATCTTGTTGTTCGATGGGTCCGCTTTCATATATGTCGTGGTTAGATAGATAATTGAGGTATAAATTTAAAGGTCTATTTTTGCAGGTACACGATATACATCTAGCACGCATCAGTGGCACATTCATATACATTTGCATTTTTTATAATTCTTTTAATCTTTTTTACCAGAACTAACTAAGTGGTGTTTCAACCAAGTTGTAACTCGCGTGTGTCACTTTGACAATTCTCGTGATTAATTTTCTTGACATATAGGATTGTCTTATTAAAAAAATTGATTTTTTCTCATTTTTTAATGTTCTTTATTATCGATGGTAGCTGGTGTGTGTATGACATGAATATAACTCCGAACCTATTATTGAACCCGAATTAGTTGAAACCAATTACCAAGATAGTTTTCCACAAGTCTTCCTCTTTCTTTAACTTTAAACACAAATTTTAATTTTTACTGTCTAAGTTGAGCCTACTTAACATATCACACAAAGTACCTTTGATTTTAGATCTTACTCTATTCATGAACCAGACAAAAATTATTGATGCACTATCATTTCTCATGTTTGCCGGATCAAGTTTCTCACATTTTTAAATGAAAAAAAAAATAAAACTAAATATAAAAGATATTTTCGGTTTTAGAGGTAGTATTACTCCTTGTTAGAGCATAAACTGTGTCTTGTGTGTTGTATCTAGAGTGAGCTTTAGAGTGTGTAAGTGAGTCAACAAACTGACCCACGAACCACAGGTTCGTGAGTCATGAACCGACGATTCGTGACTAGCCTGGTTCGTTAGACAGCACATAGTATAAATAGTTTTGTATGCTTGTTGCACATAAGGAATCGAGTCATTCTGAGTGTTGTTAACTATGTGTAATCTGTGGTGTTTCTCTGTCTACATCTCGGCACTCGTTTCTTAGTGAATTCAATAAACCAAAGGTTTATTTACCTTGTGTGTCATTGTTTTGATCATATCATTTAGTAGTAAGATCTCAATTTGTATTTACAAGTGGTATCAGAGCATAAACGGCGTCTCGTGTATTGTATCTAGAATGAGCTAAAGAGTGTGTAAGTGAGTCCACGAACCAGAGGTTCGTGAGTCTTGAACCTACGGTTCGTGACTAGCCTGGTTCGTTGGATAGCTTTTAGTATAAATAGGTTAATGTGCTTGTTGCAAACAAGAATATGAGTCATTCTGAGTGTTGGTAACTGTGTGTAATCTGTGGTGTTTCTCTGTCTATATTTTTGTACTCATCTCTCAGTGAATTCAATAAACAAAAGGTTTATTTACCTTGTCTCATTGTTTTGATAATATCAATCAGTAATAAGATCCCAATCTGTATTTACAAGTGGTATCATAGCAAATCCAGGTTATTCTACTTATTCGTTTTGGTCAAATTTGAGTTTTTATAGTGAGAGAAAGTGTGTTTTCATTGAATTTCTTTCAAAATCAATATTTCTGGTCTTCATTCTATGTCTAAAGAATTCGTATTGCGTTTTCCTTCTTGACTGCTCAGATTTACAATCCAAAACCTTCAAAATCATCAAATCAGTTCGAAATAATTCGGTTCGTTGGTTGATAATGTTGGTTCACCGGTTGAACATTTAGGTTCACCGCTTGCATTTTCACTACTGGTTCGCCAATAGTTGGTTCGCTGGTTGAGTTTAGAATTTGGTCCGCTCAGACAAAATTCATCCCAGGTTCGTGATGGCTATTCTTTCGAACCACTGGTTCGCTGACTATCTTGGTTCGCTATTGATTCTTCGGTTCGTAAGAGGTTTCTGGTTCGCTAAAGTCTTGTTCGGTTCGGTCAAAGGTTTTTTTCTTCGTTAGTCAACCTTGTTTGATTTTCTTGATTCAGTCAACATTTAACTGGTTTGTTGGAGTATCTTTGTTCGTAGCTAGTTTTGTGGTTCGATGAAACAGTATTGTTGAGGTTTACGAAAACTGACGTAACTTGAGTTCTGTTTTGAGTTACGGGACCCATTACCAGACAAAACGCTCGTCTCGAAGAATATTTTAATAATATTTTAATTAATATTATGCATGTAATATAAATTAGTTTATTCTATTTAATTTTATAAATTGTTTACTTTAGTTGAGTTTAAATTCAAATTTACTAAGTATTTAATTTCAATATAATAAACAAGAACCTTATTTTTCGTGAGTAGATTTCTTTCTTTTTTTTAACTACAAACATCGGCTACCCGGAGGTCTCATCATGGCAAACGATGTTACCCACCACACGTTACGACCACAGTCCGTACGAGTAACCAAGATCCTCTGTGTTGCACATCCATCCTAGAGGAAACCCACCGCCTAAATGCCCACTGTCGTAAAACCTCCGACCCACCTATAATTACTTAAATTTTTTATATAGTTATAAAAATACATAATTGTCGTAGATTATGATTGTATTTAAAGCCGCCCTCGGAAAGGAGTCAAGTGGATACCCCTTGGGCTACGAAACTAGGCTATTCAAACCAATCCATCCAATCTAGCCAAGCCTTTGAAACCAAAAAGCATATATATATATATATATATATATATATATATATATATATATGTTATCTTTAATCCTATAGAAACTAAAAAATTAAGGTTTTTTTTTTGTGTGTGATGCACATGTGCATCACAAAAAAAAAAAAAAAAAAAAAAAAACCTCATACTTTTAGTATGAGTTAATATTTTGTTTTTTTTAAGTCGCACCATATGTCATATATTTCCATTATTTTTTTGCGTTTTTTATTGAATAATGCACATGTGCATCACATAAAAAAAACTCATACATGTGGTATACATTAATAGGTTTAAAAAGAAATTACACCCTAAATAATATAGTTGTGTTATCATTAGATTTAAAGAAAAAAATAACATTTTATAATTATTTTAATTATATGATGCATATGTGCACCATGTATCATTATCATTAGTACCATAAATGTTTTAGTGTTTTTAATATGTTTTTAACATAAAGGGTGTTCTTTTCGCATAATTCGTTTTTGTGCAGAACTAATGATGCATATGTGCATCATGTATCATTATCATTAGTACCATAAATGTTTTAGTGTTTTTAATATGGTTTTAACATAAAGGGTGTTTTTTTCTCCTGATAATTCATTTTTGTGCAGAACTAATGATAATGGTGTACATATGCATCACACGAAGAAAAAAAAACGTTAATTTTTTTTTAAATATTTTGCTCCAGAAATAAAGATAACGTAATTCTGAGACTTTTGGGGCAAATTCTATGAAAAAACGTTAACGTATGAAAAAGTTATGTGGTTTTAATATATGTTTTCGCAATTTTCACAAAAACAGGTGTTTTCGCAGGATCCCAACATTATATATATATATATATATATATATATATATATATATATATATATATAGTGAAAAGTTCATTGTAGACCCCTAAAAAAAGTGTAGACCCGTAGACCCCTCTATTCACCATTAGATTATCAAGTTTTTAAAGGCTGAGATTATATGGGCTAAGATTATATGGGCTGATCGATTAAATGAAATTCTAACTAATGGGCTTTAAGGTAATTTGGCATGTTACGTACAGAGTTACATCTCCGTTCCCGTCAATCCAAATCTCCATCTCCATCTTCGATCTTCATCTTCGATCTCCATCTTCGATCTTCATCTTCTGATTCCTCAATTCAGACAACAAATCGACCATATCCATCTTCTGATTACCGTCTGGATTTCGAGCGAAGGTCAAAAATCACCGTGCACATTCAGTCCGTCTATTGCTCCTTCATCTTCATCGTCAGATTCTGTTCGATTTTGAGGTATATAATCTTGATTTCCTCTTCAAAGTTTGGTTCTGAATATAGATTTTCGATCTGTTTTCTGATGTATCATCGAATTTTATGAGTGTTAACTTGTTTGGTTTTCTTTTCCGAGCATAGCTAGGACTTTTGATATAATTATTATATATGATCAGCTTAGGTCACATAGAGTGATTTTCCTAGCGTGTATCCTAGACTGCTTATTAAAACTCAGTGAGTTTTTATAGTCAAACTCACTGCATAGTTAAAACTCAGTGAGTTTTAGGCCATATGTTAGAAACTTATATGGGAATCTTGACTGATTGGTTCCATTATGTTAGGATTCATTTAAAAGACTCACTCAGTTTGTAACAGTTTTGTAACAAAATTATAGTGAACCAAAATTATATTTGGACCAATGTTAAAACTCCAGTGAGTTTAATACCAATCATGTTACAAATTGAGTAAGTCTTTTAAACTCAGTGAATTGTTAAACTTACTAAGGTATTACCAATCATGTGTAACAGACAAGTAACTCAGTGAATTGTTAAACTTACTAAGGTATTACCAATCATGTGTAACAGACAAGTTTTATGTGTGAAGTTCATGTAAACCGGAGTTTGACCTAAAACTTAGTGAGTTTTAGGTCATATTTAGAAACTTATATGGGAATGTTGACTGATTGGTTCCATTTATAATCTTGACTGGTGTTCGTTCACATTATGTATAAGAAGAGCTTTTATGTATGTGCTAGCCATCTCCAAACTCACATCCAAATTTACTTTTTTTCAATCAAAATTTTGGCAGCCAGATGAACGAACACCAGTAACAGAAAATGCTCTAAATGTCCTATATAACATGTGTATAATTTATATAGTTGTGGAAGTTTTCCTATATAACATGAGTATAATTTGATGCAGGCTATATACGTGCACTGAGTTTTATTCTGTATTTGCGATTTTTATGGAGGAAAACAATATTGAAAATCAACGAGAGGGAAAGGGTAAAGAAGTAGAAGAAGCAGGTCAGGGAGTTTCATTGTGACCTAAAAAATCTTAAGATAGTTTTAATCATTGAGTTTTATATCTCTGTTTACTTTATTTAGTGAGTTTTAATTTTTTTGTTATATTTTTTGCAGCTTCAAATAATATATCCACCAGTGAGTCATTTTATAGTTTTGAAGCTCAAAGTCCTGGTGGTTCAGGACTTTTCTTTCCAGACATTCCTGATAATGAAAAGCCAGTTCTTGGAACAAAGTTTCAATCTTTAGAAGAAGCGATTAATATGTATCAAACTTATGCCTATAAATCTGGCTTTGATACTAAGCTTTCATCAAGTAAGAAAAACAAAAATAAAGAAGTCATCAAGAAATATGTGATGTGCAGTAGAGCTTATCTACCTAAATGCAATGTTGTCAAAGCTGATGAAGGAAAAAGTAGAAAGAAAAAAAGAAACGTTAATCTAATAAAAACAGATTGCAAAGCAAAGGTTATTTTTCAGAAGTTTGCAGGGACTACGATGTTTGTTGTTTCACATTTTGAGGAGGCTCATAATCATGAATTAGTACCAGTTCATTATAGGCATTTGCTAAGAAAAAGCAGGCAGTTAGGATTTCAAGAAGAAGAATTTATCAACAAACTTGCATCTTCAAATATTGGTGCAACAAAGGCTCATCAAGTGTTGAGTACTTTAAAAGGGTCACATCAATTACTACATGGAACGGTAGTTGATTTTAAAAATTACAGAAGGGATTTGAATGTTTTTGTGGGAGAAAATGATGCTCAAATGTTAATTGACTCAATGAATGAAAGAATGACGAATTCCCATGATTATACATTCAAGCATGATCTAGAAGATGATGGCTCATTAGACAAATTGTTTTGGGCCGATGAAATAGCAAGACTAAACTACGAAGAATTTGGTGATATTGTGTCGTTTGATGCAACATACAATACAAACAAGTAAGTTTTATTTATAGTTTGTTTATTATTTTTATAACTCATTGATATTTTTGAAACTCACTGATTATGTATTTGAACATTAGTCTTGAAAGTCAAAATTGTCATTTTTGGATACTGATTTTATAAAGGTCATTTAAAAAATTGAAATTTTGGTTAAAACTCACTGATTATGATTTTTTTTCTTTTTGTTGTAGGTATGGTATGGCTTTTGTCCCATTTACTGGAATTGACAATCATCGGAATTGTGTGACTTTTGGTGCCGGTTTGCTTTCGAAAGAAGATATACCGTCTTACACTTGGCTTCTAAAAATGTTTGTTGAGACATTTAAGAAACAACCAAACATTGTGGTAAGTGATCAAGACCCAGCAATGAAAAGAGCCGTAGATGATGTCTTCACTGATGCAAAACATAGACTTTGCATGTGGCATATTACTAACAAATTGCCAGGCAAGGTAAATACTAAATGTTGACTTTTTAAATCTGCTTTCGTGCTTTTTTAAATCTTTGGTTAATGTAGTTGTAATTAGTTTAATAAGTCAAGGTAAATGTTTTGAGTTTCAAATCTGGATGAGTATCCATTTATTTTCATTATTTTGTGTGAAAAAGGTGTTTTGAATTCAAAGTGTTGTTCAAATACAGTGAGAAACTTATCCAAAACTCACTGAGTCTTAAAAAACTCAGTAACAATTTTAATAAGTTTCTTAGTGAGTTTTTTAAAACTCACTGAGTCTTATAACTTAGTAAGATTTATAACTCAGTGAGATTTATAACTCAATATTTTTCTTTGCAGGTTTCTTCAAATATATTGCATGGAACTAATTTTAGGAAAGATTTTCACAAGCTAGTTTGGAATATATATTTGGGTCCTGCTCAATTTGAAAGAAAATGGGGAGAAATGATAAATGAGTTCAACATGAAACAGATTAAATGGTTTAATGATATGTTTGAAATGAGAAATATATGGATTCCAGCATACTTCAAAAACACAGAAATGTGTGGTTTAATGAGGACAACTTCAAGATCTGAAAGTGAAAACGCATTTTTTTCAAGATTTCAGCACAAAGGACATACCTTAATCCAGTTTATGCTCTCATTCGATACTGCAATGAAAAAACAAAGGTATAATCAAGAAATTTTGGATAACAAAACAATGGAAACAAACCCTAAATTCAAAACCCCTTTGAATATTGAGCGTCATGCATCCAAAGTGTATACTAGGAAAAATTTTTTCTTAGTTCAACATGAAATATATGAGTCTGTGTTTAGTTGTTCACATGACTCTATAGAAAATGAGGAAGGGGTTTTAATCTACAAAGTGAGGGAGAACAATATCGAAAATCAAGTGGTAGATAAAGATATTGAAGGAATTCAACTTTACACAACGGAGAGAAAAAAAGAGTTCAAGGTAATACTTTTTAATTTCATCTTTTGTAGTGAGTTTTTTTATTCTGAAATTTTGTATTTAAATCACTCTAGTGAGTTTTTTAAACTTTGCAACAGTGACTGTTTCTATAAAAACTCACTGTTAAACTCACTACAGTCATAAAAACTCACTGAGTTATAAATCTCTGTGAGTTTTATAATTTTTGTATTTAAGTTTAACTGATGTTGGTTAAAAGTCACTGCATAGTGATTTAATATTCAATGAGTTTTTAAACTTTGCAACAGTAATTGTTTCCATAAAAACTCACTGCATAGTGATTTAATATTCAATGAGTTTTTAAACTTTGCAACAGTGATTGTTTCCATAAAAACTCACTACAGTCATAAAAACTCACTGAGTTATAAATCTCAGTGAGTTATAAATCTCAGTGAGTCTAATTGAGTTTTAAACTGTTTATTTTTCATTCAATAATTTTTTTTTTATATTTCAGGTTTTGTTTAACAAAAAACATATGGATTTTGTTTGTACTTGTGACCATTTTTCAAGGATGGGAGTATTATGCAGACACGTCTTTTATGTTCTTAAACAGAATGATATTCAAGAAATACCAAATAATTATATTAAAAGACGATGGACTCCAAATCTCATTCCTGCTGATATAAGGCAAAAGACATATAATTATTCAAAAACTAGTACTGAAGCTGAAAGTCTTGCAAATGAAGCAATTACTATGGTCGACTTTTGTGTAAAGACGTTGATTGACAAGGAAGATGAATTGAGAACTTTTGTTGAAACTCTTAGAGATTTAAAATCGAATGTTGAGGAAAAAACAAGTAATGAAGCACCAATGGATAAAAAATCTAAATTTGAGAAACGTCTTGGTGTAAAAGTTCCTAAGTTGAAAAAAGTTTCAAATCCTCGAGAATCAAGGAGAAAAGGATGCGGTTCCGGAAAAAGAATAATAGGGGCTGCTGAGAAAGCTAAGGAATTTAGTAGGAAAAGAGCTATAAAGTGTGGAAGATGTGGGAAAACAACAAAAACACATGATCGAAGAACTTGCAAAGAAGTAAAAGATGTGTATGGTAATTTAATTGAAGAAGAAGACGATGAAGATGAAGATGATGAAGATGAAATAGATGCTGAGTCTGATGAAGAAAATGAAGAAGTTTATGTAGATGCCACTGATGATGAGGTTTTGGAAGAAGATGAACAAGCTGAAGAATTTTGGGAAGTAGATGAAGAAGCTGAAGAATAGTATGTAGATGAACATAATTTTTGGAACTCATTTCTGCAGTGAGTTTTATTGATGTACTAGACATTTATTCAACATTTTACGTTTTTTTGTTAAAATGCACTGAGCTTAACATGTTCCCAATCGTTGTGTTATTTGACGTAACTCACTAAGTTTTATAACCCAATCGTTGTGTTATTTGTTTGAGTTTTTAACAGTGAGTCCAACATATTCACTGAATTTATACTAACAATCAAAAACCAGATGCTGGGGACTTGGAATGTTAGAAAGAACATTACAATATGGTCCAAATTTTGTTGATTCATTTGTCAATATTTTTTTGAATGGCGGATGAACCTAGGAGATTTACTTATCAGTCTCAGGAATTTATGGTTAAGACTCATAAATTTACTGAGTCTTTTATAACTCACTGTTTAAAACAGTAGTGAGTTTTTATACTAATTTGAAATCCCACATAATAAAACTCACTTAAATTGAGTTTTATTCTGAAAATGAGTTTTAATATGTCACTAAGTTTTTAGATTCAGATGAAGGAAAACAAAAAGAAAGAAGTGCCCAAATGAGTTTTAATATGTCACTGAGTCTTTTTGTTTGACGTAATTCACTGAGTTTTAATAAATCGTTGTGTTAGTTGACGTAACTCACTAAGTTTTATAACTCAATGAGTTATTTAAGTCAGTCATTTGTTGAGTTTTTAACAGTGAGTCCAACATATTCACTGAATTTATACTAACAATCAAAAACCAGATGGTGGGGACTTGGAATGTTAGAAAGAACATTACAATATGGTCCAAATTTTGTTGATTCATTTGTCAATTTTTTTTGAAGGCGGATGAACCTGGAGATTACTTATCAGTCTCACATTAAAGAGAGTTTACTTATCAGTCTCAGGAATTTATGGTTAAGACTCATAAATTTACTGAGTCTTTTTATAACTCACTGAGTTATTTTTATATAATCAACGGTGAGCTTCATTGGTTAAAAAAAAACAATGACATCGTCATTCTTAAAGAAAAAACTGTACTAATTATAGAAACTCCATTCACGATATCAAAAGTCAAATTTCACATAAACACCACATGTTCATTTGTACTTAAAAAAAACCCCATAGAAGTGTTAAAAAGTCGAAAACAAAAACATCAAAAGTCGAAATTCACATATCCACAACTTGTTTTTTACTTTGTTCTTCAATCCTTTTGTTTCTTCTTGACATCATCATTCTTCTCCTTCGGATTTGCATTTTTCTTCTTTGGAACACCATTCTTCTTCTTCGGATCTTCATTTTTCTTTTTAGCATCCTCAATCTTCTTGTTAGGATCCTCTTTCTTCTCCTCAAGATCTTCATCCTTTTCTATAGGATCCAAATGTTCTTTCATTCTTTTTTGGATTCTTTCAAGTGCAACTTCTTTCAAAAGCATCCTAATATCTTCTTCCAACTTCATGTATTGTTTCATTTCTTCAACATTGGAATGACTTTGCAAATTCATATTATGTGTAAGAATCTTTACAGCATATTTATATCGAAGATCATCTAAATCATGTCCTTGATCTTTTTCTTTTGGCAAACCTGAATTCCAATTCTTGGAATCGCCGAAATAAGTTTCCATATGTCTCATAACAAAAACACCACAATCAATACTGTTATACAATGTCCTCCAAGGCATTTCCAAACGTATTATTTGTGCCTTCTTCATTTTCTCATGATGTTTGTACCCAATTGATATCAAATAATCCACAAATGCTTGCTTCTTCAAAAAAGAAAAAAAAACTCACTTAAATAGATTTATAAACACACAACATATTCACATATATGAATCAGTCACTGTTTTGAGTTTTAACCGTGAGTTTTTATTACTATAGTGAGTTTTATGGTTAAAAACTTATTGAGTTTTATAACTCACTGAGTTATATATAACTTACTGAGTTATTATAATGCATAGAGTCTTATAACCATTGTCTTTTGCAATTTGTATAATACTCACTGAGTTTTTAGCAGATATGAGATTTGAAGGAAATTGAGTTTTTACATTTTCAATGATTTTTTACATTTTGGTTGAAACTCAAATAATGGTTAAGACTCATACATTAACTGAGTTATTTATAACTCACTGAGTTATTTATAACTCACTGAGTTATTATAATGCATAGAGTCTTATAACCATTGTCTTTTGCAATTTGTATAATACTCACTGAGTTTTTAGCAGATATGAGATTTGAAGGAAGTTGACATACCATTTTTTTAGGAATAGTTCCATATTTCCTTTTTTTATCACCATTGTTGTCAATCAACTCAATTCTTTGTGTTTTCAAGTTGAAACACATCAAATAATAGTGCCATGCGAAGACAATTGGTATGAAGACAAGATCAATTCCTTCAAGTGAGTTCAAGTTTTCAGCAGATAAAACTGACTCAAAATTTGATTCAAAATGTGTATAGCGATCTTCTTTTTTCACACCAGCATCATAAAAAGTGGGGAACTGTTACAATATAAATAAATATGTTACTACTTTGTGAAATACTAAACAATAATTTCAATGTCATTGCTCAACAGGGGGGGAAAATCTCACTGAGATTTATAACGCAGTGAGTTTTTAGTAAAATGCATAAATTTAGATGAAATTAATTCATACCAACATCACTGGTGAACAAAAGAGTCTTCTTGGGGATTCTTTATTTTTGGAATTTTCTTGATAGTTTAGTATCCTCGCCCACGCCGTAATTACATTTAAGTGAATTTCAACTCCGGGACATAATGACTCAATCGAATCCCGTGTCACAATTTCATTTGCTGTTGCTGTTGTGAAAACAACATCACTGCACATTCAACAAAAAATTAGTTTAAAAAATGATTCAATTAATTAACTAACTTTTATTTACTTGATATCTTTTTGTCGACTAACCTGTTACAATAGCAAGCACTAAAAATAAAGTCTGACATTTCCTTTTCAAAAATTGTTCTTTTAACTTTCATTTGAACGGGCCTTTTAACATATGGTGACCTTAAAAGATCACTCAAAACAATTTTCCTCTTTGGCCTTTGTTGATTCTCAGCATCAAAAGTCTTCTCGGCATCAACATTCAAAAATGGTGTTATCTCTATCACTTTTGAAACATCAACTTCATTTGCTTCATCTTCTGGAATTTAAGAGTAAAACTCATTACAATATAAAACTCACTGATAAACTGAGTGAGTTTAAAACTCAGTGATTTTAAAACTCACCTGGCTTGGTTTCTGCATGAATTTTTTTCACTTTTTCAGGACTAGAAATCATGGAAAACCCAAAAGATACAGCAGGTTCATTTGCAATGACTTTTGACTCTTTCTTTGAATTAAGTTCATTGTCCACCTTATCAAATGCCATCACTAAACTAGGTGTTATATCATCTGATATTTCTTCATTTCTGACATCTTTTGGTTTTTCACTTTTCTCAAACTCAAGCATTAAACTCGGGGTAATATCATATTTGGCAGTTGTTTCCTTTTGTTTTCCTTCATCTGAATCTAAAATTTTATAACTAAGTCAGTATAAAACTCAGTGAGTTTTAAAACTCACTTTGTTATGTATAAAATTAACTGAATATATAAGACTTTTTATAGTAAATAAAACTCAGTGAATATTAAAACTTAGTTAATAAACTCACTGATAAATAACTCAGTGAGTTTAATACTATTAAAACTTAGTTTATCACATTTATTTGACTTTTTTGGCTAGTATTTTGAGTTAAATGACTCGGTGAGTTATAAAACATTGATTTTTAATTATTTAGATTTAATTTTTCAAACTCACCTTGCTTGGTTTCTGTATGAGGACTTTCTACTTTCTCTTTCTTTGAATTAAGATCTTTGTCGAAATCATCTAGAATTTAAGAGTAAAACTCATTACAATATAAAACTTGCTGCATATTTTAAAACTCAGTGATTTAAAACTTACCTTGCTTGTCAGGACTAGCAATCATGGATAACCCAAAAGATAGAACAGGTTCATTTGCAACAACTTTTGAGTCTTTCTTTGAATTAACTTCATTGTCTACCTTATCAAATGCCATCACTAAACTAGGTGTTATATCATCTGATATATCTTCATTTCTGACATCTTTTGTTTTTTCACTTTTCTCAAACTCAAGCATCATCCTTGGGGTAATATCATATTGGGCACTTGTTTCTTTTTGTTTTCCTTCATCTGAATCTAAAAACTCAGTGACATATTAAAACTCATTTTCAGAATAAAACTCAATTTAAGTGAGTTTTATTATGTGGGATTTCAAATTAGTATAAAAACTCACTACTGTTTTAAACAGTGAGTTATAAATAACTCAGTTAATTTATGAGTCTTAACCATTATTGAGTTTCAGTGAGTTGAAATAACTCACTGAATATATAAGACTTTAATTATCAAACAAAAAATTACCTTTTGCCATCATGAAATCATCATCCTTTTCACTCACTTCAGCATTTTTACCTAGTTTTAAAACTCAAGAATAAACAGATATTCTTAGTCTTTTTAGATAAAATATAGTTTGAAAACTCTATGAGATTTAAACAAAATATAATACATCTATAGAGTAAACTTATGTTTTAAAGAATTCACTGATAAATAACTCAGTGAGTTTAATACTATTAAAACTCAGTGAATATTAAAACTTAGTGAATAAACTCACTGATAAATAACTCAGTGAGTTTAAGACTATTAAAACTTAGTTTATCACATTTATTTGACTTTTTTTGGCTAGTATTTTTGAGTTAAATGACTAGGTGAGTTATAAAACATTGATTTTTAATTATTTAGATTTAATTTTTCAAACTCACCTTGCTTGGTTTCTGTATGAGGACTTTCTACTTTCTCTTTCTTTGAATCAAGATCTTTGTCGAAATCATCTAGAATTTAAGAGTAAAACTCATTACAATATAAAACTTGCTGCATATTTAAAACTCATTGATAAACTGAGCGACTTTAAAACTCAATGATTTAAAACTTACCTTGCTTGTCAGGACTAGCAATCATGGAAAACCCAAAAGATAGAACAGGTTCATTTGCAACAACTTTTGAGTCTTTCTTTGAATTAACTTCATTGTCTACCTTATCAAATGCCATCACTAAACTAGGTGTTATATCATCTGATATATCTTCATTTCTGACATCTTTTGTTTTTTCACTTTTCTCAAACTCAAGCATCATCCTTGGGGTAATATCATATTGGGCACTTATTTCCTTTTGTTTTCCTTCATCTGAATCTAAAAACTCAGTGACATTGAAATAACTCACTGAATATATAATTCTTTATAGTGAATAATGAACCTCAGTGAGTTTTTATAGTGAAACTCACTGCATAGTTAGATGACATTGAAAATAACTCACTAGTTGTAAATGACAATTTAAAACTCACTGCATAGTTAAATGACATTGAAAATAACTCACTAGTTGTAAATGACAATTTAAAACTCATTTTCAGAATAAAACTCAATTTAAGTGAGTTTTCAGTGAGTTTTATTATGTGGGATTTCAAATTAGTATAAAAACTCACTACTGTTTTAATCAGTGAGTTATAAATAACTCAGTCATTTATAAATAACTCAGTTAATGAGCCTCAGTGAGTTTTTATAGTGAAACTCACTGCATAGTTAGATGACATTGAAAATAACTCACTAGTTGTAAATGACATATTAAAACTCATTTCAGAATAAAACTCAATTTAAGTGAGTTTTCAGTGAGTTTTATTATGTGGGATTTCAAATTAGTATAAAAACTCACTACTGTTTTTCAAATTAGTATAATAACTCAGTGAGTTATAAATAACTCAGTTAATGAGTCTCAGTGAGTTTTTTATAGTGAATCTCACTGCATAGTTAGATGTGCATTGAAAATAACTCACTAGTTGTAAATGACATATTAAAACTCATTTCAGAATAAAACTAAATTTAAGTGAGTTTTCAGTGAGTTTTATTATGTGGGATTTCAAATTAGTATAAAAACTCACTACTGTTTTGATTACCTTTTGCCATATTTTTATTCTCATCAGCTCCATCATTTAAGCTAAGGTTCTTCAAAAACTTTTTCCTTGCTGAAAGAGACAATGATGAAGTCAATTTGCCTGTAAAAAATAATTTATATTTAGCTATTTCATTGATCTAGTCAATAGTGCAACAACAATATCTATGCTACATAACAAGCTCCAAAAAAATATATGAAACTGATAATATGTTTAAAATTCAGTGCTGAGTTTTATTGTGTGAGTTTTATTAAATGTTAGTGAGTTTTATTTTATTCTATAAAACTCACTAACATTTAATAAAACTCACACAATAAGAATGAAGCAATATTAAAACAATATTTTAATTTAATTTTTCAAACTCACCTGGCTTGATTTCTGATTGAGCTTTTTTCACTTTCTCTTTCTTTGAATTAAGTTCATTGTCTACCTTATCAAATGCCATCACTAAACTGGGTGTTATATCATCTGAAATTTCCTTTGTACTCGTAGATATCTCATTTTCAGAATATGCCCCCTTCTTGGATTTCTTTTTTTTTCCTTCATCTGAATCTGAATTTTTCCTTTTATTCTTTTGAGACTCACATTCATTTGTTGGTGTAATTTGATTTTGTGTACAATCAAGATCCACCATTTTCTTTTTCCTTGGACTCTCTTTTTTAGAAACTGTTCTCTTGTTTGATTTCTTCTTTTCAGATTCAATATCACCTTCAGATCTCACATTTGAAGTCTTAGATTCCACAGTATCTTGACTTGGTTTTTCTTTTAAAACTCTTGAAGCATTCAGTATATTCTTCTTCTTTTTTTTCTTCATTTCAATGTCATCTTCATCTAATTTAATCTTCGCTTCAAGTGATGTTTGAATAGACTCTAACATTGAATCCTTGATATATTTAACCCCTAAAATACCAATGTTTTCTTTTCTTCTTTTGAAATCATCATGTACCATCAACATCTGTGTAGATTATAATATAAACTAATTAATATCAAGGAATGGAAAAATGCAAATGAATTTTTGTAAAACTCAACTGATAATTTTATAAAACTCAGTGAGTTTTTTTTATAAAACTCGGTGCATAAATCATCTCGTGCGTACTGAGATGATTATAAAACTCAATGGAACTAACTGTTGTGTTTTATATAAAATATTTTTAGAGTTTTAAATTAGTATTTAACCATAAAACTCACTACTGTTTTCAAATTAGTATAATAACTCAGTGAGTTATAAATAACTCAGTGAGTTTTATTATGTGGGATTTCAAATTAGTATAAAAACTCACTACTGTTTTCAAATTAGTATAATAACTCAGTGAGTTATAAATAACTCAGTTAATGAGTCTCAGTGAGTTTTTTATAGTGAATCTCACTGCATAGTTAGATGTGCATTGAAAATAACTCACTAGTTGTAAATGACATATTAAAACTCATTTCAGAATAAAACTAAATTTAAGTGAGTTTTCAGTGAGTTTTATTATGTGGGATTTCAAATTAGTATAAAAACTCACTACTGTTTTCAAATTAGTATAATAACTCAGTGAGTTATAAATAACTCAGTTAATTAATATCAAGGAATGGAAAAATGCAAATGAATTTTTGTAAAACTCAACTGATAATTTTATAAAACTCAGTGAGTTTTTTTTATAAAACTCGGTGCATAAATCAATGAAACTAACTGTTGTGTTTTATATAAAATATTTTTAGAGTTTTAAATTAGTATTTAACCATAAAACTTAATACAATCATAAAAACTCACTGTTAAAATCAGCAGTGAGTTTTAGGAGTCAGTGAGTTTCAATATCAATTAATTAAGTTTTTAAAAACTAATTATATGCAATGAAATACATACCGCAAGAAATTGCAATGGTCCACAAAATGAATTCAAACCATTCCAGTCTCGCCTTTCTCTTTTCAAACATTTGATTAAGTATTCACACCAATTGTAATTCTTGATATCAGCATCTTGTCTGATATTATTAAGGAATCTCTTATTCACTGTGCTGTTTTTCATTGTATTTCCAAAGATAGTTGCAAACACCACCATGAAATTTATAGTAAACATCCATCCAGCATCTTTTTGAGAGTTCATAAAATTTGTAAGCTCAACTAATAAAACTCTATCAGCTGATTCAGGAGGAAACTGGAATTTAAACTCAGCAACAACCTCATCTCTATCACGTGGCTTTTCTCTTTCTATCACTTCCTTTTCCCCCATTGGTAACCCAAATATTTCTCTAACCTCCAATGCAGTGACATTTATCTTCCTAGATCCAACATTTAATGTGTTTTCGTCAGGATCATAATTTGTTATAAGCCAATATCCCAAACCCGTTGGAATCTTGGTTACTTTCAATGAAAGAAGCGGTCCAAACCCTATTTTTTCTACAACTTTCCTCTGATCTTCATTTAATCTTGAAATCATAGTAATGAAGTGAGATGTAGCTGTACGCATTGACACCATTTGACCACTATAAGGTACATACTCTTTCGCTATTTTTACTATGATTCCTGCATCAATAAACGCAACTTTTCACTGAGTTTTATAATAAAAAGTTTAAAACTCAATTAGACTTAGTGAGTTATAAGACTAAGTGAGTTTTAAGAAACTCACTAACATTTTTAACAAGACTCACAAAATGCATGTAAAAGAAACTAAAACTATAACTCTCTGAGATTTATAACTCAATTAGACTTAAAACTCACTAAGCCTAATTGAGTTTTAAACTGTTTTATAATAAAGCTCAGTGTCTACGAACATAATACAACACTGAGTTTTATAATAAAAAGGTTAAAACTCAATTAGACTTAGTGAGTTATAAGACTAAGTGAGTTTTAAGAAACTCACTAACAATATTGACAAGACTCACAAAATGCATGTAAAAAAAACCTAAAACTATAACTCTATGAGATTTATAACTCAATTAGACTTAAAACTCACTAAGCCTAATTGAGTTTTAAACTGTCTACGAACATAATACAACACTGAGTTTTATAATAAAAAGGTTAAAACTCAATTAGACTTAGTGAGTTATAAGACTAAGTGAGTTTTAAGAAACTCACTAACAATTTTAACAAGACTCACAAAATGCATGTAAAAAAAACCAAAACTATAACTCTATGAGATTTATAACTCAATTAGACTTATAACTCACTAAGTCTAATTGAGTTTTAAACTGTTTATTTTATAAAACTCAGAATATGCATGTAAAAGAATCTCTCAATATGCATGTAAAAACTCACAAATATGATTATAAGGCTCTATGCTATATAAGACACACAATATGGATGTAAAAAACTCACTAACATTTTTGTGATAGTTTTTACCTGCATATTGTGAGTTTTTTTAAATTGTTTATTTAAAAAACTCACTAACATTTTTAACAAGATTCACAATACTTATCCAATATAGTTATGAAAGCACACTTTTTTTATAAAACTCACATAAAATTTATTAGAGACTCTTGATTTGTGTGGGTTTTAATAGTAAAATAATATAAACTATTTTTTTACAAAACTTAGTGATTATAACCTGATTTTTTCCCCAACTTCTTTCTCGGTTGACCATCTTTTGTCGGCTTTTTAACAGGTGTGATATTCTGTGTCGCCCTTTTCTTCTTTTTTGTTACTTTTCCCAAGTCTACTTCTGCACTTGGTTCTTCAGTTACTTTCTTTGGTAACATTTTCTTTTCCGACTTTCTAACTGTTATCATTTTCTTTCTCCCCTTTTTTGTTTCCTTTTTTATTTCTACTTCCTTAGTTGCTTCTTCAAGTTCATCACCTGATTTTTTTTCTAATTCCTCACTTGTTTCTTCAAATTCATCACCTAAATGTAAATAAAAATAATAACATAAACACAAATTAAGATTGTTGTAATTCTAAAACAAAACTCCCTGCATTTTAATTGTGTTTAAAACTCAGTGAGTTAAAAAACTCAGTGCATTTTAATAAAAAACTCACTTCATTTTTAATAACTCAGTAACTTATTAAACTTACTGAGTTTTAACAAGACTCACAAAAATGCATGTAAAAAAAACTAAAACTATAACTCTCTGAGATTTATAACTCAATTAGACTTATAACTCACTAAGTCTAATTGAGTTATAAACTGCTTATTTATAAAACTCAGAGTATGCATGTAAAAAAAAACTCACAATATGCATGTAAAAACTCACAATATGGATATAAAAAACTCACTAACATATTTGTGAATTTTTACCTGCATATTGTGAGTTTTTTAAACTATTTATTTAAAAAATTCACTAACATTTTTAACAAGATTCACAATATGCATGTAAAAAAAACTAAAACTATAAGTCTCTGAGATTTATAACTCAGTGAGTTTAAAAAACACATTCTAATTGTGTTTAAAACTCTATTTGGTTAAATCTAAATAATTAAAAATCAATGTTTTATAACTCACTAAGTTTTATAACTCACTGAGTTCATCAGTGAGTTTTATATCTCATTTAGTTATTTCCTTTAATTGAGTCATTTTAATTGAGTTTATAATAATCAATGAGTCACTATAAAAAATCATTGAGTCATGATAAAACTCACCAGAAACTTGTGCTGGTGGCATTTTCTTCTGTAACTTTTTCTTCTTCACATTTTCAGTTACTATTTTTTGGCTTGATTTCCTCTTCAATTGGGTGCTTTGATCTTGAAATCATCATAACGATTATATGTAAAACAATAGTAGACAATAGTATTTAAAAACAGATGAAACTTGAATTTATATATTTTTTAAGTGAAAATTAAAACTAACTTAATTTTTTTTAAACTAACCTTGAACTTCATCATCACAATCTATTTTAACTGGGTTATCAACATCATTTGTAAATTTACTAAAAGATGTATTTAAAGCAATTCTTGAACTTCTTCTAGTCCCTATATAAACATTATTAGATAAAATTAGTTTCTAGAATAATGAGTTCTAATTTGATTTTGTGTACAATCAAGTTCAATCCAATCATGTTTTTACAAACTGCCTGAGTGAGTATTAAACTCACTGAGTTATTAAACTGACTGAGTGAGTATTAAACTCACTGAGTGAGTATCAATCAAATAATTTTTTTTAAAGTATTTTTTAAGTGAGTTTTTATTTATGGCTATGCGTGAACCTAATATAATAAAAGAATTTAGGAGAAGCATTAACCTAAAGACGATACACCAAGTTCACCAGCAAGTGTAGGAGCACCACCGCTCAAAACACCATCGAACCCACCACCGCCACTTCCTGTGGCTACAGCAGCAAAACCACCTTCTGAGGCCGAAGCTGAGGCCAAAGTGGCAAATCCACCAGTGATTGAAATAGTTTGACTTCTTAGGTAGATCTGCACCAAATTGTCTTGACTGACCAAATGTCCCAAAAGCTGAGCCTGAAAGCAATTTATTAAAAGTCTTTATAATCCATAAAAACTCACTAAAACTCATATGCATCTCTAAGTCTTCTGATGATTTGTATTAGTGTTCAAAATGATTTCTGTTTGCTATTTTTCACTTATGCATCTTTATTGTTAGGGAAAATTTCATAGAAACATAACCAACTTACGATTTTGTTCCAATTAGGTCACTCAAACTTATTTTTGTTCCAATCAGGTCACTCAACTTTAAAATATGTTCTAATCCTAGATAAATGACTTGATTAGCAGGTAATCTTATTAAATTTTTCAAAAAAAACTGATTTTTTTTATTAAAAAAAGATTATTTTTTTTATAAAAAATGAATTTTTTAAAATCTAATTTTTAATAAAAACGATTTTTTTTTTAAAAATCGAAATTTTATAAAAAAAGGTTTTTTTTTTATAAAAAAGGGTTTTTTTATAAAAACGAATTCTTTTATAAAAAACGTTTTTATAACATTTTTTATAAAAACGAATTTTTTTTATAACTTATTTTCGTTTTTTATAAAAAAACCTTTTTTTATAAAAAACGTTTTTATTAAAAAAATTGTATTTTTGAAAAACGTTTTTTATAAAATTTCAATTTTTGATTAAAAAAGTTCTTTTTTTATAAAAAAAATTCTTTTTTTATAAAAAATTCGTTTTTTTATTAAAAAAATCAGTTTTTATAAAAAATTTGATAAGGTTACCTGTTAATCAGGTCATTTATCTAGGATTAGAACATATTTTAAAGTTAAGTTACCTGATTGGAACAAAAAAAAGTTTGAGTGACCTAATTGAAACAAAATCGAAAGTTGGTTATGTTTCTACAAAGTTACCCCTATTGTACAATGAAATCAAATATCATCATCAAACTGTACATCGAACCCTCATGTAATCTGAACCATGTTTTACTTTTAGTATTTTTATGGTAACTAATCTATTACCACTGAGTCATTAATCTGGTGAGTTATTAAACTCACTGAGTTATTACCAGTACTGTGAAGCAGACAACTAACTATTGTAGGTAACACTGGAAATCAAACACATTAAACTAATAAGTAACCAATTGATGGATGATGATACCACTGTTAAACTCACTATAGTCATAAAAACTCAGTATCATTTTTAATAAAAACTCACTGAGTTATAAATCTCAGAGACTTATAGTTTTAGTTTCTTTTTACATTCATATTTTGAATCTTGTTAAAAATGTTAGTGAGTTTTTTAAATAAACAGTTTAAAAAACTCACAATATGCAGGTAAAAACTCACAAATATGTTAGTGAGTTTTTTACATCCATATTGTGAGTCTTATAATGCATAGAGTCTTTATAATCATATTGTGAGTTTTTACAAGCATATTTTGTGAGTTTTTTTTACATGCATATTCTGAGTTTTATAATAAACAATTTAAAACTCAATTTAGACTTAGTGAGTTATAAGTCTAGTTGAGTTATAAAATCTCAGAGAGTTTTATAATAGAACAGAATGTACGCATGATCAATTGTAAATCAAACACATGAAACTAATACGTAACCAATTGCTAACACAAATATCGGAAATCCTAGAAATCTAAACGCTTATCAATAAAAATGCTCGAAATCAAAACTCAGTAGATAGTTTTTACCTGATATCATCGCCGGATATTCGAGCTTTTTGGGAGTTGAAACGGACGTTTTATTTACATTTGATTCTAGATGAAGTTCTTGTTTCTCCATTGGAATGTAACTTGATTCTCACACTAACCGTTTCACGAGCAGGCGGAGGGCGATTGACGAGCAGGCGGAGGAAGTAATTAGGGCTCGTAATCGATCGGCGATGAGGGGGAGAGAATCGAGATTGAGGAGCGACGAGCAAGCGGAGGGAGATTTGACGATGAGGAGGAAGAAATTAGGGCTAGCGGGATTTTGGTAGCGATAGCGGTGGAGATTCGAGAGAGATAGCGGGATTTTGGTAGACGACGAAGGTTTTGATTTTGGGGCTTTTTGACGATCGTACCCCTAAATCAAAAAACCCAGCTCTTTAAATCTAACGGTTATAAAGGGGGTCTACGGGTCTACACTTTTTAAGGGGTCTACAATGAACCTCACCCTATATATATATATATATATATATATATATATATATATATATATATATATATAGAATCATGTGAAAACACTATTTTTTGTCAGAACTGCGTAAATAAATCTTAAAACTGCACATCTAATTACTAATAATTACAAGGTTAGGGGTGATTGGTAGCCTTAATCTTGTAAGTGTTGTAAGTATGGGCACTAAAGTATTAATTGTAGATAGGGACTGCTCATCTGGTAGAGTTTTTTCCTCTTAGTTGAAGGTTATAGGTTCAAACAACCCAAACAATGGTGTAAATAAATAATTTTTGTTAAAAAAAATAAAAAAAAGGAAAAAAACAAAGCATTCATAAATGTTATGATTGTGATTGTAAGCGACATTTTATCACTGATTTTAAATGTCTATATATTTTAAACAACTTTAGAGGTTACACGTATATAAAATCCAAAAGTGTATAGTTATAGGAATTGATCTTAATGTAACATGAATGGAAGTTTCTTCTAGAACAATGACACGTACACGTCCCAGCTCTGTAATTTTACTTCATCTATAATCAATCTAAATAGCGGGTTATAATAAAATTTGAACTCTCAACACTTACGGATGAAAGAAATTCGAATTCATTTCATTGGACGACCAAACTCTCTTAGCATCATAAGTTGAAAAAAAAAATTAAACGACTAAATTTTATACTTCAAATCCACCTTATGTCTCAAATGAGACTAAAATCCAACATTTTTACAATAACAATATACGTTTTTACCACTAAACTAAGTTAGTGACTAAGCATTATAAGATACATGGAAGTTATCAAGCAAAGTTAGTGCAGTGGTTAAACTTCAATTTTGTATTGAAGAGACCCAGGTTTGAGTCTGATCTCACTCACACAATTTTGTGAGATATTGGTGAGTAATGAAGGATAGAGCATTGTGCTTGTTCTCGAGTCACAATGGATGGTTTACGGGCTTCTCCAGTTCCCACTCAATGATGCAAAAGGGGGGTGCTCCTGAGTTCCCTCGCTATAATGTTCGGACTCGGGACAGTAGATAAATTTAGGATAACCAGTTCTGAGACATTGCTAAGTCAAATTACCGTTAAAAAAAGAAATATAAATAAAAGTTGATAGACAATAAGAATGAGATAATTAATATGCCAATGATGAGACATATGATATATGTGGGTTTCTCATTAATTATTACTTCCAGTATTTAATAAACTTGCATGATGCAAGCTACATTAAAGACTGTATGAAATGGAGATGGAATTTATAGTGGAGACACATAATTGCACTTGAGATTCTTTGTCCCACATCACCTTTAAAAGAACTTGTTTTACTCAACTTGCCAAACTTGGTTCATAATCATCTAACATAGACTACTTTTGTAGCCTCTGTTTTCAAATATTAGGGTTACTATGTTGGTGTTGTTCTCTTTCTTTAAAGATTCTTCATGATCATTATCACGTATTCGACTAACATCATTATTCGATTCAGGTTTTGGAACCAACATAATCGACTCTTAAAGGTAAATCATTAGCTCGGTGAGATTGACGTGTCTTGTGTATAGGGATGGCAATAGGCCGGGTATGAGACGGGTATTAGTAATCTCAGTTTCATTTCCGGAAAAAAAAATGTATCCCATACCCATTACCCGTCGGGTATCTATCGGGTATCAGACGAACCCATGGGTATCAAGTATACTCATTAGTTTGTTAAAAAAATATCCATTAGAATTTAAATGTAGATAATTCTACATGTATACAACTTTATGCTCTTAATAACACAACAAATTGAATACAATAAATACATATATACACATTAAATATATCAAATCTAAAATAAATTTTCATGCATATAAATCTAAAATGAGCTATTGCTCTCTCTATATATTTATAATTAGAAAAAAATAAAGAAAAATACCGTTAATAAATCATCTCTAAAATAACATAAATATGATATTTAGAACTTGGAATATATATTTACCTCGTAACCATCTATATAGGCATACTCGGTCATTTACAATATGCATTGATTCTTTTGAACAATTTACTATGTTTATAAGAAAAGAAACATATTTAATATATAAGAATAATAAAAACTACTTGTATAAGAAAATTAAAGCAATATATATATATATATATATGTGTGTATATATATATATATTTATATGAACTTGAAATATTTCAGGTATTATTTAGGGTAATGTGTCGGGTAATTCGGACCGGGAATCAACTAATCCCATGCCTATACCTGAGCCAGGATTTTTTCTTTATTTATTAATCCCATAACCTGTCCGATACCCGCATATTCGGGCCTATACCTAACCCGGGTGACTCGGGTTTCAGGTATATCCCTCAATTCTGAGCTTTTTTGCCATCCCTACTTGTTTATCGGAATATATCAAGCATCCAAGCTAAAGAGAATAAAATCAAACTTATATATATATGATATACACTATATATAAAATATCTAATAACATGTATCTACTTCATATGTGTATTACACGGGTTCAATCATTGCAAAATACAATTGATAATTCACTTATATTATTCTTATTACTGGAATTACGTATTATATTACATTAAATAATTAAAATAAATGTTTATTTTTGATATTTTTATTATTGAATGAATTATATATATACATAAGGTGTTGAAAATCAAACCTTCAAAATGTTGTGTTTTAAAAATAAAAAAGATTGAATAAAAATTAAATGCTTTGAGGTGAGAAGATTTGGATGATGGGAAAATTTTTGTGAGGTGGAATGTGATGATAATAATTGTCTCTTTATGAATCATTAGTTAAGTAGTAGATATAATGTCATATGTTATGACAGAGTTGCACTATGTGATCATTAGAGATGTGTCTAAATGGCGTCTCACATTTTGCATCGGTGCGAGGGTTTCCATCGCACTAACCCTCCTCTTCTATTTTCATGTAAATGTTTATTTTTATAATGATTGTTGAGTTTACGTACATGTTTAAAAATGAGCGAAAGATGACCATAAAATAAAATGAAACATGTGCTTGATTAAAAATTATGATGCACCTTTAAGGTATTAAAAATACATGGAAAGTGAAAGATGGTTGTGACAATTGGTGTAGCTGAGTCATGGGAACAGTAATATTATTTTTAGTGGCGTACAAATCTAAAACAATGTCGGTAACACGGAAAATGACATGGTCGTGATATTTGTAACTAGTTCAATACCCGGCCGTTGGCCGAGACGGTTTATAGCGTGAATCATTATTCAACCAAATAAGAAGTCCAAACAACCATTAATATAAAAAGTGTCAAAGGAAATATCCAAACAAACAAAACATCCAAATGCATAGTTTTATACCCGTCCGTTGGCCGGCAGTGGCGGATCCAGGAAAGAATATCAGGGGTAGCGGGGACTAACGGGAGTTCGGGGGCAGCGCCCCCGAAAATTTTTTTTAGGTAGTTAACGGGCTTTTAATCATATTTTTAAGAGACTTTTAATCATATTTTTAAGTAAAAGCCATAAAATTTCTTCCAGGGGTCGCGAAAAATTCGTTTCAGGGGTCGCGAAAAACCGAAAACCTATAAAAAAAATAAATTTGCACGTCGGGGTAAAAGTTCAGGGGTAGCGGGCGCTACCCCTGGGCCCTTACTGGGTCCGCCCCTGTTGGCCGGGCAGGGATACCTATACGACACTACTTATTAAGTTAACAAAATTTTCTTCAAATACAGCAACACCATTGATTAAAGTAGCAAATGTAATCAAACAAACAATCCTAAAATCATCTTCCAAATCAAAAGACAAAAAGAAATGTGTATTTTAAAAAACAATTAAGAAAAACATAGTAGCTAGTCTTTTCAACACCACCAAACCGATCATAAAGTAACATCATTTGGAACCTACAAATAATTACAACAATTAAATTAATTAATTTTATTTAAAATTGAAACAAATTAGATAATTAATCAAACAATGTTAACATTTATAAAAACATCTAACCTAATAATGTTTACTTAAAAAAACTTTATAAAATGTTTAATAAGTCTAGTAAAAAAACAATAAAACCCAAACCGGGTTTAAAGCTTTCGCTGGGTTGTAGACCCGACCCATCCTGACCCGGTTAATCGACCCGCATACTTAAAGAACACCTAACCCTAATGTTCGGTCATTTGTCCTAAATCCCCAAAGAAAAAACCTCGTCTCTCTCTCGATGCTCTCATTCGGATCTAGGGTTTTCTAACCAAAAACTCGCAATCGATCACGTTTTTCTCTTCCGACGAATGAGATCGACTGATAAACACTGTGGTTTATCATCATCTGCTATCGTCATTGCTGATTTTGCGAAATTATTTGTAAGTTCCTCATGTCTGTGTTCATCTTCTAGGGTTTCATTTGGAGATCCATCCCGATTACTACCACGCCGGTGTAGATTTACGGTATTCAACAGCGATTTCATGAAGATAGACGGCCTTATTCGGGTTCGATGCGTTGTTTAAGATAAGAAATTCTTACCTGTTGATTTTATGTGTTCGATTGCTTTTTTTGTAGTTTTCATAAAGTGATTGTGCTCTCATCTAGATGTAGGGTTTTCTACTCAAACAATCGTAATCGTGCTTGCTAGTTTATTCGCTTCCGACAAAGGAGATCGAGTGATAAACCGTGTGATTTATCATCCTTTGCTATCGTGCTTGCTGGTTTTGTGAAATTTTCTGTAAATTTGTTCGTGACTGTTCATCTTCTAGGGTTTCATTTAGAGATCCATTATCGATTTAAATTTTTGGTATTATACGGCGATTTCGTCAACATAGATGGCCGTCATCGGGTTTCATGCATTTATAAAGATAAGAACTTCTTACCTTCTCATTTTCTGTTTTCGATTGCGACTTTTTTCATGAACTGATCGTCGTCTAACTCCTAGATAAGGCGTCTAGGGTTTCTGTGATCAGAACCCTAGGTCTCCAGATGCTTACCCCGTTTGTATTCTCATCAATCGAACATTCATCGAAGTATTTATTGAAGACCTAGGGTTTATATTTGGGATAGAGTTTTTGCATGGTAAGACCTAGTACTATTTCGTCCATCATACCATTCTTATGTTTAGTACCAATTTTTTCCAATTTTTTAACTAACACTACTCTTTCATGAATACAGGTTTTATTGGAGTACTAATTATACTAAATGCTTTGGATGTGCACAAAATACTACTGGTTATCTTACTAATTACTTGCTCTAGATCAAGCAACCCTAAGTGAATGTTGCAAGATCTAGATTGGAAACCCTAACTTGGGAAAAACTCACGGTCAGATTGTTCTTATCTTATTTTACATGTTTACCAGTGTCATATTAGTTACTTAGATGCTCCTGTTCTTAGTTAACTTCTGTTAGCTAAATTGACTATTTATGTGTGCATGTTGTTAGCTACAATGATTGTTCCTATGTGCCTAATGTCACCTACATTACCTGTTGTTGTGTGCATACTGTTAGCTACATTGACTGTTCATTTTGTACCTAATGTTATCCATATTAATGAGTTATATAATTGGTGTTGCTTGTGCATATTGGCTAACCCTTGATCTGCACTCAAAGTGATGTGAAAACCTGGATAGGGCTAGTATTGTGATACTTTAACCTGACAGTTGGACCTGTATTATATTGATTCTTATTGTATTTGTGTTATTATTAATATTCATGGTATAATATGATAACGATGTGTCCCTAATGTGGTAATTATTGACCGGATCATACAACTATTAATAAGCATATATTAATAAAACAAACACAACATAACACAAAACATATAATAAACATACGTAGGAAAATTAAACAAACATACAGTAAACATGTTGCATAAAGAAATTAAAGATTACCTGGGTGTAAGCAAATTGACTAATGAAGAATCTTGATGTATAATTACTGCTACCTGAACTCCTTATCTGCGAATTGCAAAACTTAAGGAAAACAAAAAATAAAAAATAAAAAAATAAACCAACTTGTTCATGTGTATAAATTATAAGAAAATGGTTACATATAATGGTTGCATATAATGTGCTATATATAATATAATTTTGTTTTAACTTTTTGTTTTTTAAATTTATATATTACATAATATTTATTTCACAAATACAATAACTAATTTTTTCACTTATATTTAGCATTATAATCTATCTTAAGCCCATATAACATGTATTATGGGCTTATTATTACTCTCTCCACTAACACAACAAACCATAATGCAAATAAATATCATAAAGTCATACACTGGTTTAAAACACAGATTTAAAAGATGGTACCAAACATAGTTATCGAAGGCGCTAGGCGCACTCAAGGCGCCAAGGGTCCTCCTAGCGCCTAGGCGATAGGCGCAAAAAAAGCGAGGGCCTGGAAAAAAAAAGGCGATCTTAAATAGAAAAACGTTAAATAAAATATAATGCACCAAAATGACAAAATTATATTCTTTAGGGGGTGTAGTTGAAACATTTTGATAACCCTAATATTAAAAATAGACACCATCTGCGTTTCTTTATTACAGGTCTCTAAGTTATCTCTTTCTCCAAACATTTGCTCACTGCGCCGCCGGACTTCTTGTGTCAATCTGAAGATTTTTTCTTTCATTTTCTCGTTCTTCTTCTTTCTCAGCCGTAACCGCAGCCTGTCCAGATGAAAATCGTTACATTCCGGCCTGAAGGTCGCCGGAGAGGTGCCGGAAACTCACCGGAGTTTCGCCGGAATGTCGCCTTAATTACCTAGGATACATAAGCGCAGTTCATGCGCCTCGCTTGGAATTTGCGCCTAGGCGCCAAAAGCGAGCGCTTTTAACAACTATGGTACCAAATACATACTAAAAAGAAACATGCAGAGAGTTTTCTAGAACACAACAAACTACTTAATCCAAGTAGATCCTCTTCCTTCCATTAGTGATAAATTCTGGGCTTTCAGTGTTGAAATTATCTGATTTTTCTTGTGTATCAACAAACTGATTTTCGAATACTTCATCATTACTTTCACTTAAGCATAGATCGATAATCTTAGACCAATTACCATTTGCTAGCTGGATGTAGTATTGATGCTCTCTCTGATTTACCTTTACCTAAATACATAAAAAAATTGGAAAAGGGTTGTATTTTACTATTATCGTTTTTTAAGAGCTTGCAAAAACCATAAGTATCTAAAACATACCTTATCACTGGCTTCTCTATCTAATTTAGCTTTAACATCAGAGATAACAGGAACATCATAACATTCACCATCCTAAAAAATGAACTACATTTGATAAAAATAACATTGATAGTAAGAAAGCATGTGAAGTTATATTAATAAATTTAATACATGTTTAGGGTTGTCATCAGGAGAATGATCAGTTTGTATAGTTGCACTTTATTGGGCTGCAATATCATAAGTATGTCTTAGAAGCAGTAACATTTCAATTCTACAATAGATTTCTATATGTGTAATATGAATGAAATTTATGAAATACCTTTTCAACTTGCAACTTGGACAAAATAGGTGGCACCTCTGCAATATCTTTTTTTATGTTATTAACCTTATCTTCCTTATCCAACAAAGACATTTTTGTTGCATCCATGCTCAACTGCAAATTACAATCTCGAAGCTATACTTTATTGTCATTTTAACACAAAAATATTAAATTTCTTTTCACAAATTAAAAAAATATGAACCTTTGTTGGATCAACAATTGATGGAACTTCATCTACCTGGAAACACAATAAAAGAACTTGCATGTAGGTATAAAATGACCATACAACAAATTCGAATGGTTGTATTAAAATTGTACAATTGATTTGTATATGTGCAATATGAATGAAAGTTATGAATCACCTTTTCTCTGTTGATATTTGGGATGACTACGACCTGCCCATTCGGACCTGTTGTTGTTGCCTGATCATCATTTACATGTAAGCGTTGAAATTTGATTTTTGGCTGAAAGGCATTTGACAAGTAAATGCTGATAAATTGATTTGTATATGTGCAATATGAATGAAACTTATGAATTACCTTTTCTCTGTTGATATTTGGGGTGACTGCGTCCTGCCCATCCGGACATGTTACTGTTGGCTGATCATCATTTATATCACACGTAAATGCTGATAAATGACCCCTATTTATATTCATCAGGTTAGGTGAATACCTGCTGAAAATGTGGAGAAGTTTTCCTTACCTGCTGAAAATGTGGAGAAGTTTTCCTTAACTGCTCACGTTCTACCAAAGATTTAAAAAAAAAACCAACCTGCACACGATTTAGATAAAACTGTCTAAATTACATGATATCTAAACCATTTTAATTCGCTATTTATTGTGATTTGTATTTCTTTCTTAGATCGTATAATTTTTACTTCCATATATGTTATATAAAAAATTTATATTTACAGCTTACTATCGTTACATATATTTAATGCAGGTACATTAGATAAGAAACGCTCGATGATATCAAAACTGAAGCACTAATCACTTGAGTCGGGATTCTCATATGCAAATCTGGTTCTCTTTAGTTTGCTTTTTTCAATTCCGTGTGTTTTTTGCGCATATCATTGTTATGTAATGGGCCTCTTAAAATTTATTTCGTTAATTTGTTATCGTTTTCACTAAATTACCATACAACAAATCTGTATGGTTGGTTTTAATCTGGCGAAATTAATGGCACACTAATGGCAGTTACAAAAAACCCTGCAGATCATGGGTTAGCTATTTGTTAGCTAACAAACATTCCCACTAACCCACGATCAGTAGCAGTTAAAATAATTCAAATTAACCAATGTAACTGTTATTTGACGGTTTTTAAAAAAGATCAATGGTCTAGATTTGTTGTAAGATGGCCTTTCAGCGGTCAGGATCGGTGCCACGTAGGGTAACCACCCGCTGGCAACAATAGTTATTATAATGACAAAATACAAGTTGTGGATGAATATTGTTGTATCTTTCTATTTTTGGATGCAATGTAAATGATAAAACGGAAAAAAAAAATATATGCTTTTAATAATATCACTGTTACAAATGATAAATGAAATTAAAGAAGGTATAAGGGTGGAAGGTGTCGACTGTCGAGAGAGACCAGCCTCAAAGAGATCTAACGTGGCTATTGGGTCAGTGAGTTCGATGGTAGTTTCCTAACTTTTCCGTTTTCTTGTGAGTGAGGAAATAAGTTTGACGTGAAGAGAGAGGAGATCCTGGCGGCAAACACCGCCCCATTCTAACGAAGCCACTTAAAAAAGACGGTAAGAATGGGGACATTGATAGATCATTCAACAATTTCTCGTTGTTATTTGCAAATATTCGAATTAACGTGTTATATTCTAATCTTCAAATAGGAGATTATACTTGTATATATACGGGTAAATGAATGAAAAAGGAAAAATGTTTTACATTCTAATATGATATTACGAGACCATATTTCCCTTTGATTTTTTTTGATCCCCTCACCCCCTGGGTTTTGGCCGATCGTCACCGCTTCCCCCCTTTGCTTCATGCATGGACACCAAAATCCACCCCACTGGCACCATCTTCAACATCAAGAACTTCATCCATATAACTCTAGAGATGACAACGAGTACCACCTCATATGTAAAATTATTCAAAATTCATTGTTTTTTCGATCCCCTCACCCCCTAGGTTTTGGCCGATCGTCACCGCTTCCCCCCTTTGCTTCCATCGCAATTCTTCTATTCTACTCATGCATGGACACCAAAATTCACCCCACTGGCACCATCTTCAACATCAAGAACTTCATGCATATAACTCTGGAGATGACAACGAGTACCACCTCATACGTAGAATTATTCAAAATTCATTGTTGTGCCTTTGAGGTTCCTAAGTACCTGTAACCTCGTGTCTTTGCGACCACCTCTTCCCCCATCGTCGGCAATGACAAAGAAGGCGACAAACACCTCCCTCCACCACCTACTAATTTTTGGGATCATACTGATGTTATCATCCTTTAATGGATTTATGGAACAATCTCAAACGATCTCCTATACACCATCCTTAATATCGATACGACTGTTACACAAGCCTGGAAGGCACTTACTACATATCTTTCAAGATAATCACAGCACTAGGGCGATCTATCTAGACACAAGTTCTTTTATACCCTTTTCGATGGGTTTACCATTGTCTTGGCATACTGTCAAGCTCTGAAAGTTATTGCTGGCCAGTTGGCCAAAATCGATGCACCCGTGACCAACCAACATTTAGTCTTACAGCTTATTACCGGATTAAACAAACAATATGAATACGACAGGGTGGCTATGCATTTTTAACAAACAAAGAAACATATGGTCATATGGATACCAAGTAAGGGTTTTAACTACAACTAGTTTTTAAAAATCCAAAAACCTACATTTTGATATAGGGTGTTAATTTGATCGCTTTTATAAAATTTTGTATGTGAAATAAGGGGTCTACAGGTCTATATTTTTTTAGAGGGGGGGGGGGGGGGTCGTCATTGTAGACCCCCTAGAAGTGTAGAATTGTAAATCCCTTATTTCATATGCGAAATTTTCTGAAGAGAGGAAAAAAATATAGAAAATAAATTAATCACAATCATTTGATAAAGAGATCCAACAGTGAAAATAGAGGTCTATGGGACTACACTTTTTAGAGGGTCTACAATAAACCTCTGACTATATGTACACCTTAAGGTTTTATTATAGATGATCTTGAACCGGTAAGAGTCAATCTTATTTAAACTCACATAACGCTTTACCATCGAGTTGATGAATTGTCGATGTTGCACTTTTACAAGGGGTGGAAGATCTTTCACCTTTACCGTCACACGAAATCTGAAAATAAGGATCGTGCATTTCGGATGCCATCCATGGAACCATTTAGTTAAATTTATTTGAACCGAATAATCCTGTTTAGACCAAACCTAAACCTGTAATTCTTATATGTCTAAGTCATTTTAAAGATTCATGCTCCTAAATTCATGGGATGAAATCCACCCGATCATCATTAACTCATGGAGCAACATCAAAAGGTAAATTCTGCCTGTGATATGATTAAATCTAATGGCCATTTGTTAGATATCACAAGTAATAAGAGACATAATAAAACTTAATCCCTCCCATATATAGACATATATAATGTAAAATAAAGTTTGGATTACCAAGAAAGAAATATATATTTTGCAGAGTAGAATTGTGGTGAAGATGACTGGTAGAGGGTAATTGGGAGGTGGGGGGTGGTCTCACTTGGACCATGCATGGTCCAACCTGTCTGACAACAGTAGAATCCATGTGACTACAAGAATCTATATATCTACCCTTCCTCATAATACTCTACTCTAGAGATACAAAATTACACCAATCATTCACATTTAAACACACCCCACAAGTTTCTTTCAATTCACCTTCATCATTATTTCTATCATCTGCAATATATATAACAACAGTGTACAATTTTTATATATTTTGACATCACTACCTACGTACATTGCAATCCAAAGCCCAAAGCAACAAACAAAACCAGTTGTACAATTTGTACAAGCTAACTTCTTGAAATCTATGGGCGGTCCGGACCCTAATCAATATTTGTACAACATATATATGATAGATGGCACCCACCCCTTTCTATGAAACTATTTCCAATCTCAATGACATTGATTCCGTGATTCCGTCATATCATTGCTATTGCTATATATATACAAAATTAACTATAAATGTTTTTTATTGGTCCAATTTTTTCTTTATTTCTTTATGGTTGGTTTTATATTTTTTTCTGTATTTTTAATATTTATTTATTATTTTATTTTAGATCTCCTTTTTATTATCGTTTTGGGTTTTTTGATATAAGTTCGGCCCACATGAAAAGTTACAAAAGGTGTTAAGTATTAGGTCTTTCTTTTATTTTTTATTAGTTTTATTATGTTTCTTTTTTTTGTTATGGTTGATTTTCTTTAATGTTTTACTTTTAAGTTTTAATTTATTGATATTATTTTTATTGTTATACGTCACCTTTTAAGTTTTTCGTCTTGGTGTTTTGAAAATAGGTTTGCACCCGACATGAAACAAGAGTGTTACATTTACAAGGTGAGGTTTCATGTAGCAATGGGAAGGCCCTTGCAATAAGGGATTAGGCGGGCAAGCTATCGGTGGAAGCGTTTGGTAGGGTGGCATAGATATTGTAATAATCATAGTTATAGTTAGAGTTGCCTTATGTAAATTATCTCTCTTACTTGTAGAACTTGGCTTATAAATAAAAGTTTTAAATTTCCGTTGCTTTAGTTATCTTCGTTGTAACAGCCCAGACCCGTCGCACCAAGATATTGTCCGCTTTGGCAGCCGGCATGCCCTCAGCGGACAATATCTTGGTGCGACGGGTCTGGGCTGTTACAGATGGTATCAGAGCCGGTCGTCGGCCAGTGTGCCAGCGAAGACGCTGGTCCCCTAAGGGGGGAGGATTGTAACATCCCACATTGGTGGGGAGGGGAACTAAGCATGCCTTTATAAGGGTGTGGATACCTCCCCTACCAAGACGCGTTTTAAATCCGGGAGGGGCGGATGCCTGAGGGCATGCCGGCTGCCAAAGCGGACAATATCTTGGTGCGACGGGTCTGGGCTGTTACATTCGTTGTGTCTTGTGTTCATGAGTAAATCTGATGTGTGACGTCCCCTGGGGCCAATTTCGGGAGGCGGGAGTCACACTGACTCTCGAAAGATTGGTGATTAATCAAAAACAGGTACGTGATACAATTTGCATGCGAACGTTACGTGAATTTAACTATTTAAACGTATTTAGATATGTGGTATGTATATACTTATTTTTATTGGATTAAATGTGGTTATTATAATGGGGAATAAATGAAAGGCAAAATCGTAGAAAACCATGACAAAACATTGAAAAACGAGCAAAACGGGTGTCGATCAACAAAAGTTAACCGGGGAGGCCAGTCTGAGCGTCTCGCGGACCGCGAGAAACCCATGCTGACACTCCCACGGTCCGCGAAAGTCCCAATCGGTGTAAAACCCCATTATATAAATGAATTAGGCTATCATTTTGCTCATTTTCTCCATTTTAAACACACATTCAGCTCATAAACTCTCTGATCTTTCATTCCGTATCACTCCCTTGAAGAATTGTTGGTGGTTCGGCGTGAATCTAGGCCCTAAATCGTCTCCAAACACATTATCTTTGCTAAGTAACAACTTGTTCTTGATTTACTTTCTTACATGTTATAAAGTTTACATTTTTATGATAGATCTAGGGCCGATCTATGTTCTATATGTGAATACAAGTATAGATCTAGCATATGTGACGATAAAGTTCTGAACTTTACGAAAAACATGTCGTCTAGTGTTTATAATGATAGATCTAGGTTGTTTGTGTATGAATGATGATAAAAGTTCAATCTTGATGCATGATAGTTGCTAAAGTTGCATGCTTGAGGCTAGATCTAGTGAGTTAGGATGTAAAGATGCTTGCTTGATGATAGCTACGTAATAAAAATCGGATCTTTGTGTTCATGTGTAATAATGAATAAAGGTGGCACCTTGATGTTCATAGCTTGATAAAGTTGGCATATTGATGAGGAATCATGCATGATAGTTACTAAAGTGTAGACCTTGGTGCTTGATATGCGATGAATATAGATTTTTTTTAGTAAATAAACGAGTTGGTGACCCGCCCGCGCGTTGCAGCGGGCCACTTGTAGGTTGTTTTAGTTCTTGTCGTTGCCTTTTTAGTGTAATTGCCATATTTATAATTCGAGGATAATTTCATACCTGCACTTGGTCTTTTGCATCAATAAAATTACCTTCTTTGCTTCTACTATGTCCACGCTTCTTTTCCTCTGATTTTCTCAACTACAAAATATCCATCACCATTAGAGTTCAAGAAACCACACTCTGTTCTCAAGAGTTGGCATGCCATCATGAGATCCACCAGTGAAATCTTGCAATACAAAAGAAGAAACACTTTAACATAAACAGGCGGGTTATACAACAGGTTGAAACAGTTAACATTTTTGCTCACCTAAAATGGGTCGGGTTGGCCCGAAACACGTTTCTTCCTGATCTTTTCCTACAAAACTTAGAATAATTCATCTACATTCATCGCCTTTGATAAAGCCTACAAATTGAGAGGAAAAATATTATTATAAAATAAAACATGAATTAATAATTCTTGAGACTCACCGAATGACCAAAATACACACACCTGTAAAGCATCTTTATGAAGAGCAGAAGAACACATATAGGCCTTCATGAGTCTCAAGGTCGAGATATCAAGAGGCACTTTCACTTCATTAGCATTTTTTCAATTAACTGCATCAGATCCTAAATGAAACAAAAACATAATATTCATAAGCATAACAATGGTAACTTTAAATAACCCACTTTCTTAGCATCATCGTCCATGATCATCATTTACAAATACACAAATACGGATGATACCATTAAAATAATTTAAAGCAACAACCTATAAAAAAGCTAGATATCAATCCAAATTCTATAACAACCTTGTGAAGGTAATCAAAACAAATGGTGCAAGTATTTCATATATTGTAAACTAATGAATTTATATATATACTCTTGGCACAAATAACTCAATTGGCAAATACATAGATCTAGATATGCAATTACAGTATATTTGAACTAATTTATTCCAACACATCATCATGAGTTTAGATCCAATTCTGTAACTGAAATAGGTTAGAATACATTGAATACTCACATTCATATTTAACAACTTAATTAACCTTTTTCTTAGGAAGTATTACTGATTTGGTTATATGCAAGGTATGTATCAGCCAACGAAAGTAACAGTTGATTTTAATGGCTAGATCTTAGTAGCATGTGGTCTTGATATCTTATTTAAACCTAAAAGTGGCTAGTAGACCTCCATGAACTCTATTTATGACTTCAAGCAAACATTTAATCAACACAATTATCCATCTTCTTTGATTAGTCATACATAGTACTATGAGGTGAAATGCATACTTTTGCTTTTCAAGTAATAACCAACATAGATGCTAACATGGAAGGAACTAATATACCAATAGTGTTGGTTAAAACTAAAATAAAATAATAAGGGTTATATTGTAACTTAACTATAATTAGAAGGGGTATTTCAAAATTATAAAAAATGATATATAAAAGACAAATTCCATATGAAGACAGGTTTTCCTTCTCCCCCTCTTTGTCTTCTCCAAATAATTCAACCTCCATTAAAATACCTTACTTACTTGTTCACCACCAGATTACCTACCAGTAAAAGATCACCATTCTTTAGGGTTTCTTTCTCTACGTGAGGGGCCTACCGCTGCCGCTAACCGATCGTCACAACAAATATGTGAGGCGGGACTGAACATAAAAGGTCTCGCACATGCAGTAGTACAAAACCCCAAGCCGTCGCGAGCTCAACGTCAAGAGAGTCGGTCGGAAAAACCCAAACCGGCAAAAACGGAGCAACGAAAAAAATGGGCACCACCGATCACAGGAAAAAAACCCGATCCATTAAAAACGGGCCAACAGCGGAAAGAGCACCACAGGTCAAAGATTTCACATGGAGATCGTACGGAATACTAAACCCGTGTCGCTTCAACGGAGCAACGCCTCAAGGGCAGTCGCTTCAACGTGAAGATCGACGATCGACAACTTCACCGCCGGAATCACCATCCAAGAAAAGTGGTCGTTGATGAGAGCAGGTGAGGTTCGGGGTCACATCGTCGGTCACTGTAAAAACAGACCGACGACAACGTCACGGTAAGCAATGACACCGACGACAGAAAAACGTACCGGCGCATGAATCCGACGACAATAATCAAGAAACCAACTGAAAATCAGTAGATTTCCTCCCCTCACAACCTTCATAAACAGAATCGCCAATAGCAACCATCGCAAATCGACGACCACCATCAACAAAGGTATTAAACCGACGGCGGCACGCCGGTCACCGGAGGCAAAACTCGGCGGCTTGCGAGGAAGAGAAAGCGAGAGAATCGTCGAGAGTTTAGCATGGATTACCAAGACAAATGTGGAAATGTGCCATCTTTGCTATAGAGGAGAGAGAGAAAGAATCTTTGCTTTTAAAGAGAGAGAGAGAGAAAAAGCATCGACCAAAAACCACTTTCCAATAAACTGTGGCCAAAAGCACACAGAAAAAACTAAACTGGTGGCCACCTTAAAACTTGTCCAGTTCGATATTAAATATTTCAAAAGGGACTAAACATGTAAAAAACACACAAAGCTGTGGCCAAAGTAAAAAAAACCAAAAGAATACTATTCACCACCAATTTACAATGTATATTTTATAAATATTTGTAACGTGTGAAATGTCATGATTTAATGATGGTTAATGCATGCATGTGTTTGCAAATGATGAATATGACCTGCAACATGTTAGACGTACAATTCCTATGCATGATGGGTGATAAAGACATGACTTTTACATGGAATATGGTCATACGCATGATATTTTTATATTTGTGATTAATTATTTATTTACGCGCTTTACTTGAATGTGAACATATGTGTAATTGTCTACTAGGTTGCATGAGATATGTTGAATTAATTAGGAATCACACGTGTGTACAAATCCTAAGTCTCCTATCCTGGTAGGAATGCCAAGATTTTGCAAGATCGCCCCGTCGATCTTACATTGTAGCAGTGGGGCGATTAATAATTAATTGAAACACTTAATATTTATTGCATGATAATGTGTTATGATAGACATTTGGAACATTATTAAATAATCGCCAATGTGTTGTCGAGTCAACTTGGTTAACTTGTCGTTGTCTGTGTACAACGAGACATTGGGTCAAACACGAACATACACTTGCAAATTTGTGTCTCATAGGTGAAGTCTAGAGGATTCACCAGCTACTTTGCAGCTTTTTGGTTATTTTTTGTTATACGTACCCAAGGTGAGTTTACGATTCCCCTACTTAACGTTGTTTTACTTTGGGGAAGAAGACATGCTGTGAACGTTTTTTAATAAACATACTTTGATTATATACCAACTTGTAAACCATAGAGGAAACAGTTTTCCACAACATAAATTCCTTCTGCAGTGTACCATTAATATCATAGATAACGAGGAAATATGATGTATATCTACTGGGCCTGACAAGCCTTGCTCGAGCTAGTCGCTCTAGCCCCAGTGGGAGTGGAACGAGTATTTTAATGTCCTAACATTCACTATGCTCGGCAATGGCATGGGGGAAGGAAACACATAAACAGTCAGTAATGGGGACATAAATCCTATAGGATTACAAAAACATGGTAGATTATCTATCTATGTGTATATTAATCAGCATTAACGGGATTAGGAATCCTGCATTTGGTTAGGTCTCGTGGAGACTAACTGCTTATTCTCCATTTTTGTTGTTTAGGCTGGAAAAATTCGATGGTCGCAACGATTTCAACTTGTGGCGACTCCAGATGCATGCATTTCTGGTTAATCAAGCCATTTGATGCCTTGAAGGGTGAAGGGAACTTGCCCGAGGGTTTGACAGAGAAAGAGAAGAAGGATATGTCGGATAAGGCACACGGTGCCTTAATTCTCAGTCTCGGGATCAAGTATTGAGAGATGTTTTAAAATAAGCGATTGCGGTTGGTGTGTAGGCAAAGTTGGAACAACTGTACGTCACTAAATCGCTTTCTAATCGGTTATACCTAAAGAAGAAGATGTATACATTTAAAATGCGTCATGGGAGCTCTATGGAGATCCATATAGATGAATTCAATCGGTTAGCATTAGATTATAAGAATGTAGATGTAACAGTGGATGATGAAGACAAAGCAATCATGTTTTTATCTTATTTGCCTAACTCCTGTGAACATTTAGTGGATACATTGACGTTTGGAAGTGAAACTCTGAGTATGGAGGAGGTTACTTCGGTCATGAATTCGAAAGAATTGTCTAAGATAAGCATTGAAACAAAGGAAGATAACACTAATGCTTTCTATGTCAGGGGAAGAAATGATCAAAGAAATTTTAAAAAGAAAGGGTTTGTAAGATCCAAGACCGAGAATCAGAAACTTAAATGCTTTGTATGTGGCTTAGAAAAGTATTTTAAAAGGGATTGTCCAGATAGGAAAAAGAAGAAATCAGAGGGTAGCAGTTCTAAGAACTATCATAATAGCTATCCTGAAGAATCATTGGATGGCTATGAAAGCTCTGATGTATTGGTGGTTGATCTTGATTAAGTGGATGGAAAATTGGCTCATATTAATTTTAGTTATCACACATTGGCCGATAATAATCTCAGTTTTAATTTTTTCCCATAATAATCTAAATTATTAAACCATTGACCTATATTGAACTGCCGTTAACTATAGACTAATTCAGTTAGTGTGAGTGACTGTTTTTGTAATTTCTTAAAATGAAGGGACCGATGATTATAGTAAGAACATCAAAAGCTTGTTTAAGTATTGTTCTAAAACTCTTTCGTACGATGTCCTCAAACGTATTTATAGTCTCTGTAAATTAACTAATATTTTAGTCCACGCTTAGTCCACGCGATCCGTCGCGTTTGTGTCTTCCGAGTTTCGTAGATATTAAATGTGCGACCATTCAAACTTTTGGTTTCGGAACAAAATTTACGAAAGCTTTTGATGTTTGAGACTATAAATACGCATGTGAAACCTTAAATTTACGTTTGAGACTATGACATGTGAAACCTTAAATTACATACATTGGATAAGATTAAACTATCGATTCAAATTAGGATTAAATGTGTTAGAGGTTACGAAAGCTTTTGGTTTCAGAACAAAATTTACGTTTGAGACTATAAATACGTAATTTATCCCTTTACAAAATTTACCTTTGAGGCTATAAATACGTTTGAGGATATCGTACGAAAGAGTTTCAGAACAAAATTTAAACAAGCTTTTGATGTTCTTACTATAACCATCAATTCTTCTATTTTAAGAAATTACAAAAACAGTTCCTCACACTAACTGGGTTAGTGTATAGTTAACGGCGGTTTAATATAGACTAATGGTTTAATAATTGGGATTATTGTGGGGAAAAATCAAAACTGGGATTATTAACAGCCAATGTGTGATAACTGGGATTAATATGGGACAATTTTCCTCTAGAAAAAGGGTCAAATAAGCAGCTTTTTTTTAACAAACCCGATGCTATCGCGTATGTCGGGACGTGTTGGCAGGGCGGCTCAATGGGCCAAGCAACGCAAGCTAGGACTTGTTGGAAAAGTGTGTGTGAATGAGATGTTTATCTCAAAAGACATGTGGTTCAAGTTTGGAAAATGTGGTTCAACTTGTCCCACATTGGTGTGGGAACAAAAGTTGAGTTGGTTTATAAGGATAAACCTCAAAACCTTGGATACCTTATATGTCATGTTTTACTCTAGGTTATGTCAAACACAAGCCCGGTTCCCTTTTTATGATTGGATTTTTGTGGTGATTACGTTTAGTTGTATCTTCATTCATTACTTGTATTATTTGAATCTTTACTGAATTTCTAACAGGACTTAGGGCCCCAAAAAGTTTAGGGCCGCCATTTTTTTAAAATTGTATTGTTTTTTTAGAATTTTTATAAATGTGCGTATATAGATGTGAATATAATTAAATTAATAATTTAGTTTATTATTACCGGTCACAAGCCGGATAAAAGAGGAGGATTTGAAACTTAACTTTTGAAAATACTGAAACGCTCCAAAATATTAGTTCGCTTCGGACCCCCAAATCGTTTCAGCCGCTCCTGCGTGTTGGGAAGCGACGTGGGTCGGTCATGTCTGTCAAGCGGTGGCATCCGCTGGTTCTTTTAGACAGTGACATACAAAATCCATTACATGAAGGAATTTAGTAGAGTCGGTCCAATTAGTTTCTCGAACCAAATATATTATGAAATAAAATTTCAATTGAGATTTCATGTAAGCCGCAAACCCGACGGTTTCAAGGATGTTAGATGGAAACCAAGAAAGGAACAAGAACCGATTGTTTTTAACTTTTAAGTGTTACATGTGGTCCATGTGGACTTCAAGTTAAAGTTAGTTAGGCTCATTTAGACGAAAATGATAGATTGTAATTAGCTAAGTGATTGGGCTGCAAGTTCGTAATAAGTGAGCTGTGAATTAAAAAGGAGGTTCATGGAGTAAAGACTTGGGAAGTTGGGAGGTTACCATAGCCGCAAAAAAAAAAATAGTCAGGCAGTTATGAGTACGGTTTATTATAAAGGGAACAAGAACTCATAGTTTTCAACTTTTGAGTGCTACATGTGGGCTTCAAGTTAAAGTTAGTTAGGCCCATTTAGACAAAAATGATAGATTGTAATTAGTTAAGTGATTCAGCTACAAGTTCATAATAAGTGGGTTGTGCATTAAAAGGGAGGTTCATAGAGTCAAGACTTGGGAAGTTGGGAGGTTACCATAGCCACCAAGAAAAAAGAAGAAAAAGGTCAGACACTTATCAAGTTATCAATACGGTGTATTATAAAGGGAACAAGAACTGATTGTTTTTAACTTTTTAGTATTACATGTGGGCTTCAAGTTAAAATTAGTTAGGCTCATTTAGAAGGAAAGGATAGATTGTAATTAGTTAAGTGATTGGGCTGCAAATTCATAATAAGTGGGCAGCGAATTAAAAAGGAGGTTCATAGAGTTACGACTTGAGAAGTTGGGAGGTTATCATAGCCGCCAAAAAAAAGTCAGTCATTTAGGGTGGGGGGTATGTCTCGGCATACCCCTCGGCAACCCTTCGGCGAATGCAAGGCGACCATACCCCCTCCCATCGGCAAACACATTTCGGCATCCAAGTTTGGTGTTTTCGGCATATGGTTGCCGAGAACTTTGTGTGTATTGATGGTGGTCCCCACTTCACAAACTACCTAATTTTGCCTAAACACCCATCTACAATCATACCCACCACCCAAACGTCAAATTCTACATACTTTTCTCTCTCCTGTTGGCACAATTTAATTGGTCAATTTTTATATTTCAAACTTTGTTTAGGCAACCATACCCCCTACCCTTATCAATACGGTTTATTATAAAGGGAACAAGAGCTGATTGTTTTTAACTTTTAAGTGCTACATGTGGGCTTGAAGTTAAAGTTAGCTAGGCTCATCTAGACGAAAATGATATATTGTAATTAGTTAAGTGATTGGGTGTTGCAAGTTCATAATAAGTGGGCTCTGAATTAAAAAGGAGGTTCATAAGTTGGGAGGTTACCATAGCCGCCAAAAAAAAAATTTAGGGAGTTATCAATACGATTTATTATAAACTAGCATAGAACCCGTATGTTATACGGGTTAAATCATCAAAAATATATATATAGCTGGTAATTCATGCATATTCTTATTACCGAAATAACATATTACAATAAAAAGTTAAAATTATAATTCATAATATAGTATTGTTAACTTTACCCTCTTTATAAAAAAACAATATTTAGATCATGTATCTACTTGTATATTTGAAAAATGCAACATAAACGTTTATTGGTAAATAAGTGTTTGTTGTATTTATAAGTTTTTTAATTATTTATTAAAGGAAAATTGGAATAAAATAATCCCAACTTTTGGGTATTGGCCTACAATAATCCCACTTTTCAATATAACCCACAACGGTCCCAACTTTTCACTTTGTTATTTAGAATGGTCCCGTCGTTAAAAAAACTAACACCGTTAGTTTTTAATCCTATGTGGCGCTGACGTGGCGTTGACTTGTATTTTTTTTTTCTTTTTTTTAATACCATAAAATATCCATATCATAAAAACATAAAAAAATCTATGGTGACCTGTTTCCTTTACCCCCTTTACGAACCCTAAATCCGTCCCACTTCCATAACAAATACTAGCTAGATTAAAGCAAATTTGATTAACATAATAGGATTTCTAGAAATTCGACATTGATGAACAGTAGGTTAAAGAAGACGATGTATTGAAATTCTGATTTCGTTCTAAACTCAATCGAATCACGAGATTATGAGCAGAAATAGACTCGACAATACGAGCCGAGTGAGATAAGCACAGGTTTGACACAATTTGGTGTTGTTTTTACACGATGTGTGTGTTCGAATTCTACACAAATTTGATCCAAATTTGAATCTAATCACACCAATAGATTCGTGTTAGAGAATCAAAACTACTAATATTGTTTTTGAATCAAATAATCATGTTATATGCAATCTGCCATGGAAGAACTCAAACGAAGAACATGAACTGTGATTTTCACGATCTGCTTAAATCTGAACCAAAATCGATTTGGTAAGTTGCAATAGATTCGTGTTGATGTACTTAATCTCCTGGAATCAACCAAACGAACGAACAAACACGAATTGAGATCTAATTTCAGAATCAAAAGTCGAACAGTTTGACTCAAAAAAGTCAAACACGACAAATTTGATCAAATTAAACCACGATTTCGATCCAAAACATTGCAATTAAAATATAATGTATAGATATAACTAAATGGAATCGGTGGCTTCCAAAGAAGGTTAATTTTATGAAGAGAAGATGAAGGAAGCCATTTGGTTCTCGTCTCGTTGTTCTTCTGCGTGGGACGGATTTAGGGTTCGTAAAGGGGGGTGTAAAGGGAACAGGTCACCATCGATTGTTTTTATTTTTTTATGATGTGGATATTTTAATTAAAAAAGAAAAAAAATACAAGTCAACGCCACGTCAGCGCCACATAGGATTAAAAACTAACGGTGTTAGTTTTTTTAACGGCGGGACCATTCTAAATAATAAAGTGAAAAGTTGGGACCGTTGTGGGTTATATTGAAAAGTGAGATTATTGTAGGCTAATACCCAAAAGTTGGGATTATTTTATTCCAAGTACCCTTTATTAAAATAAAAACAATAATAGTTTAAAAAATAATTTTAAATAAAAACAAGATTTTAAATTAATATGTGATTGTCATAATTCCATAAATATAAATAAATAAAAATATAACATGATTATATAATAGGATATAATTTCCAATCAAGTATAATATAATTTATTAAGGAATAGATTTAAGAGGGAAAACTTTTATGAGAATTAATGTAGTGTTGACATGTGTCAAAAATTGTAATTGTTTATTAGAGTAGGAAGATTTTTACAATACCTAAATTTTATCTCCATCCCAAAAAAAATCCTTACACTTTTTAATTCCCCACCCCTTCCCATTTTTCCCCATTTTGTGTGCAATGGTTTCCCCATTTCCCCAATCCCCCACTCCATTTTTGGTGTCACCTCATCATTCCCCACCCCTTCCCATTTTTCCCCATTTTGTGTGCAATGGTTTCCCCATTTCCCCATTTCCCCAATCACTTTTTTTATAATAAAATAATTAAAATAAAATACTAATTAAAACAAATACATTTTATAAATAAAAATTAAATCCTAACATTACAAATAAAAAAAAAGTCCTAAAATTACTTATTCAATCCAAAAAAAAAAGTCCTAAAATTACTTATTAAAAAAAAAATTCAGAAATTTTCGGGATCACTTTCCTCGTCTTCGTCTTCGTCGGATAAATTTTCTTCGGGTGGTGGAATGGTTTCCCAAACACGATCGATGTGCTCGATCAAATCGGATCGTAAACTATGATGCATATCCCGGTTATGAATCTTCAAAAAGTTCGCGTCGATAATATGTTGTGGTATTGGGTTGTTTGATGCTTGAATATGATCCGGCTCGTACGGGCAAATGGCCTTCCCTTCATCCTCCCTTATCATATTATGCAAGATCATACAAGCATATATGATGTTAGTGATCTTAGTTTTGTGTCTCGACTTCGCCGGGTTTTCGATGATCTTCCATTTCTTCTTCAAACACGAGAACGCTCTTTCAATATCTTTTCGTGCCCCTTCTTGTGCTTTAGCAAATCTTCTACGTTTTTCTGTTGTTGGAGCCGTTAGAGTTTTCACAAACACGGAATAGTCTGGATATATGCCATCCGCAAGATAATATCCGTGTTCGTATTCGGTGCCATTGACTTCAAATGAACACTCGGGGTCCTCGCCATTAATTTGGCGATTCAACAAGTTTGATTGTTGAAGAACATTTAAATCGTTGTTGGAGCCGGCGACCCCAAAATAAGCATGCCAAAACCACAAGTCTTGAGATGCAACGGCCTCGAGCATAATGGTTGGCCTTGCATGGTCACCACGGTGGAATTGACCACGCCATGCGTTAGGACAAGCTGTCCATTCCCAATGCATGCAATCGATACTACCGAGCATGCCGGGAAAACCGTGTTTCACTTCATGAAAATCAAAAAGGTGTGTAACATCACTCCACGATGGTCGACGCATGTACTTTTCATGATACATCGCACGAATATATTTGCAAAATTTATAAAGACAATCTCGTGCGGTTCTTTCTCCGATGTGCAAATACTCGTCAAACGCATCGGAGGTGATGCCGTATGCAAGTTGTCGAATAGCGGCAACACATTTTTGCAACGGGCTTAACCCCATCCTACCCCTTGCATCCCACCTTAGTTGAAAATATTTATAATTTGTTTCCAAATCGTTGACAATACGTAGAAAAATACGCTTATTCATACGGAAACGACGTTTAAACTTATCTTCGAATAGAGCCCCTTCCGCAAAATAGTTGTTAAAGAGCCGATCGTGAGCCTCTTGACGTTCTCTTCTAATCAACTTGTGTGTTCGAATTGGGTTTGAACTCTCGGCTTCTTCTTCTTCACGAGCTATCTCGAACATCATTTTTCCGAAAAAAGCGGCATCTTCGTCGGACGATTCACCGGATGTGAAAGACATTTTTAAAAAATGAAGGGGTGGGTATTTATAAGGTGAAGTTGGAAGTGGGAGATTATATAAAGTTTAGAGAGAAATGGAGAAGTGTGTGTGAAAATGGGTTGAATGGGGTGGTTTAAATAGGTAGAAATAATAAAAAGTAAAAAAAAAAATAAAATTTTTTTTAAAAAAAGGGTATTAGCCGTTGGGAGGGGGGGCCCACACCAACGGCTCTCTCCCCACCCTCCAAATCGTCGAGCTCGGCATCCCGTATCCCTTCCCCGATCGGGGCTCCCGAACCCACCGTAGTGGTGTTCCCGATCCCACCGAACCCACCGAACCCCCCCGAACCCCCCTTCCCCGAACCCATTGCTTTTAACCTTAGGGACACCATGGTGTACCTAACTTGGGTACACCATGGTGTACCTAACAATGATTAGCATATTATGGTGTACCTAATAATGATTAACATGGAGTGGTGTGTCTAAGAAGGTGTCCTTAAATGATGTTTTTTAAAGGTCTTTGTTTTTCTCACTCCTATTTATATTGGATAAAAAATAGTTTGTATTTAATATTTGGCTTTTAAAAGTCAAAAATAAGGTTTTAAAAAATAATAATTTGAATATTTTTCTTATAAAAGTTTTGTTTCTAAAAATATTTTTAACTTCATATATAATGCTTTTTAGATAGAAAATGTTTTTGTTTCCCAAAACAGTTTTTTAATGTCTCTAAAAGTTATCTATATACGTTGAACACAAATTTTAAACACATTTTAAGATAAATTTTTAAAAGGTTTATTTAGATCTCAAAAACATTTTTTGAATGATATAGAAAATTTTACTTAGGAAAACATTCGTAATGTTTTAGAGAATGTTTATAAGAACGTTTAAAACATCTCTCAAAAAAAATATTTATTACTTTAAACGTTTATAAGTAGAAGTTTTATAAAAGTTTATAAGAACACCATGGTTTTAAAAAAAATTTGATTGAAAACGTCTAAAATTTTTAAATGTATTAAGAACACCTTGGTTTTTAATCTTTTTTCTTATTACATTTATAAAAGATTTTGTTTAAAACGTTATGTTATAAAACTTTTTTTGAACGGCATGTTATAAAACATTTATAAAAAGCATTTCAAAACAAAACATTTATAAGAGACATATGTAGAGAAACATATTTATTGAGAAACATTTATATATCGAAGAACATTTCATAAAAAAGTTAACAAAAACAATTTAAAAAATCCTTTTTAAAAAAATATCATGTACAACAAAATATATTATCTATAACCTTTTAAAAAACTTTTTTAACCCTTTTCAAATGATGTATTTAAATATAAACTTGTTTTTATCCAATTAGAATAAGAGAGAGAAAAAATAAACTTTATTAAAAAATTGTCAAACATAATTCTCAAAGTTCATAGGATCACAATTATAATTATTACACCTTGATTTTATCATGGTGTACCTAACCTTGAGTACACTATGGTGTACCTAACATAACCCTTTAATTTTCACATCATCACCCACCACTTATACACATAAATCAAATTTAAAAAAAAAATTTGTCTGGGTCCCACCAAAAGCCATCAAACATACATTCGTGATTAATGATTTTAGATATGGATATGAAAGGATTTCACAAGCTCCATCCCTAATACCTTTTTGGATAAAATCCAATCTAAGAATATGGATTCCTATTTCCTAAGGATCTAAGCGATAATGATTGTTTAAAGTAGAGTTTACAATATAAACATTTTAGTTTGATTTTAATTTATTTAAAGCAAAACCAAAAAACTTATAGTTATCATCTCTTATTACTATATTACTATTATTACTATTAGACATTATACATAAAAAGATAAAATAAATAGACGAGTAATGTGTTTTATTATGGGATTACTCAATTGATTTATATATTTTTAGTTGTCAATTTTGATTTGACTAAAAGAAATTTGTTGAAGTTTTTCGTATAATTAAGTAGATTTAAAATTATAATCGTTTTTACTTTTTCACTTTCAATCGCAGGTTTGTTAATGAATCAACCTTTTTTTAGTGGTCTATTATTTTAGTTGGGTTTTTTAGTATACATGTTTACTGTTTAGGCTGGTATACTTTTATGATTGTCATTATTTGAGGCGTTTTTCATTGGTCTCATACGATCGTTTGAATTCATTTGACCTCAAACGATTGTTTGGATTTTGTGTGAAAACCAATTCTCTTTATGTCAATAGCTTGAGCCTATAATAAATTCTAACTGTTAGAGTTTTTCTTACATATAAATTCACTCATCATTCAAAATGCAAACCGAAAGTGCGCATTAATACTACGTTCCGACTAATTTTAGTTGAAAAATTCCAACAAATGGAAGAACAAAGAGATGAGCTAACCTACATTACATATATCAATTTCCTACCAAATTAATTACATATAAACATTCAAGTTTAACAAATCCTAACTAAAAACCAAAAAGTTAAACATAAGTCGTTGGTCAAAAACATCGTATCATATCCTAGGTAGTTATCGGGTGTTCTGTAATCAACCAGCACTGCTGGAAGAAGTCTTGCTTCTATGCTCTCCAAACTCAGTGCAGCTTCTTGTCCAGTTATGTTTTGGAATCAGTTTATCTTGAACATCCTGAGGTAATCTCAACATAAACTTATCAAACTTTTCACATGATCCTACGTTGTTATTGTTTTTCCCAACGGTTGAATTATGTCCGGTTGATTTGGACCTTTGCAATCCTTGTGTTTGTGTTATCTTATCCTGTTCTGGACCCACTTCAATAACCACATGTTTCTTCTCCTCCTTTTTTCTTTCGTCTTTATCTTCGTTTTCATCGTTGTCTTTAACATCGATGGTGACACAATCTTCATGTACTGAATTATTATCATTATTATCATTATTATTTGCTTCTTGTGGCTCGTGAACGTAACCATTATTGGGGGATTTTTCGGGCGAGTTTATCGGCGTGTCGAGGCTGCACCGACAGCACGGGCATGACTTATGCGAGCCGAGCCATAGATCGATACACTCTTGATGAAACACATGGTAACATTTCGTCAAAAGGCGTAGGACGTTTTCGTCCCGGAATTCGCACAAACATATCGCGCATTCTAATCCGTAATTCTCCCGATGGTACTCTTTGACACTCGAGTACGTGAACGTGGGGAACGAGCTTATGATCAAAGGGTCGAGCCCCGGGTTCACACCGTCCCCTCCAGGGCCCACAGGGGCCCTGGAGGGGTTCCGGCGGGTGCTTCGCCATGTGTAAAATAAGTTTTGCATGAAGCACCTGCAGAAATATATGGAGAAAAAACCGATAAAGAAGAAGAGGAGGAGGATGACGGTGAGGACGATGGTAATGGGAGGAGACGTGTAAGGTATCGTAGGCGGTGGGGCGTGCGTGGGGTTCGTCGACATTTGCCCGAAGGCCAGGTTGATCGGAATTGAAAGGTGGCCGGAGATAAAAAGTTTAGAATGATTCCGGCCTTGTGGGAGAGGGAAAACGTAGAATTATAGATTTTGATGATATTTTGGGTATGAGTCATGATGCATGGGAGGGGAAGAGAGGGGAGAAAGACGATGAGGTAGGAATTTGTTGGTTTTTCATATATGGTTTAGCGCACATCATTGAACGAGATATTGAGAAATTAAGTAGGTGAGAAGATATATCAAAATTAGCAGTTTTGACTTTTTGTGACTATAAAAGTCAAAACGATTTTTAAAAACAAGTTGTTAAGCAAATTATGGAAGTTGGGCCATAAACGAACCGAACAAACACAAACGAGACATGTTTGTATTTGCTTATTAACATGTTATCGGATAATCAAACCGAACACGAATAAATAGCTGAACAAGATTTTTCGTTCGTGTTTTTTGTGTTTGTTTGTTAATTTTTTACATTTCTGGACAAACGAACCAAACAAACCGGATGAACCGAACCAAACACAGTCACAAACGAACCAAACAAACCAAACGAATATAAATGATCCAAACAACACAAACACATACACGCTTACATAAAAACGAATCATTCACGCACCCAAAGATCGTAGGAGAAAATCAAATCGAAGGGCTGCTGACAAAAATTGCAATAAACTTACAGAGAATGAGCGACGCAATGGATGGTGGTGGTCCGGCAAGGCGGAGAAGGCAGGTGGCGGTGGTGAAGGAGCGACGCAGTGAATGGGATGTCGGATGCTCGGATATTCCATATGCGCGATGGAGGCTGCAAGTATGAACCCTTGTTTACTAAACGACTGATATGCGATGAAATTGGAGGCTCTAAGTCTAAATTTTAAAAAAATAATTAATAATAATAAAAGTATTAATGTTAACAAACAAGCACAAACGAACAATATGAACAAACAAGAACAAACGTACACAAACGAACATTCACGAGCACACTTACCGAATGTTCGAACACAAATGAACGAACGAGGGCTCTGTTCGTGTTCGTTTGTTAAGCTAAACGAATAAAAAAAATTGTTTGTGTTCGTTCATTTAGTAAACGAACAAACACAAATGAACTCTCGCCCGAACGGTTCACGAACATTTCGCTGAAATTTCGATTCATTTAGAGGCCTACATAAAAGAAAGAGGAGATGAAACTTGAAAGGGTTTATGGGCCGAACAACATTTGCATAAACTAGCTAGCTTCGTTGAGGCATGCAAGCCCATTCAAGGTTATCAATCAAATCCAAGTAAATTTATCAGGCCACTTACTTCCATGAGGGTGCCCGATACTGAGTCAGGACACTGGCAGCCTTTGTGACGGAATGATAACATTGAGGTCTTTATCGGTCACATGATCTTTACGTGAAAACGCACTCTATGCATATAAACATACTAGGGACTCAGCGTATGTAATCTTAGTGAAATTAATCTTCCCATTTCATTCGTATGTAATCTTAGTGAAATTAATCTTCCCATTTCATTAAGTCATGTGGTATATTACCTATGTGATATCCTTATCATTTCAAGCTTCAAAAACTCATCTATTTTCTCCAATTCATTAAGGTTATAGGGTGTGGTTCCACACTCCACTGAACTTCAGAGTTCATATCATCATATTAACACCATATCAGTTTCCACTGTAACGTCATTATATGTTATAAATACTAATAATACCTTTATATTTAACAAATTTGAAGATTATAAACAATTATAGATACATGTAATTAAAATTTTATGAATAATTCAAAATACATTACTAACTAAAAGAAATGCATAGTAATAATTGGAAGAAAAAAAATCTTATAAAAGGAAACTAGAGTTAATTGTTATGGTAAATAGTCAAATCCATGCGGAGATTGTCGTGCGTTTAACTGTTACATGTTGTTGCAATCCTTTGGAATACTTGGAAATGGCATCTGAAATGCTCCTTGTCACAAAACAAACAATCTTAGACTGCCTCACAATCTTTATTTAGTGCGGTTCTTCATGTAAGTCTAAGAGCTTCAGTCTTCATGATACAGTTAAGTTCAACGTTAAATAACAAGATGATATCTATCAAAGGATCCAGATAGTTCTGCTATTGTGGAGGCTTGCAACTGTCTATCAAAGGTTTTACCCAGCGCGCAAGTTACTCCAGATAGTTCTGCTATTGTGGAGGCTTGCAACTGTCTATGCTTGGGTTGAAACCTACGGGTTTCAACGTAGGTCCCATGTGGGCATGCTAGACAGTCGCATGGTTTTCCCGGGGAACGTCCATTGCCCCACTCGACCCCAGCTGAGGCACGGTTAGGACACTCATGTCTGGCTGTCTGTGGGGTGGACCCTCATCTCCTCCTCTACGGAGGTAGGATAGGTGCGCGATGTCCTAACCCATCATGACCAACATCGCTGTTCTAAAAAAAAATCTATCAAAGGATCCAGGCCTCAATACCGCCTGTTGAGGTAAATTAGAGTAGAAAAGGAAAGTGGGAAAAAAGGAAGCACCGATGTGCATTAGTTTTGGTCTCTTGCGAAAATGGGTCTTTTTGGACCTTGGTGATGAAATGGTAGCCTCCAATCAAGTATACTACAACTGGGCCCAACTTCAATTAATTCTCGTTGGGCTAATCTTGGGCCAGCAATGAACCAAAGGTAAAAGAAGAAAGCGGCAGGCAGCAACCGATTAAAAAAGGAATTAGATGACCCCCATTCTAGTTTTAAAAAGGAAAATTGGTATTTAATAATACAAGCTTTAAGTGATTGGCGGATAATAATATGAGTTTCACATTTGCATCACAATAATACGAATTAAACATGTTGATGATTATAATGATACACCGTTAGTTTTTTATCTTTCGATTAGGGTTCGAATTAACTCTAATCGAAAGATAAAAAGAAAAGGAAGAAACCTCATATTATTATCCTAATAGAACCCTAATCGAAAGATAAAAAAAACAACGGCGTATCATTATAATCACCAACATGTTAATTCGTATTATTGTGATGCAAATGTGAAACTCATATTATTATCCACCAATCACTTAAAACTTGTATTATTAAATTCCAATGTTCTTTTTAAAAACTTTTTTTCTTTTTTGACAGCAATTCCCGGCAACCCTATACTCACATCCGGGAAAACAGGGGGTATATCCATACTCTCTCATGTGTTGAATTGTCCAAGAACATCAATTAAGTCCGTTTTAGAAAAAACACATAGCTATATTCTCTTATGTGTTGGGTAGTCCAAACACATTAATTGAGCCTATTTTAAAAAAGAAAAAAAAATCACTATGATAAAACCTAGAAGCTCCAAAAATCGAAATTATGACCGCTTGATCAAAAAGTCTCCACATCATCATCTCATACCATCGTAATAATTACCCTTCGGTTCTAGACTTTTAGTTATAAAAACTTGACTTCAAAATTAGAAAAAGAAGGAGATGCCTTACTTTCTAGCTTTTACGTACAAAATTTTTATTAGAAAATTCGAGAATGCCGTATGCTTTAAGTAACGCCATCTTCAATATCCAAGTCACCTCCTTTTCACGTGATCATCCCCATGCAATGCATCCCACTTTCAACAATCCACGCTTCCGTTAAAACACACTAACGCCTGCTACTCCACCGGGTCTGCATTCTCATATGCTATCACGTGCACCCCCTTTCCACGTGTCCCCCCATCAAATCACCACCGTCAAATACACAACCCACTGCTCTTCTCATTCAACCTCCATCATAAACCCCCCTCACACACACTCCTCTCATATTCAATTAATTCTAACAGAATTTCTAACAGAATTTGCAAGCAAAATGGCATCCGTTCTTTTCCGGACCGGTTCTGGATCGATTACTTCGTCTCCCTTGACCGGTTCATTGACCGGTTCACCTGGATTCTCCCTTCCCCTTCGCCACGACTCCTTTTCCGGCGGCGACAAGTTACATTTCGAGGTGAAAAGTCGCCGGAGAATCAGCAGAGCTATATCGGAGTCTCAAACGCTTTTTAGGTTAAAATCAGTCGGTGCCGGATCGCAGACCTTTCCGGAGACGCTACCGGAGGTGCCGGATGAAGATGTTATTATTGGAGGTATTGGATCGTTGAAGTTCGCGGAGAAATGTTTTGATCGGATCATCGAAATTCCGGCTGGTAGAATCGCATCTGAGGAGGAGCAGTTTACTGGATTCGGTAGTGGAAGCGGACGAGATCGCGGCGGTTTTGGTTCAGGGAGATCTTCCGGCGGAAATAACAACAGTAACGAACGGAGCAAAATTGGCGCGCACTATCGAAAACTGCTGGAATCGAGCCCTAATGATCCTCTCCTCCTCAGAAACTACGGCAAATTTGTGCACGAGGTACTATATCATATATGGATTTCGATCTATTTTTACATCTAATTCTTCAATTGTCAACTAATTTGGTGATGAATCTGTTCGGTTCTAGGTAGAAGGAGATGCTGTGAAAGCAGAGGAGTATTACGGCAGAGCAATACTCGCGAGTCCGGGCGATGGAGAACTATTGTCGCTATACGGGAAACTAATTTGGGACGCAGAGCGAGATGGAGAGAGAGCACAGCACTACTTCGATCAGGCGATTAACGCCTCTCCGGACGATTGGTACGCTATAAACTATTTTCATCGATAAATCAATCGATTTGATCGTTTTTAAATGTAATTAAGTGGCTTTGGTCTGGAGAATTGCAGTACGGTGATGGGATCATACGCGCAATTTATGTGGGAAGCGGAAGAAGATGAAAACGAAGAGGAACAATCCGGATCTAAGGCCTGCAGCAGCACAAGCGATCTGATGGTTGCGGCTTTCTAGGGTTTGATCAATTATCTTGTTTCGGATTTGTGATTTCTCTGCAGGATGTTTGATTGTGTGAAGCTGGTAACGTAGATTAACAAGTAATAATTTGGAATGATCGTCTAACGTGATATGTATAGCTTAATTAAGATGATGTTCCAGTAGATGGAGAGAGATCTGAAACTGTATTCCTGTTTTGAATTTGGATGCTTGTATAGAACATGAGGGTTGTGGACTGTGGTCAATCTGTTCAATAGCTCTCCCCTTAATAAAGACATTCATGTTATGTATATGGAATAGATTTGCATATGGGTATAAAGACAATTCATATCACATTGAATGTAATACAAACAGATTATGTAATCTAATTATCTTTTATGCACTACCTACATATATAAGTGTATTTTATGGTTATTACGCTTCCTGACGTGTTAGTGTTATTGGTTTAAGAACATACTAGATTTACTATCTGCTTGATGCGAGTTAGCATGGTAATATATAAAGTGGTACATTGCCAAAACGTAACGGAAGAGAACAAGGATGATTGGGCCGACCAACCACACCACTGCATCAGAACTCTAATAGCTCTTCAGATCACCGCTGCCAAAGTGGCTTCTCTTATCACCAGAATGAAAGGATTGCTTCAGAATCTATAAACTAAACAAACTATTAGGTCCAGCGTGAGAATCAGTTTCTCGAATGAAGAGTGTGTGTGATTATGGAGTTTCATAGAATGAGAACAGAAAAAAGCAGCGCGTGTAGGTCACGACACGTGAACCAGCTTTCAGGTGATAATATTCCTTTTGCATAGAGAAATCTGATTGGTTGAGGCTCTCATGCAAATCATTAGTTTGTTAGTTGTGTGCCATTTTTCTAGAACTGTCATTTAATGAGGAGCGCAGGTGTGAGCCCCATCTGCTTATTCGTGATGACGCGTGGGTTTAACCTACCCTGCAGAGAGTTCAGAAAATAGAACATGGGCATGGGCTGGCTCGCGAGGCCCAGAGGATTGAATTGATCTATATCATCTTCAATAACGTAAAGATAACGATGATACAGAAAAACTATGTAAAGACATAAAATAGAAGCCAAACATCTAAAGCATTGAACATATGATCTAAACGTTATGATAAACGGTTCTACCAATCTATCTTTATATTAGGGGTGTCAATCGTGTCGGGTGGCGAGTTAGCGGGTTGATGAGTTCGGGTTGGTGGGTTAAATTCTTCAACCCTAACCCAACCCATATAACTATTCATGTTGTATCGTGTCGATCCACTTAAATTCGGCTCATGTTTCAGGTCAACCCATTTTTTGTTTAACGATATAAACAATTAATTAATATATACTTAAATGAAAACATTTTTTTATATTGTGTATTTCTTTTGTTTTTTTCTCTCGTTCCTAATTAATACTTAATTGAAGAGGATACGTATGATCATGATATGCAAAAATTCAAATATTCATAGATCTGAAAGTTACCAGATTAGAAATCCTCATCAAAACTTGAATCAAGCCAAATTTTAATAAAATTGTCCTTCATAAGGATCATAGCTCCATCCATCTCCAATATTTTCTTAAATCTCCAAAGGAAAATTCGTGTCAACTACCGGATGGCGCCAATTGATGAAGAACAAAATCCCGCCATAGAGGTAAGATTCGATCCTTCAATGGTTAGAGAGAGACTAAGAGAATTGGAGAGGAAAGAGTGAGATCATGTTATATTTCATTTATTGAGTCAAGGTTACAAGTGAATGAGATTTTTACAAGTGTTCTAGGTAAAACACCTAGTTAAAGGTGTAAAATATGGGATTCCCTATTATGAAGTCATGAAGACCTATTTATAGAGTCCTTGGACCGCATCCATTTATCAAAACAATTGCACTTGCTGCCCCGGAACAGCATCTGTAGCGCTTCCATGTGATCTTCGTCCACTGACACTTGTTAGCAACCCCCTTCAATCTTCACTAGTTGTTTCGACTGGTGCACTTTCAACTCTGAACATTTCCGAATTTGACATATCCTCATCATTAATAAACTTAGTTATATATTTAACTCAATATAAAAAGAAACAAATGGAAAGCATTAGATAATATGTACTTAGAAATAATAAAATAAAGGCAAATTGGATTTTAATAATCCAAAGTATGACCAATTTGCCGATAATAATCCAAACTATCAGTTTGGCCAGCAGTAGTCCCAACGTTCATTTTTGTTATCAAGCAATCCTAGTAGCATTATCATCATACATTTACACTTGATTTTGGCTCGTAATGATGAATCTGAACAAAATAAGAAAGCATAAAAGCAAAAACAAGCGAAAAACAAGGGTAAATCATGTGTAAATGTATGATGTTTCAGGACTAAGACTGCTGCTGATAATACAAATGAAAGTTGGGACTGCTGCTGGCCAAACAGATAGTTTGGATTATTAAAATCTAATTTGCCTAAAATAAAATTGTTAAAAGTAAATTGATAAACGGGGAAATGGAACGACTTTTAGAAGTTTATATATAAATGTATAGAGTTAAAAGTCAAATATCAAAATATATAAGTTCAAATATTAACATTTTTTATCTCCACAATATAAATGCTTACATTTCAAAAACCCTTAAACGGGTTAACAGTTCGACCTAAATATTTAACAGGTCGTGTTTCGGTTGACCTATATTTTAAACAAGTCGGGTTCGGGTTGACCTATTTAAGAAAACGGATCATATAGGCTGACCCAAAACCTGTTTTTTCTCATGTCGAGTTCGGGTCGTGTCACGAATTGTCACCCCTACATTATATCACCAACTCCTATGTTAAGATAGTGTTTAGAAAAAAGAAAATAAAGAAAAAAATATTTATTAGATACATGGCGCATGCCATGTGATAACCACCCAAGATGTCATATGGACCAATCTTAAAGGGGTACTATTAATTTTGTCTATATAGTGTATTACTTACACTTCTATTTTTTATTAAGGGTACAAACATGTGCATTATTTGCATTTTGACACTCCATTTTCTATCTAAGAGTACAAATTGGTTTCCCTATGCATAAGTTTTCTTATATAATTTTCAAATAGAACTCGCTCACCCCATTCTTTAAATAAATTATGTAACGGGTTTAATGAATATGTGGGTCACTGGAATAAAGGTGGTATTGGGTCAGCCCATGCAAAGTCCACAGGTCCATGCAAATGCCTTATGAACGTTTTGGAGTCTGTTAGGGTTACTCAATAATGTTCGAGTCTTTAGTTGGTGTTTAACTTTTTTTCTGTTGCATTTTTTATTTCGAGTCTATTGCTTCTCACTGGTTCCATGTATGCTATATATCTAGATTTTGATATTGAAAAAAACATTCACCATTTAGAGAGATAATTGTGTTTTACATTTGTTTTACTTTACAAGTGGTATCAGAGCACAATACTATGAACATCATTATGAGCAAAGAATCATCATGGCCGAGACTATTTCCAACCTCCAAGTTCCAAGTATTTCAAAATTTGATGCGGACAGGTTTTCTTGAGCCTACGACTGAACAAAGGCTCAAGGATATCAAAGAGAGAAATTAAGAAGATTCTTAAAACGATCACGAAAAAGGCTACAACAAAAGATCGAGATTTGGATGGCCAAGAAGAGGAAGTACCAAGGCAACACTCGAGTGAAGAAGGCTCAGTTAGAAAGGTTACGAAGGGATTTCGAAACCTTGGAGATGAAAGATGAAGAATGAGTCACTGATTATTTTGGACGTGTGTTGACAGTGGCTAATGAAATGTGGAATTTCGGAGAGGATACAAATGACGTAAAGATCGTTGAGAAGATTCTCGGGACTCTCACGGAAAGGTACAATTTCACTGTGTGTACCATCGAAGACACAACTATTGATGAGCTTCATATTTCTTTACTGTACATGAGCAGAAAGTCAAGAAGAAACCTACTATCAGTGAAGATCAAGTATTCAAGATTGAAAGTGACGTAAATGGCGGTCATGGCCGAGGACCTGGCAGAGGGATGATGAGAGGAAGAGGACATGGACGAGAATGAATATGTAGTGATTTTGAAAGTCCACGGTTGAATGCTATAAGTTTCCTGGAATAAGACATTCGCCTATGAATGTAATAGAAGTAAGAAGGCTATCAATTATGTAGAATCCGATGAAGGTGAGGACATACTTCTCATGACCCATGTTAATATTCCACGGGAACCCAATAAAGGAATTTGCTTCTTGGATTCGGCATTCTCTAATCACATGACAGGTTCATGTATATGACAGTTACATGACCCAACTTAATGTATATGTTTTATCTCTCGTTTTATCTCTAGTCCATGTGAAGAAAACCTACAACTTACCAAAAGAATTCTAAGGTATGTGAAGGGGTTTTATGATTTTTGCTTATTCTATGAAATGAGTGGACCCATGAAGATACAGATCTACACCATCAACGACTACGCACGTGATATAGAAGATATGAAGTGTACATCTAGGTATGCATGTTTAATGAGAATGCATCCATATGTTGGATTTCTAGGAAGCAAGAAGTGGTTGCATTTTTTTTCACGGAAGTCGAGTATGTGGCTCCAACTACATGTTCATGCCATAGTGTGTGGCTCAAAGGTCTTTTACAAGAACTCGGCAAAGAAAGTCTTGGACAGCTCAAATCATTTTGTGATAATAATTCAACACTCAAGCTTTCAAAGAACCCGGTCATGTAACGTCGCACAAAACATATTGATGTACAGTTTCATTATCTTCGTGACTTGGTGGACCAAGGGAAGGTAGCATTGTTGTTTTCTTCCATAAATGAACAAGTTACGATGGTTATGACCAAGTATGCGAAACTCAAGGTGATTGAAAGAATGAGGATGAAACATGGAATTCAAAAGATAGAAGAGTAAACTGAAAGATAAATGTCATACCCTAGTCGCACCTTGCCAGGTGGGGGGAGGTGTGGGACTGGCTGTTTGTATAAGATCTCACGGAATCAAATAGATAGACCACAAACAATAAAACACGTATAACAGATATTCAGTCCACCGAGGACCTATGCAATGGTTAAAGTGTCTACTTATGAAAGTGCATTACTAACGTTTAAATAGCCTTGTAAGGTCCCAAATCGACCCTAAGACCGAATAACAAACGATACAGATACAAGGAAATAATAGTCATAACACCATCGAACAAAATACAAACACAAGGTTCCATTTTATTATCTAACACAACCTGCCTAATTCTCTCATGACCATCAGTTGGTTGCCCAACTACTTACCTGCAATATGAACTGATATACGTCAACAACAAAATATTGTTGGTGAGCCATGGCTAATGAATCATGTAATATCAAATCATTTTTTATAACACATGTGTCTGTCATGAATCCTAAGTCATGTCTAAGGTCAACCAATAATCGAGGAGGCACGTGCGTGTAGCCTTGTACATATCTCCCTTCATGTTACAAACACATACGCCATATCATCCTCTAATAACCTAATATTAGAGAAATCCGGTTGATATGAGATCCACTTTCTACTTCTGAACAACTGTGAAGATGCAAATACATGCCTTGTGGTAATACTATATACCTAAATGACCCAAGAATCCAACCGAGGGGATTCCCAACATATAATGACCACGTAATACATAACATGATATTACACATACATCTTTGCACAGTATTATCACTAAAAACAATTTTGACAAGGTTCATATGCAGCCCCTAAAACAGTAAAGTTAAATAGGAGGCAGCTACGGTACTCACATGTAATTGAGATGCAAATATCACAGAAAATAAGGTACACGTAACAATCCCTATCAGTCCAGATGCAATCAGCGTAGAAAATATAATGATATAGAAGATGAGATCGTGATCTTGTAAAAAGAAACTATACAAGGTTCGATTTAAAAATGACGACCACAAATACACGAGATTAAGCAACTTAATTAACAAAGACCTCTGAGATTCTCGGGTTGACCAAGTATAAGATTTTACCACTGATCAGAATAATAATACCCTTACTCATGGCCTATAAAGGCTCGGGTCCAAGTCGTACGTTCAAAATCAAGTTTTACAAGAAAATTCTAGTCACTAATCGATGCGGAATGTCGGTCGTGCCAAATCAAGCATATAGACGGTCCGCAGGGAGGAATTAACTCGGGATCTACGTGCCGCCTGGGACCGTCGGCTTATGTACATGCGGACGGTCCGTAACGACTATTTTATCGTTTAGGGATTTCACCCATTTTCTAGTTTCGGTCCAGTTTAATTGTCGGGTTTTAATCAAAATGTTACCAGAACTCATAGTCAAGCCAATTTATCAATAAATCAGTTCTTATCTTCCAAACCCCGACACCGAGACTTTCGAAAAATGGAAATGAAGATGTTATGAGTGGTTTTACCGAGCATTAACATGTGAACATGTTGGGATTTCCAAGACCGAGAGATTGAGATTTGGTTAGATGTGATTATTACTCAACGGGCCACTTATTATATACAGTCTTGCAACACGGTAAAGATCATGACGACTCGAGATATACGACTTATCGAAGACTGACACTAGTGACTTTATATTTATTGTTGTATTATTTGTTTGTTATTAGTTTAGTTATTTACCTTTATACCCTTGGTAGGTCTTTTGTTAGTATATATAGTAGACATATCTCATGGAAGATGATGATGCATATATGAGTCTCTAAAGAGAGTTAAGTCATGAAGCTTTAAATGTAAAGGGCTTAAGAACACATTTGCATGCAACAAGGACTTGAACCTTTAGCAAGAAAATGTGTACAATCGACTCTTGAGCTCGAATCTACACTTGGTCAGTCTCCTAGCATCTTGATAACTACAGATTCACCTCTGCATGGATGATCAAGAGAGAGTTGAAGAGAAAGATCATCAAGATTTACCCAAAAATCGGTTTTTAAGCACAACTCAAGGTGTTCTTACCTTAGATTGCTCTTGTGCTTGCTCCTAACACCTCTCGTCAGCTTAGATCGCACATGCAACAGCTGAGAAGAATGAACATTCACTGAGATGTGAGTCTTCAACAAAAGATGATCACAAGAAGAGGAGGATTAGGGTTTTAGGAAGCTTACTTACTTGATTTAAGCTTTAGATCTTGAAGGAGAATGCTTTTGTAGTGAAGGAATAGCCGAGAGAGTGGAAAGAAATGAGGTGTGTTTGGACATAAATGAAGAAAATGGTCTTGATTTAGTTTATATCGAACCCAGTCGATGTGGACCATGGGGTGGCAAAAAGAGACATCGAGGGTCCGTATGTTGTGCCAGAAAAGGTGCCGCACTCGACCCGCCGAATTTCCAAGTCGTGTGGACCGTAAGACCCTTAATAGGGGTTAACGGTCCAATCCTAGTTATTCTAATTTATATACTTAATTTAGATTTTAACTCGTAAGACATGTGCAACTAACTATCTTCTTGCACTATCCGTTTGGAAATAATTTATATAAAATTTGTGCATTGTAACGATCAAATATCAAAGCAAACATTAACCATTTTATTAAATAATTTCAAACCAAAACAAAATCATTTCAAAACAGAACCAAAACATTTCATAACGGAACAAAGACTTATTGATTAAACACAGAATCATATAGGATTGCTGTCTCCAACACTCTCATCATCAGATATCTCGATAACCTCTTAAGTGTCACTCCAAAGAGTTAGTCGATGCATTCCTCCCACAATAGTTCCAACAACATTAAACAAGATCGAATTTTGATAACGAAACATCCTCCACGAATGTGTAGTGCAAATAGCATCGAGTAGCCATTGATATTCAACTTGTTTACATATATGACATTCTTATTTATGCTAAGGAGATGTGTAACATCTTTCAAAGTAAGAGAACATCAAGTAAACACATCCAGTTTTATAGTTCCGATCCCGATTGTCTTTTGCTTACTGTCATCTAGCAGCATTATTCATCTTTTGATAGCGCGATAGTTCTTAAAGGAATAGTGATTAGAACATGCATGAACAGTCGCTCCAGACATCACGAACCATCATCGGCAGGCAATCACTCGAGTCATTTCTGAAAATGACGGAGTGATCCCTAAGATACGTGTCCTGAGGTACTCCCTCAATGGAACTCCACGCACTTATCTCCTCATTTTCTCGTTTCATTTGAAACTTTAGATTTTAAACAAATCTGCTCAAAGCAATAACACCTAGTTATTATTATTATACATAATAAATATGTTTAAAAACAACACCAAAATACTATTTATCACAAGGGTAGCAAACCAATTCGAAAAGAATTCAACATGTTTGTTTTAAACCAACGTGTTGACTTCTTTGGAGTCGGTTTGCTACTCTTGCGAGAAATAACATTTTGGTGTTCTTCTTAAACATATTTATTATGTATAATAACTAGGTGTTATTGTACTTTTTAGATTTGTTCAAAACCTAGAGTGTCAAATGAAACGGGGACATGAGGAGATGAGTGCGTGGAGCTCCGATGGGGGAGTACCTCAGGACACGACTCACGAAAATATCTTAGGGATCACTCCGTCATTTTCAAAAATGACATGAGTGATTGCCTGTCGAGGATGGTTCATAATGTCTGGAGCGACTGTTCATGCATGTACTAATCGCAATTTCTTTGAGGACTATCACGCTACCAAAAGACGCATAATGCTGCTAGATGGCAATAAGCAAAAGGCAATTGGAATCGAAATTGTAAAACTGAAGGTGTCTACAGGATGTTCTCTTACTTTGAAAGATGTAACACATCTCCCTAGCGTCAAAAAGAATGTCATATCTGTATACAAGTTAAATATTGATGGATACTCGATACTATTTGCATCTACGCATTCGTGGAGGGTGTTTCGTCATCAAAATTCGATCTTGTTCAAAGTTGTTGGAACTATTGTAGGATGAATGCATCGACTAACTCTTTGGAGTGACACTCAAGAGGTTATCGAGATATCTGTTGATGAGAGTGTTGGAGATAGCAACTCTATATGATTTTATGTTTAATCAATAAGTCTTTGTTCCGTTATGAAATGTTGTGGTTCTGTTTTGATAATTTTGTTTTGGTTTGAAATTATTTAATAGAATGGTTAATGTTTGCTTTGATACTTAATTGTTACAATGCAAAATGTTTGTATAAATTATTTCCAAACGGATAGTGCAAGAAGATAGTTGCACATGTATAACTTACGAGTTAAATTTTAAATTAAATATATAAATTATATATGAAACTTTAACACCTCCATAAGGGCCGATATGATAAAGTGTATTAAGATACACAAATATGGTATATGTCATAGTGTAGATATGTTTAACATAATAAAGATTCACAAGTGTGAATTATGACATATGAATGCAAGATATGTTACTATGGATTACAATATATGGTATTGTAGATTATAAATCTTCAGAAATTTATGAAGGTCATGTAGATGCGTCTACCACCTTCAATGTTGTTAAACTATTTCAGGACTTGGTCTCCTTCAAGAGAGTATCCCAAACAAATAGTTTAAACAAAACTAGGGGATAATACATCACTTCTGCAATGGGTATTCCCATGGTTGTCGAGTGTCAATTTGTTGACTACATCTCAAAATAAAAGTGATTATATCCTAGATCCATTCATATTGATTATGAATGCATTCCCTAAAGTGATTCGGATTAAGACTCATAGTGAGGTTGATGAGGTACTTAAAAATCAATGGTGATGTTTTAGAGGTCAAGGCAAACAGGATGTGATCCTAAAATCGAATAATGAACTATGTATGTTTATGTAACATACATATGCGACGTACACAATAATATTAGTCTAGTCTCACGAATTTGTTTAAACGGGTGTGTGAATGTGGGAAATGGATATTACGATAACCATGGAGGCTGTGACGAATTAGAATGATACTTCTGTCCAAATGCTAAAGTATCGTAGTCTAAAGCATGCTAGACTAGTACTTGTTTGATTGTAATGCTTTGTGGATATTAATTAACTATAACATTCAAGATACCCATGAACACAATACTATATTTGTGTATAGACGAAGTTCAAAGAAAATCTACATTCGATTTAAGGAACATGATATAACATGTGGAAAACTTGAATGACTATATCATTAAAGTTGATATTACCTAGTTATCGACGCCTTTAGTAATTTTGATTTCTTCCAGACAGGTTGTTTCGAAATCATGTGATTCTTCCGAATAGGTTGTTCCGGACTCAAGTGGTTCTTCCGAACAGGTTGTCTCGGACTCGTGTGGTTCTTCCGAAATTTCTAGGTTTGTGCTAAAGGTTGACCTAGAATTATTCTAACTATGAGATGTTTGTGTGAACAAACGTATGAAAAAGCATATGTTGCTTGCATCAACTCTAAAGCTCACGTGAGCTAATATAAAATGAGTTGAACTTGTGGACCACAATGATATATTTGTTGTTCAAATCATGGGGGTCTAAGCGTGATCATAAGTAATGTCACATAAAGCTTATCAAAATGCAAGAATGTGGGGGAGATACCATTTAAATAACAAACGTGTTTAGTTTATAAAAATGACATGTATACAAGGAAGAACCTATAGAAAGGGAGAATCCTTACTACCCTACTTCGATGCTATCCAATAACACTTAAATGTGGGGGTGACTTGCATTTGATAAAGTGTGGTGTAGTACACAATAGTCATAAGGATGTGTTCACCTTGGAAAGACTACAATGTGGTCATAAAAGATGTTCATTGCGAGTTAAGAGCACATCACAACAACATATCTCGACTGCAAGTTATCTTGCTTGGTCTGACGAAGTACGGGAGCCATCTAGTTTTCATCTTCTTTAGAAAGATCCACTAGCTCCCACACAGATGACATATTCATTGCTGAGAGTAATGACAAGATAAATTCTATAAGGACATCTTGAAAAACAAGATGCAACATGAAAGACATGGGTTTAGCAGATGTGATTTTGGGAGTTCAAATCATACGATCTCAAAATGGACTTGTTTTCAGTCAAACCCACTATATGGACAAAATTCTTGAGAAGTCCAATCCAAATGACTCTAATATAGCTAAAACTCTCATTGACACAAGTTAACATCTAGCTAAGAGAGCATGTTAAAGTACACAAGAATTATTGGCAGTTTGATGTATCTGATGAGTTGTACTAGACCAGACCTAGCATATGTTGTAAGTAAGCTAAGTCGATACACGAGTAATACAAGTTTAACTCGTTGGAACTGTGCGATTAAGCTACTTCGGTACCTAAGGTACACAAGGGAATACAGGTTGGTGATTGAAGGACACCGTGATGCAAATTGAATATCTGATACGAATGATTCCAGAGCAACAAGTGGATATGTATTCACACTTGGAGGTGCAGCCGTATCGTGGAAATCTTCCAAACAAACGGTTATTGGAGGTGCAGCTATATTGTGGAAATCTTCCAAACAAACGGTTATTGGTAGGTGCAGCTATATCAGAATTCATCGCTTTAGGTAAAGCGACTGAAGAAGAAAAATGACTACATCTATTTATGAGGCATACCTAGATGGCCTAAGCCAAGTGTCAGTCATATGTGTACATTGTGATAGCCAATCGGCAATTGGTAGAGCTCATAGTAATGGCACCCGATTTACTGAGGGGAGCCAAATGGTTGCTTTGTTTCCAAGTTCTTGATTAGAGAACACAAGTTGCATGTGAGTGGTGTTGGAGAGGATACAACTCGAGTTAACACATCAACCGCCTACCCTTCTAGACTTGACATCTTGATTTTAGAGAATTTTGATCTAAAGGTTGAAGTTGGCACTCATGGGACAAAGCGTCATCAAAAGAACCCAGTTCTCTTCAATTCTTCAATTTAAGAAACCAGCATCCGGGAAAGTCATGAATACTAATTTCATAGCATTTCATGAATATGTTATGGATTGATGTAGAAGATGATTTATGTCTAATAGGCAGAATGTGTCTAAACAAACAAACTTAGATTGGGCAAAAACTTTACATGTGTCTTAAAAGAAAAGATTCATAAAATATATTCCTGATGTATACAGCCATCAAGACTGCTATATCGTTTTATTTGATATTTTGTTTATATTACCGTGTAATTCACCGGAAGAAAAAAAATCAATGAACTTTCTATAGATTTATACAAGTCTTTAGTGTGTAACTTTACATATTAAATTCCTTAAAACGGCGAAGTTCCTGGATTCTTTTTTGCAAAAACGTCCTTGTTTTCAACATGACTAAGTTCTTTTTAATATTTAAAATTCTAAGAACTTAAAAATAACCTATTTTGACCCGTATTGAAATGTCTCATCTTAAACCGTTAACCAACATGTGTGATTTGTCCCATCATGCCGCCTCTTTAAGTATATTTTGGTTTTTTAAAGTTTTAGGTATATTCAGATCAAGGTGACTTGTGTAGATAGTTCAAATACTCTAACATCCCACTTCCCCATCGTTGTCAGAAAAAGACAAATTTAATTTAGGGTTGAGCAAAACGTTACAGAACATGGCCGCATCATACGCCAAGAGAGAGGCACAATTATAAACGGTTAAATTTTGTTGAACGGAGTCATTGCATGGCTAAATGATCCAGACGCCATTATGCTTAAATCAGAGGCATTCAATGAGTAATTAAAGCATACCCTACCATCTTAAAAAGTATTATTAGGTATCTAACAGTTAGTTAATATTTCCTTAATCAATAAACTAAATGCATATATATAATATATATAAGAGAGAGAGAGAGAGAGACCTGTTTGACTGTTTCTCTTAAAGCTTTGTACCGTTGTCCAGCAATCAGCGATCTACAAGCTACAGAAATGCATATGATCTGTCTGCATACAATCATCCTTAACAGCAAGAGCACAGGTTAGCACTAGAACTATTTAAATAATAATAATAATAACAAGTAACACATAATAATTTATCAAACTTTAGAAGTGCATCAAGGATATAATATTTTGTGCTACAAAAGGCTAATTTCAGAAAGCAAAAAGCCCTTCCGTTTTACAGTTCAGGGTAAACTTCAAGAATGGCGTATTTAGAAGACACAGACAAAAGGCTAGAAACAAGTTATATGTATACAAAATGATCATCATAACAGAAAGGCTTTAAGAAATATATTCATAGCTTAAACTATAACAAAGTCTACGTTTTTTGTTCTAGTCCTGCTATTGAAGGCATAATCAATCAGTTGTACCATCAAGAACAGAATCAGAATCAGTAAAGTAAACCTAGAACCCCAAAGCCGGCAAGCTAGAGTCAAAGGAAATTCAAAATTATACAATGAGTTAAAGGAATTATAGTATGATACAGTTGATGCTATGAATTAAATTAAATTCGATAAAATAGCTGACGTCCATCGCAGAAAGTTAGAATCAGCAAAAATAGTTAGGATCAGCAAAAAAGTGTCACGTCAGTCGGTGCTAACAACATAAATGTTAAGATATCGTCACACTCCAAATGTTACTAAATCTAATTATAATCTATTTATTCCAATTTTGGGTTTATCTACCGTATACGTCAACCTGCATAGAAAAGGTGACGTTAGTTGAGTTTGGACGCTGCGACGAAAACTTGGATTTTGTGATTCAATACTATAGAAACAGGACACTTTCAAACCATGCAAAGATAAATTAACTGAAATCATAACCACTATCAGCCTAAAACATCTAGTTTAATGGGCTAAACTCCACCATCTAATTCTATCAACAGAAAATCAATTAGAAAAACTGGGAATTAAAAAGGGTCTAACCTGTGTAAAGAGCATATACAATTCAATCATCATGTATGCCTTAAGCTGTAAACCCTGGACTAAACTATAGGAAGAGGGAAAGCATCTATCTTAGCATCACATGCCATCATACTTATAAGTAGTTATAACCGTTTCAGCAGTTGCCCAAACCTCATCACTTATTTGTGACCATCCTCTTCTTCCCACCTTTTGATGCAAACCATTTAGAATTATTACCAGAAGCTAAGCCATAAAATCATAGATCCATTACCTAAACTCACCAACACCATAACATAAACACGTGGATGCTTGCATTTAACTTCATATATAGCAGGCGCCAGGCATATCAAAATATAGAAGTTAAAACTTGGTACAACCGTGAGTTGGTGACATATTGGGCAAATAACTTCTATTAAAATTATTGACATAGAAAGAACAGGCCAAATAGTCTAAAGATGCGATTAGCAGGTCATGAACTTGAGTCGTTACCATTTAACTAAACAAACTGAGAAGACATCATATATATTACAGCAATGGGTAAAGAAACTAATATCGTCATAAAATGCAAGATTCATCCAGTGAAGCAAGGCACAAGCCACATATTATAAAAGATTCTAGACGTTGGAATACAATGTGCCTTTAAAACCAGCCTAAACTTCCTATAAACTTCAAGAGTATTGGAAAAGTACCTATATCCAAATAAAAAGATGGAATGTACATGTAAACTACCTTCACCAAGCTGTAAACAAAAGTGTATAACCCTAAAGATGACCCATGTATTAAAAACCTCAAGTAAAAAGATCAGCAGCAAGAGACCTTTTCTCATCCTCAATTCCACCAATGTTATCTACCAACTTCATCGCTTCTTTCTGGTTATTGCATGACTAAATGATCCAGATGCCATTATACTTAAATCAGAGGCATTGAATGAGTAATTAAACCATACCCTACCATCTTAAAAAGTATTATTAGGTATCTAACAGTAAGTTAATATTTCCTTAACCAACAAACAATATATATATATATATATATATATATATATATATATATGAGAGAGAGAGAGAGAGAGACCTGTTTGACTGTTTCTCTTAAAGCTTTGTACCATTATCCAGCAATCGACAAGCTACAAAAATGCATATGATATGTCTACATACAATCACCCTTAACAGCAGCAGCACAGGTCAGCACTAAAACTATTTAAATAATAATAAGTAGCACATAATAATTGATGTTGTGCTACAAAAGGCTAGATTTCAGGAAGCAAAAAGCCCTTTCGTTTTACAGTTCAGGTAAACTTCAAGAATGGCGTGTGCAGAAAATGCAGACAAAAGGCTAGAAACATGTGGTATGTATACAAAATGATCATCATAACAGAGATAAAGTTAGCATCTTCATAAAATGGCTTAAAAAATATATATATTCATAGCTTAAACTGTAACAAAGTCTACGTGTTTTGTTCTACTCCAGCTATTGAAGGATAATCAATCAGTTGTACCATCAAGAACAGAATCAGTGAAGTAAACCTAGAACCCCAAAGCTGGCAAGCTAGAGTCAAAGGGAATTCAAAATTATGCAATGAGTTAAAGGAATTATAGTATGATACAGTTGATGCTATTAATTAAATTAAGTTCGATAAAATAGCTGACGTCCATCGCAGAAAGTTAGGATCGGCAAAAAAGTGTCACGTCAGTCGGTGCCAACAACATAAATGTTAAGATTTCGTCACACTCCAAACGTTACTAAATCTAATTATTATCTATTTATTCCAATCATGGGTTTAGCTATTGTACACGTGAACCTGCATAGAAAAAGGTGACACTAGTTGTGTTTAGGACGCCGCCACGAAAACTTGGATTTTGTGATGCAATATTATAGCAACAGGACACTTCCAAACCATGCAAAGATAAGTTAACAGAAATCAAAACCACTAACAGCCTAAAACATCTATTTTAATGGCCTAAACTCCACCATCTAATTCTATCAACAGAAAACAACACAGTGAAAAACTACGAATTAAAAAGGGTCTAACCTATGTAAAGAGCATGTACCAATCAATCATCATGTATGCCTGAAACTGTAAACCCTGGACTAGACTAAAGGAAGAGGGAAAGCATCTAACTTAGCATAACATGCCGTCATACATTTAAGTAGTTATAACCGTTTCAGCAGTTGCCCAAACTTCATCACTTATTTGTCACCACCCTCTTTTTCCCAGCTTTTGTTGCAAACCATTTAGTATTATTACCAGAAACTAAGCAATAAAATCATAGATCCATTACCTAAACTCATCAACCTCGTAACATAAACACGTGGATGCTTGCATTTAACTTCATATATAGTAGGCGCCAGGCATATCAAAATATAGAATTTTAAACTTGGTACAACCGTGAGTTGGTGACATTTAGGGCAAATAACTTCTAACTAAAATTATTGACATAGAAAGAACAAACCAAACAGTCTAAACTAAATATGCGATTAGCAGATCATGAACTTGAGTCATTACCATTTCACTAAACAAACTGAGAAGACATCATATATACTACAGCAATGGGTAAAGAAACTATTATCGTCATAAAACGCAAGATTCATCCAGTAAAGCAGGCACAAGGCACATATTATAAAACTTTCTAGACGTTGGAATACAATATGCCTTTTGAAGCCAGCCTAAACTCCCTATAAACTTCAAGAGTATTGGAAAAGCACCTATATCCAAATAAAAAAGATGGAATGTACATGTAAACTACCTTCACCAAGCACTAAACAAAAGTGAAGAACCCTAAAGATGACCCCTGTATTAACAAACCTCAAGAACAAAGATCAGCAGTAAGAGACCTTTTTCCATCCTCAATTCCACCAATGTTATCTACCAACTTCCTTGCTTCTTTCTGGTTATTGAAAGACCTAGCTTCTTCTTTAGTCAAAACATCCCAGAAAAAATCTGTCAATACAGACTCGTAACCAGGCATCTTGGCATAACCAGGGAAATAGTTAATGTCTACTACAAGATACCGATTCCCAACCCTGGTATCCCTAATGACATCGAAATTGAAAAGATGCAGTTTCATTGCCCTACGCAGCCCACGAGCAATATTAGTTATCAGGCTCATCGGTGGCATTTCTGCATCTTCCAAAATATTATAATACGTATCGTCATTCTTTACATGAGAATTCATGTTAGAAACCTGACAAAACGATAGAGAACCCTGCAGACTCCCCAATTTCTCCTCGCTAACGTCCGCCAACGACTTCCTCTTCACGCATTTAACATACTCCCCAACCACATACACTTTGAAAATCACTCCGCCATGATTCACAAACTCCTGCAACACAGTTGGGGGTTTCAGTTTATCCAAACCCTCCCTACTGAAAATCAACGACATTTTATGCGATTTTACGCTCCCGTCCGCCACCAAGGGTTTCGCAATCACCGGAAACTTCAATCCTTCGCTCCAACACGCCGGATCCTTCAGCTTATCCTGTTGATATATCACCATCTGCTTCGGCGTTCCGAACGAAGCCGCCTCACCGTCTTCCGATTCCACCGATTCAATCTCGGAAACCACTTCTAGCATCGAAATCCGGTTGTGCAGCCGCTGGATTGCGTCAGGCGAGTCGATTACGACAGAGCTAGGGTTCCGAATCGAGTAATCCTTGAGCTGTTTCCGCCACTCCTCACCGTTCAACTTGTGAAGAACGCAATCGAAAGGGCCTTGATCCGCTAGCGGCCTGTCGGTATCAATCCTAACGAGATCAATCCCACGCTCCTTGGCTGAATTCACCAGAGAACACTGAATGAAACTCCTCTGTTTCTTCTGTAACAGTGCGTAACCGACACTGAATCGCGTCATCTTCACTTCCGCCATTGTTTCGATACCTGAACAACTGCACTTACTTTGATTCACCAATGCAATCAGAAAATCATAAATTCATAACAAATAATTAACGGCGAATTAGATATACGTATACCATGGCGGATTAGTAGATTACAGTTTATGAGAAGACATTGTTGTTTCAGAGGGTTTCAGAGGATGAGAATGAGAGTGGGGTTTGGTGAAATGGGGGATATATATAGGGTTTGAGGTGGTGGTGGTTTACTCTAGTGTAGGGTTAAGAGTTTAACTAGGGTTAAGGGAATAGAGAGTCACGTGTCCAAAATGAAGCAACGTGTATTAGCTGTCGTTGGATTTATTTAATGGAGTTGGATGAACGGATGGGATTTAATGACCTTGTGACGTAAGCCAGCCACTTTGAGTTTCGGCCCCACTGCTCCTTCGTTAAACTTGACTATGGTCTTCAGGCCGTGTTTCAGCTGCTATAAATTTGCAACGCATTTAAAGCGTTTGTAATTTGTGAAAATGATTTGTGTAGATTCGGCCTTCGGGTATCCTAGCCGAACGGATTGAATAGGACGACTACAACTTGAGAGAATATGGTGCTTTGTTGAATCGTTGTTACGGGATTTGAAATCTGTAAAATTAAGATATTGTTAGACTTGTCATAAGACAGAATTTTGTTTTATGACTAAACTTTTTCGTGAGAATAAGCATATACTTATGAAACTAAAATCTCAAATATGGTGGTTGAGGTATTTATAATACTTAACATTTTGTCTTGAAGTGTCGTTAATGATTTACCGAATTTGGTATATTGTAGACACCTGAGCCGGACGGCATAGGTACTTATATCGGGTAATATCATTTAATGCCAGCATTTAATGCTTGTCAAGTTGAAGGTGAGACTTCTGAACCGAGTGAGCTTTTGTCTGTTTTTCGAATCGAACTTGTCCGTATGAGACATGTAAGAATGCAAAGGTCAGAACCATGCTTTGTGGGAGAGTAGTGTCTGGTTCGGACATATGCACTGTGTCGGTATCCAAACAGGTGGTATGGTTATGTTTTGAATGAGTCAGATGGATGTGTAGATCATTCTTATGAGTGGATGATGGAAGCCACATAGAAAGCCATTTTTCTGTTTCTTTTTTATCCAAACTGATGAAGAATTATAAAAAGCACTTGAATGTCTTGTATATTGAGTTAAGGAGTGTTTTTTTTAGAATTAATGAACACTATAATTGTCTTTTAACATTGGGCGCTACATTTTGTAAGTATATATAGTTCCACTTAGGTGTTACATTATATAGTTCCGTTTAGACAGGATACAACCATCTTTTCCAACCATCAGTCCTTCACAAATTTTTTAGTGTCACTATCGTATATGTTGTTGTGATCAGCACCATTACATCTCCGAGCATTATCACTTACATCGTCACCAAAACTAACAGTCTAGTTTTCAATTCAAAATCTAACTACAATTTGTCAACCGTGACCAAATCAAAACATACATATTACAAAACTTACTTAATTAAACTCGTTTCTCCTATCTGTATTTCAAAAAAAAATCACTGATGTATTTTCATTAATTAAATTTTAGATTTTCTAGTTGTTATATTTACATCAGCTGTGTTGACTAAAGATGTTTGACGGGTTAGTAGGTTGATAGTTTCGGGTTAACTAGTTGAATTCTTCAAATTGAATACATCCATATATTTATTGTGTCTTGTAGCGTCATGCTCATAAAAATTGTGTGGTGTTAAGTCGTATTTCAATTCAACAATTCGATATTTTTAATGTTAATTTGTGAATATGGGCACTACATAGTAATCAAGTAACAACTAAAACAAACAATTACTACTCCTCAAACAAGATAATTAATATCTTTTTTTTTCTAGTTTCAACTCTATTAAAGGTAACAGAGCTTAGCAAACCCTACTGGAATCACGCACATAACAATGATGAACAATTGAACACCCGTAATCAGTATGTTAACAAGGCAATCAAGGATCACTCATGAGCCATGTCCGAACTCCAATCGACCTTAGTCACACTGATGAGTCTATAAGAAAAAGTTCTTGGAGGTAGTCAATGATAATACTGATGGGTTTCAGGCACTACAAGCAAACTTAAACAATTAAGGGTGCATGCTACCTAAAACATGATCTATGTTTTCACTATTGAACCTATAACTATGAACATATCATGAACCCTAGCAAACAATCAAAATAAATAAATAAGCTACTAAGACAGATAGGGTTACATATCTCTTAGTTGTTATAGTAAACAACTATAATAATCCTTCTTGATTTCAAGGAAGCAAGCACCACAAGCGTCGTGCCTCTAATGGGATCACACCCAAGGACTCGAAGAAGAATATAAACTAAGGGTTGGATGAACTATAAGGAGTTCTTCCACAAGGAGGGAGAAAGAAGGAGGCGAATACTCAAGCCAAATGAGCAAGCTGGAATGAATCCTTAAGGCCTCTATTTATAGCATTGGATAACCTAGGGGTGTTCAAAACCGGATACCCGGAATTTCGGGTATCCGAATTTCGGGTATCCGAAAATTTCAGATATTGAGTTTGGCTATCCAAGTCCAAGTCCGAATTTTCGGATATCCGAAATTTCGGATATCCGAAATTTCGGACTTGGACTCGGATAGCCAAACGGATATCCGAAAATCTAATTTTGTTTAAAAAACAACAATTTCAAAAGTTAAATAAGCATGTTCCAAAACATACATAGTCCAAGTTCGACGCAAAAACAAATATAGTCCAAGTCCGACCCAAAAACAAACATAACATAGTTCAAAGGTTCAAACTACAAATCAATCAACCAAAAAAAACAAACATAAAATCTTGATTTCTTCCTTCACCCTTATGCCTTCTTTTCATCTTTCAAGTTTTCCACCACCTTACACACAAAAAACTAAATATTAGAAACATAAATAGGTGACCAATTAGACTAGTACATAAAGAAAAAATATATAAAATAATAAAAAACTTAGCAGATCATACCTCCCATGTATGATCAACTGATCATAAAAAACTTAGCAGATTTTCTCCTTCTGTATAGCTATGGGCTGATTCAGCTATGGGCTGGTTTTTTATGTTATACATTGTTAGAATTGTTACAACTGAAACTATTATTATAAAATCATTATTTGAACCAAACCTAGGGACTAAACCATACTTTACTAAAAAGAAATTTAAAACTAGGAAAATACTTTATCAGGTATATATATATAATTTCAAACACCCTGATCTCATGATGAGATTGAAAGAGTAGTGGTTAAACAACAGGGACAAAATCGTCATAATTTGAATTCTCAACAACTATGGCAGGCAATTACTTTGGTGTTTTGGTTTACACAAGTGGAGGTTTACACAAGTGGAGCTTCGAAGCTTAAAATCTCATGTAAGTACTAATGATTCTTATGTTATGTTAATGATCAGTGGTATTGATATTTTGAGATCTTCTTTATTAAAGCCAATAACTATACTAGACAAAATTAAAAATGCAATAAACCAAAGAGTTATATACCTCAAGAGTCGGTCGTTTCATCAAGCGTTTCATCAACCGTTTCATCAATAAAAATTGTAGGTTGTTCCAAGGTTAATTCCTTCAACTCTGTAACATAGTAAGACATAGACAAAAGTTATTCCATTGTAAAAATATACACAAAGAATATAAGGGTAAAAAAAAAACTAGTAACATACCTTCTTCCATCTTCTCAATTTCAAGTAAGTTGTCTTCAACCATAATCGGGCTATTAGAAGCACGCAACCAATCTTGTCCACAAACCAAGGCTTCAACCATCCTTGGGGTTAAAGAAGTTCGGAAACAATCAAGCACCCGACCCCCGGTGCTAAAAGCCGATTCGGATGCAACGGTAGAAACAGGAATTGAAAGAATATCTTTAGCCATCTTTGCAAGAATAGGATACCGACATTGTTGTACTTTCCACCATTGTAATATGTCAAACCGTGAGTCCGTTGGTTCTCGATCTTCTCCAAGGTATTTATCTAATTCATTTTTTCTCGAGGATGATTGTGAATTTCCCATTGCCATCTCAAACCGTTTACTCATAAGTTGTTCAATGTCGACTACCTCCCGATCATCACCCCAAACCTGACTAGAATTAGATGATTGCATCTCATAGTTCTCATCTTTCTTAGGCATAGATTCTTCATATGTATGAAACAATTCACGCATAGTGATATCCAAAATAGTACTTAAACTCGGCTCTACATAATTTTCATCCACAATCCACTTAATATAATGCCATTTTCGTCTTGGGTCGAGAACCACAGCAATGAATAAAAACATATTTAACTTAGCAACATGCCCCTAATACTTATGAAACTTTGCTTTCATACTAACCGCCATTTCTCTCACCGATTTATCAACATTGTTTCTTTTAGTGTCTATCACCATGCCTATCTGATGTTAGTCCAATATGTCGTCGTTATAATTATTAATTTGTCACTTTTATTTATGATAGCGGTTGGATTGCATTGCATTTACACGGGTTTTGTGTTTGAGTTACTAGGGGCTAAATATATGAAATCTGAGCTTTTAAGAGAGAAGCTGAAGCTGATCGGTGCAGAGTTCGAGAAAGTTCGTGAACCGGGAATGATAAAGACTTAGAAGAAAATTGAAGAAGTTCCTGAGATTTAAATCAGGGCGGTACGCCCAGAAGAGAAGAATACAGGGCGGTACGCCCTAAACATTAGGGGCGCAGCCGGAAGAATTGATCCGGGCGGTACGCCCAGGATTGCATAACCTGGGGCGGTACGCCCCAAATTGGCCGACAGAAGAAAAATTAGGGTTTAGTATTTAAACTTGTTCTTTAAGTTTTTATTGATCATCTATTGTTCCAGACGACCAGAGGCTAGGATTTTGCGAATTTCACTTGTTCTTTGGAGTTTTTGTGAGCAATTAATCATTCGGTACATTCTTTTAATGCAATCTTTAACTTTAATCATGTTTGTTTCATTAGCCATGTCCGGCTAATCCACCACTAACCGCTTTTGGTGATTGGTTGGTGGATTCGTTCTATGACTAACCTATTATTAAACTAGTTACCCGCATGCTAAACTGTTTAACCTAACTAGTAATCTAGGGTTTTAGTGGTCCCCTGTTTATCGATCCAGCACTTTCTTGCGGCAGGACTAATCAGCCCATTAGGAATTTAGGTTATTAGGTCAGGGAGGCAATTGGGGGGCATGTCTATGTGTCGCTAGGAAGTAATTAGGTTTGTTTAGATCGGTAGCCAACCAGGATCCAGAAGTGGTTAGATTTGTCTCATTTGATAGTTCAATCAATTTTTAGGATAAAGTTAGTTATTTGGTAGTTAATTCACCTCAATCAAATCAAAACAGCTAAGTGGCAACCCTAGGTAATTTTAGGTTAATTAGTCAATTTAGTTAAGTACTTAGTCAACTAGTTAAGATCCACATATTCCCTAGGTTCGATAACCCTTGCTTCACTACTACATAATCAATCTAAGTTGGGGATTTGAAACGGCCTGACAAACCGTTATCAAATTGGCGCCGTTGCCGGGGAATTAGTGCGCTTTTTGATTAGTTGATTTTTGCTTAATTTGCATTTTTATTTAATTTTTTTTCAAAAAATTCAAAAAACCCAAAAATAGTGTTTTTATTCCAGTAATTATTTTCTGCATCTAAAAAAAAAAAAAAAAATAATTAAATTAATTTTTGTCGATTTCCAGATCGGGGCGGTACGCCTAGAGTTTCCAACTTCTGGGCGGTACGCCTCTGGCCATTTTTCACAGAAAGTTTTCAACTTTTTGACCATCCAAGTTTCGATTTTTCTTGTTCTATTGCATTATTTACAACCCCTGGAACAGTGCTACGTAATTGGTTTGCTCTTTTGTGACCGATTTGCAGGTTTTAGGTGATTGTGCATGCATACGCGGCATTCCCGCAAGACCTCACCGTTGATTTACAATCCGGAAATTGAGAGAACAGCTCGGCAGAACCGAGCAGAACAGAGAAACAGAAGAGACATGGAGGGCCAGAATCCCAACCCCGACCCGAATATCAACCTCAACCCAAACCAAAATCCCGATCAAAACCCCAACCCAAATGCAAACCCCAACCCACATCAATACCAACCACAAAACCAACCCCAGAATGAGCCAGTAAACCCCGCCATGCCACAAGCTCAAGACCCAAACATCCCTCCAGAACAAATCCCACCATTTCGGGTGCACGGGCACAATTCTTTACCATCCCTTTCCCCTAAATCTTCATTCCATGAAGAGGAAGGTTACCACTACCATGCTAGACAGCCAAGTCCACCTCGCCAACAACAACCACCTTTATTCCGCCGAGCCCCACCACAACAACCTCCACCACCACAAAACCCACCCCGCTTCCGACAAAATCCCGTGTACGAAGGCCAAGATTGGCAAGGACAAGAGGGTCCGTGGGGGCAAGACTGGTATGACCCAAATGAAGATGACGACGGATATGGGTATAGAGAGGAACCACCGGTTGATATTCCAAGGAACAGAGCACGAGCTCCACAGGCAAATGTTGCCCCACAAGGAAGAAGAGCTTCCCCCCAAGAGGAGTTCCACAATTCAACCATGGGGGAGCTCGTCTTCAAATGGAAGGAGGAGTCCCACGATTGGTAGAAAACCCACCGGTTCAGGGAGTGGCTAGCCATTTCAAGCCAATAGTTGTCCCAAGTGCATCACCAGTCGTCACACCAATCGGGGACAATAGAAGAGCATTTGAAGTCCGTCCTCAATATTTGAGCCATTTGCCGGAGTTTTATGGGAAAAGATCCGAAGAGCCATATCATCATATTCATAGCTTTGAGTCCGCTTGCATACCGATTGGAGCCACGGGGTTCACACAGAACGATGTCAAGCTAATGCTTTTCTCATACACCCTCAAAGATCGAGCACGAAGATGGTTCGAGAGTCTCACACCCAATAGCATCTATACTTGGGTGCAATTGCAAGAAGCTTTCCTTGAAGAATACTATCCGATGAGCAAAACCAGTGAGGTCAAGGAAGAGATCCGATCCTTCCAACAACATAGCGGAGAACCATTTCACGAGGCCTTCACTCGGTTCAAGGAAATGTTGCGTAAGTGCCCACATCATCGAATTGACACTTGGGATCTCATCAAAGCATTCTATGATGGTCTCCTACCTGAGGATATTCGAGATTTGAACTCCATCAGCAATGGCACCTTTTTGACCAACACGGAAGAGGTAGATTGGGGGCACATGGAAAGACTTAGTGCCACCTCCAAGCGACTAGCTCAAAATGGAAGACGATCGAGATCCACCTCGGTCAAATCGGTCGACTATGAGGCGGAGGAAAGGATAGAGAAGCTACGTCAACAGAACCTCCTTTTGGAGAAGCAGGTAGCGAGCATGAAATTGGGGGGAGTACCCGACGAGGTGAAGGTAAGTGCACAAATTCCGGTGTGCACTATTTGTGGCGAGTTGGGACATGCAGCTGGTTCTTGTTCGAGTGGGATGCAGCAGAGTGAGGATGTCAACTATGTGCAAGGGGCCATGAACTCCAACACCTACCATCCTAACCTTCGCAATCATCCAAATTTCAGGTATGGTAATGCTAACAACCAGTTAAATCCTAACTTTCAAAGTTCTAATGTGCAGGGTGGAGCTCAGACGCAGTATCAAAGCCGGCCATCAGGGTACAACCAAGGGGGCTACCAACGGAACACCTACACTCAAGGTGGAAATCCGCCCCAAAGGAGCTACCAACAAGCTCAACCGGCACCAGATGATGGGATGCAAGCTCAGTTTGCCGCCATGATGGCGAAAATGGATTCAATTGCGGATAAAGTTAATGGGTTTGAACGGAGGTTCGAGGTCAATGAGAAAACCATGGCAGCTGTTCAGAAACAATTGGGCCAATTGGCGGCCGAGTCATCAAAGCGGGATCCGGGAAAATTGCCCAGCGACACCACCATCAACCCACAACATCAACAGAATCAACCTTCCAGCTCGAAGAACACGAGACACGTGCCAATCAACAAGATCACAACCTTGCGATCAGGTAAGTCTGTAGATAATAAGGTGGGGACACCTCCACCGCAAGTTGATGGGGTGGTGGAGGATTGGGTAAGTGATAATGAAAGTGAGCCGGAAACCGACCAAACAACCCCAAAATCTGTTGAAACTGAGTCTAGTAACCCTAGGAACATAAAGAAAGTAACTTTTAATGAATCAAATAATAGGGTGATAGATAATGAGGTGGTTGAACATAAAAAGTCGGTCCCTTTTCCACAAGCCTTAATTGATCCTAATAAGAAAACAACATCTAAACGGGGCCCACAACAAGATGAGATGTGGGACATTTTTAAACAAGTAAAAATCAATCTACCCCTTTTAGATGCAATTAGGCAAATTCCGGCTTACGCAAAGTACTTGAAAGATATGTGCACTCAAAAGCGGAATTATAAGATTCCGAAACAGCTTGATGCAAATGCAGATGTGAGTGCCATAATTTCAGGCATTTTGCCCAAGAAACTCCAAGATCCGGGGGCACCAATTATTTCAATTCAAGTTGGTGACTTTCAGATGACCCGCGCCCTTTTGGATCTTGGAGCGAGTGTGAGTATTTTACCGGGGAGCTTGTACGATCAATACGATTTTGGACCTTTGAAAAAGGCCGACACTACGGTGATTTTGGCCGATTTGACCCCTAAGCTTCCCCGGGGAATTCTATCGGATGTTATTGTTAAAGTTAATGAATTTTTCTATCCGGTAGATTTCTTGGTTCTTGATTACGTGTCAGTTGAAAAAACCGCTCAACCAACGGTAATTTTGGGTCGACCTTTTCTAGCTACTAGTCATTCTCAAATTGATTGTAGGTCGGGTACCGTTGATATGACTTTTGGGAACCGCAAAATGCGGTTAAGTGTTTTTGGTAATGTGACTAACCCTCGGGACGACGATGAATGCTTTCGGGCTGAAATTGTTGATGGTCTTAAGCCTCCATTTTTTCCTGTTAATGAGGAGGATGGGACCCCCGAGGAATTTGCTTTGTTTGGCAGGGGTTATGCAGGTATGATCAAGGAGATGGAAGCAGAGGATGAGAGCCACGAGTTGATGGCATTGAGAGACCAAAGACCACCATGGTCTATTCAAGTGGAGAGCTTACCGGAGCATATCGACTCACAATTGAAGCCTTCACTCGAATCACCACCTTCACTTGAACTTAAAGAACTTCCTAAACATTTGAAGTATAATTTTGTTGGTGAGAATAACACGCTTCCGGTTATTGTTTCTGCAGGTTTAACTAAGGAGCAGGAGGAAGAGTTGATGAAGGTGTTAGTGAAGCATCGGGCGGCTATTGGATGGACCATTGCAGACTTGAAGGGAATCAGTCCATCCATAGTCATGCACAAGATCATTACTGAGGAAGGAGCAAAGCCCGCGAGAGATGCACAAAGGAGGCTTAACCCAAACATGCGTGAGGTAGTCAAGAAGGAGGTACTCAAATGGCTTGATGCAGGTATTATCTATCCTATCTCCGATAGCACATGGGTAAGTCCAACTCAAACCGTTCCTAAAAAAGCTGGAATTCAAATAGTTAGGAACGAGAAGGGTGAGGAAATAGCCACCCGACCGGTAACCGGGTGGCGAATTTGCATTGATTATAGGAAGTTGAATTCTGCAACGTCCAAAGACCATTTTCCTCTACCCTTCATTGACCAAATAATTGAGAAGTTGTCCGGTCAAAAGTTTTACTGTTTTCTAGACGGTTACTCGGGGTACAACCAAATTGCTATTCACCCCGATGACCAACAAAAGACCACTTTTACTTGTCCTTATGGCACCTTTGCTTTCCGAAGGATGCCATTCGGTTTGTGTAATGCCCCGGCCACTTTTCAAAGATGCATGATGGCTATTTTTTCTGATATGATCGGGGATTCACTTGAAATTTTCATGGACGACTTTTCAATTTTTGGTACATCGTTTGAGTCTTGTTTGAACCAATTAACACGAGTTTTAGAACGTTGCATAGAAACCAATCTAGTGTTAAGTTGGGAGAAGAGCCATTTTATGGTTCAAGAGGGGATCGTGTTGGGACACGTGGTGTCAAGTCGTGGGATTGAGGTTGATAGGGCAAAAATCAAAGTAATTTCAACTTTGCCTCCTCCCACGAATGTTAAGGGCATTAGAGCATTTTTAGGTCATGCCGGTTTTTATAGGAGGTTCATTAAAGATTTTAGCAAAATTACCAAACCTCTTTGCAAACTGTTGTTAAAAGATGAAGTTTTTGATTTTAATGATGAGTGTCTAATTTCTTTTAACACTTTGAAAAATAAATTAATTGAGGCACCAGTTTTGCAAGCACCTGATTGGTCGATACCTTTTGAAATTATGTGTGATGCCTCAGATTTTGCTGTTGGGGCGGTTTTGGGTCAAAGGGTAGATAAAAAACCGGTTGTGATTTATTATGCAAGTAAGACTTTAGATGGGGCTCAATTGAATTATACTACCACTGAAAAAGAATTACTTGCAGTTGTGTTTGCTCTTGATAAGTTCAGGTCATACATCTGGGGAAGCAAAGTGATAGTGTATTCGGACCACAGTGCGGTCCGGTACTTGATGGAGAAGAAGGATGCCAAGCCGAGGCTCATTCGGTGGATCCTTTTGTTGCAGGAATTCAATCTGGAGATTAGAGACAAGAAGGGTAGTGAAAATGTGGTGGCGGACCATTTGTCCCGATTGCCCCACATTGAAGAAGACGAAGATGAATGGAGCATCAATGAGATGTTTCCGGATGAACATTTGTTAAGTGTTTCTAATTTACCTTGGTATGCTAATATTGTCAATTATTTGGATGCAGGTACAATTCCGGAACATTGGCCAAGGAGAAAGAAGTTGCATTTGAAGTCTCAAGCACAGAAATACATATGGGATGAGCCGGATTTGTTCAAGGTAGGACCGGATCAAGTGATCCGGAGGTGCATACCAGAGTCGGAGGTACAAGCAGTGTTGGAACTGGTTCACGCATCGGCATGTGGAGGTCACTTTAGTGGACACAAGACGGGTCACCGGGTTCTTTCATCCGGTTTGTTTTGGCCCACACTTTTCAGGGATGCGTTTGAGTTTGTGAAGCATTGCACGAGATGTCAGCAGATGGGAAGCATCACAAAGCGTGATGAAATGCCTTTGCAACCAATTTTGGTTGTAGAGATTTTTGATGTTTGGGGCATAGATTTTATGGGCCCTTTCCCTAACTCTAATGGTTTTCTTTACATTCTAGTAGCGGTAGATTATGTGTCCAAATGGATAGAAGCCGTAGCTACTAAGACCAATGACCATAGTGTAGTTTGCAAATTTGTCCAACAAAATATTTTTTCTAGGTTTGGAATCCCTCGTGTGATCATAAGTGATGGGGGGTCCCATTTCAAGAACTTTAAATTTGGCAAACTACTCAAGAAGTATGGCATAGACCACCGAATTGCAACCCCATATCATCCGCAAACAAGCGGTCAAGTGGAGGTTTCCAATCGGCAAATCAAAGAAATTTTACAGAAAACTGTGCGAATCGACCGCAAGGATTGGTCTTCCAAATTGAATGACGCCTTGTGGGCGTATCGCACTGCTTTTAAAACGCCTATTGGAACCACTCCCTATCGGTTGGTCTATGGGAAGGGATGTCATTTACCTGTTGAGTTAGCTCACAGAGCATTATGGGCTGTGAAAGAAGTTAACTTGGATTATGATGCTGCAGGTAGAGAAAGGAAGCTACAGCTGGGAGAATTGGAAGAGTTACGCGATGAGGCGTACGAGAGTGCCGATGCTTACAAGAATAAGATGAAGAAAGTGCATGATGCACGATTGAAGAAGATGGATTTCCAGGTAGGTCAAAAGGTTTGGTTATTTAACTCACGGTTGAAATTGTTTCCAGGTAAGCTGAAAAGCAAATGGACGGGGCCATTCCTCATCACAAGTGTGGGGGGATATGGTAATTTCGAGATTGAAGACCTGGATGACCACCTGAAGCAGGTAGTTAATGGGCACAGGTTGAAGCCGTATCTGGACTCGGCAGACATTCACGGGCAAGTCGACAAAGACGATTACTTTTTGGCGCCCGCATCTGAAAGCCCTGAAACGTGAAAGGGAAGTACGGTCTGGCTGAAGACCTTAAAAACTTAGCGCTAACTGGGAGGCAACCCAGCGGTTTGTTTTTCGTTTCATTTTCGTGTGTTTTTCGTAGTTTTGTTAGATTTTACGTTTTGGTGTGTTTTTCAGGAAATCGGGAAGCTCGGGAGTGGATTTGTGCCATATACTGCATTCCAGGTAAGTTTTAATCAAATTTTTGCAGTACACATGCTCGGTGGTGCAAAAGTGGTGATTTTTCCAGAGATAGAAAATTTTTGAGGCCCCAAATTTTCAAAACTTTCTGCCAAAATAGGGCATGGGCGGTACGCCCAAGATGACCGTAATCCTGGGCGGTACGCCCAAAAATTTTCTCGAAATTTTGCAATTTTAAAAATCCGGGCGGTACGCCCTAACCGCATTAGCAATTTGGGCGGTACGCCCGGATTTTGAACGAGAAAAAAAAATATAAAACAGCAGCGGCGGGTCGGTTTCTTCACAACCCACCACCGCCCACGCTTTTCTCTCGAAACTTCCGACCACCGCCACCACCGCCTTACACCGCAACCACCGCCACTGAGCCACCGTCACCGTCGCCATTGCGTCTCACCACACACCAATCACCATCCGCGACACCACCGCTCACGACCGCCACACGTCGCCGCCACCACTGCGACGCACCATCACCATCGCTCACCGCCGCTGCGTGATCGCCGGCAATCACCGAGCACAGCCGAGCACAATTTCATTCATTCCGAGCTAATTCCAGGTTCCATTTCTTGCTTACTTTTAGTTTAATTTTAGTAGAGTAGTTAGTTTGGTATGTTTTAGGTTAGTTTTTGTTAAAATTCGTTGATAGGGAACCGATTGTGAACCGATTTAATGTGAGATAAGAGGTTGTCGGAGTGTGGATTTGGTTTTAGATGGATCGGTAGTGACCGATTTTAATTTTTTTGCGCATCGATTTGGGCGGCGTACCGCCTAGGGCTCCAATATTGGAGGCGGTACGCCCCAATTTTGAAATTAGGGTTCCTGTAACGCAAATTGGGCGGCGTACCGCCCCAACTGCACCAATTTTGGGCGGTACGCCCTGGACTGATTTTCACAGAATTTTTCAATATTTTCCAAAAATCCCAATTTTTGTCGTTTTTGATTTTTAGTTTTAAATTTTGTTTTCTTTTTTGTTTAATTTTGTTTTTCTTTATTAAATTTTTGAAAAAACCAAAAAAAAATAAAAAATCGAAAAAACCAAAAATAGTCGGTAAATGTGACAATCAATTGCAGGAAGGCCCGGTTTTACATGATTATTGTTATTTTGTGCTAACTTGTTGATTTCAGGATGTCGGACCGCCAAGGGTCTAGTTCTGGGGCACGCGGTCCCAAGAGGAGGCGTCGTGGTGATCCGGATGCTGCTGTTCCGGTCCCGCCTTTCAGGAGGAGGATTATCAACTACTGGGGGCCAGAGATCTTGCCAGAGGCTGATGTGTTGCCGCCACCCGTCGCGAGGAGGAACCACGCGCACCATTCCTTTCTTAGATTCGAGCGTGACTCGCACGAGGACAGGCAGATGAGGAGGTTCATTGAGATGCCGTTGTTGCACCATAGGACGATCGACTGGGGTTTGTTGGCTCAGCTAGGACAGCTGGAGCGTATTAGAGGACTAGTGACTGACCGTTGGAGGAGGGCGTTGACTCCGGCTGACCATCAGTATGTGGAGCTTACTGTTGAGTTTTTGGCGACTTTTCAGGTGGGCCCGGGGAAATTTGGAGATGGGAACGCGTTATCATTTGCTTTGGGCCGTCGGACTCATCACATGAGCATACCCGAGTTCGCGGTCGCATCGGGACTGTATACACAGGAGGAGGTTGAGGCGCCGGCGTTTGCGGAGCTGCCGAGGGGGCTTTTTAGCCGACCACACCCCCAGGGGGTTACTGATTTACAGCTTACAGCTTTTTGGGATGCGATTGGGTCGGTCCCTTATTTGGATAGTGTGGTGGAGTCTCAGATTCGGGATCCGGTGATTAGGTATATTCATAGGATAGTTGCGTGTACTCATTCTCGGTCGTCGTTCTGGCGTCGAGAAGGTCACGAAGCTAGATTTAGCAGTGCTGCGATCGATCGTTGAGGGCCATGACCTTAACATTGCTGGTGTTTTGATTTCATCGTTTGCGAGGAGGAGGACGTCGGGGAAGGGCGTCCATCTGAGTATGGGGCCCTATGTGACTAGGTTGGCCAGGAGATTGGGTGTTTTTGAGCCGGGTAGGTATTTGGAGACTCACTTGACGATTGGGGCTGAGACTTCTCATTACGAGTTAGGTGATATGCGGCTGGCGTCGATGGTTACTATGACTGATCCCCCGCAGTGGGAGGCCGTTAGAGGTGTGATTGTTCAGGGAGATGAGGCTGCTAGGGCCGCGAGGCGGCATAGGATATTACATCAGGTGGAGAGGCCGTTGAGGCAGAGACCAGAGAGGCCGCCGAGGGCCGATCAGGTTACGTTGGATATGGTTCAGGAGACGGTACTGGATTATGTGGATGTGAGGTTCGAGAGGATTGAGCGAGCTATGAGGCTATATGATGTCACATCAGGGTATACCGATCCCTGATTTCTTTCAGGAGCCTGATGCTGATGCTGGTGGAGATGAGGGCGGTGATCCTGATGCTGGTCCGAGTGGTACAGAGGGAGATGCTGCTGGAGATGATGTTGGAGGAGGTGAGGAGTAGGTGCTGATCATGCTGACTTCACTACCATAGCCGATCGGTTTTGTTTCTCTTGACCCTTGTACTTTTTGGTTATTTTGTTTTTACTAGATCATGGTCTGTATGATATTATACTATATGATAACTGGGGGTACTGTACGGGGTAACCGGTTGGGTGGTTGTGATTTTATTTTTGATGTATATATAGTTGGTATGATGTGTTTATTTCTTGGTAGCACCATGATTGAGATGTGACATTCCATACATTACTTCTTCCATCCGATTTCTGGAATTCACGATCTACGCGAGAGGGTGTTGGACGACTTCTGAGGAGCTTTTCGCGATGTTATCAGGGGAGTGTGTTCCAACTTTTGCTTTTTATTTATTTATTTTTCTTCTTATTTATGCATTCTATTTTATCTTTATTTTTATTTTAATTTCACCGTTCGTGTCTGTATATTCGTCATGTGCGTGTTTCCTATCACATTGAGGGCAATGTCGATCTTAAGTGTGGGGAGGGAGACAGGACGTCAGTTTTTAGTAGTTTTTCAAATTTTCAAATGTTTGTTATTTTGAAAGAAAAAAAAAAGTAAAAAACATCAAAAATCCAAAAAGATTTTGCAATTTTTGAGTCATTTGTAGTTTAAGTATTTGAGTCAAATCTGTTTTGGGAAAATTGCCAGTACATGGAAAATGATAGTACAATTGGGAGTCAATTTTCAGAATTAAAATTAAATAAAGAAAGGGAAAAGTGGTAAGAAAAGGAGAGAATGGAAAATATATCTAATTTGTGATGTGTCGGTAGGCCCAACTGATTTAGTAAAGCTTAATTATCCCGTTGTGTTTATTGTTGTATAAATATGTAAATAATTTAGCTTGCTAGTGGGTTCCCATTTTAGAGGTTAGAGTGATGTTGAAACTGATGATTAGGAGGAAAAAGACCTTTTTAGATTAGAGACTTATATATCCTCAGAATACCTGGCACGTTATGATCTTTTTGCGAAAGCAAATCCGAGAAATAACGGCGCCCCATCTTTCCATCTTTTGAGCATATTAGGTAATTAATTGGTTAATGAATTAGAGTGAAGGGACAGAATACTCACGTACGAACTAAGGATAGTATCCCGTGGTGAGTGCCTCTGATGATGTTCCGGATCTCGCGGACAGAACACTCACGTATGATTTCGGGGGTAAGACCTTGTGAAAGAATGCCTCTGATGATGTCCGTTGGTAAGTATAGATAAAATTAACCAGCTATAAAAAAAAAAAAAAAAAAAAGAGAGAAAAAGAAAAGAAAAAAATTAGAAAAAATCAGTAGTCAAATAAATGCTCAACAACTTCATTCATTCATTTAAATCCATCATTCTTGGGATATATGAGTATCTGATTTAACTAGGGTGGGGAAAATATAAATATTCTATCTGTATTACCCTTTGCTTTGACCGAATTTGAGTTGGGATTAGACTAAGCTAGGACTTTCTGAATGTGGGACACATAAGCAGGTTGAGACTTTATTCGGTAAATTATATAAACACCTTGGGGGCTCAAAGGTCAGTGGTTGGGTTTAGTCGGATAGAAATACCGATGATTGCAATTAGTATATATGAATACATTTTGGAATGTGGAATGGAAAAAGGTTGATATTTTGAAATGTTAAAAGATTTTGAGTTGATTGTCCCGATTATGATTCCATGGCAGTTTTTCCGAGACGGAAAAAGTCAAGTGTGGGGATGTGATGTTAGTCCAATATGTCGTCGTTATAATTATTAATTTGTCACTTTTATTTATGATAGCGGTTGGATTGCATTGCATTTACACGGGTTTTGTGTTTGAGTTACTAGGGGCTAAATATATGAAATCTGAGCTTTTAAGAGAGAAGCTGAAGCTGATCGGTGCAGAGTTCGAGAAAGTTCGTGAACCGGGAATGATAAAGACTTAGAAGAAAATTGAAGAAGTTCCTGAGATTTAAATCAGGGCGGTACGCCCAGAAGAGAAGAATACAGGGCGGTACGCCCTAAACATTAGGGGCGCAGCCGGAAGAATTGATCCGGGCGGTACGCCCAGGATTGCATAACCTGGGGCGGTACGCCCCAAATTGGCCGACAGAAGAAAAATTAGGGTTTAGTATTTAAACTTGTTCTTTAAGTTTTTATTGAATCATCTATTGTTCCAGACGACCAGAGGCTAGGATTTTGCGAATTTCACTTGTTCTTTGGAGTTTTTGTGAGCAATTAATCATTCGGTACATTCTTTTAATGCAATCTTTAACTTTAATCATGTTTGTTTCATTAGCCATGTCCGGCTAATCCACCACTAACCGCTTTTGGTGATTGGTTGGTGGATTCGTTCTATGACTAACCTATTATTAAACTAGTTACCCGCATGCTAAACTGTTTAACCTAACTAGTAATCTAGGGTTTTAGTGGTCCCCTGTTTATCGATCCAGCACTTTCTTGCGGCAGGACTAATCAGCCCATTAGGAATTTAGGTTATTAGGTCAGGGAGGCAATTGGGGGGCATGTCTATGTGTCGCTAGGAAGTAATTAGGTTTGTTTAGATCGGTAGCCAACCAGGATCCAGAAGTGGTTAGATTTGTCTCATTTGATAGTTCAATCAATTTTTAGGATAAAGTTAGTTATTTGGTAGTTAATTCACCTCAATCAAATCAAAACAGCTAAGTGGCAACCCTAGGTAATTTTAGGTTAATTAGTCAATTTAGTTAAGTACTTAGTCAACTAGTTAAGATCCACATATTCCCTAGGTTCGATAACCCTTGCTTCACTACTACATAATCAATCTAAGTTGGGGATTTGAAACGGCCTGACAAACCGTTATCACTATCCCGATTATCTCTTGCACATATACATTGCATGTCACATAACGGGAACCAGAAAATTTTAAGGTAGCATCATAAAAAATTTTCAGAAAAGGCAACAAACTATTGACACCATCCCAATCAGCCTCATTAATCATACCTCCATCACATTTACTAATCTCCTTCTCCAAACAAGAATCCTTTAACAATAAGAGAGAAAATGCTTTCTTAAACTTAATAGCAGATTCTAGCATTAAAAAAGTGGAATTCCACCGGGTCTCAACATCCATACAAACCAAACTTTTGCTTTCTATTTTCTCTTCTTCAATACAACTTTTAAATTTTAAAAGCCTAGAGGGAGAAGACCTCACATATTTCACCAAACAACGAATTTATAATTCTTTTATGCAAAGCCCAATTATCATCAATGAAATGTGCGGTCAAACACATATAAGATAAGTTTTGACCCGAAGTCCAAGTGTCCGTGGTTAAGCATATTCTTGATGACATACTCTTAAAGATATCAACTAATTTCCTTCTTTCCTCAATGTATAAGCTATAACAATCTCTTGTTATAGTCGCACGTGAAGGTACAACAAAATGAGGATTTATAACCTTACAAAAAGCCCGAAAACCCTCCCGCTCCACAAAAGAAAAAGTTAACTCATCAACCATTAACATTCTTACCAACGCTTTCCTAATTGCTTCTTGGTTAAACTCCCAAAGCTTAGGAACCCCTAAGTGTTCAACAGAACCATCATCACTAACATGGGTTTTTGACTCAAGATCAATTAGTTTCTGTTTTTTATCCATGTTCGGAGGGTATTTAATACACGCAAGTATGTGATTTTTTAAAGGATTAGTCCCACTTGAGGTTGCACAACCTACATCTTTATCACAATACTTGCATTTTGCTCTATCTACTACATCAGAATCAACAAAAAAATCCCACCAAGGAGATCTCCTTTTTCTCACACGTGTTGCAGTAGGAGTTTCACTTACAGAAGGGTGAGAACCAGAAGGCTGTCCACGTGGAGGTTTTGCAGCTTTTTAGGTCTTTGCTTGTTCGCCTTTGCCCTTGACACCACCTCGTTTTCAGATACCATCTCACAATCCTCGGAGTTGCTTGTATTATGCTTTTCCATTGATCTAGTTGGCTGCAAAAAGAACAAATCCAACATGTTAAGAGTAGATCATTAGCACCTATAAATAGCCACTGATATGGATTCAATTATACCGCTACTTGATCATTAGCACCTGCATTGTATTGATTTGGATTTTATATAGCTCTTTTCATTCCATGTAAGCATATGATCTAAAAATTGGACTTTAGTAAGTTTGATTTTGGTGTTCAATGTCAGTATATGTTACAGCAATTTAGATTTCCGAGACTAAATCCAGGAAACTGAAACACACAATTCATCCATACATCACAACAATGATACGAACCTAAATTTCACACGAGAATATTCAGATCCGTGTATATCAGTCCACAATGTTTAACGGATTCGATGATTAATCAGGAAAAGAGAATCAATCGGAGCAGAAATATGAAATGGAGGCTTGATTGAAACGAAAGTAAATCGAAATTTGTAGAGAATTAGGCCTCACTTACGTAGATGATGATGATGAAGGTGATAACGCCTATGGCGGTGGAGACTTGAAACAGCGTCGGAGAGACGCCGGTGACGCGCCGGAGAGTCGCCGGTGACACGCCGGATTGTGGAGTTCAGTGGAGGGACGAGGCAGAGCCGTAGAGGCGTAAAAATGAGAGGCGACGGGCAAATATCTGACTAACCCTAATTCCTCTCCTTTTCTATTTTTCTTAATATAAAATATATATTTAATTTATTTATTTTTTTTCGGAATTTTCGGGTATCCGAAACTTCCGAAATTTTTATAAAATACTGTCCAAGTCCAAGTCCGAAATTTCGGATATCCGAGTTTCGGATATCCGAAATTCCGGATATCCGAAATTTTCGGATAATTCGGATTCGGAATTTCGGAAATTTCGGATACGGGTTCGGACTCGGATATTTTTGAACACCCCTAGGATAACCTCCATACTTTTTAATTCCACCAATGTGGGATTAGGTCAAATTTTCGAAATTCCCTTGCCACAAGGGATTTTCGAAAATACCAATGTGGGATACAATCATTTCCTAATTTAACCAACTATTGATTAATTATTATATATCCCTTTCAATTAACAAACTGTTAATTAACCTCCCAAATAGTTTTTGTCTAGTTAATTATTAGACCATAATAATTAACAAACTATTTCTTTTCCCATTTTATTAATTCTCCATATGTCGAGTCTTGAGGGCAACCCAAAAGGACTGTGTTGCTATCAATTATAGTTATAGGCTTAGACACCTAATCCAACAGTCTCCCACTTGGATAAGTCTAATAACTATTATTTCCATTGTAACTTCCTAATTGATCAGCAAATTGTAGCTTCCAACGAACGCTGTCGAACTCTGACCTAGTCAGTTATGTGTCCTAAGATAAGAGATCATATAATCCTTCGTTCTACAAGATATCATTTGAACATGAGACATGGAATATAATCAATCTCATTGTTCAGTACTTTGTTTCCCGATTTCCGATTTGTAATGACTTTAGAACTTCCAATCGAACACATCAATTCAGTTCTGACCGGGCCCGACACTATAAGTCAACATCAAATCACCGAGGGGCCCAAAGATATCGCTTTTCCCGTTAGGGCAAAAGGAACGAATAAACTTTGACTTATATGCTTGCACCATCTACTCATCAAATCATGCACAACAACACGTTTTATAACATCGAGTTACCAATGCGTTTACGCGTCATCAATGCACAACTGACTTGCAAACCACAACTCATATATCTCCGTTTAAAGATTATAAGATATTATCGTCTCAGAATTACCCGTGATGAATTCCATGAAGTAATTCTCTGAGCGTGGGTTAATCCAATACTTTAATCTCTATTTCAAAGTACTCATGAATATTGCAGCAATGCCATTGCCATGTCTAACACTCCTTAGACAATCTACAATTCCATTCATGACAGTCTTAATTCACTACTTACTTCCAAAAGTATGATCGACTGTGGAGTTTTGAATAATCTAATCATTCGGGAAGTAAAACATGCAAAAATGAAACATAACAACAAACCTTTGACAAAAGGTAGTAAACAAACTTATAAATAATTCTCCATTATTTAGTCACCAGAAGTCAATCACATTTACTTTGTTATAAGTTTCAACCTAACTGTTTAACTACTAAAACTGACATCATCATTGCCTCCTTTGATGCTTCGCTTGCTGCTATATACTCTGATTCACAAGTAGAATCAACCACTGTCTCTTGCTCGGAACTTTTCCAAGTAACTGCTCCTCCATTTAAGGTAAAGATCCAGCCAGTTTGAGAACGGAAATTATCCCTATCTGTCTGAAAGCTGGCGTTACTATACCCAGTCACTCTCAATGTATCACAGCCACCAAGTACTAGGACCCAGTCCTTAGTTCTTCGCAGATACTTGAGAATATTCATAACCGTTACCCAATGAGCTTTACCTGGATTTCCCTGATAACGACTGACCATGCTCAAAGCAAAAGACACATCTGGACGAGTACATGTCATAGCATACATGATAGATCCAACGGCGGAAGCATATGGAACTCTACTCATTTCTGCTATCTCTTCATCTGTACTCGGGCTCTGACTTTTACTCAGTTTGGTATTACTCTGGATGGGCAAATCTCCTTTCTTGGAGTTCTCCATGCAGAATCGTTTCATTACTTTATCCAAGTACGTAGTCTGATTCAGTCCAATTAGCCTTTTACGCCTATCCCTTGAAATCTTTATTCCCAGAATATATGCCGCCTCTCCTAGATCCTTCATAGCGAAACACTTTCCAAGCCAAGACTTGACATCTTGCAAGGTTGGAATGTCATTTCCTATAAGAAGTATGTCATCAACATATAATACCCGGAAGGTGACTACACTCCCACTAGCTTTGACATATACACAGGACTCATCTTCACTTCTAGAGAAGCCACACTCTTTGATTTTCTCATCAAAGCAAAGATTCCAACTGCGAGACGCTTGTTTTAATCCATAAATGGATTTTTCAAGCTTGCACACTCTATTGGGAACTTAGCATCTATAAAACCTTCTGGCTGACTCATGTAAACATCTTCAGCCAACTTCCCGTTTAGGAAAGCGGTTTTGACATCCATCTGCCAAATTTCATAGTCATGAAACGCAGCTATGGCTAGCATTATCCTAATAGATTTTATCTTAGCCACTGGTGAGAAGGTCTCATCATAGTCAATCCCTGGGGTTTGAGTAAATTCCTTCGCCACCAGTCGGGCTTTGAATGTGCATACATTACCATGCATATCTGTCTTCTTCTTGAAGATCCATTTACAACCAAACCAACCGTCTTCCGACCAGGTTGTTGATCAATCAAATTCCAAACTTGATTGTCGTACATGGACTTGATCTCGCTGTCCATTGCCTCTTTCCATTTTGCTGCCTCAGGGCCTGCCATGGCTTCCTTGTAGTTAGCTGGCTCATCCAAATTTACCAGTGTATTATCACTGATAAACGTGTCCTCGTCTGTAGTTATATGGAAACCATAGAACTCAGGTCGCATGCTAACTCTACCAGAACGTCTAAGAGGTAATGAAGTGTCAATCGGTTCAACTGGAATCTCTTCCTCTGGTTGAACCCTAGTGGTTTCAAAGGTTCCGTCATCGCCTGACTCTTGAATCTCTTCAAGGTCAATGGTGCTCCCACTGTCCTCTTTGCATATGTGACGCCCACTCCCAGACTTGGCCCTAGGAGCGGTCACGCATCGGATTTACTCATGAACACAAGGTACAACAGAGATAACTAAAGCAACGGAAATAAAAACTTTTATTCATATGCCAAGCATTACATAGTAAGAGAGACAAATACAAAAGAGAAAAATATCTCCATGCCAGTCTTTGAAAATGTCTTCTCTTGATAGTTTGACATTGTCTTGATAGTGTACGCCCCCTAGTTCCTACTCACATCTCAGCTTTCCCTTTTCGATCCGAAGGTCCAGCCTCATCTGACATACATAACTTAACAAGTCAGCTTACGCTGGTGAGTTCTAAGTTTTTAAAACTTTACCTTTCGAACACATACTATTTGGGTCAATCAAATCATTTCTGCAAACAGACAATTAAGCATAAAGTATCATAGGTTTACACATAATCATCCATATACTTAGTAGATTACATCTACCCTATCATTCTATAAACCTCGTGAATAGAATAGCCTTCTATAACCTAATCATCTTCGCCTCACATTAAGAACCTGTCCTAATGTATCTTTTTGTCACTTCTCGTCTCAAGTACCATCTCGGGGAATAGTGTTGTTTGATCCTCACATGACAGTGGTCTTTCATTCCTGCTTTGCCGACACTTCAGGAAAAAACACTATAAAACTCCCTATTTCAGAAGCCCCCACTTAATACTTGACAACCCTTGTGACCTTACTGATTACCATCCTTAACATGTTCTACTTAGCTAAATAGAACCCTGTTAATGGACGTCTTACTTTCCCTGGTGGATTACTACTCTTAAAGACGTCTAATCATCTGATTTAAAACATCTTCCTAGTAATCCTACTTTCCACTAATCCTTTCATTACTTAATGACTAAAGGCAAGTAACATCGTAAACATTTCACATATATCAATACTTTATAAATAGTAGAAAGTATTTGCACAAGACGTTATGTATATCGGCCCAAAACAGTTTAAAGCATTTAAGCAATATAAAACAGGGCTCATAGAACTCACCTTAGGTTGCGAAGTAGTTACTTGGCTTATTCCTTCGTGAATCTAACTTGCTTTAACGTGATGTCCCTAGAAAGACATCCTAGAGGTTACAAGCGGTCATAAGGCTAACCCCTTATCCTAAACCCAATCCCTTGTTGGTTTAACATCCATTTGTCTAAATAACCGTTTTTCCCCTTATGGGAAAAGTATTCTTTTAGTGATACTTATGAAGAGGTGCATTCCTATAAGTAAACGCTCACTCCGGGATCGCCCAGTGAAGCGTATGCCATGTCCCAGTTGGGATTTATGCGACAACGCCACTATGCCAGAAACCCCAGTGTACAGGCGCCACCCTTCCAGTCCGCACCAACTTCTAGATATCCGAGTAACTCGGTACATTCAATACTTTATCAAAACCCATGTTTTAACTTATATATATATACTTAGTACATATATATAATTATGTTCTTTTGTTGAATATTATTACCCTTGCCCAAGCCTTTATGTCCTTGATGAGTGATTCTCATGACCGACCGTATAGGCGTTATCACGAACAGGAGGCGGGATTACTATGAGATATCACCCATATTTGTGTTTTAGTTTGGTGATGATCATCACCGACCGTATAGGCGTTATCACGACCAGGAGGCGGAATTACTATGATCAAAACACCAATGTTTATGTTCTTGTTCTTGGTTTACTTGTTCTTGATAAACCAACATGGTTAAACCATACCAACCCTTCTTTAAACATGAAATTAGCTTAAGGATTTCTTAAAACATGTTATTCTAAGGCTTCATACCAAATTTCAACCCATGATTCCCACTAGAACTCCCAATCTCAATAAAACATGTTCAAGAACCTTAATCTTGCATTATTCTTAAAAGGCATATCTAAGTGTTATGAATCATGAAACTAATTAAAGGCTAATGTTAAACATACCTTAAGTTGATCTAATCCAGAGGATGGGCTCCTAACTCCCTTTGAATCTTCAAAAATACAAGCTAGAGTGTTCTTGGTGTTCTTGGTGTTCTTGAGGTTTTAGGTTGATTTTTGGTGAATTAGCAAGGAAAAATGGATGGATCCATGGTCTATTTATAGCCAAGAGTGTCTCACATGCTTCTTACAAGTGTCCTAGTGACTAAGCATGAGAATTGACACCCAGCATGGTGACTAATCATGAGAATTGACACATAGCATGGTGACTAATCATTCATATAACATATATTTAACATATAAACATATATTATTATTATTTTTTTTAAATAATCTAACCCGATAAACACTTACCTTATGCATAGTTTATTGTTATAACTTCAACTACGCATTTCTTAACATTTTAACATGTTAATCACATAAACACATATACGAAACATATTCTCACATATAAAAAAATATATATATAAAAACATATATATTTATTACCTTTAGATTTTGGGGTGTTACAGCATATGAGCCCTCTCTCTCGAAAGACTCCTCTTCGTGCTACAAAGACCACGTTTTCACTAGGTCTGTAGAACAAATATCCAAAGGACTTCTGTGGATAGCCGATGAAATTACATCGCTCACTACGAGGTTCAAGCTTATCGTGAGTTTCTCGTCTAACGAAAGCTTCACAACCCCAAACCTTAATATGTGCTAACGAGGGAACTCTTCCTGTCCACATTTCGTGAGGTGTTTTGGCAACCTTCTTTGTTGGGACAAGATTAAGAATGTGGGCGGCAGTCTCTAAGGCATACCCCCAGAATGAGATTGGAAGTGAAGCTCGACTCATCATGGAACGAACCATGTCCAACAAGGTTCGATTGCGTCTCTCAGCCACACCATTAAGTTGTGGTGTCCTAGGAGGTGTCAATTGTGAAACTATTCCACATTCCTTGAGATAGTCGTGGAATTCGATACTAAGATACTCTCCGCCTCTATCTGAACGGAGCATCTTTATCTTCCTGCCTAATTGATTCTCGACTTCTTGCTTAAACTCTTTGAACTTTTCAAGGGTTTCCGACTTATGCTTGATTAAGTAGATATAACCATATCTGCTATAATCATCAGTAAAAGTTACATAGAATCGATTAGCATCCCTTGTGGATGATCTGAAGGGCCCACACACGTCTGTGTGTATGAGATCCAACAAACCTTCACCTCTTTCACAAGATCCAGTGAAATGCGATTTTGTCATCTTACCCAAAAGACAAGATTCGCATGTATCATCTGGCCTTAGGTCAAATGATTCCAACACCCCATCCTTTTGGAGTTGTTCCATGCGTTTCTTGTTAATGTGTCCAAGACGGCAATGCCACAAACATGCTTTGTCTATACCATTAGACGAATCAATTTGAAATACACTATTGCCTAAATTGTCTACACACATCATAGTTTCATACACACCATTACAAGGTAAAGCTTCAAAATAAAAAACACCATTTTTATAAGCAGAAATAGAACCATTCTCATCATTGAAAGAATATCTAAAACCTTGTTTGAACAATGCATGAAAAGAAATAATGTTTCGTGTCATTTCTGACGAGTAGCAACAATTCAATAAATCCAAACTAAAACCATTACTAAGCACTAGACTATAAACTCCAATCTTGGTGACAGGTGAAGATCGCCTGTTCCCCATGATCAAGCTCATTCTACCATGCTCCACATCCTCACCTTTTCTTAGTCCCTGCAGAAGGTGGCTTCACTTTGCCATCCTTAAGATCTTGCAGATACTTTGGGCAGCTTCGTTTCCAATGCCCATTTTCGTTGCAATAGAAGCAAGTGGCCTCTTTAGGATCAGAGACAGGGGTAACATCAGTACTGGATTTTACATGAGACTTTCCCTTCCAGTTTTGTTTGGGAGGACTTTTCCTCTTCTTCCCCTTCCCTTGACCAATGGCTAGAACGGGAGTATTAGCAGGAGCAGTGGCAACACTCTTTCCCTTCATTCATGTTTCAGCTGTTCTCAGGAGGTTGTGCAACTGAGCCAACGTGGTCTCAGTGTTGTTCAAATGATAGGTCAAGATGGACTGGTCATAACAACTTGGTAAGGAATTCAGGACTATGTCAATAGCCAATTCCTCATCAAAGTGCACATCCAACCTCAGAAGTTGATCCATGTATCGTTGTATTCTTTGCACGTGGGCGCTAACAGATTCCCCGTACTTCATCTTGCTTGATATGAGGGACTTTACTATGTCGTACTTTTCTTGACGAGCTCGCTTATGGTACTTTTCCATAAGGTCCTTGTTCATCTCGTACGGCCAGTAATCCTCATAGAATCTTTGCAATTCAGGGGTCATAGTGGCAACCATGATGCAAGCAACTTTTGTTGCATCCTTCTCATGTTGCTTGTAGGCGGCTAATTCATCAGCAGTGGCTTTCCCTTGGTCAATTTCAACTAGCTCCTTTTCAAGGACATACTCCTTGTCTTCATAACGAAGGGCCATTTTGATGTTACGCATCCAGTCGTTGTAGTTGGAGCCGTCCAATATCACCTTTGAGCAGATGCCTAACAGGGATAAGGTGTTGTGGGTAGAGGAGGAGGAACCAGAAGCATCGGTAGGAGCAGACATTTTCTCTCTTAGAAGAAATAGTTAAAGTTAGATAAGAAAAACGAGTTTGATCCAACTATACAATTTACAACTTAGAAGAGGGATGCCGTAATCTAATTGCAAATTTCATAAAGGTAGGTTTCCTTTTGAGATTCATTGAAACTATTCAATGGCATGTTTAATCTCGGATTATGCTCTTCCATTTGTGACTGGGATTTCGAGGATCACAAACAAGATGTGAATAACCATGCAAATGTGCTTGGTAACCTCAATGTCATTTATCATCTCAATTGATGTACTGGTTAACCACACACGCTCCATCAACAATAATAATTTTTTGAGATACCCATTACAACTCTTTATTAGTCCCTATTAGTGTGCCGGTTAACCACACACGCTCCACTAATGACTTATAAAGTGTAATGTGCAATTTCATGGGTTAGCATACAAATTCACATTTTTCCTAAAATAACTAGGAATTTATAATAAAAGGTTTAGTTACTTTTAATGTCATTATACTTTTAATGGGAATTAAATTTAGTCCTATCAAACCCGTTCGGCTAACGACCCTCCACTAATCAAGGAAGCGGTGGGTGAGAATGGACACCCATTCAACTACCATTTTATAGGCAGTTTCCTTATACCCCCTTATAGACTAGCTTCGTGAATGAGGCCTACTATTGATTTGACTAACTGTTGTTCTTATACATATAATAACAATTAAGCTTTTAATCATACATATAGTATAAGGTGTATTTTTAAAACTTTTAAAAATACCATTATTATATATCAATAATAATAATAATAGGATAATAAATTTAAACTATTAAATTAATCCTTATCCTAAAGGCATTCGAAACTTAGGGGGCAAGATTAGGGTTTCAAAAATCCTAATACCTAAAATCGAATGTGAGCCTCCTAACAGTTCAACAATTATAGCTAATTCAATTGAAAACAAGCCTTATGCTCTGATACCACTGATGGGTTTCAGGCACTACAAGCAAACTTAAACAATTAAGGGTGCATGCTACATAAAACATGATCTATGTTTTCACTATTGAACCTATAACTATGAACATATCATGAACCCTAGCAAACAATCAAAATAAATAAATAAGCTACTAAGACAGATAGGGTTACATATCTCTTAGTTGTTATAGTAAACAACTATAATAATCCTTCTTGATTTCAAGGAAGCAAGCACCACAAGCGTCGTGCCTCTAATGGGATCACACCCAAGGACTCGAAGAAGAATATAAACTAAGGGTTGGATGAACTATAAGGAGTTCTTCCACAAGGAGGGAGAAAGAAGGAGGCGAATACTCAAGCCAAATGAGCAAGCTGGAATGAATCCTTAAGGCCTCTATTTATAGCCTTGGATAACCTCCATACTTTTTAATTCCACCAATGTGGGATTAGGTCAAATTTTCGAAATTCCCTTGCCACAAGGGATTTTCGAAAATACCAATGTGGGATACAATCATTTCCTAATTTAACCAACTATTGATTAATTATTATATATCCCTTTCAATTAACAAACTGTTAATTAACCTCCCAAATAGTTTTTGTCTAGTTAATTATTAGACCATAATAATTAACAAACTATTTCTTTTCCCATTTTATTAATTCTCCATATGTCGAGTCTTGAGGGCAACCCAAAAGGACTGTGCTGCTATCAATTATAGTTATAGGCTTAGACACCTAATCCAACAAATACATGAGGAGGAACTAACGACGAAGATCAAAGATTTGGCTATAAGCAAACGCGAGGCATGAATGTCGAATTTTCATGGTTCAACGGTGAAAATGTGAAAGGTTGGATCTAATAATGCGAGCATTTTTCAACATTGACGAAACACCATGCGACATGAGACTAAGGTATGTAATTATCCACTTATAAGGCGATGTTATTAAATGGCATTAATCATTAGGGTGGTGGTAATACTTCCACCGCACTATTTCAACCCTACATTTTTTTTGCCACCTCAACGTCACATCATACCACACTTTCACACTTACCATCTGTAATACCCACCGCACACCACCATACACTTTTTTATTATTAAAAAAAAAGGAGAAAGTAAGAGAGAGAGAGATAGAGAGAGAATGAAAAAGTTTGGAGCTCCGTGGTCGTACACCGAAGTGGGGGTGGATAGCTCGGCGCCAAGGGGCTCATTATGGTGTTCTTGTGCAACACCGAGCTCCACATCATTACCACCGAGATGCTCGACGCTTGTATTACTACCAACCTTATGTTCTAGACATCTCTAGTCGTTTTTCCAATGCCATGTTTGAATACACAACAGAAGAGATCGCGCCCCCACCCCCACCCACCCACCCATAAAGAAATCATTAAAGGAGTATAACAAATTCTATAATGTTTTAATGAACAAGGTAACTATTTGTGAGACTTATGATGTCAGCTTGTATTCGGGAGGACTAAAACCTAAACTTAAAGGGTTCGTGAAGATGTTTAAGCGTCGAACCTTACATGAGACATATGGGCTAGTGAGACTGCAAGATATTAACAACTCGAACCATATGAACCAACTCAAGGGTGTGGGAAGCGGATCCCCACTTATCATGAGTAATGGAACGGTCAAGATGACACCACCGATGAATGTTTCTAGACCTCCCTTATTACCCGCCAAAACATAATTCATCAGGGCCATCTGGTATTAAACCGACAACTAACAATTCATTAGGCCTATTAGGACACAAAAATAAACATTTTTTTTTCTATAATTGAAGCAAATACAACATAAAACAAACGATAGATGGGTTTTTTTAAGGGATGAAGCTAAGATTGCTTGAATGGGATGATAAACTCACTTTTCAAGAACAAAAAGTGAGTTGAGGACTTAAGGAACTGTCATTATGAATAACTATGTGTAGTCTCCACTTGTTGTGATGGAGTAACTTAGTTGATTATCAGTCAAAATAGTAAAAATATCATCTATCGCACATGAGAGTATACACATATTTAGTCATGTGTACTAAATATAATACCATTACATCTCATTTGGGTGACTTGACCCAAATATACATCAATGAACTTTTATATTGTGCCTTTTGATCTTTGTGATAAAGAAATTTTATTTTGTGCATTTTAATATTTGTGATAAAGTTGTCATTTCATGGTTGGATGTAAATGTATTTTTTCTTTAATGACGGGTAACTTTTTATCTACTCCATTCTCAAGCAAGTAAACTGGAACGCACTATCATATGACAGAAATTATAAAAAATAAATAATAAGAAGCAACCATGAAATTGAAAGAAAACAAATCAACTAAACACATTATGTTTGTTATATATTTTTTTTCTCACACTCTACAAAACAAAACATTATTAGAGATGTAATTTACTTTCGGTGTGTGATCAGTAATTGTGTGTTGAACATTTGTAAGTGTTAGTGCATGAACCTTGTGTGGCCGTTACTGTTCGAATTGACGAACAGACTGATTTAAGAGTGGACAAAGTCTGGGGTCCGAACCCCGGCCGAACTCAAGGTTCGGTGGCTCCAAACCTTGGCCGAACTCCAGGTTCGGAGGGAGTTCGGACCAGGTTCGGAGGTCCCAGGTTCGGCCCAGAACGAAATAGTATAAATAGTGAAGTCTTTGTATTTCATTGTAAGTTTTTGTCCAGTGTCTGTGTGGTTGAGAGGGGAGGTTCTGTCCGACCTCCCCTAGAGCTTAATCGTTGTATACTCCTTCGTTATGTAATCATTCAACATGATTCAATGACAAAACTTCCGTCTCATCCATAGAAACGATCCGTATACGGTTTTTCAGTAAGACACTTAGACCTCAATTTTAACATGTAGGTGTGTAAATGTGGATTCAATTGAGGAGAATGGAAATGATCATGAGTTTGTATTTTAAATTTGATACCGACCAAAAGTTGTTTTAGGATACAAGTATCAAATATTCAAATAATCGTAAATTCGTAATAAGAAAATAAATTTTGAAAATAAGAAAAATCAATTTTGAAAATGTTTACAGGTCAAAGTCCAAATAATATAAAGCCATGCGTAGTGGAGTCATGGTGGGGCGATTTGCCCGATAACGCCATTAGAACACCGCCCCGGGGGGCGTTTGGGGTGGACGTTTTCTACCCTCCGTGGTTATTTCAACGATGGTTTGGGATAGGAGTAAACGTGGGTCCCATCCAGTTTAATTTCAAAGAGCTATTTTTTTTCAAATTTCAATAAACCACCCCCATTACTCTATATATATCAACACTTCTTCACATTTTTTACACACTATTCACCTATCTTGTATAATTTTCTCCAAACATCTCAATCTCACCACTTCCTCACATCTTCCATGGACACCCAAAGAGGAACTAAAGTTGGCTCAAACTTGGTTGGACATTTCAAACAATTGCGCGAATAATGGTACGTATCGGTTTTCTTTACTCAAAATAATTTAGTGAACGTTTTCATATTAAAATATTACTTTGTTTAGGTGACTCTAAAAGTAGCATGCGACTTTTTGGGCGTGACATTAGAGTAAAGTTTTTTCTTGATATGGGTCGCAACCCCTGACGTACAGTCGAGTCATTGACCTCGAAATGGAGAAACATCACACAAAAAATCACAAAGTTCAATTCCTCTACAAAGCCCGAAACGATAATCAAAATGAGAACGTGTTGGCCTACACGCTCGAGGAATAGCGTTAACAAATTAGAAGGGACTTTCAAACATCAATCGATGTGGGAGTTGCTGAAACGAAAGAATGTTTTTATTCGACCCCGTCCCACTGTTTTTAATTTTGCTTTTTTAATGTAATGATTTGAATTTTAATTTCACATGTAGTGGTCTAAATATAAATTATGTTTTTCTATTTGAAGTGTTTTAGTTATTTTTTTATTTAACAAACTCTGATATTTTCAATCTATTAATTATTAAAAATAATATATATATAAATATAAAATTAATGATTACTTAATTATTACATTTCTCCTTACTTTCACTACTAACTACACCACGTTTTCACTTTCAGTGAACTGCATGTGTGACGCGTTTTTAGGCTTTAAAAAACCACACCACAACACATGACCTAAGTGGTTTGAAAATTGAGACCAATTCTATATATAACATAAGATTTCGCAACCCGTGTGTTGCCACGGTGATAAAGCGAGCACACAAAATTGTTGCATTTCTATAACAGTTGGGCTACGAGGTGAGGTCGAGTATTAGAGTTACCACTTTATCTTAATAACAATTGTGATTACACGGATAATAAAAATGAACCGGGTTGAAAAATAGACGGACGTTACAATCAAAATAGCGGGATTTTTCGAACATTCGTCGCTTGCGTTTTAAACCTTGAACCTTCGCACATCCTCACTTGTACTTAAGTGTGTGCGTGACCAGTATTACACACATGCATCATCACGTTTAGGTTGCTCGAGTCACTCAGTTAAACTTAATTAACGAAGTGTTTGAAATAATTCCGAAACATAGATAAATTTAGTGTTAACTCGATTACTGAATATGATAAGGTTAATCACACAAGATTAAGAACAAAACATTACATGGTTCTTCATTTATTATCAATCTTTTACAAATATTCTTGAAAATGTGAGGGCGGTAGATAATATTTTGCTATTTTGTTAAGTTTGTATTCAACTTGTTACACGACAACGCGTGTATTATACGAGTTACAAACCTAGTTTACAAATTATAAGAGAAAACTAACTGGCTTTGTCCCAATCGGTACCGCCGATGAGGGATGATTCGGATTTCCTTGGTTCGAGTCCTGAGGCAAAACATACGCCAGACTTTAAGTGGGGGTGTTTTTTTCGATGAATGTATCAGATTGAGGGTTATAAGTTATTCACATAGACTGTGATCACAACGTGTCATGAAAAAAAAACAAATTTTGCTAGGTGTTTATCCGAGGGTGGTTTGGTTGACATTTAATCAACCGTTAACAAAAAAAAAATGTATTTTTCAAAAGTTAAAACTTCATTTAATTTTACCCAACCCGGCCAACCCTAATTTGATAATTTTTCCCCACTCCCTTCATCAGTTCATCGCTCCATCGCCTTCACCAGTCATCGTTCACTAATTCTTTTTCATGTAAAACACTCCCTTCTGCTCCAATTACTCACTCCCAATTAACACACCTTCAATCTTCGGCTTTTTGTTCGTGATTTCCCGCAACCATTCGAGCAGATTGTTCACGAATCAACATTTGTGATCTCTCAATTTCTCCAAGGTACTGAGATTTCCAAATTAATTAATCTCGTTTTTTAAAAAAAAAAAATTATATATATATAAGACGTGTTGAAGTTTTTGCTTTCACTTTTTTAGTATCTGAATAAACCCTATATAAATTACATTTGTTCACGCTTGCTGTTTTATCATCATGTGTATCTATAAGCATGAATTGAGGGTTAGTTTTAGTGTATGGATTGTCCTACCATAGGACAATAGGAACTGCAAATTTTATGGTCATTTTCCAAAATAGAATGATATATATAGGGTTTAGGGTTTAGAGTTTGGCTTTTAGGACTGGTTCCAATGCGAAATCGAAGTTTTTTTGACCTTGGTTCTTGCGGTTCTCACAAAACTTTGAGTTCTCAATACTAACTAGTTGTCAACACTTGAATGGTTAGCCAGTTAGGTCGGTTTTTAAACATCCCTAACTAATTGTCAGCACTTAATTTGAATACCTATTGCATTTACCGGACACTTCTAATTTTTAGATTTAAAAGTAAATTATGGATTTCGTCCCTATGGTTTGCACGAATTTCACATATAGTCCTTAGCTTTCATTTATTACGGATTTAATCCCAACCTTTTGACAAACCGTAGCGGATTTCGTCCCTGACGTGGATGTCCGTTAAAATTTTCTGTTAAATGAGTGTTAAATGACACTGTAATTTTGGTATTTTAGTAGTTAACAGCCTAATGAATTCAAAGACAAATTTCTAAATGGGCAGCTTTTGTAAAAAGATTCATATTCTGCAGTTATACTTTGGTTTCTTTCTAGTTACTTTATGTCTGAAATTTCATTGCAAGCTAATTCTAGAATGATGTACATATGACCCTAATTTTGTTTACTCCTCAGGTGGTCAGCAGGCAACACAGCTCAGTCGAGCACTTGATCGTGCAGCATCAGTCAAGCCCCGGCAACCACTGCCACTACTGGCAATAACCCATTGGTTGTCGCCACATCACCCGATCAACTTGAGCAGCCATTAGTTGAGCACTCGTCAAGGTCAGCAAATCAAATTCTTGTTATTTTCTGTCTTGGTGTTTATAAGTTCATTTATATTATCACTATAATTATTTTGTGTGTTTTAACAAACCTGATTTTTGGCCCCATTGACGATTCCCGGGTCTGCTATGGCATGTTATGCACATGTTTTAATATGAAGGGCATTTAGATCCTTTTAGCTGCCATCATTTAAGAGTTCAGAATGATAGCATGGGGTAGAAAATAATAATTTATGAGGATTTATTTGGTTTTTATTTATTGGTCTTACTTTACATATAACTGAAACATGAGCCTATCCTTCATTATAATGCACATTAGAGAGTAAGACATGTAAAGCACTTGCTGAACTTGGTTGCAAATTTCATCCATAATGGGTTCACAATTGCTTGTTTGGCCCAACCCGATTCAAGCCTGAACAGGTGTGTAAAACTCAGAGTTCTACGCCTTTTTATCAATTGGAGAAAGTTGTTCTGCCTTATTTGAAAAACAATAATGTTTTGTTTGATATGACTGCTATTGTTTTTAGTCATTTGATTTGTTTTTCTGAAGATGGGCCATTTCAGCTGAACTCATTTTTTTAAGAACTTGATATGAACCAATTAATTTATGTGGGTCGGAGCTGAACTAGTGGGGATTAGGTGGTGCAAGTGGGTCGAAGATTGGGTCATAATATTGTGGTTGAGTTGTGCGATTAGGGAGGATAACCGCCCCATTCTCCGTGGTGGCTTAAGTAGCAGTTCTGATTTCATTTTCTTTTTTGTCTAGTTTTTATCTAAAGTTCGTATTGTGTATTGGAGACTGCCAATCTTGAAGCTGGCCTTGTTTTTGTTGATAATCATTTGATTATCATCTGTTAATTCCAGTTCAGTTGTTTAATTTCCTTAAGTTCTATTAGTTGGTTCCATTGCCCAGAAATCGCTATGGCACTTCAAACCCGAGTAATCCCGACCCTAATGCCTCTAACCTAGACCTTGCAGTTTTAGCCCAAAGACTTAAAAATAGGTTCACTTGGACTTTTAGTATTATTTAATGGGTTGGTTTGGGCTGAGTATTATTTCTAAGGGGTCTTGTTGGGCAGATTTGAAAACTAAAAGAAAATAGAACGGGTCAGAATGGGCATGAGGTAGAAAAAATAAAAGAAGGGTCAAAGAACGCATCAGGTTAGTTCTTCGTCTCCTCATTTCACAAAGAAGTGAAGAACGCATTAGGTTTATTCTTCGCCAATCAAGGGTTTCAGTTGGTTGAAGTATTCAATAGTAGAGCAATTTTCGATTCGAACATTGTAACAATTTGAGTTTAGTTCATCTGTGTGCTTCTGATTCGATTTTAGTTCATCTGTGTGTTTCCCTCAGTTACTTGGATTTTCTTGAGTTACGGTTGATTTTGGGATTCAGAATTAGGGTTATCATACTGGAATTAGTATGGGTGAATCTGGGAAAATCCCTAATCCCGTGACGATTCAGCATGGCTGTCATCTTTAATTCGTTTCAGGAAGACCGAATTCAAACCCTAAACTCAAAAAGTTCAATTTTACTCAGAAATTTCAAACCCTAGTCAATGCTCAAGCAAATTAGAAGGTTAGTGCATTTTGTCCCTTCTCAAACCCTCGGTATCCTCATGAACCTTTTTTAAGTCTATCTTCGTCTTTAGGATTTTGTTTTTTAATGATAGGCAGCAGAAACACAGTGGCGTATAACGGTATAAGTTCTTCCAAAATTGGAATTTTCCTTTTAGTTTTACATTTAGTTTGTGTACTGTTCCATGCTTTCTGTTGAACATCAAAGCTAGCTGCCAAATAGCATATTTTCTTATCAAAACACAATATGGAGATTAAGTTCTCTACTGTATAAATCATAACTTGCTGCATTCACCTGCCCTTGATTGTTCTTTTGTTGATATAAATCAGATCATACTTTTTGTCTGTTTAAAGTTGTTTGAATCCAGATGATAGGATCTAAGTGTGTATTGTATTTTGTATGTTGATGTTTGTTATAAGATGGTCTTGTTCATATGTTTAGCGGAAAGAAACTTGAATCTGGGTTATCTTAGTATTATGTATCCTAGATTTTACAAATTCAGGTTATACTAGCTGTTATTGATGAGTTAACCCACAAAATCGGTTCTGTAATTCCATTAAATACAGGGTTAGTCTCTAATTGCATTTTTGTCTATCAACCCTCTAATTCGACCCAATCTGAAAATCCAAACATTGAGATTGATAGAAATTAAAGGATCGAAAAAAGTGACCCCGTAGAAGAAACATCATGGCCACTGATCCTGTCCCCAACTAGAAACCATAGAATTTGTACTCGTTAGTTTATTTGGTTTTGTTGAGTTTTGCTGGAATGCCCGGAAGGTGTTTGACGTTCCATTTAGCCTCCAACATCACAGACGGCTTTGACTAGCTGGAGACATGTTTTGCCCTAGATCCACAAAACAGTTTTGAAAAAATGATGGATCAAGGTTATTTTCATCTTGCAATATAAGCCAGTAAGATTCTTGTCCTAGATGAGACTGTGTTGGCAAACTAATTTATGGATGTTTCTAAAGTAATCATCGTATAGGTGTTTTTCGTTATAATATACTGTTCAATTTCCGCGATAGAAACTCTTTTCCTCACATGATTAAAAGCCATTGTTTTGCTTGTAGTAGGCTCTAAACACAAGGTTTAATAGTTAATTTATTTAATACCACTTATAAAAGTATAAAACTATATTCTAAGTCTACTTACTTGCATATTTTTGTTTGCAGAGGTATAAAATTTCACTGTTTGGTTATCTACAAAGTTTATTTAAGTTATTGTGGTGGAGTTGTGTCCTCCCCACACATACTACCTTTTATTCAAAAACATTAAAAAATGATCTTTTTTTAATATGGCCCGTTTTGAACTTAACCCGTTTTGACCCACCACCCCACCTGTTTTGCTAGGTTATCCGACACAACTGCCTGTTTCACCAGATAGTGGAGTTTAGGAATTTGTAGTTGCATTTTACCATAATACACTTACACGAAAACCATATCAAATATATTTTAACAACTGCCTGTTAACAGCTATTAATCACTGACAGGTGTGTTGGGTGATCAATATGTTCAATATTTACTGTCGAACCATTCTTCTGCGAGGAACTTTAAGGTCAAAGTGCTGGTCAAACCCGAAAACCATATCAACTCCTTTTTATTACAATCACACGAGCTCAAGCGCATTATCAATATGGAGGAGAAAGAAGGAGATGGGAAAAGAAGGTTTAATCATAGCCAAAGAGCTCAAGAGACTTGAATCAAGTCCTGTTCGACTTGACCGTTTCATTAAGTCCCATGTCTCTCGCCTTCTCAAGTCGGACCTCGTCTCTGTCCTCTTTGAATTTCAAAGACAAGACCTTGTCTTTCTATCCATGAAGGTTTGTGCTCTTTTACTTCCAAGTATTGAACATGTAAAATAACAACCCACTTTAACTTCTTTACTGTTTATAGCAACCTTTTTACTAATATATTCCATCAAATTTTACGATTATAGCAATTTGTGACTGAGAGAAAATGATGATATGGTACTGTTTTTTTACATGGATTTTTTTTTATAATTTTTTAAAAAAGTTATACTTAATTTTAAAAGGTGCGGTTGAGGCGGCACTTCATGTACTTCTGGGTCAAAATCAGGGGAGGTTGCAATTAAAGGGATGAAGAAATTATAAAATATTAAAATGTTTACTTGATAAAAATTAGATATGTAAACCAAATGACAGAGACAGCTTCTAGTTGTAAATAAAGCTAGCTTATTTAGTTTTACATAGAGCAACTCCTCACGCCTCGCACTTTTCTAAACCAAGTTTTTTCAAATATGGTTGATTGAATGTATGATCTTTGTTCAACGTATTGTTTACTTAAGATTTAATTTGAAAATTTTCATTTTCATCATGCAGTTATATGAGGTGGTGCGGAAAGAGATATGGTACCGGCCAGATATGTTCTTTTACAGGGACATGCTTATGATGCTAGCAAGAAATAAAAAAGTGGACGAGGTGAACCGGGTATGGCAGGATGCAAAGATTGAAGAGGTACATTTTGATCAGCACACATTTGGTGACATTATTCGGTCTTTTCTGGATAGCGGATTGCCATTGGAAGCAATGGTGATATATGACGAGATGAGACGGGCTCCTGACCCGCCGATGTCACTGCCTTATCGGGTCATCATGAAAGGGCTTTTACCATATCCACAACTTAGGGAAAAGGTGAAACATGATTTCCTGCAACTTTTTCCTGATATGGTCATTTATGATCCACCTGAAGACCTGTTTGAAGACTATTATTCATCTAGCAAAGAGGGAAGCGAATCCCACAACTGAAATAGAGGCTGAAGAGGGACCTCCCTTTTTAACAGATTATCTCCATTCTCAAGATGGATTAACAACTGTTGAAGCGAAGGAGTCCGCTGCGGGGGAAAAAGAGGACCCGCCATTGCTCTTGTGATTGCTTCAAACATGTCCTCATCTGACTTGTCTTCTCCTATGAAAAGCATGAAATCTGGAAGCATTCCTCTTTGTTGCATTCTTGTCAAAAGGTAATCTGCAACAGGCCCTTTGTTGATCCGTTATTATTGAAAGAATAACAAAGCAGTCATTTTGACTTTTAGGTCAAAGGGGATTATCAATAGTTTGAACTAGTGTTCATCACTTCATCTTTTGGTACCTTTTCTGTTTTTCCTCACAATAACAAATTTTACCTTTTGTTTTTTAACATTAGTTTATCAACAAATTTTTATCAACTAACTTTACTTTTTACACATTAAAGTATCTTTATATGTTAACTTTGAACAAATTATTAAAAAAAAAAAACAATTTGGAGCAGTATATCTCGAGTGTAAACAAGCCAAGCCACTCTTAAGATAGTGACTAAGCCAAACTCCAAGCATAAAAGTAAACTTGTTCAATATTTGTCATAACCTTTAATTCATCAACAAAAAAATATATGGTGGAAGACACCAAGTCAACAGCTCTAAGGCCGTTGTTTTCGCCATCTTTTCATCGGCTGTTTTCTCGAAAACCAGAACTGGGTTACTTAGACTTTAATGTCAGACCAGGGCAGCCTTGAGTGTAAGCGAGGAGGCCGACTGCCTAGGGCTTAGTCTATTGAGAGGCCCAATTTTTTTTTAAAAAAAATTTATATACTTTATTTAATTTTTAAATGTGAATACATATGTGTGTGAAGACAAATAAATTTACAAATGAGTTATGTGGTATGATGGGAAAATGTAATTGTAAATCTCTTAGGTCCTAAGTTTAAATTTTGTAAATAGCATAATTATAGTAACTTTTTCTTGATTGAGTTTACACACATTTGTGTTTTTTTATCGATTATTACATTTCCATTTTATCTGTTATTTTTGTTTAACATCAGCCTATTTACGTGTATATTTTTATTTTATTTAAATTAGATCACCTTTTGCTAAGATGATAGGGTTGTGATGTTCTTTTATTTGTGATTTGATATTTGATCCCATGTCATCACCGACTCGCCGCTGCAACACGTGACCTAGCACATTTCTTGTTAGCACACAATATCGAGTTTAAATAAACTGAAGTTTTAATGATATTTTTAACATCAATATGATATGAAAGAACTTGTATCATCTAGAGACAGCTTTGTGTCAGACATAAAAGAGTTTGTATCATCTATTACTCAAAAAAACTTATGAACGCAAACTGTTTGTTGTATTGTCGACTAATTAAGTAATTAACTCCTTACAAAAGTCGACTAATTAACTTTCCAAATCGTTCTTGGCAACGGTCCTTTTCCGTGAAACTGATTGGCACCACTTTACTTGCATAGTTGCGTTGCTTGACTAGATGAATGAACAAGTTTGGGAATGTGTAATGTGCTTCAAGCAAAGCTCTCGATGAAAATCGCCAATTAAAGAGCAAGTTTGGGAAAGAGGGCAAGTTTGAGGTGTCTAGTGATCTTGTACTGTATAGCAATCTGATGGAGTTATCTCGTAAACTATGTGATTAAAACAATCCATCAATTCTCCTGAGCTCATTGCTTACAATTCATTGATGATGTATTTGTTTGGAAAAGCTATGTTAATTTTACATGTGATCACCCTGAAAATAATGAACGTGATCATGTGAAGACATTTGATTGGTTGTATCACACATGTTATATGAAAGCAGTGATAATGTAGGATAATCAAAATTAATTCATTAGCTTGCTTTATTGTTGTTTCAGGTTGTGATCCATGTGGGCTAAAAAGTCACTGCCATCACATTCCTTCCTCCCTATCCATGTGATTCTTCTTATGGTGGTTTATTAATAAATGTAAATTATAACAAATGTAAATGTATGGACTGATTTATATGTTTTGAGTCAGTCTCGGGACGGTCCCTATCGCTTAATACGTTTTTTTTTTGGTTAACCCGTGTGATTTTAAGGTGTTGTCAAGGTGATATGAAAATGTAGAAGTGGATGCAAGTCAATGATCTCTAGTCTAAGTGGTTAAAATGAGACATCAAAATATATTAAAATTGGGAGTTCTTCATCCAAGTTCTAATATTTATAATAAAAAAACAGGGGTTTCAGGTTGGGCCAGAGGGTTTTCTCACCTATAGTGAGTTTACTTCTTAGGGTAGTATTTGGGTACTGTATTCGGGGAATGAAAATGGTCGAGTGAGTCAGCAACCCGTCAGCAATCCAAATTTATTGTTAATAAAAAAAAAGATAAATAGTTAAATATAGATAGATCCATATGAAAGATTTGAGTATATATGGGGATATGGCAGAAAAGGCACATGCTACTATAATCATATGCAAACAAACAATACAACACTTGTACTCTCTTATTACTTTAAACCTTCACAATACCATATCCAAAAACATAATAATCTTTTATATTTAGCAATTTATAGAATATATATAGACATGCCATATATATTTAATCATTGAATATTATTATTATTGATATGCATGTAAATTTTATGGCTAATGTTCCTTTCTTTTAAAGTCAAAGTAGATTAAAATATAAAATCAAAATAAGTTATCTCTCTTGATAATGTTTCAAGTGTTGTACACGGTTCGGTTTGGTTTTTAACCTGACAGAAACCATCCAAAACTAAATTTTCAATTGATGAATTTTGGAAACCGAGTGGTTTCAGTTTTATCTGTTTTGGTTTAAAAATCAAAAATCAAAATTAACTATAAAGTTTTAGAAATGGGTTGGTTCGGGTTTTAGTAAAAAACCAAAAATAGGCCTAAACTTTTTATAGAAAATGCTTAGTAATATTTTTAGAAGAGAAGTGATGCTGGAGGAATTATCAAAGAGTTAAAGGTGTTATTTTATAAAGATACCATATTCAAAAGTTCTAATTACCCTCGATGTGAGATACTTAGCGGGCGGAGTGGTCATCCGCTAGCTAGGCGGCTACCGTGGTTTTAACGACAACACAACCGCCAGCCCAGCGGCTTGAACCCACGACTATATGTAGCCGTTGTATCTTCACGATTTTTGAGGAGGACCGTTTGAGAATGGTCAGATTTTTAAAAAAATATATTTTTTTTAAATTATAAATACTACACTATCTAACCATTTTTTTTCACCCCAAACTTTATACTCTCATTCTCGTTTAATCTATAAACTCATCATCTTAAAATCATGGACTCCAAATACCCATCAAACTCCTAAAAACCATACACACACACACAAAAAAAAAATAAAAAAAAAATATCCCATAATCGCAAGAAGATTCGATCACGAGTTGCTTTGAACGAACCAACGCCATTTCAACATTTTCAATACCACCAAGAAGAGACGAGGGCCATGCGAGTAGCTCGAGAAAGATCGGTGACGGAGATGATGGAGCGCAAAAGGCGATACTCGAACAAGAACAATTCGATCGAGGGTTAAAACGTTTACAAAACCGCATGATCATACGAATGAGTCATATTTACAAATCAAACTTGCCCAAAACGCAAGATAGCGAAGAAATATGGTTGGACTTGTGACTTTTAGTTGGTTTTTATTTGAATGTTTTTGTTTTTATTGTTTGAACTTTGTATTTTTTTTAATGTAATGGTGTTTTAGTTTAAATGAAATGTTTTATTTAATTTTACCAACTGATTTAAATAAATAAAAAAAATTATATTTCTACTACTTAATTCTACCACCCACTCACTTCTATTACCATTCTACTACTTTTATAATCTCCTATATTCCTATATGACACAATCCTATTAATTAATCACTCTACTACTTATACTATTTAATTCTACCACCCCATCCTTAGGCTGTCCGTAGTGGGGCGTTATAGGGCAATTTGGGCTAACATGGCGCCCCCTATAACGCCCAATACCGCCCCCCCCGGGGCGCCATGTTAAAATTTTTGGTGGGTGGCGCTATAGGCATGGCGCCGTGTAATTTTTTGAGATTTGCATTTTCGACCGTTGAACGGTCGAATTCTTTTTTTGTTTTTTTTTGTTTTCTTTACCCACTTTATTTTACACTATATATAACCTTCAACCATTTTTTTTAAACACACAACATTCCTTTCATCCTCTAATCTTAAAATTCTCTCATCTACACCAAAAAAACAATGTTTCCTCGTGGTGGTTCTTCATCAAACCCACGTTTCCAAAACCCGCGGCGAACAAACTCGAACGATCAAAAACCGCGAGACGATGGGTTGTTCGCTTATGTTGCGAATATGACTCCACCGCCACAACCATTCCAACCTTTTGCTCCCTTTCAAAACTTCGGTTTTAACTCCTACTCCCAACAAAATTACCAACCATTTCAACCAACCCAAGGTTTTCCACCATATCAACCATTTCCATCTCCATCTCCTACCCCACCTTCCCGCCCGTCTTCTCAAGAACCCGTTCCGGTTTCCCCAGACGAACCCGATGAGGTGCCAGAGACGCAAGAGGAACCGGCTCCACTCGTGAGGAGACGGAAATCTCACAAGAAGAAAACGGCTGATGAACCGAGACAACGAAAGATGGTTCAACCATGGACCGTGGAGGAGGAGGTGGTGCTAGCTCGAGCATGGATCGACACTTCGGAGGATCCCATCCACGGTAAAATATTTTTTTATTCGCTTTTTTAGTTTATGCAATTGTATAATTTTTTGAGGTATAAAAAAATGTTAATTTTTTTTTGTAGCTAATAGTCAAGATGTTACAACATTTTGGGCTTCCATTCGTCGGAAATTTTTTTGCGAGCTAAAAAATGAGCCATACCGAGCTAATGACTCGTTGTCGGGGAAGTGGACCGAAATGAACAAAAGGATGAAAGCTTTTTCCAACATCTACGGGCGGATTAGAAATAGTTGGCCGAGCGGTGCAAAAGACGGTGACATCATCACGGCGGCATTGGCGGAGTATCGAAGCAATAAGCCGGCGTTTAACAACTTGAAAGCTTGGAGAGTCGTTTACGATAGTCCGAAGTGGAGGGACCAAGCGGACCTCACAAAGACGACAAGACGACCAAAAAAGAAATCTAAAACGTCGTCTTCCGCCGCTCCCGAATCTCCTAATATGTCTGACGCTCGGGCATTTGATTTGAACGAGAACGACGAGGACGTCGAACTTGAGATTGCTAGGCCGCTTAGTCGGGACAAGGCAAAGGCACGAGCGAAGGCGAAGCGAGCATCCTCATCCTCGACTAGTCGAGCCGCCTCGGACTACATCGCCCACCAAGAAGAAATGAAAGACCGGTTCGATCGCTTTTTGTCACTTAAGACGCAACAAATTGATGCCGTAAACATTCGGCAAAAAGAAAAAGATTTGGCGAAGCTCATGGAACCGCTCCCGAATGAAGAACCCGCACGAAGTCTCGCGATGCAAATCCGAGAGGATATCAAGACCCGATATGGGCTCTAGTTTTTTTTTAAGAATCTATGTGTGTTTTTTAAATTTTCATGTTTTAGGTGTTTTTTAATGAATGTTGTACTTTTTTTAAAAAAATCTTCTAGTGTTTTTTTTTTTTTTTTTGATGAATGTAGTCTTTAATATATTTAATATTAAATTATATTAAAAAAATGATTAAATTAATAATTAGTTAATGATTAGTAGGGGGGTTATAACATTGTTACCACTACACCACTTTCATCATAACCCCCTACTAGATGATGTGGCGGACACATGGCGCATAACCCCCATGGATAGGGGGTTATTATTAGAGTATATTATTATCTTAGTTGTTTGTTATTTTTGGATTAGAATTCATTCCTTCTTTCACGTGATCGTTCCTAGTTTTAGGGATTGCATCACAATATTTATATGGGGTTTGTATCGATTCACAATCAATCAAATAAACATTCAGATTCCTATATGGTTATCAGAGCCTAATCATCTCCCAGTTTTTTTCTTTTCCCACCACCAAAACCTCGCCGTCAGCCACCATGGTGGACGGTGATAAACCAGAAAACTCAAACAACACCGCAGACAAGCCATCCCTGCATCCAGCCTTCGCGGCGAACAACGTTCACCTTCGTGTTCGTACCCTCGATGGCAAGAAAACCCCGTATTCCAACTGGGTAAAACTGTTCCGCAACCATCTCACCATCTACAAACTTCTCTCGCATATCGACGACGCTTCACCACCGAATAAAGACGATCCCACATACGAGTCATGGGCGGAGCTCGACGCCCTTATACTCCAGTGGCTTTACAGCACGGTGGCTGACGACATATGTCGCCGTATCCTCGACGAACCAACCGCCCGGAAAGCTTGGCTGCAGATCCAAAGTATCTTTCTCAACAACAAACATGCTCGAGCAGCCACCCTCGAGCAACAGTTCACGAACACTACCTTGGCAGCCTCAGCGTCATTCGACGAATACTGCCAGACGCTTAAAGATCTCGCAAATCAACTGGCGGATATCGAGCAACCCGTATCGGAGAGTCGCCTGGTCATCCAAATGGTCCGAGGCCTTCCACCCGAATTCGACACCGTTGGCGCCATCATCAACCAGCAGACTCCAACGTGGGACGAGGCTCGGGGTATGGTCGAAACCGAACAGCAACGCCAAGCGGCTCGCCGGACGTCCTCCCGGGACACCGCTCTGGCCGCCACTCAGAACCCTAATCGGCCACATCAACCTCCTGCATCCTCCACATCCAGCCGATCACCCTACCCCAACGGTTACCGAGGTAACAATTACGATCCGGCGAAGGCGGCGCGCGGCGGAAAAGGGGGGCGGGGTCGCGATTCCGGCAAAGGAGGCAACAATTACAGCAGCAGCGGTCACAATTCAGCAGCGCAGTGGAGCTATCAGCCGCCGTATGCGACTCCGGTGAACCCAGCGGGAGGAATTCTAGGGCAGCGCCCTGTTCAAAACTTTGGGGGAAATAATCCTCGTGCTTGGGTTCCACCACCGACTCCTTTTCCATCTATGCAGGCCCAACATCAACCCTTCCAAGCCCAATTCGGTGGGCATCAGGCCCACATGGCCCACATGTATCCTAACAGCAACGTGAACCCTCCTGGTCTTGACTATTATCATCAGCAACCCGCCCCGGAATTGAACCCACTTTCGCCTCAAGACATTGGCACTGCTATGACTTCGCTGCAACTTAATCGTCCTGACCCGGGACAATGGATCATGGATTCGGGCGCATCCTCTCACGTCACATATGATCCAGGTAATATTAAAATTCCCAGTTTTTTACCTGTTAATCCTATATTTGTCGGAAATGGTCAATTATTGCCCGTTAGTGGTTCCAGTAAAGGCTTTTACAAAACCCCCACCAAAACGTTCCATCTTAACAACATTGTTCATTCCCCAAATGTAATTAAAATTTTGATCTCTGTTCGCAAATTCACCATAGATAATCAAGTATCCATTGAATTTGACCCTTTTGGTTTTTCTTTGAAGGACCTCAAGGATGGACATCTGCTTTCCCGCCACAATAGCAGTGGAGATCTGTACCCGCTCACCTCCTCGTCCACAAGTCTTCTCACCACCTCCTCGGCGGCACCCTGGCATGATCGACTTGGGCATCCTGGCTCGAACGTGCTACACCATTTATCTCGTTTATTTTCCTTTAAAAATAATACTTCTATTGACTCTTTGGTTTGTAAGTCGTGTCAAGTGTCGAATAGTAAACGGTTACCTTTTTCGGAATCTGTTTCTCAAACATTCAATGCATTTGATTTAATTCATTGTGACTTGTGGACTTCCCCTGTGCTTAGTAATTCTGGCTACAAATATTATATGGTACTTATAGATAATTTTACCAACTTTGTCTGGGTGTACCCTTTAAGATTTAAGTCAGAAACATTTACAAATTTTACTAAGTTTCACAATCTTATTCACACTCAATTTAACAGAAAAATTAAAACCTTTCAGTGTGACTTAGGTGGTGAATTTGACAACAATGACTTCAAACAATTTGCTCACCAACAAGGCCTCGTTTTTCGCTTCTCGTGCCCTCAGACGTCTCAACAAAATGGGCGTTCTGAGCGTATGATCCGGCGTCTAAATGACATTATTCGGGCCTTACTTCTCCACTCACATATCCCTGCCACATTCTGGGTTGAGGCGCTCCATGCAGCCTCTTACCTTCATAACATCCTTCCTAGCAAGAAACTCAACTTCAACCCTCCAGCCTTCGCCCTCTATCATCGTCACCCAACATACGATCATTTACGTGTGTTCGGGTGCGCATGCTATCCAAACCTGTCTGCCACCCAAACTCACAAACTCTCTCCCCGTTCAATTCAATGCGTATTTCTCGGATATCCCGCCGATTTCCGAGGTTATAGGTGTTATGATCCCCAAACCGGTCGGGTACACATATCTCGTCACGTCGTGTTCGACGAAAATACGTTTCCTTTCACCAACCCACCACCTTCCTCCACCTACGACTTTCTTCAGGACGAACCTCCTATCTTCTCCAACGTCCAATTCCCTTCACCTCCATCACCCCCATCACCAACATCACCTCCTCCACCTCCAGAACCCCAATCCCCTCCTTCACCTCAATCGCCTTCTACATCCACGCCCCCCTCCTCGGCCCAATCTTCGGCCAACTCCACATCGGCCCACTCTGAGTCGTCCGATCCTCAAACCCAACCTTCTCCTCCCAACACCCACCATATGCAAACCCGTGGCAAATCCGGTGTCGTTAAACCAAATCCTCGGTATGTGTTCGCCGCATCTACCGACATCTCTCCGCTACCCACCTCCTATGTTAAAGCCTTATCGGACCCTAACTGGCTTAATGCCATGAACGATGAATTTAGTGCTTTACAGGTTAACAAAACGTGGGAATTGGTACCACGACCGTCTGATAGACCAGTTATTAGATCCATGTGGCTGTTTCGTCATAAGTTCAAAGTCGATGGCTCGCTTGATAGATACAAAGCTCGACTTGTTTGCAATGGCAAATCTCAGACGGTTGGTATTGATTGCATGGATACGTTCAGCCCGGTTATTAAACCAGGCACTATTCGCACAGTATTATCTCTTGCGATTTCCAGGGATTGGCCGATACACCAATTGGACGTCAAAAATGCGTTCCTACATGGTACCCTTCAGGAGACAGTATATATGCAGCAGCCTCCAGGTTTCATTCATCCAGAGTATCCCAACCATGTCTGCAAGTTACAGAAATCTCTCTATGGCCTCAAACAGGCACCCCGGGCATGGTATTCACGATTCTCTACATTTATCACGTCCTTGGGTTTTCGCCGCAGCATCTGCGATACTTCGCTATTCATATACCGCGCGGGCGGTCAGGTGGCCTACTTACTCCTATATGTTGATGATATCATCCTCACCGCGAGCCATCCTCAGGTATTATCTCAGGTGATCAGCCGTCTCTCACAGGAGTTCTCTATGACTGATCTAGGTCCGCTCCATCATTTTCTCGGGATACAAGTTGTGCGCTCCCCAGGGTCTCTATTCCTCAATCAGACTCAGTATGCTCGGGATATTCTACACAGGGCCAATATGACCAACTGTAAGCCTTGTCACACCCCTGTTGATACCGATCCCAAACTGAGTGCTCATGACGGTGCACCTTTGTCAGATGGGTCTTTATATCGCAGTTTAGCTGGGGCTCTTCAGTACCTCACCATCACACGCCCCGATCTCTCGTATGCTGTCCAGCAGATCTGTCTCTTCATGCATGCGCCTCGGGAACCGCATTTTTTGTTCATGAAACGGGTTCTCCGTTATCTTCATGGCACACTTGACTTCGGTGTGCGTTTACAGGCCTCCACGGATGCATCCCTTGTCGCCTACTCAGACGCAGATTGGGGAGGGTGTCCAGACACGCGGCGATCTACTAGCGGGTATTGTATCTTCTTGGGGCCCAACCTTCTTTCATGGTCATCCAAGCGTCAACCCACGATTTCTAGGTCCAGTGCAGAGGCAGAATACAGAGGTGTTGCAAACGCAGTCGCCGAAGCCACATGGATCCGTAATTTATTGTTTGAGCTACATGTCCCGGTTCCTAGCGCCACTATTGTCTACTGTGATAACATCTCGGCAGTATACCTGTCCGAGAACCCGGTTCAACATCAACGAACCAAACATGTTGAGATGGACATTCATTTTGTCCGGGAGAAAGTTCAGATCGGCCACATTCGTGTTCTTCATATTCCATCTCCGTATCAGTATGCTGACATTTTCACGAAAGGGTTGCCACGCTACTTATTCGAGCAGTTTCGGTCCAGCTTAAACGTTTCGGGTTCTTCACGTTCCAGCTGAGGGGGACTATTAGAGTATATTATTATCTTAGTTGTTTGTTATTTTTGGATTAGAATTCATTCCTTCTTTCACGTGATCGTTCCTAGTTTTAGGGATTGCATCACAATATTTATATGGGGTTTGTATCGATTCACAATCAATCAAATAAACATTCAGATTCCTATAGTTATGAGTACACATAGCCTTATAAACCTCCAATCTAGGTTTTAGTTGCAAGTTTAATTTCTTGATTAGTTCATATCATGTTTTGTGTGTTTTGAAGTATAAAAACACTTGGCATAAATAAATAAAAAATCATGTTTCTAGTTGCATTCAAAGAGACGATTTATGTTTATGTTCGCTGTCTGTTGGTACCATCTAAAACACTAAAAGAAATGGTAATTTGTTGGAATATTGGATTCTAATAATCTCAGTTATTGCATATACCCGATATTAATCTGTATTTCAATTATTTCCTACCTAAACCAGATTTTAAAGGTATTGGAATATATTAGACCGTCGTTAAATCCCACTAATGTCGTTAAGTAAAATTCATTTTTGGTGACTGCACATCAGAGTGACGTCTTATGTGACATGTTTTTTATGACTGACCTCAAACACATAGTTTTTCTTTTTAGGATTTTTGTATTTTTTGATGCTATGAATAAATATTATGTTTAGGATTTTTGTAGTTTCCAATCATGATTGGTTGTTTTCAATGTTTTAAAAACCGGATTGAATCGGTAACCGGTGGGTGCCCCGGTTCAGTTGAGGGCGGTTTTAGTAGTTCTGGGTGAAAAATTAAACCGGTGGGTTTTCCGGTTGAACTGGCTGGTTTTTTGGACCCGGAACCGGATGAACCGTTTTTTTTTGTTTAAATGAAGTTAAAAAACATTTTTAAAACAATGAAAAAAGGTAGGGCTGTATGGTTTTTCACTATTTTTTATTCGAAGTTAACTGATCGGGCGAAAACAAATCGTCACTTCGTCACTTGCCGCTAGAGATAAAAAAACAAACCATCCATCGAAGATAATTGATCGTCTGATCTTTTTGTTAATTGAAGTGAAACATAATCGAAGTTATCATTGATTGATCATGTATGTTATGCTTTTCTTTACATGGTATTTTTTTCAATTTTACATGGTATTCTTGTTACTAAGATATTTTCTAGCGTATTCATTGCAAATCTGCATTGACACACCATTAGACACTACCGTATTAGAATTTGAATTAGATTAATGATTTGAACTTGTTGCATACAATACTTCTTTATAGTTTTTTTCTTCTTTCTTTGATAAATATAACTTGATTAAAACATATATTGATGTTATTTGGATAATTATAACTTGTTTTAGACTTTATTGAAGTTTCTTTTTAACATTTGGCATGGTTGAAAGTTTACACAATGTATATTGTAAATTTATAGGTTTGAATAGTCAATCCTGTTCGACCGTCCGGGTCAACCCGGTCAATCGGTTGAATTGTTTTTCATACAAGACCGGTCCGGTTTAAAAATCCAGTTTTAAAAGATTGGTTATTTTTTAAAAACTTTTCTTCACATACATAAAAAAAAGTCAGATAAGACGCCACCGTGATTTCCATTCATCAAAAACTAAAATTTTAGTTAACGACATTAGTGACCATTTAACGATGGTCTAATAGATTCCAATACCTTTAAAATCCGGTTTAGCGTATGACAATTTAAAGGCGGCCTAATAAATTTCAATACCTTTAAAATTTGGTTTATCGTAGGTAGGGGTGGCAATCTTGACCCACCAATAAATTTTTGGGTCACAATGGGTCAATTAATATTGACTGAGGGTTAGAATGGATCATTTAATATTAGCTGAGGGTCAAAATGGGTTATTTTAAAACTTAATCCCTAACAGTGCGGGTCATGCGGGTCGAGATTCTCATTTCACGAATTCACCCGCAGATCCCTAATTGACCTAACCTAACTGGTACGCTACTCCCGTCATCGTCATCTACTCATCCACAATTCCACACTACTCCAGTTCATCGTCATCTAACCTCATCGTCCTCGTCCATCTACGATCGTCCTCGTCCATCTACGCTCGTCCTTTCGTCATCGCCATTCAAGCTCGTCATCAATTACAGGTTTGATTCTTCATTTGATTTCTTCATCAATTACGTATGGAAAATTGGAAATTTGATGAAGGCGTTTGACCATTGATTCATGTTTTCAACTGAACACAGAGGCTATCGAACACAGAGAGGCTATCGAACACAAAGGCTATTGAACACAGAGGCTATCGAACACAGATTCATGTTTTCTTCATCAATGTCTTGAGGTTAGCCCTAATTCTTGAAATTGAAGTTAAAAAATCTATTTTGCCTAATTTCCGTATGGAGATTGAAAATTGTTTTGTGGGTTCTGTATGGAGATTGAAACTTTTGTAAGGAATTGGGATGTGGTCAGATTTTTTGATGTAGTCTAGTAGTTTTCGTTTTCTGACTTGGAAGTACTTACAAAGTATAAATTATGTTCTTGGTTGTTTTAGTAAAATTGAGTGTCATAGGATTTCTTTTGTGTGTTAGGCTCTAAACTCTCTGATGTTGTTAGGCTTTAAGTACTTCAAGTCCAAAGTTTGATGTAAGTCTCAAATTGAGGTACTTATTTGATATGTGAGTTTATAATTGAATTTGTCTTATGAATTTGTATTGATTGGCATGCTTATGGATCATAACAAAGGAAAACATAATTGGAACCTCAAATATAATTGTAGTTTTAAAGAGCAACAACAATCAATGTTTTATTTGTAGATTCAACAAAGAAATCTTGATTCATGAGACATTATGTTATTATGTTTTTGTTATATATTTTCATATAACTTTAGTTTTCATCTTAATTCTTAATTGTTCTTTGTAGATTATACTTGAAACTTGAAAGAAACACTTGGCAAACATGTCGAATAACACCGTTGATGATGATGAAGCTAGTTCTTTTAGTTCGAGTAAACATCATTCTAAAGTTTGGAACTACTTCGAGAGATTACCGGTTGGACCTAATGGGGATAAGAAAGCAAAATGTAGTGCTTGTGGACAGGAGTATGTTTCAAATAGGAATTCTGGAACGTCGAACATGAAACGACACATCCCTAAATGTTTTGATGTCGATGAGCCGGGTCCACCAAAAAAACGTGCTCCTTTAGATCAAGTCGCGTACCGAGAGAAATTAGCATGCTCTATCATCAAACATAACTACCCTTTTAGTTATGTTGAGCACGAAGGAACTCGAGAGTTACATAAATTTTTACATAGTGATGCGAATCCTATATCAAGAAACACTATAAAGTCAGATATCTTGAAAATATATGAAAGAGAGAAGACGAATCTTAAAGAAGCGTTACAAAAAGTGAGTAGCAAGATATGCTTGACTTGTGACTTGTGGAGTTCTATTACAACCGATGGATATATGGCATTGACGGCACATTACGTAGATGACGATTGGGTCTTGAGAAAAAAAGTGTTGAACTTTAGTTTTATACCGCCTCCGCATAGTGGTTCGATTTTAGCTGGGCACCTGATTAGTTTTTTAGCAGATTGGGGCATTGAGAAGAAGGTATTTACCATCACACTAGATAATGCCACGTATAATGATGTTTTAGTTGACAGTTTAAAGAAGCATTTACGTTTGAATAACGCGTTAGTTTGTGATGGAGATTTTACTCATGTGCGTTGTTCTGCACATGTATTAAATCTTATCGTTCAAGATGGACTGAAAGTAATCGAAGAGGCCATTCAAAAGGTTCGGGAGTCTGTTAAGTTTGTTAGAGGAAGTGCTGCCAGAAAGTTTAAGTTTGCAGATTGCATACGGCAACAAAACCTAAAATGCGGGAGACATGTGCATCAAGATGTAGTCACAAGATGGAACTCCACATATCTTATGCTTGATAGCGCATTGGCTTATCGTGGGGCGTATGAGCAGTTATCATTAGTTGAATCAAGTTATAAGGCTTTTCCATCAGAATCGGAGTGGACCAGAGTGAAAATGATCACGGAATTTCTGAAACCTTTTTATAACATCACGACTTATATTGTTCATTTAATTCGGATATCGTACATTGAGAAATCTCAAACTGACATTGAACTAGTGGTTTGGATCAAGTTGTAACCACTTTGACTAAAACGGGTCGGGTTTGAAACCGATTTTAGGTTCATAACCTTTTTTTTCATATGTTGAAAGGAGTAATATAAAATTCCACATTTTAGAGCGAGCAATTTTCTGAATCACAAAAATATGTCTTTTCTTTAGCTTTGCATAAACTGTTTTAGGTAAAAAAACAAAATCCATAAAAAGACTGCAGATACCATGTCATCAAGAGAAATTTTGGCTTTTGTGAAATATCTTTGATTGAACAAATAAAAAATGCAACAAATAAGAAACTTAAAAATTATAGGACCGAATGTTCTTTACAAATCACACCTTCAATTGGCAACAAATAATTTCAATTGAAGCTTTGAAATTATTGGATTTATATATATATATATATATATATATATATATATATATATATATATATATTATCTATATAATAGAAAACGTTCTATTTTATGAGTTTGTTTATATTTTGTCTACAAATGGATAATTTAGGTAATTTTTAAATTGACCCGCTCTGACCCGCACCCGTTTTGACCCGCACCCGTCTTGACCCGCACCCGTTTTGACCCGCATCAATTTTGACCCGTTCTGACCCGCACCCATTTTGACCCGCACCCATTATGACCCGTGACCCAACCCGACCCGACCCGCACATTTTGCCAGGTCTAATCGTAGGGAATAAATGAAATACGAATTAATATCGACCAATAAGCAATAACTAAGATTATTAAAATCTAATATTCCTAATTTGTTAGGTAGTCATAGTTCAATTCACCTCGCTTTTCTCTTTTCTGCCTAAACATTTTGTATAATTAATATATATATAATCGGTTAGGTTTTTTCTGATTTTTTATTTGGTTTGATCTTATCAGTTATTTGGGTTTTAGTTCGCTTAATTTGATTTTTTAGCTCTTTCCATTGATGAAAGATAAAAAAAAAATATATGGTCTAATACATGAATGTACCATCAAACAACCAACTTTCCATTAAATAATCAACGTAAAAACTATTTTTCTTTTTTTCAATTTAACATAAAAACTAATTTTTTTCTTCGATTTACGGCTTTAACAAAGTATCACACAAGTACAGTACTAAAATTCTGATTATTAATGGTAAAAATAATATTTAACTTTCTTTTCTGGCAAAGATATAAAAAACATCCTATCTCTACTATTTAATTTCCTTGGAGACTGAGTTTACCCATACTCTTTGACCATTCTCTGCTTTTCTTCTTACTTATACTTTTTACGGTCCCTTGAATTAGATTTATAAAAATTAAAAACAGATAAAACGTTAACCTATTTTCAATCTATAAGGCTATCCGTAGTGAGGTGTTATTTTAGACATTTTGGTAAGATGGCGCCCTTATAACGCCCCTCCACCACCCCCCGGGGCGCCATATTAGCCAAATTCGTCCCGGGCGTTACCTACATAACGCCTCCCCTTTGATGTTTTTTTTTTTTGCTTTTTTCCTATTGGTTCTTCACTTCACATAACCCCTCATCCTCATAACCCCCACTACACCTCTTACCTTATAACCCCCCTATATGCCACATGTCACATAACGTCACCTCCTTCAAAATCCCCACTACACATAGCCTAATCAGAGATAGATGTATATAAGTTTTGATATCGATATAATACAAGTTATTTTGTTTCTAAGGCTATCCGTAGTGGGGCGCCATCCCCCTAAAAAACATAACATGGCGCCCCTATAACCCCCCTTCACCATTACGCCTAGGCGTTATGTTAGCATTCCCCCCCTTTGGCGTTATGGAGATAACGCCCTCCCCCCATATCCTCTATTGGTCCAGCTTTTTTGGGGCACCAATGATTGGTTGGTTTTTTTTTTCTTTTTTTTTAATATAATGACACCATCAAACATAACCCCCCTAACCACTACACCAATTTTACTATAACCCCTCTTAGATGAGTTGAATTCCACGTGTCGCATAACCCCCATGAGTGGGGGGTTATGACTATACATAGCCTAATAATAATAATTATAGCTAAGTTTTCACTTCTATAATTCTAAAACATTATACTATTTCATGTATTTATCGTATTTCTCATATCTTTCAAAATAGAGAAATTATAGATCATCTCATCATGTCATTTATTTACATGGTAAATTGCAAGTTGTGTTATTTGACTTTACTATGTAAATAAACTGATGCATTGCCTCATAAAAATATATTATCGTATATATGAATATCCTAATTTCTTTTTAGTGGGTTTTTAAAAAACCGGTTCAATTAGCGGTCTAGTTTCGTGTTTGGACCGGTTAAACCATAAGAACCGCCGAGTAAAAAATCAGATCGAAAGTAGACTAAACCAGACACATCTGAACCACTTTACCATCCGGTCACCGGTTCTATTGGTCAAACGGTCAGGTCAATCCGGGTTTTAAAACATTACAAGTAGAAGTTAAATCTTTTTGTTACACTTTTCTGAAAAAGGCATTTATATATTTTTTTCTTCATAAAATCATTAATTACATATATCTTCTACTAGAAAAACAATTACATGTTTCTCATTTTTACAAATGGTCTAGCATTATATATCAATATATGTATGTATACATAGAGAAAGAGATATTTGACCATTGACCGATCTTCTTGATGGAAGAGCTATTCCTGTCCATAAGCATATGGCAAAATATGGTCCTTTTTTGGGGGCTTTTGTAAGAAACACAATTATATCTCAAGCTTTTTTTTTGGAAGATTCAATCATGAACACACCCTCCATCCCTTTCTATAACTTTATCCAACATCTCCAATGATAGGGGAGGCTCACCAAGTAAAATTTAAGGCATTGTAATGTCACCAACATAGATTAGAACTCTTAGCCTAATATAATTAGGCAAATTGTTCACAGTTAAGTTTTCTTTAAAAATAAAAAGATTTGTTTGTATCAAAGATTCACTAAAATTTACCTGATGAACTTTAGTTCTTTTAATATTTTGACGTAAGCAAATTAAGAGTGCAAACTTTAAAAATACTAAAATTTCCTACCATACTCTTTTGGACGACCTATGATAGCAAGTCGAAGCTTGTGCATAAGATACATTTGCTCTTGAGCGGGACAGTGACACGAGGCCGTGATGCGCTCAAGTTTCAAAGGTTTAGAAATGCTCGTCGGAAAGGGCAATGGATCAACCCAAATGAGAGATCATGATTGAATATGGGTTAGATAAAAGTTCGACAACCAAAAGGAGTATTGCTGGAACTGGTTCGAAGAAAAATGGTTGATTCACGCTAAGATGAAATGTTTTTTAAGTGTCTCTCGATTGATTCACGCTAGGATCATGTGCCAGGCCAAATTTATTTTTACCTTATAAAGGAGACTTACGATTTATTAACATATTATCACTATGTATATATGAGACGTTCAATTGAGAAATGAGTTTTTGTCTAAAACAAGATGGCCAATTCGTGCTTGCCGTGAAATAACCATCAAAACCAAAAATGACAGTAAATTTTAAAACACAAACCTATAATTTTGATGAGAAATACGGGACGCGTAAAATCTAGTTTCTATTATTATTTTTTGCTTTCTATAGTCATCGATTTATTTGATTAAAATGAACTCCAAACATGTTTATGAACAATTTCACGTTTCAATGTAACATCAAAAATACATTTTTTACACAACTTTTTTATACTCCTGTATTAGTATTTTTTCATACCTCGTTTTCTATTCTTTATTTCTACAACCGTTTTTTTATAGTTACTATTTAAAAACCGTTTTCCACTTTTTTTCCTATCATATTTGTACATGTCGTTTTTTACACTACTTTATACTTATTTTTGCACTTCTTACTTATTTTATACCACTTTTCCAACCCCTGTTTTCTAACCCTTCTTTCATGCCCATTTCTTCCATAAACAAAGGAATTAGAATTTAGAAAATAAACAACGATTTAAAACAGAAAATAAAATAAAGAGAAAAAATCATGAGAATGAAAGCTAAGAGTAAAAAGAAATTTTAAAAGAGGGCAAATAAAAATGCCGGCTCAGATCAACAACAATTTTCATATGCAGAGTAAAGAATGGTTCAGATCATTAACAAATATTCATAACATAATCTATCCAGGGTCAATTATGGCTTCAATAACTAACTCTCATGCCAAAACCAACCACCAAAACCTCTATAATTCAGTTTTTTTCAAGATCATTATAGCAAAAAAAAAAACGTGTATCCCACTAAAAAGACCTTCACACATCATCCAGTTATACAATATACACACATCATATGAAAGTACCAAAAATGAATTATGCTTCAATAACTTGTAAGAAAAGCAACATGGATTGTACAAAAACTTGTACAATGTTTTTAAAAGTAATCAACACGTGTATCCCAATAAAAAGGCCTTCATGCATCACCTAGGGTGGGCGGTATACATCCCGAATTGATTATGCCGAAATCGGCATGTATACCGCGTGTGGTTGCGACATCGGCATCGGCATCGGCGTAAAATCCTCCCCCCACGGCATTCTTTTGCAGATTGTTGCCGAGGAAATCAAGCCGTTTTTTGACCGTTTTTTTCGACCGTTGTTTACAACTAGTTTAATTTATTTTTTAATCAACCATATACTAATATATACCAATATAAAAACCCCAAACACCACATTTTTTCTACACATCTACTCCTCTCTCAAACACAAAACATAAAATTGTTTGTCGTTGTTTTTTTTTTTTTTGACTTGGTAATTTTTTTTTATTTTATGAGTTGGTAATTTTATATTTTTAGGACTTGGTAAATTTTTTTATTTTTAGGACTTTGTAAGTTTTTATTTTTAATCTAAATGAATTGTTTTTTTTTTATTTTATATTAAATGTTTAAGTTATAATTTTATTTGTAGATTAAAAAAAATGAAAAAAAAATACATTTAATTCATGACTAAACCATGTCTAGGCAAATATACCCCCTACCAAATCATCAATTCTACATCAATCTTCTCTCTCCTGTTGGCATCACCTTATTGGTCAGAATTTGATGCCTTAGGCAAGCATACATCCCACCTTTAGTTATACAATATACACGCATAAGATGAAAATAACAAAAATGAATGATGCTTTAACAACTTGTAAGAAAAGCAACATGGATTGTATAAAAACTTGTAAAATGTTTTTAAGAGTAATCAGGGCACGTGTATCCTACTAAAAAAGCCTTCACGCATCACCGGCACATGTTTATATTGAACATGGAAAAATTTACACTATGCTATTATGTTCATTAACTCAGTTTTTTTTCTCATTTGTTGCTATAAATTTACCTGTGTGTTTGAATTTTTAGATCAAAGTTAGTTTTTTTTAATGATTTGGTGAATTTCATAATATCAGAAGATCATTATCCTTTAAAAATAGCAATGTAATGCCCGTTGTGTTTTTTGTCCGCTCCTAGCGTCTTGCTAGTTGTTGAGTCGTTCTAATGAAATCGCCGTTAAAAAAAGAGCAATGTACATGTATCATACTCTTATTATTGGTTATTGAGTTATTTTAGATAAAATTCATTTAGCGTGATACCTTATGCGGGCGACAAGCCGACGAACAATTTTACACTTCATCTTAAACACATGTGACACGACCTCCTTCACTTTATACTTTTATATGTGCAACACAAAGCATATATATTATATAGATGTATATAATTATAAAAAGGGGGAACTTTGTAAAAAAGTAATCAAGTTTTTAAAAGTGTTTCAATTTAGTTAGTCATACTTTTTTTTTGTTTCGATTAGATCATTCAATTTTTGATGTATGTTCTAAAACTAGGTTTTTTTTTGGAACGGCATCGATCATGCGACCTTGGTCTCACGTGTAAACCTACCCTTGCGGGGCTATGTCCAAGGTCGATTACTCGGACCTCCGTGAGAACCAAGACGGGGAGCTTTGTAAAAAAATAATCAAGTTTTTAAAAGTGTTTCAATTTAGTCACTTATACTTTTTTTGTTTCGATTAGATCATTCAATTTTTGATGTATGTTCTAAAACTAGGTTTTTTTTTGGAACGAAATCGATCAGGCGACCTTGGTCTCACGTGTAAACCTACCCTTGCGGGGGCTATGTCCAAGGTCGATTACTCGGACCTCTGTGAGAACCAAGACACCCCCTCCTGAAGCTTTCTCCTGGCAGAAACCCCCTCCTGATACCACATTGGGTAAAACTACCTCCCCTTGGATTAGAACTTGGGTCACATGGTAATCAAGCCCTAAGAGCCAAGGGGGTAACCACTGGGACAAGTCCTAGTGATTCTTCTAAAACTAGGTTATTTACCTTGGTTATTTACCTTTTTAGTAGATTACCATGTTTATATTCTTATGTGGCATTGTTTTTCTTTCTCTTTTTTAATAGAAATGATATGGATTAAATTTTCTTGTTTGGCCAAAAAAAAAAAAAAAATTTCTTTTTTGATAAATAATTAAATATTAAACTTCTTAAACGTTATTTTTTTTAAAACCACCTATTTTTCTTCTTTTCTTTAAATTTCTTTTTTGATAAATAATTAAATATTAAACTTCTTTTTTTTTTTGGAACGGCAGTAAAATTGAATTAAAAGCTCAAAAACGAGCGAAAATTACAAGTACAATAATGGGTTAATCAACCAATCATTCCAACGTATCTTTGATTTGCTATTCCTAGAAGTATACCACGAAAATGAAATCAAAACGATAGAATCAAAAAGACCGTCGTTCCTAATATTACTAGGATGAAAGACATAAATGTTCCGAGTTTTCCAAACGATCCACCATGATGAGTATATAATAGTGAGAAGTACATCCTTCTTGATCCTTGAAAGTTTACCATCTTCAATAGTTTTATAAAACGAGTGAGGTTCATCAGGCTTAATCCACTCCAAATCTAACCAAGCTTTAATACGATCCAATATCTTCAAATAGAGGTTGCAATCTCCAAAAATGTGCTTGGTGGATTCAACACAGGCGTCGCAAATCGGACAGAGGATCACGTCAAGCTCGAATCCACGTTTTTTTTTTAAACGTTATTTTTTTTTAAACCACCTATTCTTTCTTCTTTTCTTTTAATCACGTACCACAATAAAGTTTTTTAAACTATCTTTTTTTTCTTTTATTTAAATAACATATCAAAAGTAAACAATTTTTATTTTAAAATCATGTACTCATTGGCGCAGCTTCATTAGGGCCGGGGCGGGGGACCGCCCCCTCGGTTTTTCCGTCCGTAACTACCTATTTTCTCGATTTTATGTTAAATATATTGTATTTGTGGAGTATCGGCCCCTCGGATATATTGATTATCACCCTATCGGTCGATCTTTTGATCCCCGCCCCCTCGGAGATCTCTCTCAAGCTCCGCCACTGCATGTACTAAAATACAGTGGTCAAAAGTAAACAATTAAAAACGGAACCTGAGTAAAATAATGTTACACAAATAATATGAACAAGAATAGAAGCAAATCAACAAAAGTTTGAACAATAATTCATTAACAATACTAATCTGGAAGTTCGTGGAAATTGAATGTTTATAGGCTTTGTCTCCCAATGTGCTTTATCGACATGAACGAGTAGCAAAACAACCGAAATATATAAGCATAAAAGAGTAAAAACGCTAACAGCTTCATCGATCAAATAATAATAAAAAAAGGGGTAACTTTGTAGAAACATAACCAACTTTTGATTTTGTTCCAATTAGGTCACTTAAATTTTTTTTTGTTCTAATCAGGTAACTTAACTTAAAAATATGTTCTAATCCTAAATAAATGACCTGATTAGCAGGTAATCTTATCAATTTTTTTTACAAAAACTGAAATTTTTATAAAAAAAGAATTTTTTATAAAAAACGAATTTCTTAAAATCGATTTTTTAATAAAAATGATTTTTTTATAAAAAGTCAAAATTTTATAAAAAACGTTTTTTTTATAAAAAAACGTTTTTTATAACTTTTTTTATAAAAACGTATAACGTTTTTTTATAAAACGTTTTTTTCGTTTTTTATAAAAAAATGTTTCTATAAAAAGGTTTTTTATAAAAAAAATCGTTTTTATAAAAAAATGTATTTTATATAAAAAACATTTTTTATGAAATTTTGATTTTTTATAAAAATATCGTTTTTAGTAAAAATTCAATCATAAAAAAATCATTTTATAAAAAAATCAATTTTTAAAAAAAATTGATAAGGTTACCTGCTAATCAGGTCATTTATCTAGGATTAGAACATATTTTAAAGTTGAGTGACCTGATTGGAACAAAAGAAGGTTTGAGTGACCTGATTGAAACAAAATTGATAGTTGGTTATGTTTCTGTGAAATTTTCCCTAAAAAAAAAGAATATGATCGGTCTTTGGAATTAAAGTAACTAATATTCCATATCAGCAATTAAAAAAAGTTTATAAAAAAGAAAAATAAAAAAAACGGCCATGTCATCATGGTAACATGTTAAATAGGTAAAAAAACCTAGTTATAGAGCATCTATCAAAAGTTAAATGACTTAATTGACACAAAAAAAAGTATGAGTGACTAAATTAAAACTTTTAAAACTTGGTTACATTGTACAAAGTTTTCCCTTATAAAAACAAATATAAACAACTTGCTTGAAACTCGCTTGTAATAAAGCTCGAAAAGCTTGTTCGAGATTTGCTCTATTTTAAACGAGATGACTCGACTTGGTATGTAAACGAGCCGAGCACGAGCCAAAGTCAGCTTAACATGCGACTCGCTTGTTAGTTAATGTGTTAGCTCGCGCACATGGCTCATTTAAATTAAAGCATACATTTTAATATGTATACACTTGAATAAAAAATATCATAAAATATTAAACTAAAATAAAACACGAGCCTATTGCCTATATTATAGAATAACATTATCTATAGATTTAAAACCAATTGAGATCCGGAACATGTTTGCTTGTTAGCTTGGTTGTTCACTTTTCATTTAAGATATATACTTTATTTAACAAAATAAGATCAAACGCAATAGTGGCCCCGTTGGTATGTGCTTGGCTGATCCAGGTTCGAAACCTGGGATACCCCCCTTTTTTTCTTTTTTCTTTTAAGACTTAGTGTTTGCGATACATCATTTGTTGAGAGAGTTAAATACCATCTCAAAGTGGCTCTTGAATTGTCTTTCAACCTGGGGCCTAGGTTCGAACCATGGGGGAATCTGTTTTTTTTTTTAATCTATTAATATATAATAATCTTTTAATATATAAAAGCATAGTTTCTTTATAATTTATTTCTTGACGGAGGAGTTACATACAATATAAGTGTTCAAACCGGGTAGAGACCCATATTCGATACCGTATACATTTTTTTCCTTTACTCCTGATTTTCATTTATATTGTATTTGTCTATGTACATATATTTTATAACCTGGTTAATTTTTTTTAAGTTTTATAATATAAATATTCTATTTTTTTGTTTTTTATTTTCTTGCTATATAGATTTTACATTTTTTTTTGTTTTTCATTATTAAATAATACTATCTTTTTATGTTTCAAACGATCTCTTAAAAACGGGTTTCTCCTTCGTTTATTTTTTACTAACCCCCCAGTTATTAATTGTTGTCATTTAGATAAGATATAAAGAAATATTTCCTTCCAGAGGAATACCTTTTTTTTTTATGTTTAACACGGTCTCTTAATAACCAACTTCTCATCCGTATCTTTTTTACTAACTGCTTAGATTTTTTAATCGATCAAGAAGATCCGCTGGACCCGGTGATTCCTACATAAGATGCTCTTTTACACTTTTAAATGTTAAAAAACAAAAACATTTTTTAAGTGATGCTTTTTCCTTTTTTTTTCATCGAGTAACATGTTTGGTAAACGTCAGCCATTGTTACCGCCACAACGCGTGTTCATGCTCTTTACGTTCACAACTATTTTCGCCGCAAAGCGCGGGAAGTTTTAAACCTAGCTATTTTTAATAACAAACAAATAAATAAATATTCGAGGTCAAGAGTTCAAATCTCACGGGACACAAAAAATGAATAAAAAATTATAGAGATGGGGCAGAGATTTATCACAGTAGGCCTTTGGACGATGGGTTTTCCTCTAGGATGAATGTGCAACATAGAGGGTCTTGGTTACTCGCACGACCTGTAGTCGCAGTGTGTTGTGAGTAACATCGTTTGCCATAATAAGACACTCGAGTAACCGTAACAAATAAATAAATATTGAATTATAAATTCTTCATTATGAGTATGTTAAAATGTTATTTTTATATATTAATTTTTATAAACTTGTTAATTTTTAAACTTTTAGATACATACTAGCCGGCTTAATAATCTGACTCGACTCAGTTTTTTATAAACCGAATACCAGCTTAACATTTACCATGCTTACGGTCGATTCTCCATAGCGTCAACCGTCTGGTTGAAGAACGATATCGTGATGGGGGGCTCGCCATGCTTACGGTCGATTTCTCCAATGCTTTCAACCTGGTTGATCGGTCGTCCCTGCTTCGTGAGGTCAGGCTTAGATGCCCGTCCATTTCACCTTGGGTTGACTTCCTTTATGGGCAGCCTGCCCGCTTATACCTGGGGGACGATCATATATGGGCCACTACTGGGGTTCAACAGGGTGACCCATTGGGGCCCCTCCTGTTTGCCCTCGTCCTTCACCCGCTTGTGCACCGTATCCGTGACAACTGTCACCTGCTACTCCATGCTTGGTATCTTGACGATGGGACGATTATTGGGGATACCGGGGAGGTTGCCAAGGCCCTCGGGATTATCAACGAGAGAGGGCCGTCGTTGGGTCTGACCCTTAACATTCGAAAGACGGAGCTTTTTTGGCCATCCTGCGATGGTGAGAAAGTTCGCCCGGGTCTCTTCCCTGCTGACATCAGTAGACCCGCCAAAGGGGTGAAGCTCCTTGGGGGGGCTGTTAGTCGGGATGACCAGTTTATTCAGGGGCTGGCCGCGAGGAGGGCCTCTAATGCTGCCGATCTTATGCGCCTCCTCCCCACGCTGGATGACCCTCAATGCGAACTCCTCCTGCTTCGTTCGTGCATGGGGCTCGCCAAGCTTCTCTTTGGCCTAAGAACTTGCCCCCCCACCCACATGATGACGGCTGCAGTTGGTTTTGATAAGGATTTGCGGATGGCCGTCGAGGACATTGTTGTGTGTGGGGGTCCCTTCTTCGGGGACTTACAATGGCGACTTGCCTCCTTGCCGACTCGACATGGGGGGCTTGGGGTTTATTCGGCGGTCGAGGCAACCTCGTACGCCTTTGTGGCTTCGCGTGCCCAAACTTGGACTCTCCAAGACCATATTCTACGGGAATGCGGGGGCTGTGGCATGAGCCCCGACTATGAGAATGCCTTAGCTGGTCTCCATGACATTATCCCGGGCTTTGATTTGAGCGGTTTCACCAATAAGGACACCGCCCCACCAAAAGCCCAACACGTTTTGGCGAATGCCCTCTTTGGTAAAAGCATGCTCGAGATGGAAGCCAACTTTGAGATGACAGTTAGGCAAAAGGCCGTTTGGGAATGCCTCCGACAGCCACATGCGCAGGATTTCCTCCATGCTCTCCCTATTGATGGGTTGGGGCAACACATGTCGCCTGTCGAATACCGGGCCATCCTCAAGTACCGCCTCATGGTTCCCCTGTTCCCCGTGGATGGAAAATGCCCCGTCTGCAACAAGGCATGTTTGGATTCGTTCGGGGAGCACGCCGTGCACTGCAAAGAGCTCCCAGGGTTTAAATATCGTCATGATGTAGTTCGGGACGCTCTGTTTGACATTTTCAGGCGGGCTGGGATCTCGGCCAGGAAGGAGGCTCCTGTTAACTTCCTGTCTGACCCCATGGATGGGCGTTCCACTCTCCGGCCGGCCGACATACTTGTTTTTGGGTGGCAGAATGGGAAACACGCTTGTGTCGATCTGACGGGGGTTTCCCCTCTTGTGGGGCTAAGGGCCAGCAACTTCACAGCGGGTCAGGCGGCGTCCAGGGCTGCTGCTGGAAAGGTTAACAAACATGAGAAAGCGTGCATTGAGAATCAACATGTGTTTGTTCCTTTCGCTTTCGATACTTTCGGTCATCTTGAGACAGAGGCGGTGGCCATGTTGAACCGGATCCAGAAAGTCATGCGTGGGAATAGTGCGACCTCTAGATTAAAGAATTTTGTTTTTATACGGCTAGGGTTTGCTATTCAAAAGGGTTTGGCGGCGCAGCTTGTTGCCCGCCTCCCCTGCGTATTGACTTAAGTCGTGCATGTTTCTTTTGGTTCTTATTGAACAATATAGCGCAAGCAAGTCGGTTAAATTGAACATTTAACATTTAACATTTAACATTTAAGCTCGTTAAAAAAGAAAAATAATAGAAAAAAGAAAAAGGAGGTTTCTTATCTGTAATTACCAAAAGATACTAACTTTGAACCGGTAACGAGGAGGGTGTGGGTTGGAGTCTTGTCACTGCGTTTATAGCGATTATTATTCACAAAACAACAGAACGTTACAAATGCCGCTTTTCCGCTTTATATAATAACTCCCTTTCTCACTCCCATTTCACCCAACCCCCAAACAAACAGAGCCTAGCCAGAGGAGAGGAAACAACAAAGCCTTCCTAAAATGGCTTCTGCTCCATCTTTCCTCCGCCACCTCCCCCTCCTTCTCCTCCTCATCTCCGCCGCCGCCGCCACCCCCGCACGCCGCCCCCACCGCCTCGCCTCCCACAACTACAAAGACGCCCTCACCAAATCCCTCATCTTCTTCGAAGGCCAAAGGTCCGGCAGACTCCCCCCTAACCAGAGGATCTCCTGGAGGAAAAACTCCGGTCTCTCCGACGGAGCCGCCATGAAAGTGAGCCCACCACTAAACTTACATAAAAATTGTTTGAATTTCGTTTTTTTTTCTTTCTAATTTTGTCTATTTTTGGACAATGTAGGTGGATTTAGTGGGCGGTTACTACGACGCCGGAGACAACATCAAGTTTGGGTTTCCGATGGCGTTCACCACCACCATGTTATCATGGAGTGTGCTTGAATTTGGGGGGATGATGAAAGGCGAGTTGGGGAATGCCAAAGAGGCCATTCGCTGGGCTACTGATTATCTCCTCAAAGCTACTGCACAACCAGACGTTATATATGTCCAGGTATGCAAAGAACAAAACAAAAGAAACCAAAAGTAATAGTCCTCTGTTTTGGGTTCAAGATTGATTTTACTGGTAAAATAACAGGTGGGTGACGCAACTAAAGATCATGCCTGCTGGGAGAGACCTGAAGATATGGACACACCAAGAACAGTCTTGAAGATTGACAGAAATACCCCTGGTACCGAAGTGGCTGCTGAGACTGCTGCTGCACTTGCTTCTGCATCTTTAGCTTTCAGAAAATCTGACCGTGCTTACTCTAAGCTCCTTCTTAAAAGAGCCATTAGGGTACAGTTTACAAACTATATTCTTTCACTTGTCAAGGGTAAAACCGTAATTTCACAATGTATCATCATTTCAATTTTCACATCAGGTGTTTGAGTTTGCTGACAAGTATAGAGGCTCTTACAGCAGTGGGCTCAAGAAATTTGTCTGCCCCTATTATTGCTCCTATTCTGGATATGAGGTAACAAGATTTTTTCAAGATTTTTCTAGATTCTTCAAGATTTTGACAGTTTTTGAGTGTTTGGGTGATAAAAAGTTTGTGACTTTTTGATAAAAATGTAGGATGAGCTGTTATGGGGGGCAGCATGGTTACATAAAGCTACAAGAAGCCCAAAATACCTAAATTACATCCAAGAAAATGGTCAAACCCTAGGTGGTGGTGAGACAGATAATACCTTTGGTTGGGACAATAAGCATGCTGGTGCCAGAATCCTTCTATCCAAGGTGAATTTAAAATTAAAAAAGATAAAAAAGTAATTATATATTTTTTTAATTTTTTATAAAATAATTTAACTGATTCGTGTTTTTAACAATTTACAGGCATTTTTAGTCCAAAAGCTTCAATCACTCCATGATTACAAAGGTCATGCAGACAACTTCATATGTTCATTAATTCCAGGAGCACCCTTTTCCCAATCTGAGTACACTCCAGGTTGGAAATAAAAAATCAGAAATCTTTCTAATTAAATTTTTTATTATGTGAAAAATTAGAAACTAGAGGGACTAATTATGTCATTTGTTAATTGTAGGAGGGCTCCTATTCAAAATGGATGACAGTAATATGCAGTATGTGACTTCTGCTTCATTTTTACTCGTCACCTACGCCAAGTACTTAACCCAAGCGAAAAAGGTCGTAAACTGCGGCGGATCAATCGTGACCCCGAAACGGCTTCGTTCCATCGCAAAGAAACAAGTGGACTACTTACTCGGTGACAACCCGTTGAAGATGTCGTACATGGTCGGGTACGGTCCACGGTACCCGCGTAGGATCCATCACAGAGGATCCTCTCTGCCTTCGATTTCCGCACATCCTGCGAAAATCGAATGCGGGTCCGGTTTCTCCATCATGCATTCGGAAGTTCCGAACCCGAACATTTTAACCGGGGCGGTGGTTGGTGGGCCCGACGAGAAAGATCACTTTCCGGATGTGCGGTCAGACTACTTTCAGTCCGAGCCAGCCACTTACATCAATGCGCCATTGGTTGGAGCATTGACTTACTTGGCTCATTCATTTGGACAGCTTTAGTGGACCATTGAAGGTGGGTTAGAGGGTTAAGTGGCTAACCCAAAATCCTCGAGCCCCGAGAAGAAAAATGCGATTGGCGCAAATATTTATATTATTTACTAGTTTTCATGGTTTTGGTTTTGGAATTTTAGCACAGTTTAATGCAAGTGTAAGGTGCGTGCAAGAACCGGCGTTATTAATGTAGCCGTTTGAATCCGCATGAATGAATGAATGTCTTTTGGCCACTTCTTTTTCGGATGTTTTTGTTTTCTTTCTTTAATTATTTTTCTTTTTACCGTAAACAAATTATCAATTGGGTCAACTGAATTTTACTTTAAACTAAGGGGTTGTTTGATAGTTACTAACTGGGTAAGAGTTGATTGGGTTAGAGATGGATGGGTAAGAGCTAGGGCTGTTAATCGGGTTAACCCGATCGGGTTTCGGGTTATTAGGGTCGGGTTAGTCGGGTTTTTTACAAAAAAAAATTCACCCGCAACCCGACCCTATTAAGGTTCGGGTTAATAGGGTTCGGGTTAGTCGGGTTTCGGGTTATTAGGGTCGGGCTAGTCGGGTTAATTGGGTTTTAATAAAACTATATTTTATGTCAATTTTATATTTAAAGTTCTAAAAAAAGGCAAACCATTTAACATCAAAGAATCTGAACCACATCAAATATTGAGTCTACAACACTTCCAAATATTTAATTGGATATCCTAATTAATTGTTTGCTCAAGGCTAATTTCAATTTTTTGATTAAAACCTAAAAGATGTAATTAAAATTATAGATGTTGTATAATTGTATTGCTGTTAAATGATTAACAACTTCAACAAAACAATTTCATTCCAAAACAATTTAATTTCGTACTCATGAGTCATGATACAGTATTTAAAAACAATAATTGAAAATTTTCTTTAAACAAAACGACTAATACAGCAACTTAAAATATATAACTGTACATTTTGGGATATTTATTATTCGGGTTATTCGGGTTAACCCGAGACCCGATATTTTTAAAAAAATCAACCCGCAACCCGACCCTAATTACACTTCGGGTTTGTCGGGTTAACCCGATTAACCCGATTGATACTTTTAGACCCTATTAGACCCGACCCTAATTGTCTTATTCGGGTTCGGGTTGGGTCGGGTTAATCGGGTTCGGGTATTTTCGACACCCCTAGTAAGAGCTGACTGAGTAAGAAGCTTTGCTTGAAACTTGACTGTTTGATAGATGTTGACTGGGTAAGAGCTGACTGAGAAACTTATGTAGCTATTTGTTTTTAATGTATTAAAACATTTAATAGAAAATAAATTTAAATAAAGAATTTTGAAACAAAAAACCAATACATTAAATTTTTTGTTGCACATATTAAAAAAGAAATGAAATACATTTTTAGAATAAGAAAAAAATGTTATTTTTTTAATTAAATGAAGATACGTTTTTTAAAGTGAAAAATTATAACTATATCTTTATTTATGAAAAATCCAAATCAATATGAATATAAAGTCAGGGCTAGAAATAATAGGTGTCGTTAGAAACAAGGGTTCAGAAGCCCCGTTTTCATCCCATCAATATTTATCCTCTGTAATTCCTCATTAATTCTTTCAACTCTTGTCAATATTTGTTTTTTTTTTCTCAATCGAAATCAGACAAGAGGGATATTTTTAATTGATGCCTCTTATTTTAGAGAAATCGTAAATCAGAGAAGAGGGGCGGAGGAGACGAGTACCTTCGCAGGTGGAGGAGGGATGGAGCGCCACCGTGCGAAGAAGGGATGAAGCGACGACGGAGGCTTGGAGCGTCGTTGTGTGGAGGAGCTTGAGTGCAGCTGTGCGGAGGAGCTTGGAGAGTTGGAGTGTTGCTGTGCGTTTAGGGTTAAGGAGGGTGAAAATGAACGTGAAAAACGAGAATGAAGAAAAGAGGGTGAAGAAAGTGACTCGGTCAGGGACTTAAAATGGAATGATTCGGTCAGAGATTAATGACTCGGTCAGAGTTTAGTTTGGATGATATCAAACAAGCGGACCACTTACCGGGTCATGGGTCAGCTCTTACCGGACCTGGTAACTTGGTAAGATGTTATCAAACAACCCCTAAGTTGGTATGGTGGTTAAATTCTAAGCTTGTAGTTGAAAAGACCAAAGTTATAGTCTCATTCACACCATTTGTGAGATATTGGTGGGCAATGAAGAATTGAGCTTTCTTGATCCTGAGTCACAAAGAAGGGTTTACGGGTTTGCTCGGTTCCCACCCGACGGTGCAAATGGGGGACGCTTCCGGGTTCTCTCGCTATGAGATTTGGACTTGGGACAGTGGGTAGGTACAAGTAACCAATCCCGATACATCGCTGAGTCAAATTACCGTTAAAAAAAATGGGTCAATTGAATTTATTATAACCTCGGTGTGATGTAGGGTATTGATGACACTTACTCGGTGAAACTGTCCTTAAAAAAAAAAAATACATACAATACACAGGAGCTAAAGCAAGAGGGAGAGGTGGAAACAAAATAAGCAATAGAACATGTAATAATATTATAATCAATAAAAAAGAGATGAGTAAAAAAGCCATGAGTCTAATGTAGCCAAGTTAAAGGCCCATAAAATACAAACTATTGTAGCAAATAAGTTTGTCATTTAATCTCTCCATCCTCATTTCAACCTCTTTATTTTTGTTGTCTCTAATTAGTTTATTAGAACATATTTTATCGCACTACAACCCTGTAGAACTTTCCTATTAAATTTTCAAGTAGCCTCTAGTCACTCACATAAGACGCTCATGGCTTCGACTTGTATCAACATGCCTGAAAGAACCTACATCGCGATCAATATCCCATCACCCTGGACGAACTATCATAAATACCTTAACTTCATTGTTTGTGGTATCGCTTGGCCTCTAATAGTCAGACGTGCGTGTTTCTTATCGTTTTCCCTACTCAAGTTTCAATAGAGACGATTGGTTTTAGATCGATTGATGTGCAATTCTTTATTCTTTAAGGCTGCTTGTCACTTCTTTCGCCTTCAAATTTTAGTCCCGTTTTTTCCACCATCATTATATCGTCCATGAAATGACCTCCTGAATGGACTTCAACAACTCGTTTAGGACAATCACAAAAATAAATTAACTCTTTGGCGTTGATATCGTATATTTTTTCAACACATCTCTATAATACCATAAAGAATCCCTTCTCCCAGAAAAAAAATCTACCACAATAATTTTTTAACGGTATTTGAAACTACCCCCAATACCCGAGTGAACCTTTCTGAGACGGGATTGCAACCGTCCATACTGGATTTGACAGTCTAGGCTTCACTCACCCAAAATACCATAAAAATTGAAACTCACAACTTGAGAAAATCCCCTTTGAGACTTTGACTATTTGACTTAAAATATAAACTTGAAACTTCAAGAAAACCCAAACCCTCAACTATATCCCACTTCCAACTTCTCGAGGACATAATAACAAGCTCATAACTTAATTATATTTATGAGGATATCTTTAAAACCGGGTCTAAACAAAAAGACTTCCCAAGTGCTTAGGCTATCCGTAGTGGGGCTCCATGGGGCTCCATGTTAAATCTAACGCCCCTCATGGAGCCCCTTCCCACCCCCATAGGGCGCCATGTTAGAGCTTGGAATCACCGGCGTTATGTTAATAACGCCTCCCCCTCCTTCTTGATCCTTCTTGATTGGTTGATTTTTTTTATTATTTTTTTTATTGGATAGATTTAATTGAATGAGTTTTTTAAATAATAATTGGGTAATAATTAGAGGGGCGTTATAAATTGGTTACCACTACACCACTTTAGTCATGGAGCCCCTTTTGATGACGTGGACGCCACATGGCGCATAACGCCCACAAGGGGCTCCATCCACTACGGATAGCCTTACGAAGGTAGTTTGGTCTACCACAATAATTGGAAAAACGAATCCTACTCACTGAAAAAATCTACCACAATAATTGGAAAGGATAAGAAATTAGGAATTCCAAGAAATATAAAATGTTACAAGTGGCAGGAAGGATTATTAAAGTATTACCGTTGGTGTGGAGCCCAACAAATTGACCCATCAAACTCTTTAAAGTAACATGGAAAGGATGAGGGAGTGTGCGTGTCACGTGATAAAAAGCCTGCCTTTTATCCAGTATGTCAGTAGAAGTGGGCCCACGAAATATATGAAAATGTAAAAAAGTGGGCATAAAACAAATGACCAATATTCAATAAGAACGTGAACAACTAATAAAGCAAGGCTTTTAAGGTCACCGGCACAAGACATTCATCCCCTTGTGTCCCAAGCATCACAATTATTGAACTTTTTTCACAAACAGACTAAAAACTACATCTAGAAGTAGAGAAGTCGAATAATTAATTTAGTTAATTTTACGATTAGGTTAGGTTCCAATCATGTTCAACTCAATGTACAATTTAGTGTGATTTGCAAGTTTGATGGTTCCGATAGGTGGTATAGAGGTGGTGTAGCCGGGGTGACTAGGGAGTTGGGAATGGTCCTGTTTAGAGTAACATATAAATTGTTATTCATCATCATTTGGTGAAGTGGAGATACTCTTACTTTTTAATGTAGAAGTTAAGTGTTCAAATCACACATAGGACAAAAAAAAGTAATGAAAAAATATAAAGGTGTGTCAGATTTTTACCACAATGGACTTTTAAGCGGTAAGTTTCCTCTGTGATGAATTATGGCGTCGGGTCACCACACTTTCAAATTACTAGGTGGAAGGGAGAATCATATGGCATTGGGGGATCCCGGGTGACCAGGGATTTGCTGTTAAAAAAATATATAAATTGTCCTTGTAGTTAAATTCTAAATGCTTGGGTTAAAGTGACTTTTAAAAGGGTAAAGATCCGAAACAACCAAAATGTCCCTCACTTTAACTTGTAAAACTAACATCGTTAATGTTTTGACCAAAAATTGACAAGACGAATTTTGCAGCTAAATTAGTTTGTGAGGTTTGGTGCTTCAGGATGTACGTTATATTATATATATTTATTTTCGTTGAATGGAAATCTATTAAGTATTTATGTTTGAACTTAGAAAATATATATTATTGATATACAATATATTTTTCGCATTATTTCGATAATCGCTCGAATGTGGCAAACGTGCCATCCTCGACTTGCTCCGAACATTACGATGATTCGTTTTTGTCAATTACATTAGACTTAGTCGTTCCAGTCAAACACACACTTATACTTGTATGCTCGTTAGGTGACTGGTTGTTTTCGCAAGACCTGTTGATGCTACTGGCTGTTGTTATTTATCTGGAATTTGCTGTGCACCCGAATGTGAGTTTCACGGCCCCCTTTTACTTATTTTAATCATGTTGGAGGAGATTAACATGCAAACACTTGAACTGTTAGATAATTATATCACCTGAATGATAGTGACACACTTATGATAAAGTCCTCACTTTTTAGAGTTACTGTTAATGTGACATCAGCGGGAACTTATTTGGTAGATCTACTGGGTTTGACAGCTCCTCCCGAGTCAGTCGCGCTGACACGATTGGATATCGAACGTGTGTTATATACTTCTTAGTCTTAACGAGACACAATTGAACTTGTCGAGCTTCATTAACTAGATAGCTAGTTTATCTAGTCAAACGTGCACTGATTTCTTGAAAATAGACTAGCTAGCTATTGATATATTATCTGGATTTTAAACTGAACTTGAACATGAACTTGAACTGTCGATGCCAGTTGTTTTACACTGAACTAGGACTGTTGTTGAACAGTCGATTTATATCAAACTGGAACTGTTTACGAACTGATAAACCTGTAAACTCACCAACCTTTGTGTTGACACTTTTTAGCATGTTATTTCTCAGGTTGCAGGTGTTCGAGTATCACGAGTACGCATGCATGAGACTTTGAAACCCTTTTAGTGCCTTTGAACAAGCCACGTCACCTTGGGTGACAATGTTTTTATATAAATAATTTTAATTGTATTTACGCTTCCGCAATTGTTACACACTGAATTATATTTTAATGAAATATGAAACGTTTTTATTAATTACTGGTCGTTTGGTGTAACTAATGGATTGCGATCCTGGTTTGTCACGCTGTCAGCGGTGGTATTTCGCATGTGGATTTTTGGGGGTGTGACAATTTGGGTCGGGTGGGTTCGGGCCGGGTTCGGTAATCGGGTTTCGGGTAAAAACGGCACCCTTACCAAGGATCCGAAGTTGGAGAAATTTTGATTTGTGATGTAATCTTTAGATGTTTAGGCTATGTTGTATTTGTTTTTCAGTATCTTATTGGATTTTGTTTTTTGTTGAGTTGTATAAAATTCATTGCCTTTCTAAAAAAGAAAACTGTTTCATTTCGATTTCCAAATCACACGGGATATGCATTCCTCAAAGGCAGCCCAAATATTTCTTCAAATCTTATTTCTTGTTTTGCCCACCATCAGCCCAAGTGCAACCATGAAATCGCAGCCCGGCTTTTCTTTTTAGCTTCCATCGAGAGTTTACCAAAGCCCACATAAATGGGCCAAATGGCCCTACACACTATATCTTATCTTCTGTTTTGCGTCCATAACAGCCCAATAACAGATCACAATTAATCCCAATTGGTCGCCCATTTAAATTATTTAGCCCAACTAAATAAATTCAAAGATTATGATTGATGCTCATCCTCGTACGTCCAAACATTTTTAAAAGGCGTTCTCGAGTTAGTTCACTGTTTGAGCGCAATGTCCCTTAAATCCTACACAATTCAAATATAAGCATGTATCAATTCTTGAGAATATGTAATGAAAATCAATATAAATGCTGAATAATTTGTTGGATTTAGATGTAAAACTGAACACATATCACATCAATTATTTGGGCTGCTTTAGGGGAGTGTTTTTTCAAAATGGTGTACTTGGAAGTTTTATTCATTAAAATGGGTGATTTGATTTTTTTAATAAATTAGTAATTTTATTTACTAAAATGGTTGATTTGAAATATATACGCGTGTGTGAATTATGTATATATCAAAACCCATATGTGTTCTATTCGATTTATATAATAGAAAAAACATGATTATTGGATTTTAATACTTTCAATTATTGCTTATTGGCTGATAATATTCTCACATTCGTTTTTTTCATACAATAAATCTACATTTTCGCATATTGGATATAAATAGACCGCCGTTAAAAAAACTTAACCCTCGTTAATATAAATTAACTTTTTGATGACTGGGCATCCGGTGACGTCTTATGTGATATGTTTTTATGACTGAGCTCGAACAAAGAGTTTTTTTTATTTATTTTAATTTATTTATTTATGTATATTTTGATGTTGTGAAAAAAAAATGTTTTTTTTATCTGGCTGTAGAAGGATGTTGTGTTTGGTTGGTTGTTTCTGAATATTTTTTTGTACAATCATAAATATTGGAATGTATTAGATTAGGGTTTATAGTATGAGGTCACGGACCCATTTTAGAGATTTGGATCGTTTAGGTTCTGATACCATATAATATAATGGAATAACTGTATTGATTATTATTGAATAGGTTACCTTACAATTTGTTGAAATTATCGGATAACCCTAATTAACAAAGTCAACTCGTGAACTCATACTAAAAACCCAAATATAATACATTCTAATAATAAAAAACATGTCAAATAAAACACCACCATGATGTTCAGTCATCAAAATTTTAACTTTTTTTAAGACGGTTTGTTTCCTGCAAAAAGATAGATTTATTGTTGAAAAAAATAAATCTGACATTATTAGGGTGGGCAGTGTCGTTGCGGCTTCACCCCCTCGGCTTTCTTTGGTTTCACGGCTTCCATCGGTTTCCACCCCTCCTATTTCGGCTTGGCATTTTTGGTTTGAAAAAAAAAACCGAAGGGCTACTAGTAGCCGAAGGTAGCCAAGACAATTTGGAGAGAATTTAGGAATTGAATTGAAGCCGATTGTGTAAAGTTTAAGACTAACCATCCCTACCAATTATATATATTACAATGAAAATTGGACATGAATAGTGTACTTTTTATTTTTCATACAATGGCCACACTACTTTGTGAGTTTGATATTTTATACCTTCTAAGTTTTATACTTTGTTTTTTTTTTCTTTGGAAAAGAATAGTAAATTTTAAGTTCTCATAGTTTTGTCACATATCTTTCATACTTTTATGTTTTTTACCCTTTAATTTTTAAACTTTTTTTTAAAGTTTTGTAGTCTTTTACTTTCACCATGAAACTTTTACAATTGTACATTTTTCTTTTTTTTAGTATACTTTTAGAATTTTCTACTTTGACCATGATTTTTTTTATAGTTTTATTAGACTTTTACATTTTAACCACTTAACTTTCTACTTCCATTTTTAGTATACTTTTATAATTTTATACTTTCACCACAAAACTTTTAGACTTTTACGTTTTATGTCATTTAACTGTTTTACTTTACTTTTCTTACTTAAACTGAGGGTAAATGGGTGGCCCGTCGCGAAGTGTGGCCGGGTCACCATCCTCTAACTTTTTAACTTTGTTTGTTTGTTTTTTTACTTCTATTTTTGCCACGAAACTTTTATAATTTTATGTTTTATAGGCCTTAAGTTTAAAACTTTTGTTTTTTATTGTTTTCATTTTGTATACATTGGCCACAAAACTTTTATAGTTTTATGTTTTATGCCACTTGAGTTTTTCACTGTTTTTTTATTTTTTTTGTTTTAAGTTAAAGTTTTCAACTTTAACACGACTTTTTTATAGTTTCTACTTTGGCCATAAAACTTTTATAGTTTTATGTTTTATACCCTTAACATTTCCACTTTTGTTTTTTTTAAGTTACAATTTCGACTTTAACCACGACTTTTTTTTTGTTTTATTAGACTTTTACGTTTATACATCTTAACTTTTCTACTTTCGTTTTTTAATATACGTTTATAGTTTTATACTTTCATCACGAAACTTTTAGAGTTTTACGTTTTATACTTTTTAACTTTTCTACTTTTTTTTTTATTATTATATACAATGAAATTTGGTGATAAATAGGAAAGTTTTGGGTTTTCATACTTTGACCACAAAGGTTTGTTACTTTTACATTTTGTACCCTCTAAGTTTTACACTTTTTTTTTGTTTTTAAGTTTTGTCGTTTTCTACTTTAGTCACGATACTTTTATAATTTTACGTTAGGGAACTTTTTGGTTTTCAAACTTTGGCCACAAAAGTTTGATACTTTTACATTTTCTACCCTCTAATTTTGTTTTTTTTTTTAAAGTTTTGTCGTCTTCTACGTTTTCCACGAACTTTTATAATTTTCTGTTTTATACCCTTTCAATTTAAAACTTTTGTTTTTTATTGTTTTTATTTTTTTATACATTGGCCATGAAACTTCTATAGTTTTACGATTTATACCACTTAAGTTTTCCACTTTTGTTTTGTTTTTTTATAGACTTTTACGTTTTATACCTCTTAACTTTTTCTAATTTCTTTTATTATTATACTTTTATAGTTTTTGACTTTAGCCATGACCTTTTTATAGTTCTATACTTTGAACACATTAAAACTTTTCTTACTTAAACTGACAGGTGAACGGGTGGCCCGCCGCGAAGCGCGGGCGGGTCACAATGAAATTTGTATGGTGAATAGTATACTTTTAGTATCTTATACTTTGGCCACCACTTTTTATATTTTTTTATCATTTTGGTAGGAGACTTTTCATTTCTTATAGTTTGGCCACAAAACTTTGGGTTTTGACAGTTTCTACCCCTTAAACTTTTAAACACGTTTTTTTTAACGAAATAGTAAACTTTTGGTTTTCATAGTTTAGTCACATATGTTTCATACTTTTACGTTTTGTATCTTTAACTTTTAAAGTTTTTTTTTGTTTTAAGTTTTGTTGTTTTCTACTTTTGCCACGAACCTTTTAACTTTTCTACTTTCGTTTTAGTATATTTTTATAGTTTTATACTTCACTACAAGACTTTTAGACTTTTACGTTTTATACCCCTTAACTTTTTAACCCCTTTAACTTTTAAAGTTTTTTTGTTTTAAGTTTTGTTGTCTTCTACTTTGGCCACGAAGCTTTTAATTTTTCTACTTTCGTTTTTAGTATATTTTTATAGTTTTTACTTTCACCACGAGACTTTTAAACTTTTACGTATTATGCTCCTTAACTTTTTAACCCTCTAACTTTTAAAGTTTTTATTTTTGTTTTAAGTTTTTTTGTCTTCTACTTTTGCCACGAAACTTTTAACTTTTCTACTTTCGCTTTTAGTATACTTCCACAATTTTATACTTTCACCATGAGACTTTTAAACTTTTACGTTTTATACCACTTAACTTTTTAACTTTCGTTCAGTATACAAATTCAACCACGTAGCAACGCGCGGGGTGGTAAACATCTCGTTTAGAAAGAATTTAGGAATTGAATTGAAGCCGATTATGTGTCACAATCCTATTAGATTAAAGATTTAAAACCTAAGCCTTCTTCTATAACTACACCGCCCAATCTTACGTGCGAATTCTCAAATTTGCGTCACCGGTTTTGAAATAAAATTTAAAAAAAAACACGTCTTGCCACTTGTTGGTTGCAACAGCTTGCTTGATGAAAAAGCTTGTCCATGTCCTAGTGGTATATTATAAAATCACCTATCTATACATATAATAAACACAAGTTTTTACTGTCCAGGTGGCACAATTTAAAGTGTGCCACCTAGGATTAGTTTTTTCTTTAAAATCATCCACCTAGGATCTTGCTTACGTGTCATTTTTACAGCATTTTGAATAAAAAAAAACTCACTAAAATTCGAAGAAACGCGAGGATCTTTTGAAAACGGATCCTGATTCGGATTTTTTTTGACCCGAGGTATGTAAGCTTCAGATTCTTCACTACGCTTTCTTTGTAAACCCTAGACGCCGCTTTGCTCATCGCTGCTCTCCCTTCTTCTCCAACACGCCGCTACACTCCTCGGAATTTCAAACTGATTCAAAGATTTCCAGTGATTTCGTTCGATCACGATTCATTCTACGAGCAGAGCACTTTCGATCTAGGGTTTACTATATTCCTTCTTCACTCTCGCAACCACCATTGGAGGCGTCTTGCGATCAATCCTTCAGCCGATATATCCTCAATCAACTTCTACAAGGTCAGATATCTTCTCTGATAGATCATTATCGGTTCAATTTTTTGCATATGTCCAGACTATTTGCTCATTCGTTTCACTGTTAAATGTTTTAGGGTTTTTGAACCGACTCTTTTTTCCAATTTCATCTTTCTATGTTTATGTTATCCGATTTAATGTTTTAGTAGTATTGATTCTGTTTTAGAGATTCATTTGAGTCGCAGATGACAATCGTTTGAAATACACTGCAAACAAATTAATAGGAATGCCAATCAAGAATTTTTCAGTCGTATTATTGTGAAAGATGTGATTTTTGTTCAAATTGGTAAATTTTGAAGTCATGGTTCACTTTTCGGGTCAAAGAAAGGGGCATTTTTTTGCCTCTATATGCATTATTATGAATATTAAATTCATGTTACAGTTTTTAGAATTTTTTTACAGGGTTTAAGTTCTTCTGCACTTGGTATTTGAGTTATAAAGCAGGTCAAGCACAATGGTTTGATGAGGTACTTGCTTGAGTTTCAGTTTCGACTTAGATTTGGACCTTTTATTAACTTTTGTCATAGAACTTGGGGGCTTGAATATATGATCACCACCACTAAACATACCTTAATTTTTTATCTCATTATATGATAAATATTTGTCAAATTTGTTTCTTTGAATATTTAAGTGTACTAGCTTTGATAAAGTAATGAATAACTTAATAATTCTTGAATCAACATCAGAACACGTACTGGTATATTTATAATAGTGTTCGCAATAAACTGTTTGTTATTTTCTCTTCCGATTCGCATGTTCTTCAGGGCAGGTTTAACATTATAATTTTTGTTCGGATATATATCATTGCCCTTTTTAAATATCTAAACTTTAAACTTTCGTTATTGTCGCAACTCATGTTCATTCTCTAAACTTTAAACTTTCGTTTTTCTCTAAACTTTAGACGGTACATATTTCTGACCCATGTATTTAGTTTTAATCAAATGATTCATTAGCCTCACTACTTAGAAAAATACATTTCTTAAGATATATGATTTGTGGAGCAACATTTTTGAATGTAGGTTTATAATTATATATATCCAAATCTATATCTATATTAAACATAGTTTTTAAAGTTTAAATGACACAATTTAAGGTGTGCCACATTGGATTTTGCTGATGTGTCATTTTTTTTCATAATTTACAATTAAAAATTAATCTTTTTTTTAAAACTCGCGGATCTTCTGTTCCCGTTTGAGGATCCGTTTTGCAAGTGATTGTTAATTTCTTGAAGGATTTTGAAAGTAAGCTTGCGATAAAGATAACATGTTCACAAGAGACTGAACCGTTTGGAGTAAGTTTTAATTTGATTTGTTTTTAGCATATGGATGTGGTAAATTTTGTAAATTTTATGTACAAACATTTTTTAAGTTTTGGCGATGTTTTTGTATTAGAATGGTACATCTTAATGATGTTTTTGTATGAGAATGGTGTTCTTTTTAATGTGTTTAAAGTGTGTATTTTATTGTTCTTTTTGTATATTTTATTATCCTTTTTGTATCAGAATGGTGTTCTTATTATTTTGATGTGATTAATAATCAGTTGCTATCTTTTTTATGGGATTAATAATTGGATGCTATCCAATTTAGTTTCATGTTATAATTCATTTTTTTTCTTTATGATAGGCTGGGTATTTACCCGGGTCACTGCAGAAAGAGATAGACATTCTTTTGCAAATTGATCTTTCTATAGTTATATCATAATCTTTGTCAAGTTTGGTCCATGAACCAAGAGAAATCTTGGGTGAGAGAAATCTTGGGTGACAAATAGAAAAACCTTTAGTAATTATTTTGTTAAAATCAAGTTTTTCACTTTTTGTTAAGATAAGTTCTTACCGTGTTAATAAAGACATTTTGATCCAGTTCACCTAATTCAAATAGATACTGATTGGTCCAAACTCTACTTGCAGAGTTTCAAAATACACACTAAACCTTTATGTATTATTCAGTTCAATTTTTATTTTCAATTTAGGTTTATCTTTACTTCGTATAATTCTTATTACATCACAACCTCGGGTATTTATCCGGGTCACTGACTAGTATCCTTTGATAAAAGGCTACACAAGTAAACAAAACAAGCCGATATGTATGACAAATAGGACAACAGAAGGGAAGGAGGAAGATTCACTAAATAGTGATTTGATGTAAAGTGCCCTGCTATTTAAACACCCCTCGCTCCCAAACACACATATCCCCATTCACATTTCCCATTTCACTAAAACTTGTTTTACATCCATAAATCTACTGCAAGAAGCATCATCATGTGTGGCGGTGCGATCATCTCCAATCTCATCCCTAATTCCCGACGCCTCAAACCCACCGACGTCTGGACCAACTCCACCCTCAACTCATTCGAATCGGAATTCAACCGCTTTGTTCAAGAAACCACTTACCCCCCTCAAAAGCGACCCCTTTCATCTTCAGGAAACACCCCCCTTCTTTTATTTACTTTATATATAGCATTTGTGTTCACTAATTTCTAACAGACATTTTGTCGAACAGGTGGTGGGCATGAAAACAACACCAGGAGCAGTAAGAAGAAACAGAGGAAGAATTTGTATCGCGGGATAAGGCAGCGCCCCTGGGGCAAATGGGCGGCTGAGATTCGTGATCCGAGGAAAGGTGTTAGGGTTTGGCTGGGCACGTTCAATACGGCGGAAGAGGCGGCTAGAGCTTACGATACAGAAGCTCGGAAAATCCGAGGAAGAAAAGCCAAGGTTAATTTCCCAAACGAGGTGGAATATTCCAATACCAATTCCAATTGCAATCAGTTTTACAAACAAAATCTGAACAAGAGCGCCGAAGTTTACGACGATCTTGTTTTGGGGTTTTCTGAAGAAGAAATAATGTGCCCGGGTCCGGGTTCGGGTTTGGAATTTGGGTTTGCTCCGGCGACGGTGGAAGAAACGGTGCCGGAGAAGAAGCCGGAGGCCGTACAGGAGGAGAACGAGGTGCAGAAGCTGTCGGAGGAACTCATGGCGTACGAGTCGTATATGAAGTTTTACGACATTCCGTATCTCGAGGGGCAGCCGATGGCGGCGGCTCCGGCGAATCTAGACGGCGGAGGTGGCGGCGGTACGATCGAGCTCTGGAGCTTCGATGACGTTATAGAGTAAAAGTGTGTTGGTTAACCTTTAAATAATTTTCTTTTTAGTTTTCTTTGGAATTTCGAACGAAATTGTAATTTTGGATAACAAATTTCCTTTTTTTTTTCGCTTTCGCATGAATAAAGTTTGTATTGTTGTATGTTTTTTGTAAAATTTTAGTACTATATACATAAAAATTTTAATAATATTTTCACGTATTTATTCAACGCCAAGGTCAAATGCACTACGTATTTTTTCAACGAGAGTGTCAAATTAACTTTTGTTGTCTCGGATATAATGACAATAATAATCCAGGGAGCAACAATTTGCATAAATAATTAAATTAGTCATCTTTTTATATTTAAATTATATATATGTATATTTTGAACGAACAACTAAACGATACATGGAATCGGGAAGTTTATTGGCAAAAGATCGTTATTGGCGTTCAAGTCCATCAGTTAACCAGTTTAAGAGAAAACTAAATTCACAAGCAGTCGGGTGAAAAATATGTTAGTTCAAAGTCTCGAACTCATGAGCTGAAGGTTACGATAATCTCAACATCGTCGATGCCACTAAAAAAAGTCCTAGTTAATTATTTAAATCATATTGATTAAAAAATTAAAAAGGTTTTTGAATCAATAAATGCTTCCAGAACTTGTTCGGATGATTATTTTCCAAACGGCTAGTTCATTTGAACACATTTGAACATGTTGCTTCTTGTTGACGAGTGTTCGGTTCTGGTCTCATTTAAAACGAAAATTAGATTCAAAGTTTATTAACGAGTGTTAAGTTCTGGTCTCATTTTAAACGAAAGTAGATTCAGAGTGAGTTATTTAACACCATTCAAATTCAAAGTCTTATTTACTATGTTCATTTTAAATATGTTATATTTATATGGTCAAAATTTTAAATTATATGTAACGTTATCTGGTCTTTAAAACTAACCCATTTCTGGTTTTCAAAACCAGGTCTAAATGACCTCATATTTCGACAAAAGTCGGTAACACTAGACTTTTGGTAGCCTAGCGACCGTGTGGATTTACAAAGTATGATTATTATTAAATATAATTAGTACGAGAATACATGCAAGTTGCAACTAATTTTCCTATTTATGATTAGTACAAAAGTATATGTATGCAAGTTGCATCTAATTTTCATAATTTTTAACGGCACAAGGTTTTAACAAAACCATCAATTAAGATTCTGTGGGGGGCATGTAACGAAAGGGAATGCGTCAACGTGTTTTTTGCAATTTTTAAAAGTTAGTACAAGCAAATAACGGAATTATATATTTAATTTAATATAAATAATAATAATAACTAAGAAAAACCCACAATGTATAACCTGTCGTAAAAGGGTGATGTACAATAAATTTACTAATCAGTAACCCCGGTAAATATCCGAGGCTGTGACTTTATTTTTTGATTTGTTCACCATCATTCGTTGATTAAAACCTAAGCAATATGGATCTAGTTTTGTTGGGTTTTCTGTCACAAATCCAAAAGCAATTTACGGATCGAATTTTTGTTGAGAAATAAAAGAGATATGATGAATTAAAGTTGTGTTATTTTAAAAATAAATATATATATGGATAGTTTTTATGTGAATAGAATTTAATTTTCAATTGAATTATTTAATTTAAAAATCTCATAAATTGACAAATATGATTTATCCTATGTGGCACACTTTAAAAAATGACATTTATACTTTAAAAACTTGTGTTTAATAGTAGTATAGAAGATTACTTTATGCCTTCATGTAAATTAAAAATATATATTTCTATGTTAAAAAATAAAGATATAATACTGAAATGCATGTTTTAATAAATCTGTATATTACAATATTTATCCGTACTTTATAAAATTCGTAACAAACAATCAACATGCACCAACAATTAGTTATAGTTAAGGTATAAGTTAGAGGTGTTCAAAAATATCCGAGTCCGAATTCATATCCAAATTATCTGAAATTCCGTATCCGTATTATTCAAAAATTCCGGATATCAGAAATTTTGGATAACCGAAAATTCGGACTTGGACAATAATTTACAAAATTTTGGAAGTTTCGGATACTCGATATCCGAAAAATTTAAATAAATTAAGATATTACGTTTGTTTTTTTTTTTGTTAATTTGATTTGTATTTGAAAACTTTGACTATGTTTATTTGTTTTGCCGTTTTTTAGGTTGAACTTATGTTTATTTGTATTTCAAGACTTGGACTATGTTTATTTGTTTTGTCGTTTTGTCGTTTTTTTTTTGGTTAAATTGTGGTTTTTAAACAAAACAGGATTTTCGGATATCCGTTATAACTATCCGAATCCAGTCCGAAATTTCAGATATCCGAATTTTGGATATCCGAAATTTCGAACTTGGACTTGGACAGCGAAAACTAATATTCGAAATTCCGGGTATCCGATTTTGAACACCCCTAGTATAACTGGGTGATGTTATGTAGGATTCTAAAGTAATTTCATTCATTCTTGATTGTATTCTTTCACCAACCTAATAGGATTCAGATACAATATTTATCATATATACACAAGAGTTTTAGACAAATATAAATGGTCTAATACACTCCGCCAATCTAAAGGGGAGGTTCACGAATGCTTAGAGTTGACCAAAAATCTTAAGAAAGAACTCTAGGTAATCCTTTGGTAAAGATATTTATAATTTGAAACCTCGTGGGGACATGTAGAACTTGGATTTGACCCTTTTAAACTTTTTACTGTGACAAAGTGAATGTCAATTTCAATATGTTTTGTTCGCTGATATTAAACGGGATTGTTAATAAGGTAAATGGTGCTCACGCTATCACAATAGACCAATGTTGCATGCGTCAGGTTGTGATTGAGTTCAAGCATGAGGTTTCGAAACCAACAAATTTTGAGACGTTGGCCACAAAACCAATTATAAACACATTAAACAAAAGTTGAATACCAAGTTGAATACCACCCGGCACACTAGATTTCGACACGTATAGAGTATTATCAGGTTGGTTCATTTTTATTTTTTTTGTCTTGGTCGATTATGTTTGCGTTCTACACTATCTTACTTATTTTTGTTTTGTAAAAGGGTCTCAACTTCAGAATTTATCTTAGCCATTAAAAAGATTGAGCCCACCCTAAGTAGTGGTTTGTGAAAACACCACTTTCTCTTAGGATGTTGTTATATCTTTCATTTTTAGCACGAATATTCTTCTATTGAAGTGTTGCCGAAGGATTTCATCTATTTCTCTTTACATGATACGCATACCCCATTAGTATTACTTTTACTATTATTAGTTACAATGGCGAAGGATTGTGGTAACCCGGGGGGGGGGGGGGGGGCGACCGCCCCCTCGGTTTTTTTTCGGCTGAAGTGGTAATTTTTGCGATTTTACAAATTAAATTTTTTTTATATATATTGAGAACCCCCCCCCCCCCCCAACTTTCGGGATTATGATCCGTGACTTTGCGCCCCACGAATTTTACGGTAAAGCTTCGCCAATGATTAGTTAAAAGTACCAAACCACAATAATCAAAATAATAATTTAGTCATTTTAAAATTTCAAATGACACTAAATTTGAAATCGAAATCAATCCATAAATTCATACGAGATTACAAACCAAATAACAGTTGAAAAAAAATATATAAAAAAAATACTACTCAAATCCCTAAAATAGTTTCGTGACCCGACACAAAAGAATATCCCCTCTTGATAGACCGCAGCCAAAGACTCAAAGAATCATAGGTAAGCCATTATATATATAGTTTTGTAATGTTGTATAAGAATATATTACGTTAAATGACATCCACGTAAATATATAGTTGTATACTTTTATAACAAAAAATATTTAACACTTTAAATGACATCCACGTAATTATACCTTAAAGAGAACAAATATCAAGTGTCACAAATTGGCATAAAAAACAAAATTTTCTAGAAACAAAAGAAACGGTAGTAGATGTTTCCTGTGGGTCGCTTAGAAATGGTGCGCCTATGGTTTTAGGGTCCAACAACCTGGGCGGGCGTTCCGTGCAGTTCTGAAGGTCATCATGTGCGGATTGTGGTACCTGCACCCTTGGCTAGGTGTTGTAATACTAATATGTCCACAATTAAAAACTACCTACACATAGATTTTATAAAATTTAAGTTAATTTCTAGTTATTGTTCATTTATATGGCCTATGATACGAGATTGCAATACGATCTCTAGTACAATATTGTTGTGTTGTGTCATATCTATCAGTGGTATTTTGCATATGCGATTAATTATATAACATGTATGTTAACTAAGGGTCACTAATCATATTTTTCGGGGTGGTCACTATTATGACGGAGAATAAACTATGAGCTCCGTCTTTGAAGAGCAGAACATCTCACCGGGAAACGTGCCAACTGCCAAACAAAGCATGAGTCACATAAAATATGTGAATGATTAGAAGGATAAACCATCAGAAAAGATCTCATTGACAAACATATGTAGAACGAACGTATGCACAACGAATCCATTAAACAAAAAGCAAATGCAATACCTCATAATTGTGGAATAGTAACGAAAGGATGACATGTAATACAGAGCTATTATAGGAGTCTTGTCCTCGTTAATGATCTGCATTAATGACGAGCTAGACCACAAGAATTTGACAATATAAATACCTCATTAATTCTGGTGATTGGACAATCAGTTCCAGACACATCTCTTGTTTAAACTAGAACTCTTGTCCTTAGGCTAATTGTAGTGAGTAAGCCGCATACATGCGGGGTGCTGATGTGTACTACAGTGAAGTGTGGAAGTATCATTACCATGGTGATAGGCCCACGCTTTTTGGAGAGGATGTGGCTTCCCACCACCGTAATATCCTCACTCTCCTCTCTCTATCTCTCTCATTTACATACACTCTTTATTACTTTTTAAATAAAATAATAATAACAAAAGTGAAAGATGGTGTGATGGATGTGTAAAGGGATAAAATATGAAAGTTAAAAGTAATGATGCGATAGACGATGTAACTAGAAAAAAGTGTGAAATTGAAAAAATGTGAAATTAAAAAAATGGGGGGAACTGATTGCAAATAACCTTATACTCCGACCACTAAAATTTGTATATTTTGGGGCTCACTATCCCTTTACAACAAAGGTGGGTGGTTGTACTTGGTAACTAGTATATAAGATTGTTCCCGATGTTTTAAGGATGGATACTAGGAACAACTCATTTAAGATTGTTTTGTGCTTGTGTATTGTTCTAGGCTTCTAGCATTCACTAGATCATTCAATGGGGGTTGTTCTTTTAAAAACCTTAGTATATATGTCCGGTGAAGATAAAGAATGCATATATGTACTGTAGAAACGGGGTGTCCCGGGTGGTCGAAGTGGCATGGCCAAGGACGAGTCACCAAGGCACCGGGCCGATCCACTGTGTGGGAGAGATGTGGCGAGCCTCCGAGCCGGGCTAGGAAGATCCGTCTCTCCCGGGTCTTGTCTTGTACCTGCAACATGAAGGGAACCCGTTAGAAGGGGACCAGAGACCGAGGTCTCTGGACCACCCCTCCGACGGTCAAGTCAGTAAGACTGTATGTATATGTATGTATTGTATGTGTGAGTGAAGGGGATCATCCAAGTAGGATGAAGGAGACTGGCTGAGCAGGATGAAGGGGAATGCTGGAGGAAGCACGGCCATGTAGGCCAGGGGGTAGCACGGCCATGTAGCATGGCCAGGTAGGCCAGAAGGTAGTGCGGCCATGTAGCATGACCTGTAGGCCAGAAGGTAGTGCGGCCATGTAGCATGACCTGTAGGCCAGAAGGTAGTGCGGCGCTGTAGGCTGGATCAGACCAAGTAGGCTGAACCAGCCCAAGCGGGATGAAGCAGGCCAAGTGGGATGAAGCAGGCCAAGTGGGAAGGACCAGGAACCCCTTCAAGGAGGGAGTGAGCCTCCTTATATAGGGCAGGTGATGGGCCAGATTGGGCCTGTTGGGCCAAACCTGGTATGGACCATCAAAGGAGGGGTAGTGGGCTGTATTGGGCCGGACTATATAACAGTCCTTAGCCCATGTAGTTAGCCCGATACGGACCCACGTCATCAGCCCCCCAGTCTAGTATGGTATAGTCCTAACTATACCATGCTAGACTTATCTTGCAGCTCCAATCGTCTTGCTTTCTTTTTCCGCGTTGAACCCTGCACAAAATGTTAGTACTTTACCTTTTTTCTTTCTTCTTTAGAGACTTGAATGTGCTTGCTTGGACATATGTGTTCTTGCATCGTTTGGATCTTTGATGAGGGACTGATGCTCATCGTTGTGGTTGGGGAGTAATATGTGTATAAGGTGTGATGGTTGTTGGTTATGCGCCGTTTGTATAGGATATATGGTAGGAGGGGTTATTAGGGTTTGTAAGTTTTGGAGGTTGTGATTCGGCGCTTGGCCGAGACCATTGTAAGTTGTCGGAGGATGGGTGGTTCGGTCGCGTGACCTACGTCCACAATGTATGGATGTGTAGTCCATTATGTATATATGGTGGTTCGAGCCTAAGACCCAGGACCACCTGTTACGTAGTGGATGTGTCGTCCACTTGTCAATTCCTTGTCACAGGAAGAATGTGTTTATACCCGGGTTTGACTATTTTCATAGTCTATGTGGTCCCGCTGTTGTCAATCACCAAAAGTGTCGAAGTGTATGAGTTCGAGCCGATGGTTGGACATGCGCAGGTCACCCACTAAGTATTGGGTGGAGGTTGTCGACTGGCTAGTCCAGTGGCTTCCCCCATGTGCCCCGGCCGTCGGTTGGCCTGTCGTTTGTTGTGTCACCGCCCGTAGTTTGGTCCCTTGTCGGTTGTGAGTAGTCACAGAGACCGCAGGGACCCTTATCCGTGCGGGAGGGACGTTGTATTGTTGAGTGTTATGGTATATTGTCGTCATGTGGGCCGAACGACATTAGCCAGCCGTCCTTGTGTGGCCCACAAGATAATAATGTAAGTAGTGGTGTGGCGTAATACCAAAACCACTTAAATAAAATAATAAGTGGTGGTGGCCGTACGGCCGGAACCACCAAAATAATAATGTAAGGAGTGGTTCAAGTGTAAAATCGAACCACTGAAATAAGATGACAAGTGGTGAACCAGCCGTACGGCCGGAACAATCAAAATAATCATATTAGTGGTCGGCGTAAGACCGAGACCACTTAAAATAGGTGGTGGTGGCCGTACGGCCGGAACCATCAAAATAATAATATTAGTGGTCGGCGTAAGACCAAGACCACTTAAAATTCAAATACTAAGTGGTGGTGGCCGTACGGCTGGAACCACCAAAATAACCATATAAGTAATGACTCTGTAAAATAAATTGTTAATTTGCAAGCGTAAATACGTCAAGTGTACTTATATGAAAAGTCGTAGTTTATGGGTGTGCCATAATTAAAGACTTGTAATTAAATGTAGACGAATCAATAGTCGAGGTAAAAATGATAGAACCTGTTGACCATTGGCCGATGTCATAAGATACTCAATTAAAGAATGCCATATAATTGCCTTATCCGTAATAACTAGACCGGATGGGTCGTAGCATCCAATAACGGTAATAAGACCGGTGTATGTGGTAGTCGACCACCATAACCAATAAATGTTGTGTTCTTCCTTCCATTTAAGGATATATACGATGATGTTAGAACACGTGTATCACGTCTGTGTTGATAATAATAGAAGATTGATATCTGACCATAACCCCGAGGATGAATAAAGGTAATAATGTATGTATGTGCGATCTTCATATAATAATATCCATATGTAGGATTGGCTTCGATAATAATAATAAGATCAACACTGAATATTGCTCGATATGATCATTAATCATTCTTCATGGTAAATAAGTAGAATGTGTCTTCGTTGAAGATAATAATAATAATGTTGATGTTGAATGATGTTTGTCATTCGTGATAATCATTCTTCGCGGTTAGAAATAATCTCCCATGTTGTGTGTGGCAACATGGAGTAGTCGTTCGACACTTACAGGTGTTATTTAGTAATAGAATGAGTAATAATTAACCCGTGATTTCGGAACGTCCGAAGAAATAATACTTCTTCTAGTCGATTAGACAAGTACCCTAAAGAGGGGTGACATTCCTTGAGAACTTCCAAGCGTATGGCTGTCGAAGGTCATAACGGTGCTACACCGTACTAGTCCCCCGGTTCAAAGCTGTTAGCTCAGGTTAGAAGCATTGAACTTAAAAAGTAAATTGTTAGATCGTTTTTCATAAGAAAAATATAAAGCATAGTGTAAGAATATGTATTTATATGTGATACCGAAATATATCTACTAAATGAAGTAGTAACTTCAAATTAGCTTCAAAGTAAGTGCATAAAACCTTAGGTATAATTGAATGTAAAGAAACATTTGTCACGGTATCTTAAATACCTGTAATTGTTATTTGCATCGTATGTTGGTGTATGCATGTTTTCTCATTTAACTTATCATGTGTAGCAAGAGAAATAATATGAAGGAGTGTAGTATATAATTACCAATAAATATGGGTTATAATTGATAACTTCAAGTAATGTAGGGTCTGTATATGGCAAGATCAGAATCACTTTGTCTATATGCATTGTGCATAATGCATGCATTAAGTAGCGAATAATCAGGGAGGGTCGTTTGGAATAATTGCCGCCCGGTAACCATGAAGCCCTGAAGAATATATCATATGTACTAGATGTCGCGCCTGCCGGATCAAAATAAACCCCCGACGTTCGAAAACCATCCAATGAGGCGACCGAATCATTGCGAGAAACTTCGTTAGTGGGAGATAGCGACCAGAGACTAGGCACCCGTCTGAGGTGCCGCCCGGTAATAAAATCATTCGGGATCGTGTCGATTCTCGCTTGAGAAAAATAGATCAAATGTCTATAACTTTGCTGTGTAACTAATATGACAGATGTAGACTGGCCGTCCGGCAATAATAACGAGGAAGGCTATCCGGCAAGGCGGCAAGCTCCGATGAGCCGAGATAGGTCGTCCGGCAAATTCTGATAAGCCGGGGCCGTCCCCCCACCAAAATAACACGGAAGGCCGTCCTGCAACAGAAATCCTGTCATACATAGAAGATTAGGCCGTCCGGCAGGAGAAAGCCGTCCGGACAATAAGTTGGTAACTCGGATAAAGTGAGTGATAAGGCGAGATAAGTTCTCCAACTAGAAGAGAATCTGGAGAAAGTTGTCTCGGCCAGGGAGGGGACACCAGAAGGTGTCGTCCAGCAACATATATAATGGCCGGAGAAGGATTCCATCCGGCGAGTGAGTCGTCCGGATAAAAGCCATCGGAGAAATCTTCCGGCCGGGTCTACAATAGATATCTCCGGCAATAGGAACGAAGCCATCCGATAGTCGTTCTGAACTAGTTACCAGTAACAATGGGAAATAAGCCGTCCGGCAGTATCGCAAGCTATGGGGTTTCTGCAAGTAGCTCATATTGACATTGACAATGTATATTATATATATATAATATATTATGATGGTCTGCCTATGGACCTTATTTGCAATGAGGTTGTAACATAGGTAACGTGAGTTGTACCAACACCCTGTACCTCTCATACGTCGTTTGACTAAAGTAGTATCTTTTGTGTTTGGGTTGACTACGTCATGTTAAAGACTGAGCTTTCTACCGATGCCATATCAAGATCGCCGCACCATACTGGTCCTGTCAATACATCTGTTTATTGCAAATCTTCAAGATCTGAGAAGAGACATTCGTGTATGAGGTGTGGGCCGGTAATGAAATCATCCGGAAATCGTGCAGTCCGGCACATATGTAGATCGGCCGTGCGGTGATGGCAATAGCAACGGGGGCTATCCTGCAAGGCCCGATGAGCCGGAGTAGGCCGTCCGGCCAATAACAAAGAAGGCCATCCGGCGAAAGAGATTGAGGAGACACCGGAGGGGGTACCGCGCGGAAGTTTCTGAGGGTATGCCGACCGGATATCACGTCAGCAACTTGTATTTTATGTATTGATCTGTGCTTGTTCGGAGTCTTGGCCGTCCAGAAATATTCATTTTAGAGAGGCTATCATTCAAAAATGAAAATAGTTATCGACTTATCATCCGGAGAGGCGGAGAGGCTTCGTCCGGAACGGTTGTCCTTTCCCGTTGAAGAATCCCGCCGGACCAAAATAAATGTCCGACAGGTCCGGTGATCGTCGAGGAAGACGGAATTTCTTACCGTATCATGTGAGACCATCCGGTGTCTCATTTTGTTAACGTCACTCGGAAAAGATCCGTGCCGGCTATGGGGAAGTCGCCCGGCAAGATGATGTTCATAAAAGGGCACAGAGGCCACACAATGAGTCACTGCGTAAAAGTGTTCTAAATAGATGAAGCATCAGGCAACTTGATGTTCTTAGAGAAAGACGTCCTGCGAGATGAACTCTTCACGAAGAAGAACCGGAAAAACTCTTTGGCCGGAGAAGGGCCGGACATCCGTATGAAATGCCCCGTAATGAAATCATGTCGTCCGGTAATATGATATTCCTATGTGATATTTGATAATAAATTTGTGCCAGCATTATGAGGTTGCTGTATAACCGGTATGAAAAAATTACAGACCGGCCGTCCGGCAATAATAACATCCGGGGGAGACTTGCGAATGACGCCCGGCCACGACCAGAGACGAGACATCTGTATGCAATGCCGTGTCCCTTGAAAATTCTCAACTTTGGAGTGTAATGTTGGGTTTTTGTTCGTGGTGACGTTTCATATGCTACCGTGCTGATAGCCTATTCTTGTTAAAGTCAGAAGATAGCCCTACAAGGTGAACTGTGCAAGCAATATAGATGGTGACATAGTCAAATTATGTTGTACCTGTTGTTTTATGTGAACTTCCCATAAAGTGTCTTATACAAACCATGTAGTCATGTATATATGTTTAATATATAAAGCAACACCAGAGGTGTGATTATCTAAATGATCGAAAGGGCCTAGTATGTATTTTCACATGGTTTTTGTAACTGTTTATGTAATGCTTCATATAAGCATTTAAAAGTTGATTATAGCGGAGGGTATTCTATAGATAGAACCTCTAACCGAAATTGTGAAATGAGGATCTTGATGTGTGAAGCGCACAAAATACCGAATCTAGTCATCGTAGAGAGAAGAGACCACAAAGTGTGTTTACTTCGTGGTCCCACGGATGGCGCCAATGTAGAAACGGGGTGTCCCGGGTGGTCGAAGTGGCATGGCCAAGGACGAGTCACCAAGGCACCGGGCCGATCCACTGTGTGGGAGAGATGTGGCGAGCCTCCGAGCCGGGCTAGGAAGATCCGTCTCTCCCGGGTCTTGTCTTGTACCTGCAACATGAAGGGAACCCGTTAGAAGGGGACCAGAGACCGAGGTCTCTGGACCACCCTCCGACGGTCAAGTCAGTAAGACTGTATGTATATAGTATGTGGGATGAAGGGGATCATCCAAGTAGGATGAAGGAGACTGGCTGAGCAGGATGAAGGGGAATGCTGGAGGAAGCACGGCCATGTAGGCCAGGGGGTAGCACGGCCATGTAGCATGGCCAGGTAGGCCAGAAGGTAGTGCGGCCATGTAGCATGACCTGTAGGCCAGAAGGTAGTGCGGCCATGTAGCATGACCTGTAGGCCAGAAGGTAGTGCGGCGCTGTAGGCTGGATCAGACCAAGTAGGCTGAACCAGCCCAAGCGGGATGAAGCAGGCCAAGTGGGATGAAGCAGGCCAAGTGGGAAGGACCAGGAACCCCTTCAAGGAGGGAGTGAGCCTCCTTATATAGGGCAGGTGATGGGCCAGATTGGGCCTGTTGGGCCAAACCTGGTATGGACCATCAAAGGAGGGGTATTGGGCTGTATTGGGCCGGACTATATAACAGTCCTTAGCCCATGTAGTTAGCCCGATACGGACCCACGTCATCATGTACCATTTTAACCATGAAACTATCTCTACTCACTCTTTCCCTCTAGTTTTATTTTGTATGCTTATACTTAACTTTAGGTCGAATGAGGGTTGGGTGGAACCGGAGTAAGATTAATAGGGTCCATCTTCTATATGTCAACTTTATGCATAAAAGGTTAGCTAGATTAAAATAAATAAATAAATAAATAAATAAATAAATAAATAACTATCCTCACTCTCTTTTCTCTATCTCTCTTATTTACACACACTCTCTATTACTTTTTAAATAAAATAATAATAACAAAAGTGAAAGATGGTGTGATGGATATGTAAAGAGGTAAAATATGAAAAGTAAAAGTAATGATATGATGGGAAAAAAGTGTAAAATTGAAAAAATGTGAAGTTGAAAAAGTGTGATGAACCGATTGCAAATAACCTTATACTTCAATCACTAAAATTTGTATATTTTGGGGCTCACTATCCCTTTACAACAAAGGTGGGTGGTTGTACCTGGTAACTAGTATATAAGATTGTTCCCGATGTTTTAAGGATGGATACTGGGAACAACTCATTTAAGATTGTTTTGTGCTTGTGTATTGTTCTAGCATTCACTAGATCATTCAATGGGGGGTTGTTCTTTTAAAAACCTTAGTATATATGTCCGGTGAAGATATAGAATGCATATATGTTTTTTTTAACAGCAAATCCCTGGTCACCTGGGGTCCCCTAATGCCTGTTGGTTCTCCCTTCCACCCAGTAATCTGAAAGTGTGGTGATCCGGCGCCCTCGTTATCCTAGAGGAAACCCACCGCCTAAAGGCCCACTGTTGTAAAACCTCTGACCCACCTCTATAATTTATCATCATTCATTTTTTTGTGTCAGGTGAGATTTGAACCATTGACCTCCACATTGGAAGGTAAGTGTATATCCACTCCGCCAAATGGTGGGGGATATAGAATGCATATATGTATCATTGTAACCATGAAACTATCTCTACTCACTCTTTCCCTCTGGTTTTATTTTGCATAAACTTGCATAAATTGTTAATGGAATATGGGTTTATAGCATTTGTTGCAGTTGGTAAAGCAACCGAGTAGCTGAGAAACTTGTATTATAGTATTCCATTGTAATTTAAACCGATATCACTAATATCTATCAAGTATGATAGTAATGACTAAGGATATTAGTTGGATGTATAATGGAAAGTCTAGACGGTTATTTATATATATGCATTATGCGTGGCATGATTTATGAGCTCATCATGCATGGTGTGATATCTGTTGGGATTGTAATTCTAAAGGTTAATTGGCTGATGATCTAGCTGAAAGTTAGGAAGAGATCTCGTGAAAATCAGTCATATATAGAGATGGGTTTAAAGTCCACATTTTAAATATCCTATGTCAAGATACCCAATTCCCATCTAATAGACTTTAGGTGCTGAATTCAATGTGGAAAGCTTGCCATAGAGATATTGGAACACATGATCAAAATCATCTCAAGGTTGTGTTCAGACTGCAAGATGAGAGAGGTTGAAGCATAGCTTCTTAATAGTTCTTTGAAAAGTGCATTTGCAGGTGCATGAAAGAACTACCTATAAGAGTATGAAGTTTAGCTGCTTCAAGAAGCTTGGACTTGGCTTCGATATACTCTTTGAAGGATTGGACACAGGCTAGTAAAAAATAGTGTCAGGTAAGAACATATGGATTTATAAACTTACTAGTTGGCGGGATGCGCGCGTTGCGCGCTTGCTGTGGTGAACCACAGGTAACGGTGTTTTAAAAAACTTTAAAGAGTTTAAAGAACTTGTACCCATCGCTTGGGTGAAGATAACATCAACAAAAACCTTTCCATGCTTAATATACTTGTACAAAACGCTTGGTTAGATGTAAATCACAATTACTATTCACTTCAAGTTATTATTCATTTAGTTCTCAATTGTTTATAGGGTAATATGTATATTATCTTCGGGTATTCAAAGCAATAGTTAGGGTTCAATCCGTTAGTGACACCCTTAACATTCGAATATTTGGAATGTGTAATATACTAAGATGGAAATTCAATCGTCACGACATTTCTATTTATGCATAAGTTTGAGTTTCTTTGAGGATAATATTAAGTTAATCAAGGATATCACTAAAATGGGGGAGGAATGTTGGTAATTTTAGTGTTATCAATGCCATCGGTGATATTGGATTAACTTGTCGTTTAGGTTGATCTCGTTAGTAAGTAACCGAGTTAGGTGATGCAGGAGTGCGGACTCGGTTATTTCTAATGGATGGTGTGTGTTTGGTTTAAGTATTGATTGATTGTGCTAACTATCTTAATTAATACGAGTAAAAGACCAGCGCGTTGCTGCTGGTTGACATTTTTTGTCAGCATGCACTACCATAGTCATAGATATAAGCAACCCTTGAAAGCCAATCATACGACATGAGAGTGCTACATCTCATCGTTAACACATCGCTTACTGGATTTCAAATCATAGAGCTCATGAAAGAGCTTACACTTCACGTATAGTAATAGATTTCAAAGCATACAGATAGCCAAACTCATAACACCTTTAAGCATACATGTAATTAACCATAAATCCAGATTCAATAGTGGTTTTATAGAGCCTGAAAACGGTTCTTGTTTTTATAAAAAAAATAATCTTTTGAAAAATCATATCAATCCATACAACGCCATCATAGCCGTAAAGGGCGGCTCCTGCCGTCCAAGGTACAACATGTTCGCCATAGCTAAAAGAAAACGTAAAGCGTAACCGACCAACAAAAAGCCACAGATGATATCAAGGCAAAAAAACATCTCTTGAAGAGCAATGCTTAAAGAGAATTTTCCCCACCACACTTAATTTTTTGATTGGGCACCAAAATGAAGAAGTTCACTGCTCGTAAAATTCATGAAATTAGAAAGAATGAAGAAACTACCCAGGGATCCGAAATCGACTTACTCTCACATGTGATTCTTTAAGCAGCTTTTCTCCTTTACCCAGTCAATTATTTCCTTCAACTCCTAATTAAATCAAGGAGTTATGAAACGAACATGATGATGCAGAGTGAATACATAAAATCACCTAATCAAAACAGAAACCTGAAATCCTAATCAATTTAAAAACTCATTCAATTACCAGTCAAATATCCACAACAAAAATTTCCAACACATTCTACATCTAAATACAACATATTCAAAAGAATAGTACACACTATAAGATTAGGGATCGAAAATCGCAGCCCCAAAGGTCAAGAATCCATCTACGTTTCATATTGGGCCTATAAAAAACCCAAATGCAAACAAATAGAAATAAAAAACAAACATTAACACAACTAAATCACCTTCAATATTTAAGTCGTTTCAGATATGGGTTATTGAAAACCCAGATGCAAACGAAAACCAAAAAAAATGAGAAAATTCATTATCGTTTAAGATAATAGTCAGCAACAACATCGTAACAAAAGCCAATAAATCCGTAGATCTCCGGCAACTTTTAAGACCAACAACAAAATAAAACCATCCGTCACTACCTCAACGACGGGTCGAACTTCAACGCAACGGAGGATCACATACGGAATGGCATATCGCATATTGAGACTGCGGCAAGAAAACCGACAACCGATAGCTACCATCAAGAAGTCTGCTTACATCCGGAGAGCAAAAACCAACGGCCACACACGGGGAGCCAAGATTTGTACTCGCATCCGGAGATCACGTCCATCTTCACTGCCTTCGTTGTTACCTATGGAAAACGCATCATCAGAAAACATCAGAAGACGCAACCCATGATTAGAAACATCGTCAATTTCAGGACAACGGCGGTAAACCGCCACAGATCATCACTCGCTCAAAGCTTAACGACAATCAGAAATACATATATCGCCGTAGCTAAGTAGGGTTTGTTTGGATCTGGAACGGCATAGAGAGATAAGTAGTAGATATTGACAAATTAGGCATTCTATTGATTTAGAACATGAGAGAGAAGAGAAGATTTTCTATGGATGTGGAACGGCAGAGAGAGGAGTAAATATAGACAAAGTAGGGTTTCTAGGAAAAATGTGTAATGGACAGGTAGAAGGAACCGCCCAACAGGCCCAATAGGGAAAAGCACACGCGTCCAAAAACACAATGACACAGACGATGGAGAATATGACAACTGTCCAACTAAGCAAAAGATAAGACACATGTAAGCCAAAAAAAATTGGAAGCAAAACAAAAAAAAAACCGGAGGCCTCAGGATTAGAACCTGAGACCTCCAGTTGAAACCCTGCGTAACTACCACCAAAGCACCACGACATACCTGTAAAAGTAACGGAAAATAACATATATAACATTAACTTTGAAGCTGAAAAAAAATATATAAGAAAAACCACCTCCACGTGGACTCCACAAAAGAGTGACATGTGGAGGTAATAGTGAGGCTCCAGTGTACACATAAGCTTAGGTTTTTGATTAATAAGGTAATAATCATATATAATTAAGCCAAGTTTTATATAATTACAAGAAAGAAGTTCACGTAAGAAGTTTATTGAAAATAAGAAGGATAAGAAGGAGGGCAAATCTGGAAACATACATATTTTTCACTTTCCCCCCAATTATTAAAACGTTTATAACTTTTACATACGATATTATTTTTTTATAAAAATTTCACCATAAAAACAAGCGCTTTTTTATCTTTAAAACCCATTCAATATTGCTATATATATAAAAAACAAAAAAAAATTTGTGTATGAGCTGAACATATAACACAACGACCTGAACATATGACACAATAACACAACGACTTGAACATATGATACAATGACACAATGACACAATGACCTGAACATTGTTCAGATCATTGTGTCATTGTGTCATATGTTCAGGTCATTGTGTCATTGTGTTATATGTTCAGGTCAATTGTGTCATATGTTCAGGTCGTTGTGTCATATGTTCACGTCATTGACATATTTTTTTTATTTTATTTTTTATATAGCAATATGGTATGGGTTTTAAAGATAAAAAAACGCTTGTTTTTATGGTGTAATTTTTATAAAAAAATAATATCGTATGAAAAAGTTATGAAGGTTTTAATAATTGGGGGGAAAGAGAAAAAGGGGCAATTTGACCAAATTGCCCCTCCGTGTACCTGATTAATAATTTTTGAGTTTTAATTAAGGGATTAAATCTGGACCATTGATCATCAGATCTAACGGATGAGAAGCCTTCTTATCCTTCTTATTTTCACCATACTTCTCATTATAACCTCACTCATAATTACAAAGTGTTTATTTAATTATTTTGAATTCATGTCACTGAAATATTTAGCCACTAGATATTAAGCCGTAGATATATTATTCCTTTTACTTAATTCATGATGTTCATGGATGGAAAAGGGGACATACGGCAAAAACCGTTCGAGAGGATTGAGATCTTGAGATACAGAAACCATTCGAACAAGACACACAAAACACACAAAAGTTTCCTATTCGATTCTTCTTCGGTATGATTGATTCTCAAAGAGATTAAATCTGATTCTTGTACGTATACTACGTTTTATCCGTTTAACTATTTGATTGTACCGATCAAATTGTTTGTTCTGAAAGTGATCACACGACTCGTAGTATAATCCAAGTATTTTTTTCGATTTCATCAACGCTTTCGGTCTCAAATTCTACAAAATTTGTTGGTAACTTGGATAATCTCGAAAGTGTGATACACTTTCAGATTGAATATTCTCGTGGTTCACTCGAGAAAATCGATCGGATACGATCGAGACGAACATGATGAATTCGAGAATTTTGCAGAGATAGAAAATTTTGAACCGTATTGTTTTCTGATGATCATCGATCTTTTAGGAGGAGGAGCGCAATTGCAGCTCGACCCCAGCCAGGGGCTCTGCCCCTCGGACCCCGCTCTCTCGGGGGCGCTGCCCCCGAACCCCCGCCAAGGGGGCGTTGCCCCCTTGGATCCCCCTTAACTTTATCGATACGGGCGTGCACTACCCCACACCACCAAATCCGACCAGTATAAGTTAAAAGTCCGATCAATCAATAGTCAATCCCTAATTACACTAAAATAGCAACAGCTTCTTCAACACCCATGGACAAAGGGGTTAAGGACCGCATCTCCAAGACCGGGTTCTTGGGTGGTTTTTTAGAAGCTAAAACCGATTTTACTTAGCATTGGATTGTGTTGGAATCGGTTTTGTTACGAAATGATTAGGTTTTAATTGGATTGATTAAGGTTTGAATCCAAGTTTCATTTTGGGTGAATTCAAATTGAGTAGGAATGAAAGGCCAATCTGAGTTTTAAATTCGAATAGAATCATTTAAATCTATTACGAATTTGAATTAAAGTTTAGAAAAATAAAATTCAAATATTTAATCGATTCATTGAACATCTCCAACTATCCATTTATCATCACATATGATGGATGGAACTCCCCTAAATGATAGAACTAGACAATCAGCACTAGTAAAAATTTCCCATTCCATAGGCGCACTAGCTGAAAAGCTAGCTGCTAGCTGATAAGCTAGCTGTTAGCTGATAAGCTAGCTGACAAGCTAGCTGCTAGCTGATAAGCTAGCTGCTAGCTGATAAGCTAGCTGCTAGCTGACAAATTATAAGCTAGCTGATAAGCTAGCTGATAAAAAATAATGTTTGGTAAAAACTAGCTGATAAACTAGCTTAAGTATATAAAATGACATAAAAGTACATGTCATAAATGTAAATAAAGATATTTATTTATAAGTTAGGGAAGGGTAAAATTGGAAATATTATAAAAGCTAGTTGAAAAGCTACTCCAACTAGCTTTTCAAAAGCTAGCTTATAAGCTAGCTTTTTGACGTTACCAAACGGGGCTTTTAAAAAAAGCTAGCTTATTAAAAAAGCCTCGTTTGGTAACGTCAAAAAGCTAGCTTATAAGCTAGCTTATGGCGCGCCAAACACAGCCTATATAATAAACATAAGTTTTTAATGTGTAGGTGGCACAATTTAAGGTGTGCCACCTAGGATTAGCTTATGTGTCATTTTTTATGGATTTTTGAATTAAAAAAAATAAATGGTATTTACAAAAAGGAAAGATCTTATAATTAAAAATAAAAAAATTAAATTATTTCCATACAAAATTATCCATATTTGTTTTACAATACCATAACTTTGATTCATCATATCTTCTTCATTTCTTAATGAAAATTTGATCCGTAAATTGCTTTGGATTCGTGAAAGAAAACCTAACAAAACTAGATCCAAATTGCTTAGGTTTCGATCAACGAATGATGGTGAACGAATCAAAAAACAAAGTCGCGACTTTCTAAACCCACCATTGATAAACTTAAACTCCAATTCGATCATTCGTTTAATAGTTAGAAAAAAACTTTCATCTTTTAATTCGTTTAATTTTTTTTATATCACAGTCTAGGGTATTTACCCGGGACACTAACTAGTATATACAAAACATAAAATAACCTTTAATTTTATATTTTTATGGTTTTATTTTGTTTTATTTATTTTGTCTTTATTATTAACTAGAATTTATCGTAAAGAAACACAAAACAGTTGCATTACTATAACCCAATATAAAGAAAGCAAAAATATAAAATAACTGCACAACGATGTAAAAAAATTTACCGTAGATAAATCGCAAATAAAAAACACCAGGAATATGCATATAGAGTTGCAATTCCTGATCACCGTCTAATTGTTTTAGTATTATATATAACCTGACTTCCAATTTTAATGTTTTTGCGTTATCCTTTTTTATATTATTTACGTTACACTTTAACAATACAACTATTATACATACACACCCGTATTATTCCCGTAACAATGCACGAATAGTAAAATCTAGTCATTAACAAAAGACAAATCAGGAAGAACTACGAGTGCGCTTGAGTTAATACATGGGTTATAGCATGTTTTGATTATCACATGCCACATGGCATCTTTAATAGTTACGTGTTGATTCAGCTATTTTCCTTCTCTAATAATAGAAATAATAGATGGGTTATTGTGAAAAGTTTTTTTATGGTAAGAATTGTAAGAAGGAATCACAAACATTAAATATTCAGTTAAATGAAAATCTATGATCGAAAGTTTTCTTGTGTATAATTAGAGAGAAAAAAAGTATTTTTGACTTTTTATAAAGTTCCCATCATTTTTTAAACCTTCATAACTCTTAGATACGACATTATTTTTCTAAAAAAGATTACACCATAAAAACGAGTGTTTTTTTATCTTTAAAATGCGTACAATATTGTTATATATAAAAAAAATACTATTTCGATTTGACACAATGATCTGAACATATTATGTCAAAAATGTTCATATCATTGTGTCAAATACTCGTCATTATGTTAAAATGTTAAGATCATTGTGTCAAACAGAAAGAATAATTTTTTCTAATTTCATATATAGCAACACTATACACGTTTTAAAGATAAAAACACTCATTTTTATGGTTTAAATAATGTCGTATGTAAAACTTATGAATGTTCTAAAAAATAGGAAAACTTAATAAAAAGTCAACAAAAATTGCTAAAACTAAATTGACTCCCTTTCCTTTTATATTAGATTAAAGATTGGGTCCGGCTATTTAGACATCTCAATATGCAGCGTATCGGGCAATACTCTGCGTATATGACTAGTATGCAGCGTATTACCCAATACTCTGCGTATAGGTTTCTGGTGAATTTTTTTTTATGTTTTGTGTTATTTGTTTTTTGGGTAAAAAGTTATTAAAAACCAAAAAAAAATAAAAAAAAATTAAAAACACTCATGGAGGGTGATGTCTTTTTCATCAATAGGTCACCAACAACCCACAAACATTATTTACAAAAAATTATTTAAACCAAAAAAAAAAACAAAAAAGTTATGAACATCTGATGTATTTTTTTCCTCATGACCTCCTTTAGTTAAGTTCATAAAAACGTTATGTGAATTTTTTAGATTTTTTAAAAATACTTCAAATTTTTTTCAATTTAAAACATGCTATATTAGCTAGGTGTTTGAGTGTTTTGTAAAAAAAAAATTGTAAATAATGTTTATGGGTTGTTGGTGACCTATTGATGAAAAAGACATCACCCTCCATGAGTGTTTTTAATTTTTTTTTATTTTTTTTGGTTTTTAATAACTTTTTACCCAAAAAACAAATAACACAAAACATAAAAAAAAATTCACCAGAAACCTATACGCAGAGTATTGGGTAATACGCTGCATATTAGTCCTATACGTAGAGTATTGCCCAATACGCTGCATATTGAGATGTCTAAATAGCAGGACCCTTAAAGATTTAGTGGCTAAGATGACTTCTTATCATTCTTACATAGATCATACTTCTTACTTGAACCTTTCTCAATATTAATATACTAGTAAAGTACACCCACTAGCTTAGCTTAGTGGCAAAAATGTATATCCCTTATCAAAAGGTCTTGGGTTCAAGCCCCACTTGTAACAAAAAGAATAAAAAATAGGGTTTAAAAGTTGGGCCGGGGGTTTTCTCACCAGTGGTGAATTTCCTCCTGATGGGGATTGGAGATGATCGGGTGGGTGGTGTAATGTCCCCGTCAGTGATCCAAAATTGCCGTTCAAAAAAATATATATATATATATATGGAAAATTGGATTTAAATAATATAAATTAATCGGTGTTGGCGGATAATAATACGAATTCAGGAATTTCCCTACAATAATACCAATTCGTCACTTAGGTGTCAAAAATGATACACCGTTAGTTTTTCAATAACGGTGTTAAATTTTGTTGACTGGACTGATGACGTGGCATGCCACATGGCATGTTTAACCAATTAATAAAAATCAGGGACTAGTTCTGTAATTTATTAAAACATATGGTTAAAAATGTAAACCTAATGAACCATTTAAAAAAAAACCCTATGTTTTCTCCCAAATCTGATCGCCGGACACCGAACTTGCTCCGGCGAACCACCTTCTTCACCACCAGATCCACCGCGTGGCTGTCGCTCCGGCGGCAGTACCACGGCTGCAAATCTACCTCCGACCAGCAGTACGGCCCGGCCACCGCATCGATCCGCTCTTCCGATGCGATTTTCTTGCATTCGGTTAGGGTTTTCTGGAGGGTGGAACTGGTCGGATAACCCGGCGGCGGCGATGGTGTTTAAAAACCCTAACTCAGATTTAAATGAAGGGTGGAACCGATGTATGAAACCAGCGGCGCCGCCGTACTTCGTCTTTTTCTTCCTCTTCGATCTTGCTGGAGACGCTTGGGATGAAAGGGACGATCAGGCGGAGACACCGACGTTCGTGCCAGAGAGAGACCAGGCGGAGGGGTGGGTGCGTCCCCAGGGAGGTCAAACGAAAAAAGGGTGGTGGCCGGAGGGTTTGTTATCGCCGGTTATCCCGGAACATCGAGGAAAAGTGGGGCTGGTTATCGCCGTCTATCTCTCTCAAACTTTCATTTTTTTTCTTTTTTTAAATGGTTTATTAGGTCTATATTTTTAACCCATATGTTTTAATAAATTACAGAACTAGTCCCTCACTTTAAAAACATAGTCAAACATGCCACGTGGCATGCCACGTCATCAGTCCAGTCAGCAAAAATTAACACCGTTAGTGAAAAACTAACGGTGTATCATTTTTGACACCTAAGTGACGAATTGGTATTATTGTAGGGAAATTCCTGAATTCGTATTATTATCCGCCAATGGAGCTTAATTCATATTATTAAAATCCAATTTTTCTATATATATACTAGTAAAGTATCATCGTTCATTTGACTGAATGATATTGATGGTGAGAGAAAAACTTGGGAATGAAAGGTCATGAGTTCGATCCTTGAACCTAACAAGTTTTCACTCCAACCATTTACGAAGATGGTTTTTCCTATGAATATGCTCAAACCCTTCAAATTATGGGTATGATAATTTAGGTCGTGTTTGGTGCGCCATAAGCTAGCTTATCAGCTAGCTTTTTAACGTTACCAAACGGAGCTTTTTTAAAAAGCTAGTTTTTTTTAAAAGCCCCGTTTGGTAATGTCAAAAAGCTAGCTTATAAGCTAGCTTTTGAAAAGCTAGTTGGAGTAGCGTTTCAACTAGCTTTTATAATATTTCCAGTTTTACCCTTTCCTAATATTTTGTTTTTAAACTTTAATTTATTTATATACATGTACATTTATGTCATTTTATGTTTTTCAACTAGTTTATCAGCTAGTTTTTATCAAACATTATTTTTATCAGCTAGCTTATAATTTATCAGCTAGCAGCTAGCTTATCAGCTAGTAGCTAGCTTATCAGCTAGCTCATCAGCTAGCAGCTAGCTTTTCAACTAGTGCGCCAAACACAACCTTAGCCATTTTGAAGCGGGTACGTTAAAAACTAAATACCTATTTCTTCATTTAGAAATCGGTTTTAAATCAAATAAAGTTTGGGCCTTTCTGGTTTTACCTTTACTGACAGTGACACAACCCAAACCGATTTTAAACAACACCAATTTAGCCCAAAAATAGGATTCTATGCCCTAAATCAGAGAATTTTAGAAATAACTTAGTTGGTCCAATGCAGGAATAATTATAGCCCATTTTATGTATGGATCATTGAAGCCCAGCCTAATATCTAAACACCAGTAATATGCATAACAGACTTACAGAGTTAAATTAGCATTCAAAGAATTCAAAGCTCTCGTTATTTATCTCAATTCTTATAAATTAATTAAAAACTTCTCTTTTTTTTTTGAACGGCCAACGAATGCCCCGGAAAACCCGGGGACTATTTACACCAGTTGAGCCCATTCTAGGGAAAATCCACCTCCGCGAGCGGCCGGATGGTAAAACCTGGGAACTCAGAGATCGAACTTGTGACCTTTCAGCCCCAAGTCTCCCCTCATCGCCAATGCCCCTTCCAAAGTGTTGTCCGTAGGAATCGAACCTGTGTCTCAAGTAGAGAACACAGACTTCCTACCACTATACCACAATGGAAGTTGCATTAAAAACTTCTCTTTTCTAAATTAATATATTATTATATAAAATCCCTCATATCCTATTATATTAAAAATAATACTTCTATATTTAATTTTCTAATATATATTCTCTCTTTACCACTCACATCCATTTACAAATAATATAAACTAATAGATATAAGGAATAGAGTGACTTTTTAAGTGTTTTTCCTTAAAATTTGAAAATGAAGTCTAGAATGACGAATGGGGATGTGAATGCTATCACATCCTATCCCTTACCCCATCTTAGAATTTTTAAGAAAAAACAGTTAAAATGTCACTTCATCTCATTTCTCATCCCCATATATTTGGAGAAAAACTAAACTCACCCTCCAAATTTTATGTGCACTATGCACCCTCATATCTATTAGTTTATACTAATGGGAAAACCGCACAATGTTGCAAAAATAATAATTTGCAACGCGATACTCGTTTCTATCATTTTTGTTGCAGTTTTTATCGTTGGACGATCAGGTAGTTGATCTCAATTGTGTCAACTGATTGTTGCATCTTGGATTTAATGTGTGTGGTTATATACCTCAATACCTGCCGTTTATTATTGTAGTTCTTTTCATTTCGTGCTGAGTTTCATGTTTGTTGAAGATTCAATGATTCATAGAGCAAATTGTTATCATTCACTGCTGCCATATCCATTATTAGTTTTTGCTGCTTTTATCTTCATTCCTAAATCCTAAGTTGCAAACAAACTTGCATGTTGATCGTATTTTACGTTACTTATTTTATCGGCTGGATAACTGTAGGTCAAAACATAATGGATTCATCATCAGCAAGCCAACCAAGATCCATTCATGATCACATGAAAGGAGCAAAGAACATAAGAAGCACTAACAACAAGTAAACATGAAATCTTACAACTTACGCTTCAAGAACACAACATACTAGGTTACTACTTACTACATATTTGCTTTTATAACTTGCTAATATTTTGAGTACCAACTTGATGTACAATTCTTCATTGCTCGTTAACGATTTGCAACCTTCAATTACGATAAAACCAACTTTTGTATAAATCTACCGAGTGACGGCTAACAAGATGGTAACCTGAATACCCTTATTAGTCGCCACACACGAGTGCCACATAAGCTACATACTTCTATTATAAAGCGGGAATGAGGCAGTCACTCTGTAATCCTCTCGCTCAAGGAGTCGGTGTTTTATGAGTTCACCACTTCCTTGATGGGGTCTTCGGTTAGGAACCATTCCGGGAACATGATGCATGGCTGGGTCATTCGTGTGGTTGCATTGGCCTAGTTTCACAAGGAATGCAACCGTTGTACCCTTACCCAACCCTCCGCTCTCGATCCAAATGTGACCTCCCATTAGATTTACAAACCTGGCAGACATCGTATAATATAATTACAAAAACTACTTGTCGGATGATTATTAATAATAAGGGTAATACCATAAAAAAACTAATATATTTTCTTATTTTTAGGAAAAAATCTCTCAAGATAATTTTGGTATATTAAAGTATTTATTTATACTTCTTCTGTTAATAGCATATACTTAGAATTTTTTTTTAAATGGTGAATTGTTAACTCTTAAATATTTCAGAATAAGATGGTATAAAGAAATTTTGCAAAAATTTTGAATGACATTTTATCAAAGTTTGACAAATTCCAGAGTGTTCAAGTCATTATTTATGAACACATAAGGAAATAAGTGCATTTTATACAAGTTTAGGGACTTTAATAAACAAAAACTAGCTTAGTGTACTTGTACAAGTTAAGGTACTTTAATATACCAAAATTAGGTTGAGGGAGTTTTTTTATGAAAAATAAAAAAAGGACGTATGTGATACTTAACTTATTTTTTTCATGAAAAATAAGAAAGTATATTGTTTTCTTATCATGTTAACCCTATAAATAATACAAAAAAAGGTTTCAAAGATGAACTTTTAAGATTTTTAATACCTTTTGCAAATTGCGAGCCCAAGACCTGCACCGTTGCTACTTCGGTTTGATGCACTGCGAGGCTCAGAAAATTTTGTGAAAATGTGTGGAATGTCTTGTTGCTTAATGCCAGACCCAGAATCCTTCACCTGCATTTATACAAGGTTTTAATTCGTTCAGCAATTGTCTTTTGGGTTATTCACATTTCACTTAATACAATAACAAATAAAGGTCATATTTGAGGTGGTGGCAAGATAGGGCGGGTTGCGTAATCAGTCAAAGTGGGCTCAGGACGGAACAGGTGATTTTGTTAGTGCTGGTCGAATCAGATGACTGCAAAGATGACTTTTCTAAATCATTAGTTCACTACATACAATTATAATCTGAATTTTTTTAATACGACATAGGAGGTTGTACTGTATGAATGTATGCATTAAATTAAACATGGCGCTACTTTTAACCATTGTAACCCATCCCCATTTTCTAGCTTTTGAGATGATACATAACCCATTTACACGCAAATGGATCAAATTTGGCACTTATGATGAAATACAGGAGCAATTCATGTCGAGATGGGGCTGGAACACCAATGACCAACCCCTCAATTAATCACGCTGAAGAAGCCAACACTGACCCGGACACACATAACCCGGATATGAAACATGTGACCCGTTTCGATATATATGTTAGAAAATGGGAACGAGTTAGAATGGTTAAAAGTAGCACAATGTTTATTTTTAATGCATACATTCATACAGTACAACCTCCTATGTCGTTTTATTATAAAAATTCAGATATACTTGTATGTAATGAACTAATGATATAGAAAAGTCTTCAAGTGGATTAAATGGGTTGTAAATGGGTTGGTAGGTAAACAAGTTGGAATCAGATTGTAAACCGCTTAAAAGGGTTGAATTTACATTTTGTAAACGTTTTTTTTAAAACCCAAGTTTAAATGGGTTGGCGGGTCCATCCTTTTAACCATAAAAAAACCCTAACACGACCTGTTTATCACCCTAACCCTTTTAGACCCAACCCTAACCTGTTTAGTTTCGTGTGGTGTTGGGAATTGAAACGTACTAGTGAACACTCATGATAACAATTGGTTTAGCAATTAGAATATACTGACCTGCACAAGTAGGTAGAACAAACCATCAGTCAACGTGGGGCAAAATTCAGGAGTTTGCCACTCATGTAAATACCCAGGGCTCAAAACAGAGGCCTGAATTGAAACGTGACCTCCTTTCGTGAACTTAACCGCATTGCCAACAATATTCAAGATTATTTGCATAAGGCGTTTTTCATCACCAATGCCATATACAGGTAGGCCCAGATCACAATTCAATGCCATGGATGTGTTTTTCACAGAGGCAATAGGATTTATCAATCTGACAACCTACACACAACAATAAATTATTACAGGCATATTAGTGCGTGCCATATATGTTAAGAGGTGGCAATTTCAACCTAATTCCTTATGAATGGATTGATTCGGGTTATGTTATATTAATGGGTTAAAAAAACTAGCCAAAACGGAAATGGTTCAAATGGGTTAAACGGGTCCACAGTCGCCCAAAGTTTATTTTTAATGCACAAAATCACCTATCACATATTCTAGAAAACAGATTATTTCTAAAACAATATTTTGTAATCCTATTTGACACACTTAACTATTTATAAAAAATGACAAAGTTGCATGGAAATAGTCAACCTCACTTTTATGTTCTAATGTTAGATTGTTACTGCCTGCACTCTGAACGTTAAAACTTACCTTTTGATGCAAAATTTGTAAATAGAAAGAGTGTAAGGTTTGATTCATTTCCATGCTGAAAGAATAAAATTGTTGGGGACATTAAAAGGTAAGTTTTAGATGTTAATTACATGAAAAGGTAGGCTTTTTCAGTTGGTTACATCAAAATTTAAGTTTTAAAATCCAATAGATACAATAAGTGTAAAGTTGGACACGTTTCAATGCGCTTTTCCCTTATATAACTTATTTTCTTTTTGGACAAAGTGTTTCCGTCAACCCAAGCCGACCCAAACCGTACCAAAAGATACACATTTTGACCCATTACCCAACCCGCAAGTTTCACCACTTCAGGCTAGAAGTTACCTCTCTGAACAGTTCATGAATGTTGAACATCTCATTTTCAAGTTCTAGGCTACCGTCTTCTAGCCTAGAAAGGTCAAGAACGTCATTTACAAGTGCTGCTAGAAGATTGCTACTTTTAAGTATGGTTTCTATCATGGCCCTTTGATCCGGAGTAAGTTCGGTTTCTAGGAGAAGTGAAGACAATGCTATAATTGCATGCATAGGTGTACTCATTTCATGATTCATGACAGCAAGGAAATCATTACGAGCATGGATAGCCATCTCTGCTTCCTGTCGGGCCAAGTTTAAAGCAAAATTCTGGTCCACGAGCTGGTCACGGGCCCTCATAGATTCTTCTAGAATTGCCGCATGAGAAAGAGCCACGGCAACCTAAGAATTAGGTCAAAGTAAGTTTACTACTTGGATATAAGAAAAAAGAAAAAATATAAATATTCAAACGAAAATCACTAGTCCCAGATGGCCTGACGACTATGAATGTATGATTATACACCTTGGTTAAATTGTTCCAATAAATTTAAAGACATTTGGTTGCTAAGATACAATTAAGTGGTTGCTCTTGCTCTTGATTCCAATCAAGGGGCAAGCTTTTAAGGGGCCAGACCGGGCCCCGGCCCGGTCCGTTTTTTCGCTCCGTAGTGTAAATTTATACTCGTTTGTCCAAAAAAAACTATGTACTTAGTCCAGCCCTATCCACCTTTAGTCCGGCCCCATCCCCATTTCGGCCCAAGCGTCGCCCTTGATTCCAATCTTGATTATATCTAGGACTTATAACATAAGAATATGGATTTATGGCTACAATCAAAACATTAAGGTAGAAAAAGCAACCCACCTGGTCAGCAACAACAGTTACAAGTTCCATTTCATGGTCCCGCCACTTTCTTACACCATTCAGAGGAAGAATCAAAACCATGACAGCATAACTTTTTGCAGAATGATCAGGCCAATTGTCAATTTCAAAATTTGATAGATGCAAAAGTGGAACACGAACAGCAACCACTTCGGGTGGAATATAAGATCCCACAGGGGCTCTAATCCTAACCAGTGGACAGTTATGTGGAATCCTTATTGCTTCAGCACTATTGAACACCTCTGTGATTACTGGGAGATTGATGGGAACAGTGGAGCCAAACGGAATTAAGTTGTGCAAAGAATGAGAAAGCTGAAGAATCATACCCTTGCTTGATGGCATCCACAATACACATTCCTCAAGATCCAAAGTCCTACCGAGCTCGATGAGGGTAGTTTTTAATATCGTGTGTCTATCAAGAGTGCTTCTAATTTCATGTGTAAGCATTCTAACATGCCTCCCGGTCTCTTCTTGTTTTATAATCAACCCCATTTCCCGATCAAGATCCTCAGCTCTTTGTTTCAAAAACGATTCCCTTGTTTTGACACTCAACAGGTCAGGTATAATGTGAACAAGCATTAATGCAGTCACACATGATACGAAAGCCGTAGACAGTTTTGCGACAGTCATAACAATAGCAACCGTTTTGGAGTGTGATGAGAATGTCCAGAGATTTATAAAGTGTGTTGCTCCACATAGAACAATAAAAGCACCAAACTGCATAAGCACCCATCTATATGGAAAGAAGGCTGATTTCTGGACAAAATATATAAGCTCCAATGGAATGGAGAAATAGGCAAAGGCGATAAAAAAATCAGATATGTACTGGTACTTTACTAAAAGCTCATCAGCAGGCCATTGAGTCTCGAAGCAATCACAGGAATCCATCATATCCTTCGTTTACCGCTTCAGAAAAGCTGCAACATAAATTATAGCCATCTCAGGTAACGAATCAACTGATTCTGATCATGATTTCTACGAATTCAATTATCTCTATGAATACAGTTAATTTAAAATACACGAGATCCGAAAACATAGTATAATTGCTCATTTCACAAGTTCAATTCGAACTGTGAATCACTAGATGATGGTTGATTTGAATATATAAACATCGCCTTAGTTATCAATTTATCATCGATCTGATAGACATGGAAGACGTATGAATCTGGAGCTCAAACAAATCGAATCTAACTTGAAAATCAAAAACTTCTAGGGCAAGTGAAGTAGCATTTCAAAATTTTCAACTAGGTGATCGATTATTCTTCAGGATCATGAAACAGGATAAACTATCAATAAACTAAACTAGAAGAAGAAGAAGAATCACCTGAAGGAAGAACAGCAGCAGCAGAGATCTGAGGAAGAACATTTACTTGAGAAAGATGTAGCTCCAGTTTCAGTAATGGAGGTTTCTAGAGAGAGAAATTGGGGAAAGCGGCAGGGAAACCACAGATTTCATCATTTCCCAAGATAATCAAGTCTCTTTCGTGGGAATCTGGAAAGTATAAATTCGAATCGATTCAATAGATTCAATCGCCAGCTGATTTCCACAAGAACAAAAAATTGTTTTGGAAAACTATGGATTAAATATTCACAAGTGTCTATAAATGGAAATAGAAAATATAAAATAATTTAGATAGATACTCTTAATGTGGAATGTGGAATAGTTAAGTGTCTTCATGCAAATTATCTCAACTACTTAAAAAGTTAAAATAAAAAACCCTTAAATAAAAGGCCTTGTACTTTAATAATTTTGGACAAGTGGTGTATTTTTTTTTTAAATATAAGTGTATGTCCTCCTAAAGAAAATTCAAATGTTGATATATATAACCACACATGTGTGTAAGAATTATAGATAATTAAGCTTTCATTATAGTGATATTACTTTATGTATTAAAGGTGTTCACCTCTAAATGGTTATGATTTAGTCTTGTAATAGATATCGTCATAGATTTAAAAACAGATTTAGAAAATGTTGGAACGTCAAAGAGATCTAAGAGAACCTAAAGAAGAATACGTTGGTGATAAACATATACAAACTTACGGCCTTATTGAAAAATTAACTAAATATCCTACTTCATTCATTGATACATGTATACCGAAAAAGTAGAACTCTATATTGTTTAAAATTGATATTTTAAATATGTGGATGTAAATATATAAATGATTATAAATATGTAAAATGTAATAAAAAATATATATATCTAATATCTATGAACATAATAAAGAAATAAAGAGTTAATCTAATTTAAGAAAACCTGAGGCCCTTATCTAAAACACTTGCCTAAAAACACTCGAGATGATTTTTCTAAACATATAAATGATTGTGTGATTCTTCCGATTTTTTTGTTTAATTATAGAAGATAGATTTTGACAAGTGAACATGAAAAAGTATTTTATTATCCTGTATTTTTTAAAACCCAACAGGATGTTTAATTAAATGGTTAAAATATATTTTGTGCACGTTACCTTTTTAAAATATTTAAAGAGGATGCATGCACCTGCCGTCAAGAAAGAAAGATACATTGCATGTTGAGAAGCCGAACATCACGTGTGAGTGCAAGTTGAATTTGTGAAAGTGGTCAATTATTTATGGCTACTTTATCAACTTTTATTGATTTATTTACTATTATAGTTTTATTAAAAAACATATTTTGTTTTTAAATATTAAAATCTTTTAAAAACCTTTCACGTCTCATTTCTTATACATTTTCAGCTATTCCAATTTAATAAAAAATACTTGTTTATTACTTCCTAAATTGTTTTTTCTCTTTCTAATACTCACATCCGCTACTATAGAGTGAAAGACAAATCTTCAAATTTTCTTATAATTGAGGGGACAGGAATAAAATAAAGAAAGTTATTGTGGATGCTGAACATTAATGACTCCAAATAATATAAAACATGTAACAACAAACCATCCTTAAAAACGAATTTATAGAATATATATTTTTATGTACTAGAAATAGAGCAAAATTCACTAAGAAACGGTCTAACTTGAATTTTAAAAAAAAAGGTTCTTGTGAACGTCTTGTAATGATCTTCCGGCCTGGAATCAAAAGGCTTTAACTAGTAGAACCGGTGCCTGGGTTAGTTTTGAATTTTGGGTATTAGATTGGTTGATAGACCCGTTTATCTGTCTTGATTATCCAATAAAATATGTTCGTTTGCTCGATTATGTGCCCGGCATGGTATTTTTTTATTTGTTAATAATAAATATATCAATTTATCCGGCAACATTGTCATGCGATTATTTTTTTAAATTGGTTTATTTGTTTATCATATATTCTTTAATCGATTTCATAATATTTTTCTTGGTTGTTTATTCTATGTTCATCTACCTTTGTTCTACGTTAGGATATAATAATTTAATGTAGATGTTCATGGGCACTTGGTTTATTTGATTCAGAAAACTTTATATTATTTTATTTTAAATATTCATTGAATGCATTTAAATTTTTAGTTATCTGATACATTTTATGATAATTTAGTTGCTTAATACTAGTTACATGACTGGTTTTGAACTGAGTATATTAACATGTATATTTATTAAACTGATGGGTATAGTTAAAGCTCATAGGTATATTACCCAATAGATGTCCGTCGAGTTTTGAACCATGTATGAGATACGCTTTTATAAGTGGGTATGGGTTGGGTTTACCCTAAACCCGCCCCATTGCCATTCCTAGGTCGCACACCCATCCATATGATTAGGGTTTAGTTGTTCAGTCCCCATTTAAGGACAAGAATATATGTTAATTTAAAACGTAGTATTATGGTGTATAGTATTAGGTTGATTGTTTTTAGTTTCTAGAGATAGTATACAATTATAATCTGCAAATATTTCATATAAATATCAACTGTAAAAACATATTGTTAAAATATATATACCATACAAGAATCAAATCAAACACCATATAAGAGCAATCCAAATAAGCATCCAGAATGAAGAATTAGAAGTACAAAAGAAAATATAAATCAAGGCACCTGGCAAGCACACAACCATAGCGGGTGTTTGGGAAAAGCTTATTGCATTATCAAAAATTCAGAAGGCCATGAAAACGAAACTCAAGCCATAACCAAATATCAAAACAGCAGACAAGGTGTCCAAATAAGCCATATTCAAACACTCAAAAAAGCTTTTTTAGCTTTATATGCAAATAAGCTAATAAGCTGCTAAAATAAGTCTTCCTCGACAAGTATTTCAATGAATTCCTGAAATATGATCTGACCGGTGATCTTTTATTTCTTATCTAAATGACTTGCAGTAAAATGGCTTCAACTTCATAAAGCAAGCAAACATATCTTCAAAATGTTGTTTCAATCAGTTGGACCAATCATCTTTTCAGGAACTACAAGTTGATCAAATTCTTCACTAGTCAAAACTTTCAATTGGAGAGCAGCTTCCTGCACAATTTGTAAATGTTAAATCAATTTCAGAATTAATAGTTCTTCAAATACGTTTTGAGGGAATTGATGAATGTGTGTTTACAAGTTTATATAATGAATTATGAAATCAGCATCAGATCTACGGTTTAAACTCAAAACAGGTAAAAAGTCGGCCAAAATATTTAGACTAAATCATTTTTTTTTAAATATTTAGACTACAAATTGATAATCCATTTTAATCATCATAATTATTATTAATTATTAACAATACAAGTAATAAAAAATATTTAAGTGGAGGTAGATAAGAATATAGAAAAGAACACCACCTTGAGTGTACATCCCTGCTTGTGGGCAGTCTTAGCAACCGCTGCAGCATTGTCATAGCCAATTTTCTATATCAAGAGATTTCAAATGACAAGTTACACCATTCGGTTAACATTCAGAAATTAATATGTATAAAACACATAGAGCTGTAAATTTAAACAGAAGCTTACAGGATTCAAAGAGGTTACAAGCATAAGTGACTGCAAAGGATAAAGAAAGATAATCACATTAGGAACAACATTGTACTAAATACACTAGATCACAAAAAACGTAAAAACTTTCTTTTTTACTGTTGGCTTACCTCATGTAATAACTTTGAAATCCTATGCCTATTTGCTTCAATGCCTCTCACACAATTCTTTTCAAAAGAAGCAGATGCGTCGGCTAAAAGTCTTATCGACTGTAAAACAATATCAATACAATGAGTATTATATAGTAAAATGCAGGAAATTATTTTCATTGATTTCGGTCCCAAATATAAAGGATATGAGTTTAAAGTTGCATAACAAATAACAGACGACCACATAATTGTGATTGCTTGAGCCCACTTACATGTAAAAGAGAACTAGCAATCATTGGCTTGAAAACATTGAGTTCAAAATGGCCATTTGAACCACCGACTGTAAGGGCGACGTGATTTCCAAATGCCTGCAGGTAATAGTATTGCTTTCATAAATATAATAAACATATTCATCATTTATAAAAAAAAAGTGACAAAAAGTGCTAGTATGTCAACCCGGTCTGTTTTGACTTTCTACTCAAACCCATTTTCACCTCTTACCCAACCCGCCGGGGCCCTTTGTAACTATTTATACTTTTACTAAGAGTGTTTAGTGCTCATGTTATACTTTTATCAACTAAAACAAGAGTCAAGAAAGATACAAACCTGAGCACAGACCATAGTCAGAGCTTCACACTGAGTAGGATTAACTTTTCCCTAAAATAGAATGAATAAGGTCCGAATAATTAGTCAAACTGCTAGTTTTATCATACAAATTGAAAAGAAAAGAAAAAAAGATTTCTATAGGTATTTATGAAAAGGTGATTTACAGGCATGATGCTGCTACCAGGTTCATTCTCAGGAAGAATAAGTTCTCCAAGACCGCAACGTGGACCACTGGATTGCCCGAAATTGAATTTGATATGAGTATAAAATAGCTTACAAAGTGAAAAAGGATATAAAATCCACAGCTTGCATACCTTCCTAGGAACCGTATATCATTTGCAACCTTCATAAGTGAAGCAGCAAGTGTGTTCAGGGCTCCACTAGCTTCAATAAAGGCATCATGCGCGGCCTGATAATATGATGCAAGGAAAATAATATAATAAAATCAAAACAACTACCTTACTTCTTCAACTAAATATGTTTACCATACTAAACCAAATTTTATGAAAAGTAATCTGTTAGAAAAATGAAACTAACCAGTGCCTCAAACTTATTTTCAGCTGTTACAAATGGTAATCTTGTTTCATCGGCTACTGCTGCAGCAATCTTTACATCAAATCTGTACAGCAACCATCTCACGATATAAAAGTGAACAGAGAGATATTATAAGATACGAAATTTTAAAAAGAAAGAATGAGTACCCTTTCTTTGTGTTTAATCCTGTCCCTACAGCAGTGCCACCTTGTGCAAGCTGAAAACATGAAAACCTATCTCGGTCAGAATTCACACAACCTATGTCCGCCAGGATTCACACACAGAGAGACATATGTAGAGATGTAAAGATACATATATATATATATATATATATATATATATATATATATATATTTTAGCATAAAAGACATCATTGACAACCTGATACAAGCGAGGGAGAGTGCACATGATCCGATCAATTCCATACTTCACCTGTAAAACAAAATACTTATTCCTAACTGCAAAATATTTGGTTTTATCCTTCCAAATTTAAACTATTGGCCAAACTAAGTTTGAAAAGGCGAGCTGGAAAAGCATACTTGTGTGGTGTAGCCACTGAATTCTTGCCCAAGAGTCAAGGGTGTTGCATCTTGGGTGTGTGTACGCCCAATTTTAACTATATCAGAGAACTCATTTGTCTGTTGAAAATAAATTCACTTAGTAAACATCACATTGATACCAAATCTAAACAAAAAAATCAACCACAGCTATGAAGTTTAAGCATACAATTATATATCTAATTACCTTTGCTTGTAAAGAAGTATGTAACTGCTTAAGTTTGGGGATAAGTCTCGAGTTAATTTCTGTTGCGGCTGCAATATGCATAACCTATGAAAAAGACAAGAAAAGGCAACACCGGGAAAGTCAGAGAAGAGAAATTAAGATAAATAAATTGACATTTAACGTATTAAAAAAGCTTACAGTTGGGAATGTATCATTTGAAGACTGTGATCTGTTTACATGGTCATTTGGATGCACAAACTTATCACCACGCTTATGGCCAAGAATTTCAGCGGCTCTATTTGCAATAACCTATGACAATATGTTTTGAACAAAAAATAGCATGATTAATATAAAGTGTTAATTAAAAATGAAAAATACAAAATTTACCTCATTGGCGTTCATATTGCTTTGAGTGCCACTACCCGTCTGCCATACAACCAATGGAAAGTGATCGTTTAACTTCCCTTCAGCCACTTCTTGTGCAGCTTCCATTATTGCTTTCCCTATGGATGGATCAAGCCCATATTCCATGTTTACCTGTAATGCACATAATCTCATTAACCAAATAATCTGGTAACCAAAGCTAAATAAAACTTAAAAATAGTGAAACATAAATACATATTGCATGATCTTTAAGTTTACACTTTACAAGTTTTTTGTCAATTCTAAGAACAAATAAGAATACGATGAAACCATATGCAATCAGTTAAGATGAAATTATGCAAGATTCTAGAGGCAATCGTGTTTCATTTATCTGTTAAATAACCACTGAGGTATTCCTAGTTTAGCTGATAAAAACTACACGTTGATGTGAAAGAAAATATTTTGGAAAGTTGCAAGAACCTTAGCAGCACACTTTTTGAGGATTCCAAAAGAACGGATGATTGGTTCTGGCATTCTTTCACGGTCACCTCCAATTTCAAAATTTTGCAAAGATCTTTGTGTTTGAGCACCCCACAACCTGAAAATGCATACACTAATTACTGAAAAAGAAACAAAAGTAAGTGATAAATTAAAAAGAAATCCAGTACCACCAACGACAAATAGCATTTACAGGTGAATGCTATGTAGTCAAAGACTCACAGGCATAAAAGGCGCTCGCATAGGCACCCACCCGAGGTGCAGCCATGTTGCTTTGCATCCATCAAGGTGGCAAGGATTCCGGACAAATTTGGCAAAAACTGGTCCGAAACATCTAAAAATGGTCAAGAACATATTTAACTAGCCTTGACCAGCCTAAAAGATGTCTAAAACCCTTGTAAGTGACAAGGTCCGGTTATGGGGAAGGCGGCAAGCTGGTCACAATGTAATTGTCATGGATTTATAATTCTAGCTCTATTGCATTTACAAGTATGACATGTTTCTTGCTTTGTAATTCTGGGGTTCAAAAGAACAATTTCCACTTTCAAAGCTTTGTTTTTAGTTATTTCAGATTTCAGTAGCTTCCCAAGAGATAGGAGGGATCATGAGACTAATGTATAGAGGTCAGATTAAAGAACAGCACAAAAAATTACAAGGCATGAATTACATACATATTGTTTATTAGACAGTTATGCTAAGTTATGTAATTATAGTAAACTAGAGGGTAATACACTGTGATATTATTCTCTATATATAGAGAGCCCATGTAACCCTATTATACACGCAATACAATTCTCTGGTTTAACTATGTTACATCCTACATGTTATTTGAACCTCTAAAAAAGCCCTTTATCAACATAACATACTGAGGATAAACTAAACTAAACTTACCCAGCACTGAAGTGGGGTCTGGGAAGGGTGAAATGAGGGCAACCCTTACCATTATCCCATAGGATAAAGAGGCTGCTCCTAGAGAGACCCCGGACTCAACAAAATGTTTGGAATGCAATGGACATACAAAGAAAACAACTCGATAAATTTTTTGGCATGCAATGGACATACAAGAAAGACAAGTCACAACTAGCACATTTCATTAAAAGATAAAAGAACATGAAAATATATCAAAGCATGAGTCATAGAACATAAAAGACAGTAAACATGTAAAGGGACCCGAAAGCATAGTAGGCACATAAAAACCATTAGTACTATAAAAAGGAAAGACTACAGTCCACCTATTGCCAGGTGAACACCAAAGACAAGAAGTAAACCTAGAAAAACCTTGCACCGAAACCTACGACTAAGGCAACCTATGTAAGATGGAGTACATACCATGATACCAAGATGCCAAGCCTAACACAAGCTAGTAATCAATATTACCCCTAAAAATCCTTAACTTTAATCCTACCTCTCTAACAACTCCCATCACGACCATGTCCCCTCGACAATGAGAGTTTCCACTCTCTTCATGGGTGTAGTCATCTGTCTCCTCCGAACATGCTCGAACCATTTAAATTTCCCCTTTCTTAATTTTATCATAGATACATGCTACCCTTAATCTATGCCTAAAAGCCTCATTTCTCATATGTTCTAGCCTCGTGTGCCCACACATCTCTCAACATCCACATCTCCGTTGCCTCCAACAGTGTCTTCTTGATTTGCCAACAATCCGTTCCGAATAACATAGCTGGTCTTATAGAAACCCTATAAAATTTCCCTTTAAGTCTCTCAGCAAACTGTCACACAAAGGTCAAAATGACCTTTTATAATCAATCTACTTTCCAACTCTGCTAAAAATCCGAAAATAAGCTTAAAATTAATAGCCACTATTCATTTATCTTGCTTTTAAGGAATCCTGATTCTATTGCCATAGAGTATACTACTGAAAGAGTTTTTAATTTCGTTAATTTATGTCCTATGAATAGTAAAAGGAATATAAGAAAAACACGAACTTATCAGACGGGACTTGAATTGGTCCAAATGTATCTCTTTCCTCCCTAAAAGAGGTGGAAAACTCTCTCCAGCACGCCGTGAACCGAAACGAATCTGCAAAACTGGCCGATCCACCAGATATTCGACGATATGCCTGAACCATCGCCATTTCTTTCTCCTATGAATTAACCTGATTCACAGCAAAACCATCAGCATCAAAAGAGAAAACGAAATCGTGATGCGGCGTTAACTGAATCCATAATAATGATGTAAGATTTGAAAGATTTGAGGATTAAGAGTACCTGAAGGCTATCAAATGAAGAAGGGGGTACCCCAGACCCAGATCGCTGGAGAAAATGTGAGTAAAAGCACACACTTGGTGTATGCTGACTTTTATCAGTGTGCAATTTGCAATTGTGCATGATGAAGTATGGGCCACGGCCCAATTGGTTTCTTCCATTCTGAACTTTTTGGGCACGTCTCTTAAGACATATGTAATAGATTTTATGGATATATAAAATAGTTATATTATTAAAAGACACTATGAAAAAAATGTAAATATAAAATGACTGCGTAGCGATGCTAAACAAAAACAATAAAGAATATTAAAAATTAAAACGTAGTGATGTGAAAATAAAAAAATGAAACCTAAAAGGAAAAAAAATACCAAAGAAAATGGAATTAAAAGCTTAACACTCAAAAATCCAAACCTAAAATCTGAACGTTATGTAACAATGTTGTACTCACTACACCACATAACATATTTGTTAATTATGTTGCATTGACAAGCATTTATCTATGAAGGGAGGCACGCGCCAAACACTTGTTTTTAAGAGTTTTGCATAACTTCATTCGTTAAAAAGTAAATAAAAAAAAAAGAATTAATAACTATAGAAATATATCATATGTCGTCAATATATTGAAAGCACGTGCCCAATCATATACGACCACTATTCATCTAATTTAAGGTAGGGGTGTTCAAAACCGGATATCCGAAAATTCAGAGATCTGAATTTCGGATATTCAAAATTTCGGATAATTGATTTTTACTATCCGAATCCGAAATTTCGGATATCCGGTCCGAATTTCGGATATTCGAAATTGGATAGTGAACTGGATATCCGAATTTTTAAAACAAAAAAATACATTCAATCTCTAAAATTGCTAGTGATAAACATTCAAATAAGCAAGTAGTTTAATATAAGTACATTAAATAGTCAAACACCAACAAAAATTTAAAAATGTCTTGATGTTGAAGTTCGAATTCGTGTGCAACAAGCTCGATACCGAGCTACAAATCGGCGGTGTAAGACAATAAGCTAGTGAGGGTCGAGATTTGGAGGACGACAGAATACAAAGAGGCAAAGAGGGTGAAGATCGGAGTTTAGAACTTTAAATTTAGGGTTTCTTAAGTTAAAGTATGTTAAACTAAATAATATATGTAATTTAATATTTCAAAAAATATATAATTCGGATATTTTTCGGATATCCGAATATCCAAAAATGTTCAAAATCAATATCCGAATCCAAATCCGAAATTTCGGATATCCGATTTTTTTGATATTTCGGTTTCGGATTCGGATTCGAATATTTTTGAACACCCTTAATTTAAGAAGAGTATGTATATTTGCTTTTTTGAACAACCATTAGAAGTATGATGTAATTTAGTAAATCTTTTTCTTTAAGTTTTGCAAAATCTATTTACCATGTAGGTTTAAAAATATGTATCAGAGAGTATTTAATTGTTAAATCAAAGAAAAATCTTATTATTAATTTCTCAGTGCTAATTTCACCGGATAACTTTAATAAATAATTATTGATTTAATGTTTTTCTAATATCAACTAAAAACGATGTGTTTTCCACCTATGATCACATTATCATTATCAGTATTCAGTAAAGCTTAAAAAATTAAATTGAAACTAGAAAATCAAATTTATTATTTTACTAACCTTATAATATTAAAAAACCAAAGCAAATAAATTTAATATTGTATACCTAACTTTCAAAAATTAGGTATTAATATTTTACGTAGTAATATACCACTCCAATGTTAATAAATAAAAATAATTTTCTAAAATAGGTATTTCATAAAGAGTCGTATATTTAAACACACATATTTGGTCAAACATACATTTGATATGATCGTTTGAGGTAAAACGATTCAAAACGGTCATTCAAGGGATGGGGTTTTTTTATATAACCCAAACGACCTCTATATATGACCATTTTGCCCAAAACGTTGGGAAACTACAACCGAGACTAATCAGTTTGAAATCCTAGTGGTAGATACATGCTTTGGCCTAATATGTTTCAACACTTTCATCGGGACGTCCCAAGTGAGCGTCCAGGTTCGTCGGCAAATTCAGATTTATACGCAACGCTTTTCTAGACAGGAACCCCGACTACCGGTGCTTCCACCTTTCTAGTTAATTCATGTCTACCACTAAAACCCTAATTCAGGAGAGATTTTAAAACCGAGAAAACCATATTTTTTATAAATTGTACGTAAGGCATCATTTTCTAAGGAAATGCTAGGAAACCTTAATGATTCGTGTACAAGTGTGTGTTTGTTGACAAAAACCGAGGCAATGATTTGAAATAGGCAAAAGAGTAAACTACGGCTATCATCCGTGTGGTTTGCGCGTTTTTCACCTTTCGGCCCTAGGTTTCATTTATTACGTCTTCGATCCAGAACTTTTCCAATTTGTTACGGCTTTGGTCCCTGACGCTAAAAGACGTTAAAAATTCATGTTAAGTGTGTGAAAAGACCTTAATAGATGCTCGGTCAAGGCTCCCTATGAGACTGATTCCAACAATCGTTCTTTTGTCGGATGCTCGGATGCACGATTTTATTTGTACGAAGGTTTAAAGTAATTGGAGGGTTTGTAGCGACATTAGTTTCCCCCGTCCGGTAGCCGGCGATGGCGAGGGTGATGAAAGTGGTGGCGGCGGACATGTGACGGTGGTGGAGATGGAGCGTCGGAGAAGATGACGGAAAACAGAAAATCCCTATGAGACTGATAGATTGCCCGATCGAGTGAGTATAGAAATTTTGTTAGAACACCGGGTTTGGATGATGATGAATTGAAAAGTTCAGATCTTTATAATTCATAACCTAGATGATCGGTAGAGATGATGATGAATTCTTTTTGTTTTTATTTTATGTTAAATACAGGGCTAGAATGATAATTTTATTTCATTTTGTTTTTATTTTATTTTGAATATAGGGGTAGAATTGTCATTTCAAAAAAGTTAACAGAAATTTTTAACATCTGTTAGCGCCAAGGACCAAAGCTGTAATAAATTAAAAAAAAATTCTAGACCAAAGGCGTAATAAATAAAACCTAGGGACGAAATGTGAAAAACGCACAAACCACATGGACGATAGCCATAATTTACTCTAGGCAAAATTAAGAAGCAATTATTTGACATTTAAAGCATATAGACAGACTACGCATGAGGCGCTCATGCACCACACCTAAGGCATAAGTCTAGGTTAAATCGGTTTCTAATAACCTAGATCCTTATAGTCATGACTCTGATACCAATCTGTCATACCCCAACCGGCTATGTCGGGATGCAATGATTGTCCAGATGCACATAATACTAATTTAGGTTGCGATATTTTTAATTAAACTCAATTCATAAACGATAGATAAAACATAGGCCAAACATGATTCAGGGTTACAATCCAAACAAAACATTCGAATGATAATCATAATATTTCTCAATTTATTTAATTAGGTCGATTAAAGCTCATGCAATCCTATGATGATAATCAACACGATGATCAAACAACAACACCAACAACATATTTAACATACGAATCAACTACAAGAGTTGGTGAGCAAACATAGGTTTAATAGAGTATCATAGTTTAAAAAGGATGCGTTTCATGAGATTAAGTGTAAACCAATTACGATAAACAATATGAAATAGAGTAAACAAGAGTGTATGATCCAATCTTGACCATAAAGTTACCAATCACTCGACGCTAAATACCGGTCAATTCAGGTTGGTCGTCACGCCGTTAGGTCTATCATTGAAACCTCGGCTTTTTACAGTTAATTACACGAGGTCGTTCATAAACCATAACACATAGATCACATAGATTCAGCATACAAAATTAACACATAACATTCACAGAATACGAATGTAGTTTTAGAGTAAAGATCATCGTTCTAGAGTTTGAATAATCGTACATGTTGCACCCCAAAATAATAAAATAAAAAGGGGCTATTAATACTCACATGATAAATGAAGTCGAGATGTGAAAAGACTAGCGATAGCGAGATGAGAATCAAGTCCGGAGATCACCTTGATGATTGACCGAGATGGAGCCAAAAATAAATAAATAAGTAAAAATGACAATCGTGACTTGATACGACTTGACACGGCATAATCGACTCACGACTCGTTGGTGGTTTGCTCAAGTGATGACATACGGGATTAATTAATTAAATAGGTCCAACCTAAATCTAAGTCAAACGACGGCAATTAAATATTTATTCAACTATTTTTTTACGACGTCTCAACATATATTTATTTTTCATAGAATCACATAGGCCACAAATATCATCCAACAATTAATTTCACACTTATCTAACTATAAACATATTATTTAACCAAGATCTAAACATGAATCAATCAAATATTATTTATTTTTTGTAAAATTAATTATTTTCGATCTAAACCCTAATTTAATTATTTCTAAATAATTAAATCAACCAAGATCATCACTTTTTGCATGCAAATTGTTTCAACTATTTTATTTATGACATGTTATGCACATATAACCTATATCTATCATTCAACATCATCAAATTATCAATTTTTTCATAGATCTAACATGCATGAGTAAAATATATATTTATTTTTCATGGAAATTCATCAAGATGTCATATTTATTCCACAAAACCCTAGATATAAATATTAGAACATGATAGGTTCCTAGATCTATATCCAATATGGCATTTTTAAGCATGCAAGTTCATGAATCATCTAGATCTATAAAGATCCAACATGGGAATCAAGAAAAATACAAGTTTTATCCATAAAAATCATATCTTTCATCACTAGATTCCTAGATCTATCATGCATGAAAATTATTCATGATGATGAGAAAATTAGGATTTCCGGAGATTTACCCTCCAAGCGTATCGCTTGGAGTGTCTACTTTTGGAAGCGATACGCGTCGGGCCTCTAATGGCGACAAAATAGTCGGGGCCGCATGTTTGACTTTTGTTGACTGCACCTCCCCAAGCGTATCACTTGAGGAGTCTTCTCTAAAAAGCGATACACTTACTGCAACTTCTTCAGCATTTTCATCCCTTTTGATCTTCATTTTTTTCTGCGCTCATTTATTCTCGGGATTTGAACCATAATCTGCAAAATAAACTCAAAAACTACTTTAAGACACAAATACTCATAAACATATGTAACCAACTAAAACGACTCAAACTATGCACACAATGATACAAAAACGTAAGGAAAACCAATGTGTTTTGCAACACATCAACCATATTCTCCAAACTTGAACCAAATGTCTTTTGAGATTAACATCTCATTCACACTCACTTTTCCAACAATTTTCTTATTTTGTGTTCATCTTAAATCGATTTAGATATTTCCAGTCGATCTCTATCTCTTTTTTCTTTGTAATACTGCTTGGTTCTTGATTAAATAAAATAAAGGATTACTAGCTTCTTACACCATGGGCATGAGGGATTTTTATGTTCATAAGAAATGTTCTTCTAAAATACTATCAACATGTTTTAGGTGTAATGGATGTGCCATGTGGATAAGAGGAGAACCCAGTAATTAAGCATGTTTAAGGGACAAAAACGATAAAAAAATCTCCAACAACCAAAAACAAACCCATTAATTCCTCATAGATAATACATACAATATTAATAGTATGAAGGGCCGGACGGATGTTACACCATGCATCAACCCATTAACCCGATCGAATTAATAGCAGGATTTGTGACTTGTCTAATGTTTCCTACAATCAATTCATTATAATACTTTCTATGTTGTTTTTATATAGTCGAATATAATTAAGTAATAGACTTCATGATTTTCTACTATGCTACACGGTATGTATTGTACAATTAACTATCGGTTTTGTTATATTAACAAAAGAATATATAATTTTGTTTTTTGTATATTTTAGGTTAATAATTTCCTCTGGAACAAAGAAACAAACAATAAGGGGAACTAGGTTAGAAGAGTGAGCTGAAGTGGGTTCGGGTGATCTGGCAAAAGGAACCGAGCCAGGCTAGCCATTTGATTAATTGGCGTGATTGGGTCCCATGCCAACACTCCACCTACTGGATCTCATTGCATTACCAACAATCCAACATCATCAATCACTTAGCAAGACAACAAATCAAATTAATTATATTGACCTTTTTCTTATTATTATAATATTTTAAACATAAACATCAAAACCAGGTGCAAAATTTATAGAAAGAATCATACAAGATTTTCTACAACGTTAGATCTAATCACAGATCATTATCACATGGAGGTGTATATTTACAACTCAACATGTCATAATTTTTCACCCATGTCTCTGACGTGCACTTTTTACCTCAACACTAACATAAACATTCTTCTCAAATCTAGTCTTTATCTGAGTCAAAAAAAGGCAAAAACTATCACAAGTAGCACTTTGTGAACATCTAAACACAACATTCTTCTCCGTGTGATATATTGGAATATATTATTATTAATTGTTATTATTAGGGTTGAGCTCACATGTCCACTTAGGTTTTATGTTTCCTTGTGTTCTCTATAAATTGTAACATGACTATCAATAATATGCATTAAGTTATTTAATTATCTTACATGGTATCACAATCTTAGGGTTCTGGTTATCTTCTCCACCAAACCACCACAAAAATCAAACCCTAGCTGTCGCCAACGATCACCACCAATCAAAACACAATTAGCTGATTGTTGTCTGCGAGACGTCAAAAGTTTTCGGGGACCTGGGCGGCGAGGATAAATTATGGGCCCCTGAGAGACTTGGCTTTGAGCGAACGTCAACCAAATGAAACAATTTTGGTTTTGAACACTAACTTTTTGTTTTGTAGAATGTGGAGTCTAGTTTTTTTTGTTTGTATCGAGATTTTAGGTCCAAACCGAACCATGTAAAATCTTTAATCCTTCGACACTAAACATTTTCTACTTTTGGAGCTAAAATATAAAATGTTTAAAATAGTGTATCTCTAGACTTGTGATATGCCCAAAACAGCAAAATCTACCCCCCCCCCCCCTCCCAATTGAGCACCAAGAACCCTAATTTCTAAATTCATTAAAAATCATCATAGATTCAACAATTAATAATGAAAGCTAACTAATAATCAATATCCTAAACGCTACACGCCATTAAATACTTAAAGATTATTGGATTTTAATAATCGTAACTATTGCCTATTGGGCGATAATAATCCCGCATCCGTTTTTTCCGTACAATAAACATACCTTTTCGCATATTGGAAATAAGCAGTCCGTCGTTAAAAAAATTTAACCTTCGTAAAAAAAGTTAACTTTTTATGACTGAGAACATAGTGGTGTCTTATGTGACATGTTTTTGATGACCGTGAAGAAAAACTTCTAGAAAAAACATCCAAACACAACATTCTTCTACGGTCGGATAAAAAACATTTCTTCACGATATAAAAACATATAAAAAACCTAAAAAAACCTATGGGTTTGAGCCCAATCATAAAAAAATATGTCACATAAGACGTCATTGTGATGCCCACTCATTAAAATGTTAACTTTTTTTTAATGGAGACTATTTTTTTTAACGACGGTCTGTTTAGTTAGGTAGGTTATTGTAGGGGAAAAAACGAATGTATGATTATAATCGGCTAATAGGGAATAGCTGAGACTATTAAAAACTAATAATCCAATACTTAACTATCACAAAATTTGTGAGATTCAAAACCTTAATTCTAACCTAATTTCAAGAAATCAATAATAATTTGAGAGTATGTGAGAATATAGTTAGTATCTTACACCAATAATATTTTATTTATTTATTTGCATTATATCCCTCCTTTGAAGTTTAAACACTAATCGTCCACTTCAGCACTTTAGCAACAATGCCTTTGAGTTTGAACACTATTCGTCCACCGAGCGCCTACCTTTTTGTTTCGTACCTTCTCACTACAGAGTGAAGTTATAATAAAAAACATTTTTTTTGAGTAAGAAGTGTAAGAAATGAATGATGTTTGGATATTAATGTACGATATTATCTTCTAATTATTTCTTTAGTAAATATATGACAATATACATGGTGTTTCTATGTTAAAATAATTATATGTTTTTGGCTCTTATGGCTTTGGCCACTATGTGACCCGGGTTTTAATCCAAGGGGAGACAATTTTACCCCATGTGGTCCCAGGAGGGGGTTTCTGTCAGGAGAACGGTTCAGGAGGGGGTGTCTAATGTCTTAGTTCTCATGGAGGTCCGAGTAATCGACCTTGGACATAGCCCCGCAAGGGTAGGTTTACACGTGAGACCAAAGTCGCCTAATCGATGCCGTTCAAAAAAAAAAACCAAAATTATAATTAAAGGATAACTCCAATACCTCATGCATTAATATCTAAACACAATGTACTTCTTACATTTATTAATAAACGAGATTTTGAATCTAATTAATTGTGTTTTATATTTTAGGAATGTCATATTTTTAACAAACATATAACTAAATGCAAACAACTATGCATTAATATTTAAACACAATAAACTTACTACTTTTTACACAAAATGTATTACTTATTTTAACTTTAACTCCATCACTACATACATATATATTTTTATAGTCTGACTAAATTACAAATATTGTCCTTTATGTTATATAGAAAATTAGAAAAACCCTTTAAATTATAAAATTACAGATTTTCTTGAAAATTATGTTACAACTTTTTATCCTTTATACTAAAATAGTTAAGTTTTTATGTTAGTTTAATATAAATTACCATTTTACCTAATATTAAACTGCTAAATTTAGCATCTAATTTAAAATACTTAAAACGGCCTAGTAAAATACTTGAAAACTTGATTAATATTGTATAAACTATTTCTAATCTTAAACGGCTAAATTTAACATCTATTTTAAATACGAAAGTAAATCATTGATACGACTTTAGTGCAATAAAGAAAAGAGTAGCTAATAGTTGGCCACATACACAAAAGAGCCCGTCCATTTCCGTGTGTCTCCTAAAAACGTTTAAATCATATGTTTGTAGCAATTAGATGTTCACATTCATCCCACTATGTTATGGTATATATATGTACACACCATTACTAATTTACTATCCTTATTAAAAAGGCAACGGACAAGAGGAACAATTATTTTTATGTTAAATATTAAGAGAACATATTATGGAGGATTATGTGCATTTTGTTTTCATGTGTGTCGAGGGTTAAGTTTTGCAATCGGTTTATCTTTTGTTATATTTGTTGTTTTTAGATCTTGCCTTCTCATATCATTGTCTCTTTCTTTAGTTCTCCTTCTTCGGCAGGCGTCAGAACATGACCTAGATTTCGAGTATGTTGGTTTTAGTTCTTGCATAACCATGGGCCGGTAATCTTCTATGTTGGCCTGTCAGCCTGTAACCTTAGTGAAAAACTTGAACAACTTGTTAATATTTTATAGAATTTAACTATTTTTAAAAATTGAGACGGGCTATTCACACCCTGTCTATTAATTATCATCCTCCCTTTGTGAAAAACAAAATTAAAAATGTCATATTTACCCTTATGAAAAGTAATATATTTCAAATGTTTTTTTATTTCTTTTTTAATGTTAAAAGCCACTTTTTGTTGTAACAAAAAAAGTTGTAAAATTTATAAAAAGAACTTTACATAAAGAAAACTAAACACGTTTTATAAGTAATTAAATAATATTTGTAGAAAAATTAGGAAAATTCTATCTAAATGAAATGTAGCGACGCCTTTTTAAAAATATATAGAAATAAGATTTTGCAACCCGTGCGTTGCCTTGGGAGATAACATGAGCATACAAAATCGTTGCATTGCTATAACACTATGTAAAGAAAAACGAAAAAAAAACATGTAACGACCAATACCATTTATAAAATCACAACCAACTCATATTTAACATTTAAATATTTACCTATAACACAATCAACTAATTTGCTAAACTCGTTACGCTCAAATAAAAAAAACCCCATAAAAAGTAACCAACAAAAAAGAAAATTTATATAATATATAAAATATTATATTCTAATTTAATAACCATGCTAATATTATTATAATCAACTTTAAATAATCAAACAATATTATATTCAACTTTATTTACAAACCAATATTATATTTAAATTTATTCATCAACAATTTGTATTTTGTTTATATGATAATAATGTTTTGTTGTTTAAAATATGAAAAACTTGAAAAAAAAACCTTTTCTAACTAGTGTTTTAATATTTTATAAAGTGTTTAAAAATAATCAGATGGGTTTTTATAAGAAACCACATTTTTTTTAGTTTTTTTTTTAAGTTTTTGTTATTATGTTTCTTTTTCTAATTTAAATTAAGATTTGATTATAAAATTTAACAAATTAAAATTAAATAGCTTTAAATTAAGACGGTGAATATCTTCTATATACATTTTATTTTCTTTAAAATGAACATGAACAAAGTTCGGGTCTACTGGTTTGATGGGATGTCTTAGCTGCATATATCACCGCACTTCCACTAAGAAATAAAAATCTATACTGTATTATAATACAAATTAGATAGACAAAAATGTCTTTTATATAAAATTTTAAAAGTTTGTAGAGGATAAATATGTAAATTATTATCGACCCATTAATTACTCATAAATGAAAGTAATAGATTTATGAATAAGCTATAAATATTTCGTTAATAGGAACCTATAACTAAAATACATTCAAAAATAATTGTTCAACTATTTATGTGTATACAAGGATCATCCAATTTGTCGTATAATGTACTTCCAATTAATTTTTCAAACGTTTACTAGTGTTTGTATTTAAACGATATATTTGGATCAGTAACGAGGACATTAAACCACCCATTCTATCATCTCCAATCTCCATCAGGGGAAACTTACCATAGGTGAGAAAACCTCCTGACCCAAATGTAACCCTCGTTTATTTATTTTTTGTTACAAATGCAACTTTAACTCAAGACCTCCCATTTAATAATGTCTTTAGATACATCCCCTTAGCTAATTGGGCTAAAGAAGTAAAGATCATTTGTATTTTCGCGCATCTCATGATTAAAGGAAATACATTTAAATCGAACAAAAATGTTAGTATTTTTTGTGTGACTTCCCTTTATTTTAAGCAATCATTACAAGACATTAATGCTCTTAATGTGGCTAATATCTGTTGTAAACATTTCACCTTTTATAAGATCACGTATCTCATAAAAGTTTGTACACTAAAATTAGACATCAGGTTTAATTAGATTAGCAACAATGGCATTCCATAAATCAAACATTTATTGTATTAAAATTAATATTTTTTAGAAAATAAAAAAAAAATAATAAAAAAAAATACAAAGAACAAGAACAAGGAGCTGTCTTTTATTGTATTAGTACTGTCGTTTTCTATTACCATACGTTTCTATTTCTTTGTTTTGGGTTTAGTCACTTAATGGGCTTCAACTTCAATCTCATCCTCCTCCTACAATCACTCTTTCTCCCCTCAACATTCTCTCATTCTTCTTCTTCTTCTTCTTCTTCTTCTTCTTCTTCTTCTTCAATCGCCACCCCATGAAGAGGCTAGTAAGTACGTTGTTTCCTTTTAATTTTATTACTAGTCTTTTTTGTTTGTTTGTTTGTTTGTTATAAATCTCACAAAAATCACCCAATTTCAATGCTTTTGATCTGTTGATTTTCTCTCGATCACAAATCGTCTCTCTCTCGATCTCAATTCCAGTTGGGTGACTGTTCGTAACACCTTTTCTTGATTTCAATTCCCCATTTTTGGTACCTTTTTAGGCTTTCTTACTGTGAGATTTGAGGGTTTTTATGTGGGGTTTGTTGGGTTAATGTTAGTGATTCTGAAGCCAAAGTGGTGGGAAACATGGATCTGATCTTTCATCATGTTCTTGTGTTTCCACATTTTGATTTAATTTACTCACATTGGTCTCTAAAGTAGTGGAATTTAGATTAGTTATGTGTTTTTCATCAAACTGGTTGAGTGAATTTATTTTCTTTAGATTTACTTCATTATTATGGTGTTAGGTGCTCTGATTAAATCAATGGATTGTTGTTTCATAGCAAAGGGGACAGAGGATTTGATCCCATATTGTGTTCTTCTGATCTATCTGTTTTGGTTGATCATCTTCATCACATATGTTCATATCAGTTTATGACATTATTTTTTTTATCTGGCTTGCTATTAGTGTAGTAAACTTCAATATAGTATGCTCATTTTCACATATCTATAAGTGTGTTGTTTGTTTAATTTCAAAGAAAATTGATAAAAATATCAAGCTTCGTTCACACAATAGCTAGGAAATCCTCCATATTCTACAAACGGATTTAATTTTTGTTATTTTTTTTTTGGATGGGGAGTTTTTTTGTTCTTTAATTCTCATTAAAGTTATGATTTTTATACTAAATTTTTAAGCTTTTGCTACCTTGGATACTTTATATTTTGGTGGAATGTGAATTCTTGAACTTGAGAAACAAAACCTTTGGAAACTAGCTTTTTTTCAATGATATTTCACGCGGGGTTTTTCAGACATGTAGTATATGCTTTGCTGAAAGTGGTTCAACAATTGGTACTAAAAAAGAGAGCAAATTCATTTTTTTCTTGAAGTGCAAAAGCACTGATGCATAGTTGAATCCTTAATCTGAATCTTTCTTTACCTTTTTCTTTTTGTTTCTTTTTTTTTTTCCAGGTGGTGTTCCTTTTGCTTGTTATTACAGTAAGTAATGCAATTGAACTCTACAATGGTGAAGAGGGTGCGTGCAATTATGAAAAACATTTGACCCCTCGCCCTCATAGTGTGTCCATATTAGAATTTGGTGCTGTTGGTGACGGGAAAACTTTAAATACTGTTGCTTTTCAAAATGCAATATTTTATCTTAAATCTTTCACCGATAAAGGTGGGGCTCAGTTGTATGTACCCTCGGGAAAATGGCTCACGGGAAGTTTTAATCTTACTAGCCATCTCACACTTTTCCTCGAAAAAGAAGCCATTATTCTTGGATCCCAGGTTCGGTTTTTGACTTGATGCTATTTGTATTTGGTCAAAATGGTTGGGTTGGATAGGTTGGGTAACAGGTCATAACGGATTCGGTTGGGCTGTCAGAAACTATTATTAGAATGATAACCTGATTTCGAAATATAAAAAATGCTGGAGGTTATGTTCATTTTGAATACACTTTGTGTTTCGACCCTTTTCACCTGATCAATCCATAGCTATCTTTTTATTTCACCCATCTTACCCGTTATTCTTCTTAAAAAATTACTCTTCTGCGGGTCAAAGTTTCAATGTGCTTTTTACTGATTATTTAAAATTGATTATTAGACACATAAATAATCAGAAATGTTTACTTGTGATATTTATTTATCTTTTAGGATATTGATCGCTGGAAGGTTGTTGATCCTTTACCTTCTTATGGTCGAGGCATTGATCTCCCCGGTCAAAGATACCGTAGTTTGATCACCGGAGAAAATCTCAATGATGTCGTCATTACAGGCATGAAAATTCTTCTTTTCAGTATTGCCTAATTTTTCTTTTATTTTTCATAAAGGATTTAAGTTTATTGCCTTTTATTTACAAACAAATCTGGGAAATTTGTGCAGGTGATAATGGAACCATTGATGGGCAGGGCTCTATATGGTGGGATAGATATGGTTCGAGTACTTTGAATTATAGTCGTCCTCATATTGTCGAGTTTATCAACTCTAAGGATATTGTTATCTCCAATATAACGTTTTTAAATTCACCTGCATGGACTATTCATCCTGTATATTGCAGGTATAGTTATAATTCATAACTTTTTATCATAATTTGTCACATAAAAGTTTATCAGAATAGTGAATTCTATACGAGCTAATGAGTTTGTTCCCTGCCAATCAAACAGTAATGTTCTTGTTCAAAATATTACCGCATTGTCACCAGCTGAATCGCCTTATACACGTGGCATAGTTCCAGGTTAGCTTGAAATCCTTATGTAGTGGTGGCATAATGGGCAGCATTTGGGTAGGCTGGCTAACGGGTCAAAACTAGAGGTGATGATTTTGATCTGTTTTGACCCGTTTAGATTATTAATGTAACAAATATACTTTTGTAATCATATTTAACACGGCCTCTAGGCCTCTAGGGTTGACTGGCCTGTTTTGACCCGAACCTGCCCGACCTGCCACTTTTGCTACATATAAGCATAACAATTATGACAGTTTTTTTTCTTAACGTGATTATGGCGTTTTCAGATTCTTCGGATGGCATTTGCATCGAGAATAGCAACATAAGCATGGGGCATGATGCGATATCTTTAAAAAGTGGTTGGGATGAGTACGGAATCACATACGCTAAGCCAACTGCAAACGTGCACATAAAAGGGGTTCGTCTCCAGTCTTTTACAGGCTCGGCTTTGGCTCTAGGGAGTGAAATGTCGGGTGGCATCTCTCAAGTACTCGTTGAAAATCTAAAATTACACGATTCCATCACGGGAATCTCATTCCTGACTTCAAAAGGCAGAGGCGGTTTTATCGACTCCATTTTCATATCAAACGTTGAGTTCCAAAACGTCGGTTTGGCTATCCGGTTAACAGGGGAATGTAATTCCCACCCTGATGATAAATACAACCCCGAAGCGATACCCATTGTTAAAGGAATCACTTTCAAGAATATGGTGGGGATGAATATTACAAAAGCCGGGAATCTTTACGGCCTTCTTGAATCGCCATTTACTTCCATCTGTCTCTCTAACATCTCCTTTGCTTTGAACCCTGCCATCTCGACCTCGGTTTCACAGTGGTCGTGTTCTAACGTCTCAGGTTCTTCAGAAAACGTGTTTCCCGTACCTTGTCTTGAACTCCAGACAATTCCCTCAAATTCTTCTGTTTGTTTTCATAAACCCCACCTTAAATCACAAAATCTTGTTGCTGTTATATGATCACAAACAATCAAACATTCAAATTCCAAAAACCCGTTTCATTCGTTGGTAGAACGAGCGTTTTCCTGCTGATTTTCAAGTCAAATGAGAAATCTTTATCGGATTATGATGCTACTACTGCTTTGATTCAATTATAGGAGCAGTAGGATGGATTCTTTTCGTCGCGTGGACGTCTGGTTTGTGTACAGCCCTGTTTTTTTTTCATTTCATTTCATTTACAGTGTTCAATTTCAATTTGATGTGTAAGAAAAGTTTTGTAGCTGCTTTCTTTTCTTATACATCTCATTATTCATCATGTTATTGACTGCATTCTGAATGTAAATTTCATTATTGGTTTTGAATTTTGGTCCTAACAATAGCTCTGCAATAAGCAAGGTGTTTGTTATTTGGATACTTTTGTTTCTTTTGGATTTTAGGTTGTCAAATGGTTTTGTTCTAAGCAGTTGGCCAAAAAGAAAGTAATAATGTTTGTAAGGCTATTTGCTGAAAACATCATAAGACCTGCAAACAAGTCAGCTGCAGATGTGGTCAATGTTTGGTAATTGGTATTTATGTACTGCAATAGCTTTTGAATAAATATTTTATCCAACCAAGTTCTTCACCAGGGGAGCTCTGATCGTATTTGTGAAGAAGAAGGATGGCATTATGAGGACACACCGATTATAGAGATCTAAACAAGGTGACAATCAGAAATCGGTACCCTCTTATCGGATGATTGTTAACTTGTTCAATAAGCTTCAAGGTCCTAGTTATTTTTCAAATATAGATTTGAGGTTTGGGTACCGGTAACTGTAACTGAAGGTGAGAAAGGAAGATATGCGGAAGACAACATTCAGAACAAGTTACAACCATTATGAGATTTTGGTTGATGAATGCATCGAAGGTGTTTATGGAGTTGATGAATCGCGTCTATAAACTGTATGTGGATAAGTTTGTCATTGTGTTTATTGAGGAGTAAAAAGAGCATGAAAAACTTCTGAGAGTTGTTGAAAAAGAAGTAGCTTTACGTTAAATTCTTCAAATGTGAGTTTTGTATGCGAGAAGTCCAATTCCTAGGAAACATGGTGAGTGAGTGGGAAAATCAAGTTGATCTTGTGAAGGTAGAAGCCATGATGAAATGGGAAGCGCCTGTATAACTCCCACCGAGTTCTGTAATTTCTTAGGTCTTGCGGACTACTATAAGAGGTTCGTTCATAACTTTTGTATATAGCTACCCCGGTAACCGTGTTAACTCAAAAGGCAACCAAGTTTGACTAGGGTCCTAAGTAAGAGGAAGTCTTTAGTAATTTTAACGTGTTGAAGCAAAGGCTTAGTAGTGCTTCTATACTAGCTTTGCTAGAAGTGATAGACGACTTCATTGTATATTTTGAAGCTTCACACAATGGTTTGGGTAGTGTGTTAATGGAACGAGATAAGGTAATTGCCTATACGTTAAGGCAATTGAAGGTTCATAAGAAGAACCATACTACTTATGACTTGGGTATCAGTGCAATGTGTTTGTATGGAAGATTTGGAGGCATTGCTTATATGGCGTGAAGTATGAGATCCGTACAAATCACAGTCAATAAATGATATGTTGAACATGAGCATAGACGATGGGTGGAGTTGTTGAGTGAACATGATTAGGAGATTCAATATCATCAAGAGAAGGCTAACATAGTGGCAAACACTTTGGGTCGAAAAAAGGAGAAGGATTACGCCTAAAATGTAAAAATTCTTGAGGATAGATGTGAGAATTGATATGTTGGATGATGTGAGAATCGATATGTTGGATCAGATCAGGAAGGCCCGAGAGGAAGCTTTAAAGGTAGACAAAAACAATGGTAGGTAGTATGAAACTACTAACAAAGGATGATGATGGAATGCTGTTGTAAAATCAGAGATTCAAAACCAATACGAAAATGAAATTGAGATTGCAGATCTTATTAACCAGAAGATACATTGATTACAAATTGAGAATTCTTAAGAAGAAGCATAACCTACACTAACCGATTCTAACAGCTATATATAACCTCAAGATTAACGGCTAACTACGAAGATTAATTCTAACCAACTAACACCCTTCTACTTTCAGAAGCTCGACACTTTTGGCACAAACCTTTAATGTGTAAAAGAATTACACAACAACCCCCTAAAGTATTAGCAGTTTACTAAACAGCCTCCAACTTAAGAAAGTATATAACCACAAAGTATTGTTGTGATCAAGACTTCATCACAACAATCTCCACCTTGAAGTCTTTATCCAACAAATGCATATCAGGTTTTACAATACTAATCAACATTAGCTCCGAGCAACAGTGATTCAAAGAATTTGAATACCCTAGAGTGTTGATCAGCATCACAATAACCTGCACACTTATTAGAAATTTAAACATTATTTAACTCAACCTACTCCTGCTGCACTCACACAGAACCCAAACTTCGTACCAGGTAGAACCTTTGTAAGCATATCAGCAGGATTCTTTAGAGTGTCAATCTTTACTACCTCTACTTCTTTTGCACATATGACATCTCTAATCCAAAACAACTTTACCAAGATATGCTTTGTTTTATCATGAAATACTGCATTCTTAGATAAAAGCAAAGCACCTTGACTATCACAATGAACAATAGTTTTTGACAATTCTACCCCTAACTCAGAGACAAACCTTTTTAACCACAATGCCTCCTTAATTGCTTCTGTTAGGGCTATGTACTCTGCCTCAGTAGTGCTCAATGCAACCACAGGCTGTAATTGAGCTTTCCAACTCACAAGACTACTTTCTACCTTAAACAAGTAACCAGTGATTGACCTACCCTTGTCTAAATCTTTGGCAAAGTCAGAGTCAACAAAACCTTCTACCTGACTTTCTAAACTCCCCTTATCTCCAAACATCAGTCCCAAATTCTTAGTTCCAGACAGGTACCTCAAAATCCATTTCACAGCAGCCCAATGTAATTTCCCTGGGTTTGAGATGTACCTACTAACCAGACTCACAGCATAACCTAAGTCAGGTCTAGTACATACAAGCAAATACATCAGACTACCCACAGCATTAGCATAAGGCACACTAGACATGTATTTGATCTCTTCATCTGAATTAGGACTATCATTGGCAGACAGTTTAAAATGCATTGCCAATGGAGTTGTAACTGGCTTACACTCATCCATTCCATAAGCTCTTAGCACCTTCTTGATGTATCCTCCTTGAGACAACTTCAAAACACCTAGATTCCTGTCTCTAGTGATCTCCATCCCCAAGATTTTCCTTGCATTTCCAAGTTCTTTCATGTCAAAACCCTGCATCAACAACCTTTTAGTAGCACTGATTTCTTCTGGATCCTTACAGGCCAGAAGCATATCATCAACATATAAGAGCAAGTAAATAAACTCACATTCCCTATACTGTTTATAGTAAACACAGTTGTCATACATACTTCTTGAAAAACCATTTGACACAATAAACTCATCAAATTTTTTATACCATTGTCTTGGGGACTGTTTAAGACCATAAAGAGACCTTTTAAGTAAACACACTTTATTTTCATTACCCTTTTTAATAAACCCCTCAGGTTGGTTCATATAAATGGTTTCCTCTAAATCCCCATGAAGAAAAGCTGTTTTTACATCTAATTGTTCCAATTCAAGGTTATATTTAGCAGTTAAGGATAATATAACTCTAATAGAAGTGTGTTTGACTACAGGAGAATAAATCTCCTTGTAGTCTATACCTGCTTGCTGAGTAAAACCTTTGGCCACCAGCCTTGCTTTATATCTAGGCGGATCACTGCTCTTCATTCCCTCTTTCAGTTTAAACAACCATTTGCAGGCAACAGTTCTTTGATTCTCTGGTTTATCCACTAAAACCCATGTCTCATTCTTTACCAGAGACTCCATCTCTTCTTCCATTGCACCTATCCACTTAGCTTTCTCAACAGAACTTATAGCCTCTCTATAGCTTAAGGGTTCAAACTCACTTTCTTGCTCAGCTACCAGAAATGCTATTGCTGATACATCATCATCAGTCCTAAACCTAATAGGTTTAACAACATTTCTCCTTTCCCTGTCTCTTGCTAAAGAATATGTGTTAATAATAGGACCTGTAACCTCACCAAATGATCCTGGACTACTAGCATTTTCACTTATCCTAGTTGATGACCCTGTCAACTCCACCTCAGGCTGAACATCCTTATTACTCCTATCATCCTGAGTATTCTCATCAATTAACACTTCACTAGTATTTCCTGTCCTATCTTTCATCACCTGTTTATACATGATGTCCTCCTTAAACACAACATTTCTGCTAACAAAAACTTTAGGTTTACCTGGATCAACTCTCCATACCCTATATCCTTTACACTCATCAGAGTAGCCTAAAAATATACATCTACATGACCTTGGCTCCAATTTCCCTTGACTTACATGAGAATAACACAAAGAACCAAAAACCCTCAAGTTACTATAGTCCTGTTTGTTGCCAGTCCATTTCTCCATAGGTGTCATATTCTCTAAGACTCTAGATGGTGATCTGTTGATAAGATAAGCTGCAGTATTTGTAGCTTCTGCCCAAAACACATGAGGCATGCCAGCACAATCTAACATGCACCTGACTCTTTCTAAAAGAGTCCTATTCATTCTTTCTGCTAGCCCATTTTGTTGAGGTGTACCTGCAATAGTTAGATGCCTACCTATTCCATTTTCCCTGCAAAAATCATTAAACTCATTGCTGCAAAACTCAAGACCATTGTCAGTTCTCAACCTTTTAATCCTCCTGTCTGTTTGATTCTCTACCAGGGTTTTCCACTCTTTGAACTTATTAAGTGCCTCACTCTTATGTTTGAGCATAAACACCCAAACTCTTCTTGAGTAATCATCTATCAAAGACATGAAATATTTAGCTCCACCCATTGATTCAGTTCTAGAAGGGCCCCATAAGTCTGAATGAACATAATCTAAGATACCCTTAGTAATATGTTTTCCTGGACTAAATTTCACCCTCCTATGCTTTCCCATGATACAGTTTTCACAAAACTGTACATCACAGTTGGATAGACCCTCAAGAACCTGTTGTTTATGTAACTCAATCAATCCTTGACTACTTATGTGTCCTAGTCTTTTATGCCATAGTAAGGCCTTCTTATCTCCTTCTTCTGCTATAAGAGACTCTCTTTCAGTATGAACATTACCTTCTAGGATATATATATTATTTTGCCTCCTATTACCTGTTAATACTAACATAGATCCTCTTATAACTTTAGCCTTACCATCTCTAAGACTCACATTATACCCTTCTTGTTCTAAAGTCCCTAGAGATAACAGATTTCTTTTAAGGTTAGGAATGTACCTGACATTCTTTAGAGTAAATGTGCTTCCATTCTGCAAGTTCAATATGACAGTTCCATGACCCTTTACCTTACATGGCCTATGATCACCAAGCTTTACAGTGCCAAGATCCTCTTCTTTCAGTTCTTGAAAGTACTCTTTATGTGGTGTCATATGATATGATCCCCCACTATCCATGACCCAACCATCTTGTATATCACTACTATATACCATCAATACATCAGAACTCTCATAGCCTTCAGAACTCTCATCAGCATTGACTTGATTTGCACTTCCTTTCTTGTACTCAGCCTTTCTTCTCTTCCATTCTGGACAATCCTTTTTGAAATGCTTCTCTGATTGACATACAAAGCATTTTCTTCTGAACTTAGACTTAGATCTTGATTGATGTTTGTTTGTCTTGAAGTTGCCCCTTTGTTCTGACCTGCCTCTTATGTACAGCCCTTCTCCACCTTCTTCTTTCAAATCATTCTTCTTCTTCAATTCTTTGGAATTCAATGCTGCTATCACATCATCCATAGAGAGATCATCTCTCCCATATAACAAGGTGTCAACAAAGTGCTCATACTCACTAGGCAATGAAGCCAGGAACAATATTGCCTTATCTTCATCTTCCAAACTCACATCAATGTTTTCCAGGTCTAAAATCAATCGATTAAACTCATCAGAATGATCTTCCATTGACTTACCAGGGCTCATCTGGAAAGTATAGACCTTCTTCTTGAGATATAACCTATTGGCCAGTGATTTTGTCATGTATAATGACTCTAATTTTGCCCAAACCGCAGCGGCAGTCTTCTCCTTCGACACTTCCCTCAATACCCGATCAGCTAGACACAGGATTATCGCACTATGTGCCTTTTCAAGTTTGATCTTCCAATCTTTGTCTTCTACATCTTCCGGTTTATTTGCCTCTCCCTGCAACGCTTCTGCAAGTTCTTGATGAACGAGAAGAGCCTTCATCTTCACTCTCCACAGATTAAAATCGTTTCTGCCATCAAATTTGTCTATCTCGAACTTTGACGACACCATGATTACACCTTCAACGATTTGCCCCAAATCTGTGAAAGAACCCTCTGATCCGAGCGACGAACGAAGCTCTGATACCAATTGTTGTAAAATCAGAGATTCAAAACCAATACGAAAATGAAATTGAGATTGCAGATCTTATTAACCAGAAGATACATTGATTACAAATTGAGAATTCTTAAGAAGAAGCATAACCTAACTAACCGATTCTAACAGCTATATATAACCTCAAGATTAACGGCTAACTACGAAGATTAATTCTAATCAACTAACACCCTTCTACTTTCAGAAGCTCGACACTTTTGGCACAAACCTTTAATGTGTAAAAGAATTACACAACAACCCCCTAAAGTATTAGCAGTTTACTAAACAGCCTCCAACTTAAGAAAGTATATAACCACAAAGTATTGTTGTGATCAAGACTTCATCACAACAGTTTTGAAGCGCCACACCCACTTTGCAAGCATACAGTGATTACTGATTTCGAGGGGTACCAATCCCAGGCCCCCAGCCTCTTTATAAAAATAGATACATTTTCCACGTATAAATGTTTTCTAAAATTCCGGATATACTTATTTTTATTTATGTTTTAATGTAAATTTTATCTATTCTTATAACGATACAATTCTAAATATAGAACGACATATCCAATCCAAATTATCCACATATTAGAGATTCCCATCTAACTAAAATGAAATCCACAACTCCTCGTATAATTGAGTCACATGCCTTCTCTAAATTCAACTTTAACAAACCTCTATCCTTTTTAGCTTTAGCTTTATTTGGCATGAGACTAGTTCATTAATCATGAGAGATATGTCAAAATATTTTTTCCTTTTATGAATCTTTATGGATACCGATTGAACATAACTTCTTTTTTTAATAGCGATTTCTCAGTCGAACCTGATGCTCAGTCCACCACGATGACTCAGTGTCTTTGAGAGTGTCTCACTAACCAGAGAATATAAAACCCATTTCACCCTATTCGTTAAAAAAGTAGCCAGTACTTTATAAATAAAGAAATAGATTAGATGCTTTAAAAAAATAACTTAGTATTGGTCATTTAGCCGAACGGTATGGCTATGATGGGAAAGCTCGGAATTAAAACGTCATGAGTTCGATCCCCAAGCTTAACAGGTTTTTACCCGATCGTTTGCGGATATGGTTTTCCCTATGATGGGCTCAAATGTAGGCCCACAACCCCTGGGCTAAATGGCAATAGGTTTATATTTGATGACTGAATCTGTAATTTAACGAATGAAAAAAATGGACGTTGATTCTAGGGTTTAAGCGGCATGTTTCCTGTTATAAGCAGATGAACAACATCGAGAAGAAACCTACATGGATCCACCGATTATCAAACGCCGCCCCTTACATCCTCCCCTACCTACCGCCGGCGGAGTTATCAGCCGTCGCATTAACCTGCAAAACACTCCATCTTGTCGCCCGATCCGTCACCGTCGCCAGATCATCTGACGCATCTAGAAACTCCGAAAAACTCCCCATTCCGTTCATCAACTCCGCTGTCGACGGCCACCCATACGCCTACTTTATTTACACTCCGACTCAAATCATCAGCTTCACGGACGACGCTTCTCGACGCCCGTGGGGTTCGTTTTCTGACGGACGACCCGACCCGGGACTGGTTCTTTCCCCGACGGTTAATTCGGTTGAAGATCGGTGTCTGTGTGAATGCGAGAGATCCGATGTGGATTTGGATTTGCTCGGGTGCCCGTGCTCAAGGCGGAAAGTTCCTGGTTTGATTTGGGAGTGCGGGTCGGGTTGTATGTGCGGACCCGGGTGTAGGAACCGAGTTTCTCAGAGTGGAGTATCCGTCCGGTTAAAGATTGTTAGAAGTGTGAGGAAAGGTTGGGGTTTGCATGCTGATCAGTTTATCAAAGGTGGAGAATTCATCTGCGAGTATGCAGGTAAGGTGTTTGTGAAAATGCTTGTGTGAAGTAAACTTGTTTTAGTTGCTATTTTTGTTTAGTTACCTTTGTGCCATTTTAGTTTCTTGGTCATTTTTGTTTTGATTGTCCTAATTCTTGGCAGGTGACTTAAGTATGCTCTCCTTGCTGTAAACATGGACAAACAATAAATTATATGTTGTTTAAAGTGGGCATTTCATGGAGCAAATGATGTCCACAAAAGGCATAAATACATTGTTTATATATCTATTTTGTATGTATACTCCATCGGATATAACCAGGGGTGTAAATCCGTCAGCTGGACGAGCTTGGATCATCTAACTCGAGTTCGGCTTATGAGTATGTTTTGAAACTTGAGCTCTGCTCTTGAGCAGTTTTTCAAACTTGAGAGCTTGGCAGGGGCTTGATTCGTTTGCTATTTATAAGTTATTTAATTATGTTCTTTATATACTTTTATAATTATTATGACATATATTTATATATATTATAATATATATAATTTATGTATTTTTGTAGGAAGATCATATATGCTACTAATTGTTATAAATATATATATATACATATAAAAGGATGATTTAGGCTCGCAAGTTGAGCTCAAGCTCACTCTTTTATTAATTGAGCCCCAATAAAAGCTGAGCTCGTTTAAGCTCAGCTCGATTTGAGTTTTTAGCAAGCTGATTTTGAGTACCGTATTAGTGGCCCGGTTCATTTAACTCCCCCCCCCCCTCCCCCTTCCATTGTTATTTGCTACCTCTTTTGACAGTTGATACCATATTGCTTTATAATCAAATGACAAAAATACCCTTAACAAAAGTTAGGTTTTTTTTTTCAGTTTGATTAAAGCCTTTTTTGCCATTCAAGCTTTCCCTTTCTGGGTATGGTGATTTGGATTGTCCTAATTCTTGGCAGGCCACTTAAGTATGTGCTGCTTGCTGTAAATATGGACAGACATTAAATATTATGTTGGCTTTAGGTGGGCAATTCATGAAGCAAAAGTTGTTCACAAAGGACCAACATACATTATCCATAACATGTTGTTATAATTCACTATAATGTTCTCTATATTTCAACAAAATAAGTTATTATCTTGATTTTCCTGATCCGTTTTGCATATAAAGGTGAACTTTTGACAACAAAAGAAGCAAGAAAACGTCAATTAGAGTATGATAAACTTGCATCCAGTGGCAAGCGTACATCAGCTCTTCTAGTTGTGAGGGAGCATCTTCCATCTGGAAATGCATGTATGAGGATTAACATTGATGCCACAAGAATTGGGAATGTTGCCAGATTTATCAACCATTCGTGTGATGGTGGGAATCTTTCAACAGTTTTGGTTAGAAGTTCAGGTGCTTTGCTACCTCGTGTATGCTTTTTTGCATCTAGAGATATATTGAAAGATGAAGAGCTTACTTTCAGTTATGGGGATTCTGGTTCCAATACAACTGGTTCAAAGTGTTTTTGTGGCAGCAGTTGTTGCTCTGGAATCATGCCTTCTGAACATACATGATTGCAAATTGTCAGGTATTTTGGACCTCTTCTGAATGATTGAAGACCTGTCGTGTTATGATGTTAGTTATTTCAAGGGTTCTATTGTGGTGACAAGATTATGGTTTTGTTAAGAGTTTGCAATTTTGACATGTGTATGTACCTACAAATAGGTCGATGTGGGTTTGTGTTCTATTTCTAAACGGGTCAAATTGATAAATATTAGCTAAAAGGGGGATATGTCAAACAGGTTTTAAGTTGCCCATTAGCCAATTCTTGAAGTCTACTTTTAATGCCTGTGGTCTTCTAAATCTTTTATTCAATAGTGACTGTTATTATTATATTGTGTTTGTTATTGTAATCATCTCGTTCAATATTTTAAATGAATCGAATGGATAAAAAGGGTTAGCGGGTCAACCTGACCCGATCTACCCCTTCTTACGCAGGATATAAGTTAAGCGTGTCAACCCGATCATGTTTTGGCCTGACATCTTACCCACCCATCTTGCCTGATGTAGTTCTCTTTAATGTTTTTAAACCGGACAAGCCGGTAACTTATGGAGCCATTTGTTTATTATTCTTGGCCCAACCATTTAAAAGCAAACCTTGATGAACAAAAGGGATGGGTGTAAGATAACCCATGCTCTGAGATAGGTGTGGTAGATTGACTTTCGAGATACGACTCTAGGGGCTTGTGGGATTTTTTAGAATATTGACTTGGATAAAGTTGACAATGTCAGGGATATTTTAAAGCTTTTATGATGGTCAGATGACTTGAGTGGTCGAGTCATGAGCCAACAAGTACAACTAAATACCACATTAAAAGAGATTCTTGTTGATAATAGAAAATGTAAATATAAGTTGAAAGTAACTGTTTAGATGTTATTTTGCACCACTTCAACTGTCTCTACTCTTGTTTGTCTCAGCATGATCATATCATGCATGACACAAGAGCAACCTATTAACTACACATCTTTTTTTGATCAGGTGACTTATTATCTGGATTGAAGCATCTGATTGGCAAATACCAAGGGGTCCCCACTTTCTTCCTCGTCATCATCTTCGTCATCATGGCACGGTTGACATAGTTGTAGAGGATTAAAACTCTGTGAAAGAGTAGCACTATGATGGTCATCTGCAAGATTATTCAAACTAGAGTCAAAGCTGTTAATGTTAAGTATGTTGTTATTTGAAGCAGATGAAGCATTTGAATAAGCCGGCTGTAGCAGTGAAAGGTGGTGCACCGGCTCCAGTTGCTGCTGTGAACCCTGAAGCGCATTTGCCACTAGGAGCCTGTTGTTTATGAGCTGGTTCTGGACCATCGCAAGCTCTGTCTGCAACGACGCCACCTGTGAGTAAAACACATAGTAATACATTGTTTAATGTACCATGCAACCAAAATGAGATTCTTGATATTTTTGAATTTCATGGGTATCATATAGAGGTGACAATTCTCACCCTTTTGTGTGATTTGGTAATTGAATATTTGTTATAAAGAAATCGATCAAACGGGTTGGATTATTTTACCCAAAACTAGTGTTTCCATCTCAACCCATCCCGGCATGTTTTGACCCAAATACGTTTTAACTCGTTATTCGAACATGCGCCCCAACCAGCCCATTTTATCACCTTTAGCATGAGCATTATGCTCATGCAAACTTATACCTGTTGTTGCAAAGCCAGGACAGTTGATACACAACCATAAACCGGGTCAGACAATCGAGCCTGAGCCTCATAAGATATAGTCACAACTGCATGTTGTCGCCGGTTCACCGGTATGTGTGTCAGTAGTTTCGACACGTTACTAGCTCCAAACACTTTGTGCACCGCAGCAAACCGGGCTGCACCCTGGTCAGACCCAAAGTAGGGTGCAAAGATACAACCATTCACACACTTTCTTCGCAAGAACTTGCAAGCCCCACATGGTGAGTTTGGAATTGAGTTTGGTTCTGTTGTAGTGGCCTCGAATGATGGCCCGCTGGTCCGCTTTCCGACCCCAGTCACCTTTCTGCGGCTGCCTGATGCATCAGCCATGCTAAAATGATGGGTGGGTGATGGAAGTGTTAGGGGGGTTTAGAGTCACTTAAGGAGATATTAGGGGGTGTAGTTATATGAGTGATGGGAGCACATAAATCTCGTGAAAAGGTTTGGTAGAAGTTTTGGTATCAGAAGCTGCAAAGAGTGTTTTTTTATTATTATGTTGATGGTATGCTGTAATGGGTTCACCATATATTTTCAATCCCACATTTTTGTATTCTCATCATCACATCACCACTTTTTACTTTCATATTTTACCTCTATCATACTATTCGTAAGGCCCTTCCCGCTCTTCATGACGTGCGTTGTTAGATTTACTTTTTTCTCACATAAATGCGTATATAACGAGGACATGAGGTTGATAGTCTCTTTAGAGAAAGATATTGACCCCTAAAGTTTTTTTTCTGTGACATTTATAGTGCGACATTTATATTACTAATAAATAATAATAATAACATTGTGTAATATAAAATACGGTTCTACATTGTTGGGAAACACTAAACAATAAAAACACATCCGAGTGAGGTTATGCTAAGAATTATGTTAAATCTAAGAAGGATTTGAAGCAATTAGATTATCTTATCAATGGTTGAGATTAAATTTATGAAAAAAATGAATTGACATTTTAGTTTTAGCCATTTTTGTTGACTCTCTTTTTCTGTAAACATTCATAACTATTACATATGATATTATATATTTTTTTAAAAGTTACACAATAAAAACGAGTGTTTTTATCTTTAAAACTGTATAGTACTATATATAAAATTAAAAAAACTACTTTTTTGATTTTCTAGTGTGTCTTTATGATATTATTGTGATAAATTTATCTGATACACAAAAAAAAAAACATAAAATACAATGATAAATATATATTACATGGTGACCTGAAACATAAGACACAACCCATAAACCTGACACGATTGACACCCCTATGTATGTATTTTAGTATTTATGTCTAGGTTCATAAAGAAGTCGAGTAGACTTAGATTCATCTAAGCTTGAACTTGGCTTATTTAGTATAATAGAGTTCAAGCTTGGATCGTGAATTGAGTTCATCTAAGCTTGAACTTGACTTATTTAACATAACAGAATCATGAATATGTTGAGTATTGTGATAAGCACTTTAATTCTTGTAATATTTGCATAAGACGTGTAGTTACGGCTCAATGAAAGATATGTTGAGACCGAAAAAAAATGCTTTATTATTAAAATTTCAATCATATCATTGATTTTATCACATCTCTTTTTATTTCTTTTAAAATAATATAAAATGATGACGAAGACCGATAGGCTCCATATAGAGTTAATCTTAGTGTATAGAGGATGGGGGAACTTTTTTGAAAGGTGAATTTAGGCTGTTGAAAGAAGAGTTTTATATTTTAGGTTTTTCGAGTTAGGTTCCATTATCGCATATGAGATTATATATCATTTTGTATTCTTATTTATTAAAAAAGCTGCAAGATCACAAAACGAGATGAAAAAAACCAAAAGCCCTTCTTTTAAGTTCCTCCCGGATACACGGCATACCTGGATCAACATATTTGCATATAACGTGCAATTAACGTAAATGTATAATATGCGTCTTGACAAAATGCTATAAACATTCTGTTTTTTCTTTTTTACCTTTTATACATATTATCTTTTTATTTTCCGCTTTTTTGTACCATCTTAGATGATTCTATTTAAAATTTAAATTTAAAATATTTAATATGTAAATATAGTTTTGTTCCTTAACATTCTCCATGGTTGTCGCACATGAGAGGACACAAGTTTTATGCTTCCCCTAGGATGTGGGAATGCTACCAACCAAACATACCTAATTTTGAAACTGAGTCTGTCATGAATGTAGCACAACGAATCTCAAGAGGTAAAAACGTGTACTCGTTTTAACTTTCCACATCCAAATCCAACTCATGAAGACTTTATGACTTCTTTGAGTTTAAAAAGTTTTTTTTTTAAAATTTTTTAAAGGTTTTTGAAAACGGTCTATTTGAACATGCACTACTAGACAAAAAATGCTATTTAGACAACTTAATACGTTGCATATTGGGCTCTGAAAAGTACATATACGCAGCGTATATGCCTATATGCTGCGTATATGTGGATCAAATCGTACACCCTCCTTCGCCGAATTTTATGTCGGTGTCGTTCAAAAAAGGCAAATATGCTGCGTATTTGGCTATACACAGCGTATTCAATGTCTAAAAATAGAAGGGATGTCTAAATAGAAGGACCCTTTTGAAAAAGTGATTACTCAAAAATATCTGATGAACAAAATGAATTCACAGCTCATTCCTTATTTTTATCCATATATAATTTATATATTAATCATTATTTTTCTTTCTCTTCCACTCACAACCACAATTAAATAATATTTTTTTATACATTTATCATTACATTTTCTCTCTTTTCAAATCTTAAATATTAAAAATTCACCAATTTTTTCTTCAAATATCAGGATTTACCAAATTTTTCCTCAAATATTTTACTTTCCCTCTACTCACAACAACTCACGACTACATCTTAAATTTTAAAGTTTACACCCATTATTGGAAATGGGATGTGAATGCTCTTACTTAAGGTTAATTATAGATGTGATTTATTGATTCTAAAATGTCTAGAAATTGTTATTAAAAAGAATGTGATCACGAGCTTACCAATATTATGATAACTTTTATTCTAACTTTCAATAAATAAAATAATTTGATAACCTTTTATCTTGATAAATAAAAGTAAATAATTAAGTGAGTTTCTCATAAACTTATTTCTTGTAACCTATTGAAGGCATAAAACGAATTAAAACTTTAAGGTCTTTTTTATTCTTTTAGAACGATAAACACACCCTCCAACAGGGACAGACCTGTAATAGGCTTAGGGGGTCCCCGGGGACCCCTCAACTTCGTACGTAAAGTGAAAATTTTGTCAACGGTTTTTAAATAAAAAAAATTATTTGTGTCGAGGAGTTATTAAATAACTAATTTGGTATATTAAAAAAATGTCATCAACCAGCCTAGTGGTAATGTAGTTCGCCTGATATGCGATAAGCCCTAGTTCGAATCTGGTTCTTTCCATTTTCTCAACCTTTTTTTCATTAAATTTATTTGTATAGATGTAAATGTTCGAATCCGGTTCTTTACCTTTTCCTTCTTCCCAACCTTTTTTTTTTCCTTCTTCCCAACCTTTTTTTTCATTAAATTTACTTTGTGTAAATGAAAATGAGGGGTAAAGCACCCCACCTTTTTTTAAATTAAATTTAGTGTTTATAAATGGGGGATACACTTTTTTCTCACTTATTTTAAATTATTAATTTTAGTGAGGAGAGTAAACAAGGGGTAATACACAGTGAGTTTCGGACAAATATGTAAATCTATTGACCATTCTTTTATTTTCATATTTTAGTTACTTTAATTCTAAGCCCCTTCTTTTTAAATACATTCATCCTAAACCTCTTTTTTCAAATTTCTTATTTGACCAACCCGATCCGGACCAAATTTTTTTTTATGTATGTTTCTATTTGGAATATCTAAAAATAATGAATCCGTAAAAAAAAATTGTGAATCCCCTAAAAGATTTTTCTAGTTCCGCCCTCCAAATTCTGCTAGTGAAATCAACATTATTTACTAAACTTGAACAGTTGGCAGTTCATTGGGAGTAAAACACCAAATGCTTTTGGGTCAAGAGATAACCCGTAGCATCATAATTATGAATAAAATTCTCCATTATAGACTATTTTTTTTTACCTAATTATCATAAAAATGGTGCACATAATTGAATAAATGAGACAAGCAAAGAACATAACCTTCTATGTATCATCAATAAGCCAACACATCCATCATGTAAATTGTTGGAATTTTGGGAGAAAAACTAGTGGAAAATGTGTTTTTTCACTAAGTGTGAAAATGAGTTTTTCACCAACTTTGGACTAAAATAAAATACAGATAACATAGGTTTTTGCCTCTGTATTTAATGGGTTTGTGTAGTACGTTGTGAGGGCTTTCCAACGCATCAAACCAAGTCCAAATCCGAGCTCGTATGAATGAGATATCGAAGCTCAAAGTTGAGGTCTCGCAACTTGTGAAGCTGCGAAAATTAGAGAGAAAAATGCTAAGTATAGCATGTTAACTCATCCCACATTGGTTGGGGATTGAAACCAAAAGTGGTTTATAAGGTGGGAACCTTACCAACTATTGTTTCCTTCAGTAGGACACATCCCTTGGACCCTGAGGGGTGCGAAGCACCCCTAACTCGCACTCGCACTCGCACACGCACGCGCGCGTGGCGTGGGCGTATGAGGCGCAATGTGGCGCTTTGATGGCGCACTTTGCACAAAGGAGCTTGAACTTGAAGCTCAGCTGAAAAGGAGCTTGAAGTTCAAGCGGAAGATCAGTTCTTCCGGAAACAGCTGTTACGCGGAGATTCCTCCGGATTGACAGCTGTAAACGCGTTTTGAGCTAAATAAGGTAATTCCGCGTTAATTAGAAATAATGCAAAGTTTGACTACGAATTATTTTTGTGTGCTCAACAAGTCATTCCCACCACTATATATACAGCCTCATTAGTTGAGGCTAGACACACCAGAATTCACAAGAATTCTTTCTCTCTGCCTCACCTCCATATTTTCTCTCATCTTCTTCATCGTTCTTGCTCTTCAAGCTTCAAGGTAACTTCAAGCTTAGAGTTATCCCGGCCGTACAATACGGTTTAGGCGATTGTACCCTGGGAAACAAAACGGATCTTCGGTAGACCCGGAATTTGTTTTAAGGGACCCGGGTTTTGACCCGAATCCTTCGCCAAGGTTCCTTGGAACCTTTCTCGTTTTTCTTAAACCAATATCAAAAGACTTTCTCAAATAATTTTCTTTACTTTTAATTAAGTATTTCATTACTTAAAACCTTTTCTCAAACTCTCTGTCTTTAATTTCTCTTCATTCAAATCCATATCATTTTATTTCATTTGTCTTGTAATTTCTTTTCTGTGTAATTATATTCATTTCATTGTATTGTAATTCTTTATTTCCTTGTAACGTAATTCATTTCCTTGTAATTGTAATAGGAGTAGATCCATTTTCTTTCACTTGTATTGTAATAGATTAGTTTCATTTGTTTTGTTGTAATCATACAAAATAAAAGTATTTATTTTATTTAAATTTACGAACGGTTTTCCTACAAACTTAAAACAAATTTTTAAAACACCGTTCGTTTTATAAAAACTTCATTGCCTCGAGTCTCAAAGTTGGACTTAGATTTCTCGAGGTGATCTAGTGTTTTAAAAATAAATATTTTTTTTTTTTAACTCGTTTTGACTCAAAGTTGGACTTAGAGTTAATCGAGTTGTCGGTTACGACATAACCTTAACATCCATTAGTTGGACGTTATAATCTAAAACCATCTAACCTCCATAAGTTGGAAGTTATATATAAAAACTTTAATACACTTTAATCCATCCATTTGTTGGACCTTAATCTCGTCAAAACGTGCGCGTTTAGAGATTAAAACTCTTTTCTACTCCTCGAAAACCATCCATTAGTTGGAGGTTTTTTTCTTACGTTTTAAACGTGCGCGTTTAAATAATAATTCTGAGTATTAACTTGTGTAGTTTCTATTTCAGAAAAATGACTAACGAAACCGTTAAGACGACCGAAAAGCCTAAGGAAACACCATCGGTTGGTACCTCCACTAGCATAACGGCCAACACCATCGCCAGTCATGCCGAAAAACCCGAGAAGTTCTCGGGTTTGCACTTCAAAAGGTGGCAACAGAAGATGTTGTTCTACTTAACCACCTTGAACCTTGCGAGGTGTCTCACAGAGTCCGCTCCCCAACTCGGTGAAGGGGAAGCCAACGCCGAAACCGTTAGTGCGGTTGACGCTTGGAAACATTCGGACTACTTGTGCCGTAACTATGTGTTGAACGGCCTAGTGGACTCTCTGTATAATGTCTACTCGGTGTTTAAGACTTCCAAAGAATTATGGGAGTCTTTAGACAAGAAGTACAGAACGGAGGATGCTGGCACGAAGAAATTCGTGGTAGCCCGTTTCCTGGATTACAAAATGGTTGATAATAAAACCGTGATGAGTCAAGTCCAGGAGCTTCAAATTATACTACATGAGGTCCACGCAGAGGGTATGTCCCTTTGCGAGACATTTCAAGTGGCGGCTATGATTGAAAAGCTTCCGCCTTCGTGGCTTGAGTTTAAGAATTATCTTAAACACAAAAGAAAGGCGATGACCGTTGAGGATCTCATCGTCCGTCTTCGTATCGAGGAGGACAATAAGATGGCTCAAAAAGCCACCACCATGCAACCTTCTGATGTTAGTCCAATTTGTCGTTATTATTGTGTTTAATTTGTTATATTTATTTACAATAATGGTTGGATTGCATGGCATTTTCACGGGTTTTTGTGTTATGAGGTACCGTAAGCTAAATGAGCTAAAAGTGGAGTTTTAAGGGAGAAGCTGAAGCTGATCGGTGCAGAGTTCGAGAAAGTTCGTGAACCGGGAATGATAAAGATTTAGAAGAAAATTGAAGAAGTTCCTGAGATTTAAATCAGGGCGGTACGCCCAGAAGAGGAGAATGTAGGGCGGTACGCCCTAAAAGTTAGAGATGCAACCGGAAGATCAGATCCGGGCGGTACGCCCAGAATGAAGAACTTTGGGGCGGTACGCCCCAAATCGGTCGGCAGAAGTTTTTGATTAGGGTTTACTATTTAAACTTGTTGGTTAAGATTTTGTCATTCATGCTTTTGTTGAGACGACCAGAGGCTTAGGGTTTGCGAATTTCACTTGTCCTTTGGAGTTTTTGTGAGCAATCAATCATTCGGTAACATTCTTTTATGCAATCTTTCACTAAAATCATGTCTGTTTCATTAGCCATGTCCGGCTAATCCACCACTAACCACTTTTGGTGATTGGTTGGTGGATTCGTTCTATGACTAACTTATTATTAAACTAGTTACCCGCATGCTAAACTGTTTAACCTAACTAGTAATCTAGGGTTTTAGTGGTCCCCTGTTTATCGATCCAGCACTTTCTTGCGGCAGGACTAATCAGCCCATTAGGAATCTAGGTTATTAGGTCAGGGAGGCAATTGGGGGGCATGTCTATGTGTCGCTAGGAAGTAAGTAGGTTTGTTTAGATCGGTAGCCAACCAGGATCCATAAGTGGTTAGATTTGTCTCATCTGATAGTTCAATCAATTCTTAGGTTAAAGTTAGTTAATTGGTAGTTAATTCACCTCAATCAAATCAAAACAGCTAAGTGGCAACCCTAGGTAATTTTAGGTTAATTAATCAATTTAGTTAAGTACTTAGTCAGCTAGTTAAGATCCACATATTCCCTAGGTTCGATAACCCTTGCTTCACTACTACATAATCAATCTAAGTTAGGGATTTGAAACGGCCTGACAAACCGTTATCAAATTGGCGCCGTTGCCGGGGAATTAGTGCGCTTTTTGATTAGTTGATTTTTGCTTAATTAGCATTTTTATTTAATTTTTTCAAAAATTCAAAAAAACCCAAAAATAGTGTTTTTATTCCAGTAATTATTTTCTGCATCTAAAAAAAAAAAAAAAAAAAAAATTCTGATTTTTGCCGAATTTCACATCGGGGCGGTACGCCTGGGAATTGCTTATCCGGGGCGGTACGCCGTGATCCTTTTTTCACAGAAAGTTTTCAAAATTTTGACCATCCAAGTTTCGATTTTTTCTATTCTATTGCATTATTTACACCCCCTGGAGCAGTGCTGCGTAATTGGTTTGCTTGTTTGTGACCATTTTTGCAGGTTTTAGGTGATTGTGCATGCATACGCGGCATTCCCGCAAGACCTCTCCGTTGATATACAATCCAGAGATTGAGAGGACAGCTCGGCAGAACCGAGCAGAACAGAGAAACAGAAGAGACATGGAGGGCCAGAATCCCAACCCCGACCCGAATATCAACCTCAACCCAAACCAAAACCCAAACCAAAATCCCGATCAAAACCCCAACTCAAATGCAAACCCCAACCCACATCAAAACCAAGGCCAAAATGAACCAGTGGACCCGGCCATGCCACAAAATATCCCTCCGGACCATATTCCACCATTTCGGGTGCACGGGCACAACTCTTTACCATCCCTTTCCCCTAAATCTTCATTCCATGAAGAGGAAGGTTACCACTACCATGCTAGACAGCCAAGTCCACCTCGCCAACGACAACCACCTTTATTCCGCCGAGCCCCACCGCAACAACCTCCACCACCACAAAACCCACCCCGCTTCCGACAAAATCCCGTGTACGAAGGCCAAGATTGGCAAGGACAAGAGGGTCAGTGGGGGCAAGACTGGTATGACCCAAATGAAGATGACGACGGATATGGGTATAGAGAGGAGACACCAGTTGACATTCCAAGGAACAGAGCACGAGCTCCACAGGCAAATGTTGCCCCACAAGGAAGAAGAGCTTCCCCCCAAGAGGAGTTCCACAATTCAACCATGGGGGAGCTCGTCTTCAAATGGAAGGAGGAGTCCCACGATTGGTAGAAAACCCACCGGTTCAGGGAGTGGCTAGCCATTTCAAGCCAATAGTTGTCCCGAGTGCATCACCAGTCGTCACACCAATCGGGGACAATAGAAGAGCATTTGAAGTCCGTCCTCAATATTTGAGCCATTTGCCGGAGTTTTATGGGAAACGATCCGAAGAGCCATATCATCATATTCATAGCTTTGAGTCCGCTTGCATACCGATTGGAGCCACGGGGTTCACACAGAACGATGTCAAGCTAATGCTTTTCTCATACACCCTCAAAGATCGAGCACGAAGATGGTTCGAGAGTCTCACACCCAATAGCATCTATACTTGGGTGCAATTGCAAGAAGCTTTCCTTGAGGAATACTTCCCGATGAGTAAAACCAGTGAAGTGAAAGAAGAGATCCGGTCCTTCCAGCAACACACCGGGGAACCATTCCATGAGGCCTTAACTCGGTTCAAAGACTTGTTGCGCAAGTGCCCACATCATCGAATCGACACTTGGGATCTCATCAAGGCATTTTATGATGGTCTCCTTCCAGAGGATATCCGGGACTTGAACTCCATCAGCAATGGGACATTCCTAACCAACACGGAGGAGGTAGATTGGGGGCACATGGAGAGGTTGAGTGCCACATCAAAAAGGCTTGCTCAGAATGGGAGAAGATCGCGATCCGCAGCGGTCAAATCGGTTGATTATGAGGCAGAGGAACGCATTGAGAAGCTTCGTCAGCAAACACTTTTGTTGGAGAAGCAGGTAGCACAAATGAAGTTGGGGGGTGCATCAGAAGAGGTGAAGGCGAGTGCACAATTTCCGGTGTGCACGGGTTGTGGCGAATTAGGCCACACGGTGGATGCATGTTCCACCATGGTTCAGCAAAGCGAAGATGTCAATTATATCCTGTTGGGCTATATTCATATGAGGCATGAACATTTGTTATTAGGCTTTTGTTAGTTAGTTGTTTTGGGCTTAGTTAGTTTTTATCTAGTAGGCTAGTCTAGTTAATTATTAGGCCATGTGGGCCGATTATGATTGGGCTTACTAGGTTTGCGATTTTGACTTGAGGTGGTATAAATACCACCTCATTGTAACCGATTCAAGTAAGCATTCTAAATACAATTTA